>OY992507.1:18983507-20183507 GCA_963921215.1 Scoparia ambigualis
ATCTGCACGATATAGGATCATGCTTCAAGTACTCGAACTACCTTATGTACGCTGACGATAAAAAAATATATTGCAAAATTAATGGTGAAGGTGACTGTACTCTAATGCAAAAGGACCTTGATAACCTATTCCAATATTATAACAAAAATATGATTACAATAAATATAGACAAATGCGAGTGTATAACATTTACCCGAAAAACTAAACCTATGACATTTGATTACCACTTCAATGGAGACGTAATTAAACGCACAAAAGTAATTAGAGACTTAGGAGTATATTTAGATCATAAAATGTTACTATCCGATCACATAAATTTAATTACCAGTAAAGCCTACAAAAATCTAGGTTTTGTTTTGCGTACATGTAAGACCTTCACAGATGTTACAGCTATTAAAATCGTTTACTTTGCCTACGTTAGAAGCATTTTAGAATACGCGAGTACTATATGGTCCCCTCAGTACATTATTTATAAAACAAGTATAGAACGCATTCAAAGAAAATTTGTAAGCTACCTTAATTATCGTTCTAAAACTAACAATAATGCCTATGAAGATAGTTGCGTTATACATGGTATTTTGACCCTAGAGCAAAGACGCATTATGTTGGATATGTCATTACTATATGACATTGTGCGTAGCCAGATAGACTGCTCCGAGCTGGTGTCCAGAGTATCGTACCGCACGCCCACGCGCCGCACGCGCCACACCGCCCTGCTGCATGTGCCTCACCATCGTACAAACTATGCTAAAAACTCCGTTCTTTCACGAATCGCACATGTCTACAATACCACCTTTAGCGATGTGGATATATTTAACTGTACAAAACAGCAGTTTAAGAAAGCTATAGTTAATGCCTTGGCAGAGGCTAAAGATGCATAAAATTACATAAAATTACTTTTTTTACAATTGAAAGGAAAAAAAAAAATACAAAAAGGAGTGTAAGTATTTGTTTGTATTTATTTAATATTTTATTATATTTTATTGTTATTATTTGTTTATTTATCTATTCTAACAGAAATTTTATTAATATCATAATGCAATATCTTCTTATGTATAATAATACCATTAGTTATTCGTAATATAATTTTTTTGCGAAATAAACTCGAGGATTCTGCATGTGTTGTCATTTTGAATGTTCTTAAGTACCTACCTTACCTGCCTAATGATGTGATTTCTAAATGGGTATATTGTTTTTTATTCTTGCAAGACTTATAAATTATTTAGAAAAATTTCAATTCATCGCATAAGAAGAGTCAGTCAACGATTACTTTTATTTAATTTATTATTAGTTTATGCTCAACAACTTACTTTTTGATACATTAGGAAAACCTGTAATTGGCCTTAATTTAAGTTTATACTATTTAAGATGAATTGTTTGTAAACGCTGTTGGTTTTCTGAATAAAATAAAATAAAATAAAATAAAATAAAAGTAGAACAAAACAATGATTTGGAAACCAAAAGTATTATGCGATCTATTAAAGATGTTACGATTGATAAAAATTTGGCTTCTAGTTATGAAATTAAGGATAGATTATTATACAGAATTTTTGCAACAAGAGATAACAAGACAAAAAAATGTCTTTTTGTTTCTAAAAGTTATCGCTGGCACATAATACAAATTTATTACGATTCCCTAAAACATCTTGGCTGGGAAAAAACGCTTGAAAAGATTCGTAATCAATTTTGGTTTCCAAATATGACTAAATTTACACGTAAATACGTTGAAAACTGCCTAACGTGTAAGATCAACAAAAGTCAATCTGGTTCTCAGCAAATTTCACTCCATCCCATTGAGAAAACCTCTGTGCCCTTTCACACTGTCCACATGGACACCACCGGTAAATTAAGTGGTAATAAGCCCAACAAACAGTATGCTGTGGTATTTATAGACGCCTTTACTAAATATTGTTTCTTAAAACCAGTCAATAATCTCACTGCCACCGCCACGGTCAATTGCTTAAAAGAATTCATATATAATTTTGGTACACCCAAGCGAATTGTCTGTGATCAGGCAGCTTCTTTTACCGGTAAAGAGTTAAAAGGTTTTTGTGAAAGTTGGTGTATAGAGTTACACTTTATTGCTAGTGGTGTGAGTCGTGCAAACGGGCAGGTGGAACGAATGATGAAAGTCTTGACTAACTGCTTCACTGTGGTCGAAAATACCACCAGAAGAAGTTGGAAGGATGCAGTTGGCGAAGTACAACTAGCAATCAATAGTACTTTTAATAAAAGTACTGGCCACACTCCTTTTCAGCTTCTTATGGGTTGCGATCAGTCACCACCCACCATATCAGCTCTATTAAAAGATGTAGAACGTCTAGATCTTAACGCTTGCCGCCTAGAGTCTAAACAAAAAATGGATGATCGAGCGCGTGTTTCAAAAGAACAATTCGACAAAACCAAAGCGAAAATTGTGCCTTTCAAGGTCGGAGACATAGTTTTGGTGAAACTAAATCCACGTACAATTAGTAAGCTTGACAGCAAGTTCAAGGGTCCATGTGTCATAACCCAAATAAATGACAATGATAGATACACCATCAAGGTGCACGATACGGGAAAAGAGTTGTACGTGTCTCACGACCACTTGCGCTTAGTATCACCTGATATGGGACATTTACTTGCAGATCATATAGATGATGATTAAATTGTAAAGATTGTCAACTCGATTTTTTTTCAATTGTCTTGTATGCGAGTGATTGCTTGGCCAGCAAGTCATTGGCATGCTTGGCAGTTGACAAAATCAACCATTGGGCATCAAAAACGTGATGCAGTGATCATGCGATTTGATCATTGACGTTTATTAAAAATTTCGGGTCATGTTATTTGACCATTGCCATGAGACTTGGCTGGAATTTAATATATTTTTTAAGTTAATTAAAGTTTTGGTCATGTGATTTGACCGTTGCCATGTAACTTGGCAGGTACTTAATATGTTATCGAACAGATTAAAACCCTTTGGTTGTGTGGGTTGACTGTTGCCATGTAATTTGGCTAGTAGTTTTTTTTACTGCCGTGTAAATTAAAAGTTTAATGGGCGATTTTCTGACAGCCCAAATTAAAAAGTAAAAATTAGTTCAAAAACACTCGATAGATGTCGTTTTATGAAAGCTGGGCTACTTATGGGCTGTAATAAATTCTACACTTTTACTTGTCTACCAAAAGAATAAAAAAATAGTATTTACTTACCTATTTATATTCAGGACATCCAGAACCTATTTCTATTTTGCAATAGAATAAATATTACGCAGCCATACACGTGCTCTTCATGAACCCGCCTTTTACTAAGCGCCATACTAATCTATGCTAAGCGCCATCTATGAAGTCATTTACGAACCAATTTCTTTTTTTTTTTGATCTCGGAAAATTGCCCATTGTCATGTGATTTTACTGTTGTCATGGAATTGTTCGAATATGAACTACTTATAAAGTTAAGTCATTTGAAAGGTTGTAATATATTTGTTGCGAGTAATGACTATAATGTGATTTAAAACTTAAACAAAAAAATAAGCAGGCGAGCCATATCGGCTGCTTGTCAGTATGGCCGTGTGGGAGATTGGGGAATATTATTATAATTATTGTATTATTAATATTTCACGTTTTCTTTTATGCTGTGATGCACGTGCGGCTTAGTCAAATTAGTTCGAAACAACTCGTTTTTGTAAACAAGCTGCACGCCGCGTGCACTGTGCAGCTGTTTCCCCACTCCTACTCAGCCGCTTGTTTGCGCCGTACTATAAAAAGGTAGTTCGGGCCTTGTCGACGGATCAGACGATGTCCGACTGCGGGCACGGCACAACATCGGTGCTCTGAACTGTCTTAATGCTCTGGTATTGTTACTATGTTCATTTTATGTCCTATAAATTAAATTACTCTTATTGCTGCTACTTATTAAATTGTTTATGGTAAAATTTGTACAATTCATGATCACTACTTTTATAAGAACTGATTAATGTTATAATAAAAATTGTTATTATTATTATATCGTCATTTCATTTAAATAATCTCCCACATGTATACCGAATTTCATCCAAATCCATTCAGTAGTTTTTACGTGAAAGAGTAACAAACATCCATCCATACGTTCCCGTAGTTTTTACGTGAAAGAGTAACAAACATCCATCCATACGTTCCCGTGGGAACATCAGAATAAAAAGTATCCTATGTGTTAATCCAGGTTATAAACTGTATGCCAAATTTCATCCAAATCCATTCAGTAGTTTTTATTCGAAAGAGTAACAAACATCCATCCATACGTTCCCGTGGGAATATCGGGATAAAAAGTATCCTATGTGTTAATCCAGGTTATAAACTATCTGTATGCCGAATTTCATCCAAATCCATTCAGTAGTTTTTACGTGAAAGGGTAACAAACATACACACTCACAAACTTTCGCCTTTATATTATTTGAGTGATTATATTATATTATTTTATATATTATATTATATATTATAGTAGGATTGACGTATCATACTATCGCATCGCCGCTAACTCTAACTAGGTATCACCCATCGCATCGTTTTTCATTTAAGTACTTAGGTACTTTGTGTGTCACATGTTTGTGTATTTTCTTACAAAGGAAAGTCATAACTCTATTTATATTTTTACTTCGAAAAATGCTATTACGCATAATATTACACTAGGGCCAAGGGCGGCCACAGGACTTTATAATTATTTTGGTAATATACTTTCTCTTGAAACACAATATTGTCATCATGTTTTCCTACAACTGTGTTACCTAGTCTTTATTAATAAAAATCAATCGCCGAAATGTTTGTACGCGAATCACTTGGGGTTCGTCTCAAAATAATTGTACCGTTACGCACATGTAAAATGGCATTACGTACACGTTTTGTTACGCACATGTACAAAACGTAACGTTCATGTTAGCATAGAGGCTATGTTCACAATAAAACAATAAATCATAATCAACTTATTTATTTTGGCCAGCAATCACTTATAAATATTCGAACAACTTTTCCTGTAGGACCAATACCTAGTAAATCGATAAAAAAAATCTGCTGCTCCATAGTATAAAGTCCAAGTGTAAAAAACTACTTAATTGTAAAAAATATTGACTAGCCTTGATACATTTTTCATAGAAAAAAATCGACTTTGCTTACAAGGGACTCGAACCCGCAACCTTTGGGTATCCTACCCAATACCCAAAGGATACCCAAAGGTTGCGGGTTCAAGTGCCGTCTGTCTGATCTTTGCGAGCCGAGTTGATTTTTTCTAATATTTTTTTGATTAAAAATTTATTATAAACTCAAACTAAAAATATTTTTATTCAATAAACTCAAATAAAAAGTAAGTAGGTACTTTGAATCGTCCCAATCTTTTTAGCCTACCACCCATTCAGGACGTCATTTTTTAACTGTGGCAAAGAACGGGCGCAAGAAACCACATAATAATATTAAATAGCATTGAAAAATGCAAAACTTAAAAAATTATAAAATACACACATACTTTTTGACTCCGTTTGATAGTGACATAATGCACGTAACAAGAGGTAAACGCACCATAACAATACAACCTTTACTCACTCGTTACGTGCATGTTTGTTACGTGCTTGTAAAATAACCTATACATTTTAACGTAAATCGATCCGTTACGTACATGAAAATTTTAAATGATGATGATGATTTACATGATTTTTTTCGACACAGTTTTCAATATGGCGAACTTTATGTCATTAAATGTGTTATGGACAGTTGCTAGTGCAAATAAACAAAAAGCCAGAGAAAAAAAAAGAGTTAGTAGTATTTTTCATTTTGAATGTACGAAATGAGTGGATTATTCAAGATCGTTACGTGCAGGTAAAAATTGAAGACGAAAGTCAAATCGTAAATATCAACATAGATAAATATGCTAAATACAATTTTAAATAAGAAATAGTTGATTAATATCTTTACTAACAGCTATTGAGTATAAACTGTATCAAGATCAATATATTGTAGGTTTTTTAAAAACTTTTGTCACACAGGTCTTATGGAAGACACGTTTTTTTTGTATGAAGACTAAAAAAGTGGTTTACATTTGACTGTAACAGAACCCAATTAATTCACTTTTTTGCTCAATTTGTACATTCATCTGATGGGAAATACTCTAAACTGTTGTTACCTTTCATTTTTTTTACTTAGATGAACTACATTTTTGTGATATTAAAGATTTAAAGCTTAGGAAAAGACTTTTTTTCAAATGTACAATTATTTTGAGACAAAGCCTTAGAACGGCTTGACCGATTTAGCTCATTATTATTTTGTATTGTTTGTAATTCTCAGTACTAGGTTTGTATGAAAGAAACGGACTAAAGAAACGGAAACTAGCTATCTTTAAAAATACATAATCCTATTATTATTATACACGCGAAAGATTGTAACTATGGATGGATGTTTGTACTCTTTCACGTAAAAACTACTGAATGGATTTGGATGAAATTCGGCATAAAGATAGTTTTTAATCTGGATTAACACATTGGATACTTTTTATCCCAATATTCGCACGGGAACGGGAACCACGCGGGTAACCGCGAGTGGCCGCTTGTATACATATATGTACAACTATTATCTCCAAAGGTCCCCAATTGTTTAGAGACCAGGCAATGAAGACCGCAAAAGCTGTCCACTACCACAGTCCACGTTTCACCAAATGACAAAAGCAGATGTGCTCAGCGTGACAGGTGAGCGTCGAAGAAGAAAAATAAAATAAAAACAATTAAAAATAACGATTATTTACAACACGCGGGAAAGGGGTTGACCCGTCCGCGTCAGTACTCAGTATTCTCTTTCTGCAGTTTTCACTATGCATTCAATAGTTTAGTGTAACAAATCCTGTAAATCAACTTCTGCTGCGACTTCAGAACTACGAATTGTGTTAGGTAGAAGCTCATCTCTTACTTTTATTATCTTGTAATAACTTGGAAATGTATTGGAATGCAGCGAATTGATAACCTCTCTGAGCCTATTATATTTGCGATATGATAAATCAAGATCTATATAATAAGGCTTATGCGTCAAAAGATGACAACAAAGACGAATCATCTGTGTCATGTAACTTAACAGATGACCATTTAGCCGCAAATTTTTGTTCACTAGTGCTCCGGGATTGCACTATTAGTCCAATCAACGGGGCTTTTGTAACCCGAAAAATTCAAATTCCTCTGCCTCTGAAATTTGGCATGTGTTGAAGTTAGGTAATACAGATTACAGATGTAAAATAATCCAACAAAATTTGTTACGAGAAGTTAGGTATTTTTACCAAAACATGAAGATCGCTTATAACTCTCTGTGAATATTTCCACAGGCTGAAATTCTTTCTGTATACGTACGTATGTACTAGTTAGAATAAGTGTGTCAAAGAATCCAACATTTTTTCCATTTCAGAGAACCCCAAATTTTAACTTTTAACATTTTCCACTATAACTTCCACTGAAAAATTGCTCAGTCCATTTTTATTTTTTAATATGTTTTCATATCATTAATTACACAGCTTTGTTTAGTAATCCAATAAATTTTCCATTTCAAACATATTTTTTTGATTTTTGCTTAATAACGTATTGAGAAAAATTGCTCCGTTCATTTTTGTACCTTTAATAGATATATTATTTTATATTTAAACAGACTTAACAATAATCCAACAAATTTTCCAACGATTAGTATTTTTTACGAAATTATTATGTTCGCTGATTTATATTGACCGCTCGGAGCTGCTTTGCCCGGACTTGCCAGGCAACTTTTTACCTTATACGCACAGCACAGAGAATATACACAATGTTGTAAAACGGGGCGCTAAGAAATTAGCTTTTAAAAGGAATATTTATTACTGTTCTATTCAATTAGTTATTGTTCACACCAAACGGATTATCTATCCGCCGCGGACTGTGAACGCGCGTTACGCAGTTTATCGTTTTTCCATATATATTTAACTTCTCGTTCACACCGAAAACGGACTATAGGTGTACGGTATTACGTAGTGCGTAGTCGCTGACTCTCGGAGGCCGATTTTTGAACTACGCGTCTGTACACGGCGGACGCGGATTGGCTACGTAGCCGAACGTAACAGCGTATTAGCACAGAATAATACATAAGCAGAAAAGAAGCCACTTACGATCAAATTTTGGACTGAAATCAGTTCAACTGATGGGAAAACCTGATCGTCAGTGGCCACGCAGTACGCAGTACGCTATAGCGTTTTGAAGGTTTGGTGTGAACGCATACAGCAGACTTAGTTCACGTTCACACTGGGGCTGACAGTGAGCAAACTCATAGTCCGCGACGGACAATCCGTTTTGGTGTGAACAATGCCTAATAAATATTTTGCAAAAAAATCCCTCTATTTAATAATTCATGCGGTAAAGGGTTAATATATTATATTACCCTGGTTAAACACCGTTTCTTGGACAAATAGTACATAACGGCAACGCCGCCACGGCTCCGCCGCTGCGCGAGCGCCCCCACGCCGCCGCCGCACCTCTCATCACACCCGCCGCGCCGCGACCGGTCGTTTCGTCTTTAGCTTGCTAAGCGCGCCGGCAATGCTTTATTATTATTGATGTACCAAATAAAAATAATGTGTATAAAATACATACAGAGGTAGGTACCAAATTTAGGGCCAATTTAATAGATCACATTCTAACATCTGTCAGTCTTTAGTCTTAATAATTTATTACCGCTTGTCTAAATGAAAGTAATTAAGTAATAAAGATGACTATCGGTACTTAGGTAGGTACTTACGTTTTTAAAAGGTAGGTAATACAGCTTGTCTAACTAACTGTGAAAGTAATTTTAAGATGACTGTAGGGTAGGTACGTTTTGTAAAATAAAAAATCTGAACCAAAAAATAATATTTGTCGACAACCTCAGACGGGAATCGAACCACGCACCTTCCGCATTCCGGGCGGCTGACTAAAAACATAAGCATCAAGCACTGACAAATTTCGACGGTTGAAAGCCAGACCTCGGTAGCCAAGTGGTTAAGGCAGCCGCCCGGAATGCGGAAGGTGCGTGGTTCGATTCCCGTCTGAGGTTGTCGTCTTTTTTCAGTGTTTAAAATTTTACTTAAGTATATTTAAGCGTTAATAAAACGCTAAAATATAAAAAATTAATAATATTTGTCGTTATACCTACCTAGTCGATTTTTGATGTTAGTTACCTGCAGCTTGTTTAGTAATTTAACATGATTGTAGCCACGTGTTGTTATATCAACAAATTGTAAATCAATTAAAAATAGTGTAAGTAATTAAATACCTAGGTATCTTTTATATAGTATTTTATTTAGAAATACCTACCATTGTCTTTAAACTCTTGAAACTCTAATGCCGAGTCCGCACGCTTGGCACTTTCCGCAAACTCCAAACCTCAACAAACGTTTGAATTGATTGAGGAAATAAACGTCGCCACCCACACGCTTGCGAGTGCGTTAGTTTGTTTCATTGATGTAAACGCGTAAAGTGACACACCGCGAAGTAAGTTCGTGCGCACTCAGGTGCAGTCCATCCATAGGCTGCATGCACTGCACCTCGTTAAGTCGCTTCCGAGCGATTGCGGTGACATGTCATTAATCGTATCAAAAAGAAAAAAAATAAAAATGCCATCTTGTGCACTCAAAAGTTGTTACAATCACTCGAGAAACACAGAAAAAAGTCTAGGTGTAACGTTTCATCGGTAAGTACACGAAACACTACTCGTTTTAACTTAAAAATAAAATATTTGTAACATCTACCAACACGAAACCATATCGCCGCCATTTTTTCAACGCAAATCATAGACTATAAAAACAGACTGCGCAAATGAGTTTCTGCCTATTATGTCTAATTTGGTTTTACTGTGATAAAGATATTTGCTATTATTGTATAATACGCATAAGATCATGAGTATCACGACTGACAATTTAGATTACGTGATATTATTGTAAAAATATGATTGAAATGAAACAATCAATAAAATATTTATTCCAAATTGGAACGCATTGATACTCAATACTGAATTTTACTTCAAAACCACAAAACACGATAGTGAACTAAACTTATGTTATAAACCATTTAAGAAAACCCTATATTACCTAATCAAATAACTTTTAGGGCCATAGTAGCCAGATGAGCAACATACACAAAAGACAGGAAGAAAATTCAAAATTAATAAAAAAATACCAATCAATTAAGGGGTGAATTATATTAGAGCGGGCCGTGCCCCGTCCGGGCCCAGACGGCGCACTGATTTGAGACGTTGCATACATTTTGTATGAAGCAGTTCATATTACACAGTGCATGATCCGTGCCCCGTCCGGGCCCGGACGGGACACGGCCCGCTCTAATAAAAATACAAAATGTATGCAACGTCTCTAAAGTCAGTGGCCAAGTTCGAGCGTCTGTGAATACTTTGAGTACGCACAAACGTGTGGACGCTTCGCAAGCGCTTGCAGAAAATTGCCTTTGATTTGTGATAAAAAACCGACACTCGATGGATCGGCTACAAGGGCTTGCTAACCTACGCAAACCAAACCAACCGCTCTATCAACACGTTTGAATTTGTGACGGCTTGTTGAGGTTTGCCAAGCGTGTGGACGCGGCATAATAACGGTGGCTGGCCACCAAATAATAGTGTGTCTCAAAGCAGCTCCGAGCAAGCGGTCAAGTGAAGGTCAACCCTTTAATCTCTTTAAGTAATAGGTGTCTTTCTAGACATTATTATACGTACCTACATACTTTTTGACCTTTTTTGCTTAATGTACAGTATCAAACGTTTATTTGAAACGCATTAGGTAATAAATATTCCTTTTAAAAGCTAATTTCTTAGCGCCTCGTTGTACAACGTTGTATATATTCTCTGTGCTGTGCGTATAAGATAAAAAATTGCCTGGCAAGTCCGGGCAAAGCAGCTCCGAGCGGTCAAGATAAATCGAACATAATAATTTCGTAAAAAATACTAATCGTTGGAAAATTTGTTAGATTATTGTTAAATCTGTTTAAATATAAAATAATATAACTATTAAAGGTACAAAAATGGACGGAGCAATTTTTCCCAATACGTTATTAAGCAAAAATCAAAATAATATGTTTGAAATGGAAAATTTATTGGATTACTAAACAAAGCTGTGTATTTAATGATATAAAAACATATTAAAAAATAAAAATGGACTGAGCAATTTTTCAGTGGAAGTTATAGTGGAAAATGTTAAAAGTTAAAATTTGGGGTTCTCTGAAATGGAAAAAATGTTGGATTCTTTGACACACTTATTTTAACTAGTACATACGTACGTATACAGAAAGAATTTCAGCCTGAGGAAATATTCACAGAGAGTTATAAGCGATCTTCATGTTTTGGTAAAAATACCTAACTTCTCGTAACAAATTTTGTTGGATTATTGTACATCTGTAATCTGTATTACCTAACTTCAACACATGCCAAATTTCAGAGGCAGAGGAATTTTTCGGAAGTCTCCATACAACAAATGTCCTCGTTGATTGGACTATATGTCCAAAACGCGAAGTTTTTTCGAAGGTAAATTAATATCAGAAAAACTGGTTTTAGGTCTTCTACGTTTTGGTTGGATATCTGAAGATGTTCCAACGGTTTCATTACCAAGAATGTAATCTTTCACTGTCTCTTCAATTACCAAATTGTTATCAAGCCATTTTTTATACTTTGTCCCTAATGTGATGTTTAATAAATGTAGTACGCTGAACAATGGTGGCGTCTGAGTCGCACTCACGATCTGTCAGTGGTGGCGAGCTGACGATGACGTTCCTTTTGAGCTGCGTACCTACTTACCGATAATTTGGTGGTTTTACTGTTATTCCCGATACCTCAACTAGTGGACACCACATTGGCGACGAGTAAAAGCGCAGTAAGTAAAATTTTTGTTCAAAGTATGTACCTACCCGCTTACGGAATTTGTTCAAATATTTTTAAAGGAAAACAAAATAGTGAAATGTCTAATATCTTGCCTATACTTAAGTGTTTCTACATATTATCAAACTGAACAGACACATTTGTACTCGGAAATGTTACAATCAAAGCTAAAGTTACATTTTATTAAGACTTTAAACTATCGCGTTGAATTGCATTATACTGTTTTAACAGCAGCATCGCGGCCGAAACGTCAAGCAGTAAGTAGATATGTACTCGTACTTACTTACAAAATTAATCGTGTTAGGTCCCGTTAAAACAGTTTTAATTACATTTTATTGCCTGCAGCCTTAGATTAAAACAAAAAGGGAAGATACGGCATGCTCCTACTTGTAGTCAATCAAAATATAGTCCTACTCAACTACATATGCAAACACTCACACACGCACACCTATAAAAGTGTAAATCGAGCGAGCGAGACAGAGCAGTAAGTTTCAACGTCAGCGCGAGGGAGTCAGCGAGTAGCGCGTTGACGTCTCGGTCGCTTCGCAACAGACGAGTACGTACGACCGATTCCGACTTCCGACACCACTGCGGACTAGCGTCTTTCTCTTTTTAACACAGCAGAATGTCCGCAATAGTACGATGTAGCCTGTACGCTCGGCAAATTGCGACTGAAGTGAAATTGTGCCTTTAGGCCTAATTTCACGAGACGCTAATGCCGCATCTTCCCTTTTTGTTTTAATCTAAGAAGCCTGCAGCATAAAAAATTACTTCGAAATTGAATTGTGCGTACCTACATTGTAAGTTAATCTACTATTTTCTCTAAATTAAGAAACAATGATAGTTTCTTTAAATGCACGTGATCTCAGTGTGACCTTTGTATCGGTAATTGGCCAAAATATGTGCTAATATAAATAAATAAAACATGATCACGCCAACGACACAATTGGTATGTGTTTACATTCCAATAATCACTAATTATTTATTTCAATACTACCTACATTCAACCATGATTTTTACGTAGGTAGATTCTTTTCGTTGGCCAAATCCCAAAGCATATACAAATTAAGTTCCATCGAAAGTTATTTTCGATAATTATCTAAACATACCAACGAACATAATATCGTTAATTATCCGTTTTAACAATGTACCACTTCGATGTCTTCGAATTTATATTAATTGCGAGTATGTTATTGTTAAAGCTAAAACAAATGCCATAAAACCTGCTAAGACTACGTAATGAAGTTATTGCCCGAATTGTTTATACTTACTAAGCACTGTCTATCGTTATAAATCGCAATTCAACGAGATTGCGTTCACAATACGTTGCTAGCTACAATAGACAAAATTCAGTAAGTATCATCGATGCTCTTAACAAATTTAGTGGCCTTGATAAAGTTTTATAAGATTTAATTGATAGACCAACAAATATTTCATGATACGCATTTTGCGCTTTTTCATGTGATTGTTTTAAAAGTATGACGATGCGGCGATGGGCTCACCACCTGTCACGCTGAGCACATGTGCAGTCGCTATTTGGTGAAAAATGGACTACGGCAGAGGGCCGTAGAGCAACGCCTTATTATTTCGAAAATCTTTGAATGCAGTTTTCTTTCTTTTCAAAAATAAAGGAATGTTTTTTTCTATATAAAGTAGGTATTAATAGTACTTTCCCTTCAGGTGGCGATGGCGTTACAAAAGTCCACCCTGTATACATGATCTATGTTATGAACCGTAAAATTAAAGTATTATAAAGAAAATAGTAACAGGCACTATTAGTTTTTGGACATACCGTACCCACAACTAGGGGTTTTCTTTATAATTTCGATGTGGGTTGAGTAAGGAATACATGTGGGATGAGTAAGGAATTAAAAATTAAAATATTGCTGTGGGTTGAGTAAGGAAAATTTATCATTGGGTTGAGTTCATGTGGGTTGAATACGGAACAACCCGACTGACGATAACTGACGATCTTTAGTTCAACTTTTGCGATCAATCTTTTTACTTAGAAGTTCTTTCTTAACTGAGACTTAACCTTTTTTTCACTTATGATTGACAAATGACATTGTATAGCACTACATTTTTTTGGAGAGCATTGTCTTTTAGATTTGTTTAGGCGACTTTGCAGGTAGTGGCACAGATTAAAGAAGAGTTTAGTGATACCTGCAAAGTCGCCTTCTACAACTTTTGTTATTATCCCAAAGCGAACTACAATGGAAGTCATGTTGTGATAACCAAGTTTTACGTGGTTAAGAGGAAACACTACGTCGAAGTGGCATGCAAAAGTCTCATACAAAATACAGAAAAACGACGTTTCGTAGTCCCCTGTTTCCTCCTTCAGAACTGGACCAATTTTTATAACTTTTTCAGCATCGGTTAAAGAAAAAGATTATCTATGTCTGTATGTTTGATTTTTTTTTAACTAGTCACTTTATGTTTTTGAAGACGGCTTAAAACTGAGTGATTTCGCTAAATTTTGAAGGTTCCTGGTTATTAAATAAATGTCTTAATGCAAAAAAATGAAACATAAAGACATAGAAATAGAAACCGATGCTGAAAAAGTAATAAAAATTGGTCCAGTTCTGAGGGAGGAAACAGGGGACTACGAAACGTCGTTTTTCTGTGTTTTGTATGAGAATTTTGCATGCCACGTCGACGTAGTGTTTCCTCTTAAGGACCGAAACTGAACCACGTGCGAAGGTATCAGCTGTCAATTGAGAAATCCCCACTTTAAACCCCTAACTAACTTCGGAGTATTGCTCATTAGCATCTATCTAACAATCGTTCAGACTCATTGAGCTATATCAACTAAAGAGGTAACTTCGATGTGCAAAATTGTCACACATGTACAAAAATAGTCGCCTATATGTGCGTTATTAGTAACTTATTAGTAAATGTCGCCAGCTTTAGTGTCACTCCATTAATATGGGTATTAAATGTTACACAATGTCAGAACAAATACCACGTCACGGGACCCAACACCACCTCTCATTTTTGTGTCGGTGTAGAACGGTTAGGATAAAAGAAAGGAAAATATAAAATCAACAACAATGTAAGTATTGTGGATCAAATATCAAGGTCCGGCAAAGTTAAGTGTATTTTGCTCGACAATTTTCTAAGTCCTGCACTCCTTTTGCGACACCCAAGGTAACCAATATCCATCAATCTTCGAGAAATTTTATGCAATGTAAAAGAAAATAACACGTGACGCCAAATTATAATGACTCTTATTTATGAAACAATCCGTGACCTGAATTGTATCTTTCTAACATTAATTTCAACGTAAGTTTAACTTTTAATCGCTGTTTTTAAATAAGGATCAATATGAATAACAAAGTCAACATTATTTAAGTGAGAAAGATGCATTGCTGCCGTATGTTTCTTCAGTACTGCACGATTATACAATCTGTAACATAAATACCTCGCCTTAACTTTGTGGAATACCGAAAGTTCATAATATAATAGAGGAGAATTTTGCGAAATCGCAGTCACTGATAAACCAATATATACATACATATAATCACGACTATTATCCCCGAAGGGTTAGTCAGAGACTAGGCATTGAGGACAGCAAAAGCAGTCCTCTACCATAGTCCACTTTTCACCAAATAACGACTGCACGTAATATGTGCGACTTACGGACTAATGCTGCGACAGGTGGTGAGCCTACCGCCGCTCTATGCTGTTGGAAGTATGAACAGTCTTTAGTCCGTGAGTCGCCTTTTACGACACCCAAGGGAAGAGAGGTCGTATTAGGTAGGTAGCTAGTATTCTAAATATAAATAAAGTACTAAAGTATTGTAAATAATAATAAAACTAATAGAGAAGTGTAAAACAAACAAAAATTTTGATGTTAATAGAAAAAGGAGAATGCCTAAACACGGGTCCCTTTTAAAAAATTGTTGTGCCTTGATGATTGTTGTTCTATATTGTAGAAAAAACAGGTTATATTCATAATTAGAAAACATTTAATTTATTTACCCAGGTTCAGGAGATATAATTTGTTTTCTGTTGTAGAAATTGAGGTTATGATTAGAGATTGACATTAATATTTCCTTCCAAATCAATACACAATCCTTGATGACTATGGTGATTATGTCTTAGCTTAATGTACTATCGCGGACTCCGTCGCTTTACCAGTCTAAAGGTCAAAATCCCTTGCACACCGCGTCGTCTATTTGGTACGGGCACGCACCCGGGCAGGCGGCGCGCTTCATACGAAAATCGCTGCAAAGTGGTAAAGCGACGACGGTGACCCCGACCGTACCTATACCAGAATAGCAGCCCATTCGCAATGTTTTAGTCAGCTTGCTGACAGTCATATCATACCATATAATAAATAAATATATCATTTGAAAGTACTCGTTCATTGTCAAAAGAATACTTATGTTTAATTATTATCATTACCCTATTTAGAATCAGTTATTTCATCATCATCATAATCATCATCATCAGCCCGTATCAGTTCCTTTGCTGGACATAGGCCTCTCCCAGTGTATGCCACTGAGCCCGATTTGAATACTTATCATTTAATATTAATTATAGGCTCTAAATCGGGCTCAGTGGCATGCACTTGGAGAGAGCCTACAACCAGAATTTGTTATGGTTTAGTAATTATTACATATTTTTACACCTTGACTAACAATCTTAAGAAAATAACTCTTACAAATTATACTGAGTGCCTTTCTAGACTTTGTGAATTACGAGTTTAATTGTTTCATTTTATGAATTTATTGAATTAGTAACAAACTGTTTTTTGTTCTATCGAGGAGAGTTTTTTGTTCCAATAATTATATTTGTTTACTTAAATAAGTAACAGTTTGTATTTGGTTTTTTGTTTTATAACAAATATGATAGGTACTTAGGTGGACTGTATTACGACGAATCTGGAATACGTCGAATCTGGAATACGACCAATCTGGAATACGGCGAATCAGAAATACGACGAATCCGGAACAAATCGTAAGTAAGACATAAATCTAATGACATCTAAAAACATATTTTTTCGAAAACTTTCTTAATTTTACGCATGGAACAATAATTCTTACATGAAAATATTTGTATTGATATTCCGCAGGGCACCCCCTTCTTTAAAAGTTTTTTTTTTAACACAAGCGCTCGATGATTTTGCAAATTTCGCAGAATAAAACCATTGCTCTAATTAAATTACTAGGTCTGAAACTTCAAAGCAGAAATTGATCTTATGATTAATATCAATACTTGATTGATTTTGCTTTGACGTTCATTATTAAAACTTAATGTCTTTTTTTGCGTTCGCGCGGCACCCCCTTAATATTTGACTAACTATGTTCATTATAATATTATTGATGTATCATACTATACTATTGCCGCTAACTCTAACTATGCAACCGCGGCCTATAAACTCGTTAGGGAACTGAAACCCACAGGCACACTAACGCAGGTGATGACAGGACACGGTGGATTCTCCTCGTACTTGAACCGATTCAAGTGCAAGGAGAGTCCATCGTGTATCTGTGACCCCAACGAAGAGGAGACGATAGCCCATATATTGTTAAGCTGCCCAATTTATGAATACAAAAGAATGAGTTTCGAGGTAATGATTGGTGCGAAGTTGAAACAAAGCAAAATATACGAGTTTTTAGTAGATAAGCACAAAAGAACACCATTTATTAAATACTGCGAAGACATAGCGATAACGGTAATAAAAAGAAATAAAAGTAACTAATAATATGTAACCACTTGTATAATGGTATACGTAGGGTATACATAATATATATAGGTAGTATAAAATGTAAGTTAGTAATAAAGCCAATGTGAAGTAGCAGAGTAATTGGTAAATAAGACAAAATTGTTAAACAGAAAATAAGATAGAGTAAAGTATAAATTAAGTTATGTTAAGATGAAAGGGCACCATAAAAGGAGCAATAAAAATGGAACGCTTATGCGAATAAAAACTTAATATAAGAATTAAATAAGAAATAGTAATAGAAAGAGTAGATAGGGCACCAAAAATTGTAATAGAAATAGAAAACTGTATAAGTAAATAGAATAAGTTAGTAATAAATGGAAAGGGCTCAGGAGAAAGAGCAATAAAAATGTAAAGTATTTATACGCATTTAGTAATTAAGTTGAAGATTAGGGCAAGTGGAGTATTAGGGCATATCAATATGCAGAAAATGTTTAAGATATAAGGAATCAGATAAGAAATAGTAATAGAAAGAGTAGATAGGGCACCTAGCGTGCAGGAAAAATGGAAAATGAGTCTTTTGAACGAGTTATATAGCCTAGAATAGAATTAGGAAGTAGATAGGGCACAATCGTGCGGTAAAAATGTGAGCACTACGCCAGTAAAGCAGAATAGAGAGCCGCACTAGCGCGGCCTAGATTTGTTTAGTAGTACCACCTAGTACAAAACGTCCCTGACTTGACCTACGTGGGGGGATCAGAATTTAAAAAAAAAACAAAAAAAAAAAAAAAAAACTATCACCCCATCCGGTGCCTGAGTGGCAAAGCGCTCGGTCCGATATCCGGAGGTCCCGAGTTCAATTCCCAGGTCCGGTAAAGTACCTATATTTGGGATTTTCCGATACATAGCCCGGGTTTCAATTCAACTCGAATAAATTCTAATCAATTTCAATGACTGAGGTCTTTGCCCAGCCCTATAAAAGTGACTGTACAATTATTATAGGTAGGTACTAGTTAATAAGCATAATTCTAAATCTAAATATCAGTACAAAATATTCGCCTTTTTATTTCTTATAATGTTAATCGAAACGCCATTTGTAGATTATTCTTGTTATTAGAAAGGTAAATTAATAATTAATGAAACATTGTTGCTGTAAATTGAATTCCCGCAAACAAACCCAATGGACGGCAAATAAGTAGACCAACGCCTTATTATTTTAGTGACCTTCAGTCACTTACACATAAGGTCTTTTATCGCTTACAACAATAAACTTTGCGATCAATCTTTTCATTTAGAAGTTCTTTCTTAAGTGTGACTCATAGAATAATATTAGTTTTTATTCTGAGGTGTTACTTAACCTTTTTTTTACCGACGATTAAAATGGCATTGTATAGGAAAAAAATTTTTTTTGGAGAGCATTTTCTTTTAAATTTGTTTAGGCGACTGACTATGCAGGTAGTGGTACCTGCTTCTACAACTTTTGTTATTGTCTCAAAGCTAACTACGATGGACGAAACCGAACCTTATGCGAGGCGAAGGTATCAGCTGTCAATTGACAAATCCCCACTTTGATCCCCACAACTAACTTCGGAGTATTGTTTATTAGCATCCATCTAACAATTGTTCAGACTAATGGTCCTATCAAGTTGAGCAAAAGGGACATAAACACGCACCGCATGCTCGTGTGAAGAAGACGGAAGATAAACTTGTCGGTATTGTGACGAAGTATTTGTGATAAGGAGGCCTATTCAGAAAACGGGACAAGGTCGTGCCGAGTAAACGTTCGTCGTACATTGCTGTGGGCACTGCTGTTGTTTGTGACGTGTCGTTCGTGTAGAACGCAATGCTTAGTATCAAAGACTAATGTCGTCGTGGATTCGGTGTCAGGAGTAGGTAGTATGGCCGCGTGCGGTAAGCTCGCGGAATCTCGGTCTGTCGTCGTTGAGAACGCGACAGCATCGGAGTGTTCCGCGCAAGGATCACTGCGCACCACGTGGCCGGCCGACAAACCGCAATTTGAGTGAGTATGTGCAGTATTAATGACAATAACGCAGATCGGCAACCAGTTTCACACTTCACAAGATTGTTGACCCCTCTCTAGCTGTAATTCGCATGGACCCTCTGTTGCCATGCCGGAAGCCTCCTGCGATTGGTTAAAATTTCAATAAAGTTCGGCGTACCTCTTTCTTTGCAATTTGCAATTTTGCATCCTGTTTATATGAAAACTAGATGGTTCTAAACGTTAAGTGTGCCTGGGTGAGGACGCGAATTTAACACCAATTTAACATTACTTGAATTTTATGAAATCGTCACATGTATATCGAAATTAATGTATTAGGAAACTACATGTTAATTTTTTTACTATGTAGCGAAGCGTAGACACAAAACGAAGTGCGTGTTATTTTCTTTTATATTGCTTATTTTAAAGCTATTCTTGTTTTAAACAAAAAAACGAGAGTGTATATTGTTAATAATATAATGCAATCTTTTTGCATTGATACCAATCATTGTAATGTCTATAGGTATTTTAAATCTACTTAATATCGAATATTAAATTAACTTTAAAGTACTTTAGTGAATGAACCGTGTCGCGTAGCGGTGAAAGAATCTACCACCCCCTGTCTTCCCTTGAGTGTTGTAAAAGGCGACTAACAGACTAAAGACTACACATACATCCAACAGCTTAGAGCGGCGATGGGCTCACCACCTGTCACCCTGAGCACGTGCAGTCGCTATTTGGTGAAAAGTGGACTATGGCAGAGGACTACTTTTGCGTTCCTCATTGCCTAGTCTTTGACAACCCTTCGGGGATAATAATCGTGATTATATATATTATATACTTAAATATATATGTACTTAGTGTCATATTTTCATACATAAGTTGTGCGACTTTTTTTATTTTAAAATAACTTCTAAGCGCCATCGCCACTACATTTTAACATTAATGTGGTCTCATTCGAACCCTTACATTTTTCCGGTAAACACCACACTGGTAAAATAATATTATAAAATTAGATTATGAATGCAAAAGGTAATTTATGAATTTTGAATAAATGTATAACAGTCGTTCACCTACTTAAGTTATTATAACACCCATTTCTAACATCGCCAAATTATGGTGAAAACGAGAACACTAAAAGGTAAAAAACATGTATAAGTAATCTTTCTGCTAAAAGCTGGTACGCGCTAGGTTAGTACCTACTAAGTATAACACGTAGAGTCACGGTAATGTAGAGTAGCGAGTACATCGCTTTGCTAACGAATTTAAAAATAATCAAACTAACTAAGCAATACACTTGCTACTCGACTAAATTACGAGCATAGAGCAAACAAGGCTTTACGGTGTTACTGTTGCTATCAATGTAAATTGTAAAATATTACGAATCATTCAAAAGTGACCGCTTTAAGGTATCTACACGCTTAGCTGTTCTTGTCTAAGTTCAATCAATTCCGACTATAGTAAGAAATAAGTGATAAAACTTATATAGTACCTTAACTCACATACACACTTCACGTACCTATCTACCTACTTTTTTATGTGTGTGTATTTATATTTTACGATTTTTTTTTACCAACAACGAAACTTGTTGAATTTAAGATGAAAACCTGAATTGAAAACTGAGTTTAATTAATGTAACGAGTATTTTAGTACTTTTTTTATTTATTTTTGTATATTGATATTTTATTGATTTGATGACGAATGACAAAGTTGTATGGAAGAAAGAGACATACGTGTGACACTTTCACTCAGAAAGTTTTGAGAAACTAAAAAACTAACTTCTATGGGTAAAATATTTTGATTAAATCTATTCGAAGAACTTTCCACCAGCCTACATACAAATAAAATTTTAAAACCACCGTTGTTATAATCACAGAACAGTAGAAGTTATCTATTCCGTGATTAAATACCTATAATAATACAATTTTTAAAAATAACGATTACCTTCTTTATAAAACGTCTTCATCGACCTAATAGAAATCCGTAGTTTGAGGAATACTACATAGCCATTTTTAAGAGTAGGCTGACAGCAAAATACTGAAAGGACTAAAACATCAACCTCTGCTGCTGAGAATCAAACGTACGAGATGTGAAAAAAAATAATTTTAATTTAATATAATCTTAAAAACTCTTTTTTAAATGACATATAAAATACATATCTAAAAATAACTAAAATATTTTTAAATATGTATAACATGTATGATAAAAGCCTCCAAATAGCAGGCGCTACCAAAGAGTACGTTGCTACTATTAATTGATAACATTATATCGGTTGAGTGAACGACGACATGCTTTTAGACTGATAAAAAAACTTCCGTGTAAACATTGATTACATAGTTTTAATTCTAATGCTTCTTAGATAGCTTAATCTTTTTTAATTCACATCTCGCTAATCCTATGCCACGATCCAACTGTTTTTGTGAGTATTTAACTTTATTCTTATACTTAACGAAACGTTGAAATGTGAAAATCGACCTGTGAGGGCCCCAGCTACCCTATCGGCTAAAAAATATGAATATTGACCATAATATGCCCATAAATGAACAAAATATGGGCTTCAAAAATGTCCATATTTTTTAGCCGATGGTGGGAATCGAAAAAGAAAACAAATTCAAAGTGGTTTGTTAAGACACTGTTAATGTAGAAACATAAAGTCGTTGATCTTTTTAAATGTCTAACCAATACCTCGGTGGCAGAGTGGTCAACGCAGCCGGATTGCGAAGGACGTGGGTTCGATTCCCACCACAGGTAGTCATTTTTTTACGTTTCGTTATCTACGAGTTTATTTTAAGCGTCAAACGCAAAAAATCAAATCATTATCATCTATCATTATCACCTACCTATCAGCGAGATCTACCTGTGTCGCTATTCGAGCCGCCCATTTAAAGTCCTCTAAGAAACACATAGCCAGTGTATACGGGCAAGAGAATAAATATGGACAAGACGGCAATAATAGTTGTAGGAGATAAATTAAAAACTTCAAACTAGAAATAAAGGCTTTTTACTACAAGCTTTTATTTAATTTTATCTAGCTTTACAAATAATTATGTGACAACTTAAAGCTAAATATATGACGACATTGACGTCGCGATAGTTCCAAAATAATCTGATCTTTCAATTTTATGAGTTTATCAAGACCGGAATCATCATACTGGAACATCATATTGGAATGTTCGCGCAACAATAAAAGATGTGATGGCTGATGATGTGGTTTATAATCCTTGTTTATTAAGGCGTTGCTTACATACTAGGTGGAGATGTAAATGTAACTATATAAGGTTAAGTCGACCTATATCCTTGAAGGGGATGTAGTTTCCATAATTTCTGACTGATTTGACTATTAAACACCGTAACCCAAACTTAACCGTTCTCAAATTATAGTACTTTGAAGATTTTTTTATTAATATTGTCCTCTTTTTTGTGTTTTGTGCCTCTAACTTATTTAGTTTTGGTATTTTTGTGTAGAAAGATTAGTTGCTTAATTATTCTGAACACTAAAATTGCAAGTAGTTGTACCAACTGAGTCGTAGTAGACGATGAACAGTATAAAAGAGAAATAAATATGGACAAAATATTATTTCTTTCTTCGATATTAAAAAAAAAGTCTTTTACAGTAGTGCTGCCGAAAATCGTAAAAATATCTACGGTTCCTTAGCTTTCTATCAAGGTATAACAAGCTAGGGTATTATCAGGATTCTCGGAAAAAACTTTAATGAAAGACTCAAGTAGTGATCAAAATAACGGTATTACGTTAAGTTACTCCTTGCGCCTATTGTTCTTTATGGAATTTGTACGGTTGGGGCACGGTGTTTCATAGTCAAATCTGTCAGAAATGATTGAAACTAATTCCACTTAAAGGATATAGGTCGACTTAAAATTTAACCCTGTATAGTAATGTATTTATAAAAGTGATTAAATATTTAAAAAAAATTAAGTATTATTAAAAATAAGGAGGTTTACATACAAAGATAGAAAACGACGAACCTCAATAAAAAATATAAATTCTATAAGACAATAACAAAAAAGCTCTATCATAACAGTCACATCATTGTAGTAGTCTATACTTACTTAATTTCTCACATTTATTTATGTCAATATAGATATTTATTTACCTATTTATTTATCATATTTGGAAATTAGTGGATTGGCCTGTCCACTTTGTTATTTCATAGTATTTATGTACGTATAACATAGCATGTGAATTCACATAACCAGACGTCTCTTTATCTCATTTTATTACATTCATAATCATCATCATGATATATTATGATATGATAATGATTACATTCATAATATATTTTAACAATTATTTATTTATAGTACACTCTTAACATGCATCATTTCATTTTAAGTATTACATTTAATTTCTTTATCACTGGTACTTTCTTTAATTTTATGTGTATACACTTTTACTTTTTATTTATTTCTAAGAGACATTAATTTTAAGGACCCACTCTGACGCTGCGTACTTTCGCACCTTCGTCATGAGCTGCCTCCAACAATTCTCACGGGGAGGAAGCTCGTTCCTATCATGATGAAATGAAGTATACGTCTCTTTACATTGTACCTACAAAAAATATTTTTTATTCAGTACCTTTTTATTTATTTTTTACTTATCCTTCATCATCCAAAACAAAACCATGTCCGCATTCCTTAACATTAATTAAACAGAAACTCAGCTATTGGTTGATCAGTCCAAAATGAGAATCCAATTAATCAACATTTCCTACATTTATTGAACATTGCTAAACTAATCATAAACAATCTAAACCAATTATCAATTCTAACTCTCATTAAATTACACTATCCATTATAAAATCCAACTTCCTTTAAAATACCACGTACATTATCATTATCTCTAAGTACTGTTCTTATTTTCGTCATATACGTTTAGTCCACAGACCGTGGTTTAGTCAAGTCATCGTAAAATACTTTGTCAAATCCATATTCATTAGGTATTTCCGATATTTAACTATCTTAAATCAATCCAATAACATTCATGTTACGTATGGCTTTTATTGTTTGATGATTACCTATTTACATTTAATTCCATGAAAATATATTAAAAAATAAACACATTCAAATATAGTATAGTGTCCCCATTATTATTATAAAATTTAAAAGTTTCTAAGCAAAAGTTTCCGAATCTACCTAGTAACAAAACAATGATAAGTACCTATTCGTAAGAATTGGCAACATGAATTCATTCCAACAACAATTTAATTCGAGCCTAATTCAAACTATCTTGCCATTTGAATATATAACCTTTTAAGCACCTGAATTATCAGTAATTATCACTTTGCGCTGACACAACGTAATGCAAAACAAAGTGACCAAGAGCTCTTTTGTGGTCTTCTGTAAAACGCGACCTAACTATAGAAATCTATTGTTAGAACTATCCAATCTTTTTACTTCCAA
This sequence comes from Scoparia ambigualis, assembly GCA_963921215.1. Taxonomy (NCBI): domain Eukaryota; kingdom Metazoa; phylum Arthropoda; class Insecta; order Lepidoptera; family Crambidae; genus Scoparia; species Scoparia ambigualis. The sequence goes on from OY992507.1 coordinate 19,008,446, forward strand.
CTTTCCAATCAATTTTATTAATTTAAGCATACCTATTTCACTGTAAGAATTACACAAACAGAAGAATACTAAACGGAAATAGCTACTGATTTATTTCACTTTTTTTTTAAAAAATAAATATATTTTACACATACAATTTTGCAATATTTTAATTAATAATTTCACTACAATGAGAACACTTTTTACGGAAACATAAAAAAAAACATCTACGGTAATGTAACATAAAAAAATTACAATTTAAAATCACAGTTACTATAATTTCTTATCATAACGTCGATAACCTTCTATTATTTCGTCTATTATTTCTACGGATTACAATAAAATATTAAAATAAACCTATACTTAAATCCTTTAAAAAATGCGTAATACACAAAAACATACATAAAAATGTACTTATCTCTTATCCTAATCAATTTAAAAATAAAAAAACAAACTTGGTAACCAATTACTTTGCTTGAGAAAAAACAATTTAGGAAGTTCGATCACGAATCTTTAAGTTGTTTTCTTCCATGTTCCATCACCAAATACCATCAGACACCAACATCTCCCGGGTGTATCCTCATCCGACACTATCTACTCCCGGCACCCTGCTTTTTACTGTTCCATTGTCTATCATGTCCACAACCATAGAATAATAACGCATAGAACGTTAGTCTCGTATTAGAAAACCGTGTGGCAAGAAAAACATGGATGTAGGAGTAAGTTACGCGTACTATCTCGGCGACACGCACACAAGTGTAAGAGTTATGTTGCTAGAAAAATCAGATTTGCCCCAAAAGTAAGGAAATTGGAACTGTTGATAGATAGATAAGTTTAGGTTATTAGTACTGACGCGGCCCGTTTCGGTACCAAGCCAATATGGCTTGGTTTTACTGGCCTCATTTATCGTGCGTGTTCTCGCTTTCTACGCGTTATTATTCTAAGTCCACAACCAGCAAATGGCTGATTCTACACATTTTCTGTTCATTACTTATACTCGTAATACAAGTAGTTAAAACGCTAACTTACTATACTTGTTTGCTACTTAATCATCGTAATTAAGTGGCAAGGAATCATGTACCTATTATTACTGCAACGAAATGTTTTGACGTTTTCCAGAGCAATGGAGAAGGACTTGAGTTGTAAGGTCGGGGCGCCATGCTCGCTGGTGCTGGAGGATGGCTCCGTCTTCCAGGGTCGCAGCTTCGGTGCACCAATTCCTACTGAGGGAGAAGTTGGTAAGAGATTAAGCATCTTTTTACTAATTCCACTGTTACGAACTCTTTCGTATACCTACGTGTACGAGATTTTACATACATCTCATTATCCCACATAAACTGCAGTTTTAAAATTCATTATAAGCTTGTAATGTTAGTTTCTATGCTTATTGATAATACAAATATATATTTAGTAGGCACAATTTAAAAAAAATTTACTAAATAAATTCATATTTTTGACTCTTTAGAATATTGTTAAAGTTTTTAAAATATTCTAAAGAGTCATTTACGCGTGCAAAACTGCGGGCGACAACATTATCAGATCCAATTACTAATTATTGTGTCTTGTTGGCCTTGACAATGATGTTCTAAAACAATGTTTTATAATTTATATGAGCGACATACGTTTCCTTATTGCTAATAAGTACCTACGCTAACAGATTAAAGTTGAAATCAAACGAAACGCTCATAATAGGTATCTATATGAGCGCGTATTATGAGAAATTAACAAAATATTGGCTATCAAACCGTTTTTTCACCACGACACTTTTTATTTTATTTAAATTTAATTCAATAGTATAAAGAGTTCAGTAGTTATATTATTTTTAATGGTTTTTTGATATCCATAACAAACTTGTTTACTTGATTAGGTTAAAGTTAACTACTTGTTCAATTTTAAATGTTTCTAAAATGCGATTTTTTTTAAAGGATTATGTAAAATTAAATCCTATCCTCCTGTCTACGTATGTTCACGCTTTACTATTTTTTCAGCATTGATTTGTATCAATGTTACTTTGTTTTGACATTAATTTATTATTAAGTCTTTAATATTACCATAATTACCAAGAATTATTTTTCATTTTGACACACTATATCATTACTTAAATATTCTATTAATTACTTATTACAGTGTTCCAAACTGGCATGGTGGGCTACCCTGAGTCGTTGACAGACCCCTCTTACCACGCACAACTGCTGGTCCTCACGTACCCATTAGTTGGCAACTATGGAGTGCCTGATGAGGAAGAGCGTGACGAACATGGGCTACCCAGGTACAGTATGATGTGAAATGAGCATCTTTTAATCCTGTCAATGTTTAAGAAATAAGTTAAAGAAAAGATTTGTGTCAAAATAAAATAAAACCGGACTAGTGCGAATCGGAATATGCACCTACACATTTATACGTAACCCTCGGTGGGCATATTATATAAAAATCCTGGCAATTATTTAATTACAGATGTATAGTTTTCAGTTTTTTCTTTATACTTTTAGCATAAGACGGTTTAATACTTGCCAACATAGATCTAGGTCAACGGATATATACCCTATAAATTTTGATTCGCTTGAGAGTGTCGAAGTATACGTTTTTTGCAGCATAAACGGCCGTATTATTTTTTTACTTAACTTAGAGTTTGATTTTTTCACTTCTTAAGAGACTGTTGACCTGAGTATATCGTTTTAATTTCAACTTGATACCTCCACGCGTTCCCGACATAAAGGGTCTTGACGGACAAACAGGCTGACGGACAACAAAGATTCTCTCGTATAACGCAGTTAAATTGTATTGCTATCCTTGTTTAACATAGGGTAAGCGTGACGAATCACGCTCTCCCTAGTCCAGCTTCTTACGCACTTAGTAATAACGTAAACAAAAAACGGCCCACCCAGGAGCAGTCATAATATGACTGCTTGCCACTACGGGGTATTTTGACAGTGACCATAATTCAATCGTTTGCCACCTCAGAGGTGGGTTCCGCTTTTTCTTTTTGAGGTACGGAACCTTAAAAATGGAAAAATAAAAAGAGAAAACCATAATAGCTCAGCTGCTTTAAAACCAGAAACAATAGAAATTCACTTGTTACTAACCTCGGAGTATTCGTGACAGACAAGGGATACAAGTATACATGTCTATGTAGCACAAATATTTGATTCCACCATGCTAACTAAATGGCCTAAGTACCTACTGCAAATAAATTCTCTCAAAATGTTAATGTCCCGCTTTACAATAATTTGCTAACTTGTAACTTGAGCCGTGTGCTATAGCGTCTCACTAAAAGAATACTAACAACCCCTCTCTTCCCTTGGGAGTCGTAAAAGGCGACTATCGGGCTAAAGACTGCACATACATTCAACAGCATAGAGCGACGATGGGCTCACCATCTTTCACGTCGAGCACATGTGCAGTTGTAGTTGGCGAAACGTGGACTATCGCAGTGGACTGCTATTGCGGTCCTCATTGCCTAGACTAAATAACCATTAACGGCCGAAATTAATAACCGATCCCGAGATAGAGATAGGCCTACTTTAGATTTGTTGTCTAGATATTTCTGTTATATGACGGGAAATAACAACAGTTGCCCAGTAACAAATCCAAAATTGGCATATCTCTATCTCAGGATCGGTTATTAATTTCGGCCGTTAGGGATAATGGTCGTGAATCTATGTTTAAATATATCATAACCTATACAGGGTTATTGGAAATACGTAGCGATCCCTTTATGGGGTGATAGCAGAGATCATTAGCTATCAAATTGCCCTAAAGTAGATGGGGCAAAAATGTACCAAATAAAAAAAAACCCTTTTTTAAATTCCTGTTCTTTTTTTACATTTTAGAGTGTTAGCAATCTAAAAACACACAAAAACAACCATTAAATACGTAAATTTCTTTTTTAATCCACTTTGATGTAGCCTGACCCACTTTTCTTAATATTTTAAATATTTCTTTACAAATATTTTTTTCGCAATCGGTACATTTTTGCCCCATCTACCCGAGGGCAATTTGAAAGCTATTGATCTCCACTATTACCCCTTAAAGGGATCGCTACGTATTTCCAATAACACTGTATACGCTATCACAGCACAGCTAATACAAATTTGCATTACAGATGGTTCGAGTCAAGCCGCATTTGGGCAGCTGGCTTGATAGTAGGCGAAGTAAGCACTCGCTCATGTCATTGGCGAGCCAAACGGTCGCTCGGGAATTGGCTGGCGGCCCGAGGGGTGCCTGGTCTCTGCGACATCGACACAAGGGCTCTAACCCACCGCCTTCGAGAAGGTGTCATGCTGGGTCGGATTGTGCAAGGAGTACCGCCTTTTGGAGTCTTACCACCTCTTTCAGACCCTAATACTAGAAACTTAGTCGCTGAAGTGTCTACCAAGGTAAATTAAATGTCAATTTTTTTATTTTGAATTTAGTTTGTAATATTTCATGATTTTTGTGTTAGTAACGCTTAATATACGTACTCTAAGATATTGAATAAGAATATGACTACCTCAGGTGGGAATTAAACCCAACATCCTCCGCAATCCAGGTGGTTGGATTGACCACTCCACCACCGAGGCTTTGGCAGAATTTTTTTAACATTTCAATATCTGGACTTTTGTTGTTTTAAATTATACTTTTCTTTCATTTTTAGGAAGTGAAAGTTTTTAACCCTCAAGGAGATGTAACAATTATGGCTGTCGATTGTGGTTTGAAATACAATCAGATACGATGCTTAGTGAAACGAAATGTTAAAGTGATTCTAGTTCCATGGGATCACAAACTAAACTCAAACGATTTTGATGGTCTCTTTATTAGTAACGGTCCTGGTGATCCTGAGATATGTAAGAAAGTTGTTGAAAATATCAGACGAGTTGTCAATGACAAGTCCAAAGTGAAGCCAGTGTTCGGAATCTGTCTTGGTCATCAGTTACTTTCTACTGCGATAGGTTGCAAAACATACAAAACAAGGTACCAATTTATAAAGCGAAATATTTTCATAATTCTTTTTTAATTTATAAATTTTTTAGTATAATCCTATTTAATTTTATTTTCGTTATTTCAGTTACGGTAACCGTGGACACAATTTGCCTTGCACGCATTATGATACCGGAAGATGTTTCATGACTTCACAAAATCATGGATTCGCTGTTGATGCTAAAACATTACCAGAAAATTGGAAAATCCTTTTCACAAATGAAAACGACAACACAAATGAAGGCATTATTCATAAATCAGATCCATTCTTCAGTGTACAATTTCACCCTGAGCACACAGCAGGACCTACAGATCTAGAATGGCTTTTCGATATTTTTATTGATGCAGTAAAGAGTTATAAAAATAAACAACAATATGTGATTGATAATGAAATTACTAACATCCTTAAATACGAGCCAATACTTTATGAAAGACCAAAAAAGATATTAATATTGGGATCAGGAGGTCTGTCAATTGGTCAAGCGGGTGAATTCGATTATTCAGGTTCACAAGGTGTCAAAGCAATGCAGGAGGAAAAAATTCAGACAGTTTTAATAAACCCAAATATTGCAACGGTGCAGACGTCAAAAGGGTTAGCAGATAAAGTATATTTCTTGCCTATTACTCCGGAATATGTTGAACAAGTCATCAAGGCTGAACGACCTACAGGAGTTTTGCTGACCTTTGGCGGGCAAACTGCATTAAACTGTGGAGTAGAATTACAAAAATCTGGAGTATTTGAAAAATATAATGTTACTGTATTAGGCACTCCTATCCAATCTATAGTTGATACTGAAGATAGAAAAATTTTTGCTGAAAAAATCAACTTTATTGGTGAAAAAGTGGCACCTAGTGCTGCTGTAACAACTGTGGATGAGGCTCTTTCAGCGGCCTTACAAATTGGCTATCCAGTAATGGCACGATCTGCTTTTTCATTGGGAGGCTTAGGTTCTGGATTTGCAAATAATGAAGATGAACTAAAAGCTTTAGCACACCAGGCATTGTCTCATTCAGATCAACTCATAATTGACAAATCTCTTAAAGGTTGGAAAGAAGTTGAATATGAAGTTGTTCGTGATGCATATGATAATTGTATTACAGTATGCAACATGGAAAATGTTGATCCTTTAGGAATACATACAGGTGAATCCATAGTTGTTGCGCCTAGTCAAACGTTATCGAATAGAGAATACTATATGTTACGTAATACTGCTATCAAAGTTATAAGACATTTTGGCATTGTAGGAGAATGTAACATTCAATATGCTTTGAATCCCTATTCGGAAGAGTTCTTTATCATCGAAGTTAATGCTCGGTTATCTAGAAGTTCTGCCCTAGCTAGTAAAGCTACAGGATATCCATTAGCGTATGTAGCAGCTAAGTTAGCACTGGGAATCCCATTGCCAGTTATTAAAAATTCAGTTACGGGGGTTACAACGGCTTGCTTTGAACCAAGTTTAGATTACTGTGTTGTAAAAATTCCCAGATGGGATTTAGCCAAATTCAATAAAGTGAGCACTAAAATCGGTAGTTCCATGAAGAGCGTAGGTGAAGTAATGTCGATTGGCAGAAACTTTGAAGAAGCATTTCAAAAGGCTCTAAGAATGGTAGATGAAAATGTAAATGGATTTGATCCTAATATAAAAACTGTAGATGAAAATGACCTAAGAGAACCAACAGACAAACGGATGTTTGTACTAGCTGCAGCCTTAAAGGAAGGCTACACTGTAGATAAGTTGTATGACCTTACAAAAATTGATCGATGGTTTTTGGAAAAGTTTAAAAATATTATCGACTATTACAAAAATCTTCAGTGTATTGACAGTACCTCTATTACTTTCGAGTTATTAAAACAAGCAAAAAAGATTGGATTTTCGGATAAACAAATAGCTGCTGCTATAAAGAGTACTGAAGTGGCTGTAAGAAAACTTAGAGAAGAGTTTCATATTACGCCGTTTGTAAAACAAATAGATACAGTTGCTGCTGAATGGCCTGCTTCCACCAATTATCTGTATTTGACCTATAATGGTAGCACTCATGATTTAGATTTTCCTGGAGATTATACCATGGTGTTAGGATCTGGTGTTTACAGAATAGGGAGTTCAGTGGAATTTGATTGGTGTGCAGTAGGATGTCTCAGAGAGTTGAGAAATCAGGATAAAAAGACGATAATGATAAACTATAATCCTGAGACAGTCAGTACTGATTATGACATGAGCGACCGATTATATTTTGAAGAAATCTCTTTTGAAGTGGTTATGGATATTTACAACATTGAAAAACCCAATGGTGTTATTCTTTGTATGGGAGGACAATTACCAAATAACATTGCTATGGATCTGCACAGGCAACAAGCTGTTATATTAGGAACCTCTCCTGATATGATAGACAACGCAGAAAATCGTTTCAAATTTTCAAGAATGTTAGACCGTAAAGGGATAATGCAACCAAGATGGAAAGAACTCACAAATCTTGAATCAGCCGTAGCATTTTGTGAAGAAGTAGGATATCCGTGTTTAGTACGACCATCATATGTTTTGAGTGGCGCTGCTATGAACGTCGCTTATTCTAATCAAGATTTAGAAGCATATTTAAAATCAGCAAGTGATGTGAGTAAAGAGTACCCCGTCGTAATTTCGAAGTTTATAATGGATGCAAAGGAAATAGATGTAGATGCGGTTGCTTCAGATGGTGTTCTTTATTGTTTGGCAGTTTCTGAACACGTCGAAAATGCTGGTGTGCATTCTGGTGATGCTACATTAGTTACTCCACCTCAAGATATTAATAATGAAACTCTAGAGAAAATTAAAGGCATCGCAAGTATAATTGCAGAAACATTGGACGTCACTGGCCCATTTAATATGCAACTTATAGCAAAAGACAACGAATTGAAAGTAATTGAATGCAATGTAAGAGTTTCCAGATCTTTCCCATTTGTATCTAAAACTTTAGACCATGATTTTGTTGCAATGGCTACAAAAGTAATTTTAGGTATATCTGTAGAACCAGTTAACGTGATGACAGGATGCGGAAAAGTTGGGGTGAAAGTGCCACAATTTTCATTTTCTAGACTTTCTGGTGCAGATGTTACTTTAGGCGTTGAAATGGCATCTACTGGAGAAGTAGCTTGTTTTGGTGAAAACCGTTATGAAGCGTACTTAAAGTCGTTAATGAGTACTGGTTTTAGAATACCTAAGAAAGCTATTTTATTGTCAGTTGGGACATTTAAGGTAACTACATGCAAAAATTCGTTGTATAATTTCATCACTTTTCAGATATTTTAATAATTATTTTTTTATTTGTTTTAGCACAAAATTGAGCTTCTTCCTAGTGTGCGAGCATTACAGAAAATGGGATATAAGCTTTATGCTAGCATGGGAACTGGTGATTTCTACACTGAACATGGAATAGAGGTAATGTTATATTAACATTAAACAAGACATACAATTCATGAAAATATTTACAAGATTATATCATATTCATACATTTCAGGTTGAAAGCGTTCAATGGACATTTGAACATATTGGAGACCCCGAAGATGCTAGAGCTGACGGAGAATTAATGCATTTAGCTGACTTTATGGCTCGTAGGCAGTTAGATTTGGTCATTAATTTGCCAATGAGAAGTGGAGCTCGACGCGTTTCTACTTTCAGCTCTCATGGACATCGTACAAGAAGACTTGCTGTCGATTATGCTGTGCCATTAGTAACTGACGTTAAGTGTGCCAAATTATTAGTACAGGTAAGAGAAAGTCAAAAAGTCATATGTAGCCACAGTGCATCGTTGCTTTCAACCAGGACGATAATATTAATATTTGGTTACGATTACTTGTACTATTTGGGGTTTTGTGTGTTTATCATTAAAACCTGCTAAGCCAGGAATTTACTTACAGAATAAATGAGTAAACATTATCATTACTTTTACAGGCTATGACACGATGCGGTGGTGCCCCCCATATGAAAACACATACTGATTGTATGACATTCAGGAATATTATCAAACTTCCTGGTTTTATAGACGTGCACGTTCACGTTCGTGAACCAGGTGCAACGTACAAGGAGGACTTTAATTCATGTACAGCCGCTGCGTTGGCTGGAGGTATTACAATGATATGCGCAATGCCAAATACAAATCCCCCAGTAGTAGATCGAGCTGCTTTAGATTATTCGTCTGCCCTTGCACGCGTCAGCGCGCGATGTGATTATGCTCTATTCGTGGGAGCATCATCTACAAATTATGAAACAGTTGGTGACCTTGCTCCTCAAGCAGCTGCACTAAAAATGTACCTTAACCAAACATTTACAACCCTAACATTGGATGACATGACAGTTTGGCAAAAACACCTTCAAAATTGGCCTAAGAAAATGCCAATCTGTGCTCACGCAGAAAAAGAAAAAACAGGAGCAATTATACTAATGGCTTCATTACTTGATCGGCCGATACACATTTGTCACGTTGCTCGAAAGGAGGAAATATCAATTATCAAAGCTGCTAAAGAAAGGGGTCTAAAAGTTACATGTGAAGTTTGCCCGCAGCACTTGTTTCTGAGTACGGATGACGTCGATCGTATTGGTTCCGGTCGCGCTGAAGTAAGACCAGTAATTTGCGGTCCCGATGATCAAGCAGAGCTTTGGAAAAACATAGATATTATTGATATATTTGCCACGGATCATGCGCCACATTCAGTCGAAGAGAAAAACTCAGATAAGCCACCACCAGGTTTTCCAGGTTTAGAAACTATATTGCCCTTATTGCTAAATGCGGTAAACGAAGGACGTCTTACAATAGAGGATCTTATTAATAAATTCCACCGAAACCCTCGCAAAATATTCAACTTACCAGAGCAACCTAATACGTATGTAGAAGTTGATATGGACTATGAATGGACTATACCTTCTGCAATGGAATTTTCGAAGTCTAAATGGACTCCATTTGCAGGAATGCAAGTTTGTGGGGCAGTACATCGAGTCACATTGCGAGGAGAAATTGCTTATGTGGAAGGGCAAATACTAGTACCTCCAGGATTTGGTCAAAATGTACGCGAATGGCCGGTACCTAAAAAACAAATATTTCCTGTATATGCTATCGAAAAATCTGAAAAAGAAGTAATAAGTCGCCCGAACTCGGCTTTAGACTTTCATGCTGGAGAAGTAAGTCGGCTAAGTGATCTTAACTTAGACCAAATTGATACGAAGCCTGAGGTTCAGAGTAAATTGAATGTCCATTTTAATGATATAACTGGCTTAAGGAGTGTGTCTCCGCTACCGCAACCAACTACAGGAAGACAAAGATATGATAGCTCTTCCAATTATAACCCACAACAGACAGTTACGTCCCGCCAACGTAGCGATCTTTTCGGAAAAAGTATACTTACTGTTGATTCATTCAATAAAGAATCTCTAAATGATATTTTTAATCTAGCCCAGTTTATGAAAACAAGCGTGAATAAAGGTCGATATTTAGACGATATTTTAAGAGGAAAAATAATGTCGTCGATATTCTATGAAGTGAGCACACGCACGAGTTGTAGCTTTGCGGCAGCGATGCAGAGACTAGGCGGTTCAGTCATCCACACAGATGCCACAAGTTCATCGGCGAAAAAGGGTGAAACGTTAGAAGATAGTGTTGCAGTAATGACTAGCTACTCGGATGTCGTAGTATTACGTCATCCTGAACCTGGTGCCGTTGAAGTGAGTGAATTTTCTTTTTGGTTCTTTTGTTTAAAATGTATAAAAAGTTGTGTTAACTAACTATTGCTTTTTGTTTAACAGAGAGCTTCAAGACTCTGTCGCAAGCCAATTATCAATGCAGGAGATGGTGTCGGAGAACATCCTACACAAGCTTTGTTGGACGTGTTTACAATTCGAGAAGAAATTGGTACTGTGAATGGTCTTACGATAACTATGGTCGGAGATTTGAAGAACGGTCGCACAGTACACTCCCTAGCTCGACTCCTCACATTGTACCAAGTTCAATTACAGTATGTTAGTCCTCCAGGGCTAGGTATGCCAAAACATATTATGGAATATGTAGCTAAAAAAGGGATCCCTCAGAGAGTTTTTGAGAGATTGGAGGATGTATTGGCTGACACGCACGTTCTATACATGACCAGGATACAGCGAGAAAGATTCAGCACTCAAGAAGAATATGAAAAGGTTAGTAATTGTGTTTTAACGATGAGTTACGCTTTGTTATTCTCTATCTCATAGCTAATCCTATTTCTGGAACGGAACTGTTTTTCATTTACTTACTTTGTGTGTCACATTATGTTTGTGTATTTTCTTATAAAGGAAAGTCTTATCTATGTTTATTTATATTTTTACTACGAAAAATGTTATTACGCATAATATTACACTAGGGTCAAGTGCGGCCACAGGGCTTTATATCAAGTATTCAACTTTGGTGTTTTCTCTTGAAACACCATTGTCATCATGTTTTCCTACTAATCTATATTAATAAATTGATTTAATTGCCGACATGATTGTAAAGTCACCAGCATTAAGATGATCATTGGTGGAAGGTATATATAGGCCCCGTATAAACATTTAGGCAATAAAAATCAATTGCCAAAATGTTTATACGCGAATCACTTCAGAAGGGCTCGACCGATCTAGTTGATTACTATTTTGTTTTGTTTATTGTCAGGACAAGGTTTCTATGAAAAATTTTTTTGGAAAGGACCATAGGGAATTTTGTATGAACTCTGTCCCCATCCTACAACAGTCATGGGATACGTGTCAATTTGTTCATTGGGACCAAAAGAAGCCTAAAGTACCTGTGTGAGTTGCAAAAAGTATTGCGTTAAAAAAAACTTTTATTGTTTTCTTGCTTTAATTAGAGTTGCTCGAGTGTGTCATGCTCTCTCAAAGTGTCTCTGCGGTGGTGGCATGTGCGTCGGGTCGTTACGTTCCCTAAAACATGGTTGAGCGAAGCGATGGCTGATTCACATGTCATACTCGTGAACGGGTGCCGCCTGTATAGGCTGGTCTGCTCTTGCAATCTTATTTTGTTGGAAAAAAAATGTATAAAAACAATATATTTTTTAAAACCTAAATCCCTCGTATTTGAAGAACGTCGCCCTACTAAAAAAATATCTATCCTACTAGACCTTTCAAATGGCACTAATTTCAAATCTGTTGGATGGTATGGTGGGGACGTTTCTCCCCATGGTCCTTTGTCGCGGGATGGTGTTCACGCGTACGAAATCGCGGGCAGGCCGCTACTTACATACATATAGTTAACTACTATTATCCCCGAAGGGTGGTTTAGACCAGGCAATGTAGACCGCAAAAGCAGTCCACTGCCACAGTCCACGTTTCACCAAATGACAACAGCACATGTGCTCAGCGTGACAGGTGGTGAGCCCGTCGCCGCTCTATGCTGTTGGATATATGTGCAGTCTTTGGTCCGCAGTCGCCTTTTACGACACCCTAGGAAAGAGATGGGTCAGTAATTTTCTATTAATGGGTCGCTACCCATTTTCATTAAAGCCCCCCCTACACGTCGGCCGACGCATCCGCAGATGACGTCTGCGGATGCGTCTGCCGATGTGAAGAGGGGGCATAATAGAAACAGCAATAACTATAGAAAGAGCAAGAACTGAGGATGGTTTTTGTTTTTACAGAAACATTTTTTCTCTGTGCACATAATTTTTAAATTATAGAGTAACTTAATCTAGAGCTACAGATTTAATTTTATGTTCTTTTTAATGTGAAGAATAAAGAAACTAAAATTGATCAAACATGGTCAATCGACCAGGACCGCGCAAATGAACTCTGTCACATTACGGTACCACAGGATGCCTAGGTTTGGGTTATCTTTACGTTACACGTGACCTTTCGTTCGCCCGGTATTCACGAGTTTTTTTTTTATTGTGCCGGACAAATTAAATAAACGATTAATAAATAAATTTAAAAAAAATGAAAATGATGTCTATTAACGTTACCGAATGATATAAAAATATGTGCACGTATAAAAAAGACCAGTATTTTTGTTTATAATTTGTGGATATTTTTTTTTATAATTCTTGAAGTATGATGGTGTATCTAAGGTAGCGTAGACAAAGGCGCGGGCGGGCCGCTATCTATCTATCATCATCATCATCAGCCTATACTTGTTCACTGCTTGACATAAGGCCTCTCCAAGAGCACGCCAATAAGCACGATCCACGGCTACTCTCATTCAGCTCTTGTCAGCCACCTTGCGAAGATCGCCGCTCCACTTTTCTGAGGGCGTCCTACGCTACCCTAGCCGATACGCGGTCTCCACTCCAGCACTCGTCTACCCCAACGGTCATCGGTTCTGCGACTGATATGGCCGGCCCATTGCCACTTTAGCTTGCTAATCTAGTAGGTTATGGCTAGTTATCTATAAATATCTATTAACTTTATTTAACAGACACGTGGTCTCCTCGTGGTGACGCCGCAGCTGATGACGCGCGCGCGCAGGCGCATGGTGGTGATGCACCCTCTGCCGCGCGTCGACGAGATCTCCGCGGAGTTTGACTCCGACCCTCGCGCCGCCTACTTCCGACAAGCGGAGTATGGGATGTACGTGCGGATGGCACTGCTCGCTATGGTTGCGGGAGTCAACCCACTCATTTTATAGTTACGAATAAGAGGAACAAAGGAGATGCGACAGAAAGTACTACTAAGATGTTAAATTTCGATACAATTTTGTAAAAATACGTTATTATTGTTTATTAGATTTTGCTTTCTTCATAAATATTTATGTCATCTATTTAGCTGTCACTTACCCATAAACATAATAATATTTTGTCTGGAAATGTTATTCATAAAATTTTAATGAACGTCGCTTTACAATAAATCAGTTTGATTGTAATTATTAATGTAAATCATAAAATGAACAAAATATAGCATTGTAAATGCAAAAAATTCAATAATAAAAATATAAATTGATCAAGTTAGAGAAATGTCTTACTTGTCAAAACTTAAAAGGCCATTTACAACTCGACTATGATTTTTGCGTAAAATGGCAAATTTTGGCATTCTTGATCTCAGAAACAAAAATACATTAACAATGTTGACTTATTGAGTAGTGTAGAATAGCTATTGGCATAGTTCGTAGCGGCCTCGCTTTTTGTTAATTTTGTTCAACTTCTTAATTACATAAATTGCAGAGAAAGATTTTTATATTTTGCGCAAAGGCACTTTTTGAGATCCTTGGGCCTCTGAATTTTTAAATATCATTGATTTTATTTACAAAAAGCATCTTATTCTAAACAAAAAAAACTTCAAAATTCGCATTAGGTTAACTGTGATTTTCTCTTATCCACTGTAATATTATTAAGCAAAATTTAAAGTACCAGAATAATTGTTACTTCATGAGGAATAAAGATTTTATAATGAATTTATTATCCTAATTCGATAAAAACGATAAATACAACTGCAAAATTACTACAAAATGCGATGCGCCGGCCGGGCCATCCGAACAAGCTGAGTTCTGAGTTCTCGCAGAGTGGTGATTTGTAAAATTATGCATGAATTTATTATCCTATTTCGATAAAAACGATAAATACAATAACTGCAAAATTACTACAAAATGCGAAAATGTCATTTTACGCAAAAATCACAGTCGAGATTGTAATAGGCCTCTTAAGGTTATTTTTTTAATGTATAAGTTTAAACTTTAATAAAGCTACCTTTTAAAGTGTATACCGTCTTTCTTTGATAAAGTCTACGTTTTACGGATCGAGCCGATGTGACGTCATTCATCACCATCAGATCCTTTCTGCGAGCACCCGAAAAATAGTGTTATAGTTGCGTTCACAATAAAGTTCATAAAGGCGTTTCCTACTTTTGTGAATATCTATTGTAGCCAATTTATTAAAAGTTACAGCACCATTAACCGAGATCTTTTTTGGAACAAAAGTTTTATTGAATTCTGAACAGTATATGTTAAAAAAAACCTAATGTGACCCCCAAAACACACAGAATTATTAAGGGGCGTTAGACGGTAAAAACGGGCGTTTGGCCGGAAAAAATTAGCGTTTTCTGTTAGCTGTTATTCAACATATTTTAGATATTTCGTACTAAAATTTTCCATAATATGTATTACAGAATGTATGTGTGAGGGAATGACTGTTTCCAAACACGATTGGAAACATTTTACTCGATAGGAAAAAATCCTGCAGTTACCGCTAAAATTGAAATGAAACACTTTTATACGGATTAACTCGCGTGTAATATACTATTTACATAGTTTTTTATATTATCCTGACGCTTCGAACCCTTTACAGGGTCCGTGGTCACAGGAAAACGTCAGGATAATATAAAATCTATGTACTTAAATAGTAAATTAAACGCGAGTTAATCCGTAAAAAAGTGTTTCATTTCAATTTGTAGTGCTCGCTTAAACCTAAGAAAACAATTACCTCTAAAAAGTAAATGCACATATCGACAGTGTTTTTTTAATAATAAATTCTATAAAATTATAAACACTTTTCGATTTCTTGACTGTTTTTTTCCAAAAAACTAAACATTTTTATTAACTTTTTGATAAAAATGTGAATGACGCTTACGAATTACCGCGGAGCCCGCACCGCACAACACCCGCGAGGGCCCGGAATTTATGCTGACCGCCTAACCCCCCTTAAAGTACTAATGAGATCATTTTATAATATCGCGAATACCAAAATCTTATCGGCATGTCGGAAAGACATCGATATTTTTTATTTTTATTTTGACTCGTGATAGTGCCTGCCATCCTGCCTGTAAGCAGCCGATGCAGTCCAAAATAATGATAGCGCTCCCCACCGTCACTCACGTGGAATAAACTCGGTAAGTATAACGAGCTTATTATTTTTTTCATAATAAGTAATGTAGGAAGATTACGTGTGCAGTAATGACCTAAGTCAAGGTGTGCCTTAAAGAAACATGATAATTAAATATAGTTACACAAAACTTAGATGGCCCACAGAATACTTAAACCTTCTTTATCTATTCCGTGGATGGCCCGATGACATCACTCGGCTACCAACCAAACTCCGCTGAACCACATGAGTAAAGAAACGGAATCTTTACTCATGTGGCTGAACCATGTAAATACGTATTGACTTTTGTAGATTTCCTACCAACTCATTTTGTCTATTTGCCCTAATTATTCACTTTGTTATAAATAAACTTCATATCAATGATTATAAATTAATATTTATTACACGGATAACAACATTTACAACCTAAATCTTGTGGTAAGGTAAGTCGTTTATCAAACTCGTGCAACGCGTTTGATAACTTTAAATAGACCGTTAGCAACCAATTAGCAACGTAGAAATTTTTTATACCTTTTTCTTTATCTTCTGCAGACTGACAAAATAGTAGCATGTTTAAAAATATGCAAAATAAGCCTCTTCTTTCAATCAAACGCCTCGGTGGCCGAGTGGTCAAGCGCTCGGCTCGACATCCGGAGGTTCCGGGTTCAATTCCCAGGTCGGGTAAAGTGTGTTTCCGGATTTTACGATGCATTGTTCGGGCTTGTGATCGGTCACCAACCCGCATTTAGCGAGCGTGGTGATTAACACGTTGACTTCCACAAAACCAGACACAATTGAAAAGAGAATGACCTTTTTACTATGGGAGTTAGGCTAGTTTTTTAGCTAGCTAGCGTATCACAGCCAGCGCTTTAATGAAATAAATAGTAATCACTAGCAGCAATGCTAGAAGAATAAATTACATTACAATATCATGCGGCGTTTGAAGCTATCTTCATTTTTAGCTTTAGACTTTTTAGGTATTTTGAGGTTATGACAACTGGTTTCGTATGACTATCAGTTCGGTTCAGCATTTATTTATCACTTGACTCTTAACGCGGCGTTCTATAAAAAGCCTTTTTTAACAGTAATCGTTATAACTTAAGGCAGGTTTGGTCATTCTCTTTTAATTGTTTGTCGGTCACCGGTTAGTGGTGAACTGGTGCCCGCCAGGCGCTCTAGTCACAAAGCAGAAAGGTACAGAAGGCAATCTACATACATTGCGCGCTCGAGCAACGCACACATAGACACCGCTTACGGACACGATATCTCGGACCGGCAGGGACCAGTGCGAGCGCGACTCGCGAGTGTCATGCTTTTTTTTCATATAATAAGGAGGCAAACCAGCAGGCGGGTCACCTGATGGACCGCCCATGGACACCCGCAACACCAGAGAATCGCAAATGCGTTGCCGACCTTTAAGAAAGGAACAGGGACTAATAGGGTTAAGGAAGGAATAGGAAGTGTGAGGGGGGTAGGGGCCTCCGGAACTCTCACTGGCCGGATGAAACACAACAGCACCAAGTGCCATTATTTCACGCCGGATATTCG
Organism: Scoparia ambigualis; assembly: GCA_963921215.1. Lineage (NCBI taxonomy): Eukaryota > Metazoa > Arthropoda > Insecta > Lepidoptera > Crambidae > Scoparia > Scoparia ambigualis. The sequence goes on from OY992507.1 coordinate 19,025,700, forward strand.
TGACAGGGTAGTATTACCCCGGGCGAGCCGGCCCAATTGCGTGCTGCTACGCAGCGTAGCACTACCACTCAGTCAGTGTCACTCATTTAACACCACCCAGGGATCGCGTGTAGGTCTCAAGGGTGAACCTACGGACGCGAGTAACTTTAACCCCCCTTGCAGCTTGAGAGGCGTCTGTGAACTATGTGCAAAATAGAGCAACAAAAAAAAGTTATTATAACTGTTAGTGGACGGTTGTTTAAATTCAACATTAAACGGTCTATTGCGCGACCGCCGAGCGTAGGTATGAAAAGTGAAGTACAGTCACGAGCAAAAATATGTAAACAATTGTAACTCTTAACACAATGGAATAAGAGTCAAAGTGTATACATATTGGTGCTCGTGACTGTACATGAATGTGATTGTCTTCTGTAGGTACCTTTCTGTTTTGTGCTCTAGTCTTAAGCCAATACCTACCAATTGTAGCGATGACTTGATTTCAATGTTGGAGGTCTTTAGTCTGCAGTGGAACAGTATGTACAGGCTGTACTTTACTCACACACTAAGGCTTTTGAGTGTTTTATTTTATGAGTAATCATAATCAAGGACATAAGACTAATGGGCCACGTGGGCACATACAGGGCGCGTCAGCTTTTTTTTAATCTATAACGTGTAAGCGCTTGGCCTTCATCTCACCTTATGGTAAGTGACGATAAGGCCGAAGGTAGAAGCGCGCTTCACTCGAAATCCTCAACCACTGAGGAACTGGCTATCTTATCTCAAACTGTCGGAACACAACAGTGCTATAAACATCGTTGTTATGGCGACAGACTTAGATAATATGGTGGTAGCTAGCCAGGCGGACTTAACAGCCCTACCACCAACCAAACCGAGCACACAAAGATGTACCCCCCGCTGGGAATCGAACCCGGGACCTCTGGGCCTGAAACCGGTGGCTTAGCCACTAGACCAAAGAGGCGATTGAAATATGTCCGTCAATAAGTAAATCTACTGTCCTAAAAACATTAAGTTGTCAGGCAAACACATGGATACAATTTAGAGAAAACCAGTGTTTTGAAATATTTCTTTAATAATAAGTTGTAATTTTAGACTGGATAATTTAAGTACAAATACAGCGTAAGTATAAATAAAATAAAAACTATGATACTTACTTATTATTCTGTCAATGTATTTAAATATATTATAATAATAAAAACGAGTATATTTTTGCATATTTAGTTTTATAATAATATATTTCTCTAAACTAATTATAAATAGAACAGTGTAAGAGATTCTAACTGGTTAATACTAAGTTTATGGATAAAGTACATACAAGTACCATTCAAATTAATATACCTACTTATCTAATTATCTTATCACTATAGTTTTGAGTCCTCTGCGTCTATGTCCCTCTGGCCTTCGTTTAATTTCATAACGTCTTGGTTCGCGGCGTTATCCACGTGGATGTCAACAAATGTGAAAGCTGAGAATCCAGCCGATTCAGTAGGAGAGTCTTGACTAACGATATTCTCGTATCTTGGCCGAAGTTTGGGTTTCATCAACCGATCTGCATTACTCTCTCGACGTGGTGGCAGTTTATAACCTACTTGCTCGACTAATTTCCTTTGACAATCTACTAATTTATCCCTGATGACATCTAAATACTCGTGGGCTGCTGATTCGCCTGCCGGTTCCTCTTTCAGCAAGACGCATAGTCTCTGAGCCTGCTCCAAGTAGATGACAGCCTGTCTGATTGCATCAAATTTCTCACTAGATCTCGCCATGGCTATGAAATGCGGGATAAAGAATTCTAATACCAATCGGCGTCTCTCCACTTCCATTCGTGCGGGCAGTATGATCTGAAAAGTAAAGCAATATAAAATAATCGCTCAGTAATAAATTTGAACCTCATTTCACTACATCATGGTTCCGTATAGGGATTGCAGTCCCGCAGCTCATTGAATCCCGCGGGATTGATATGCGGGATTACTCAATCCCGCTCGGGTACACGCGTGATCCAGCATCTTTGAAATTATGTTATAAAATCAAATTTAAACTACAGATTTTTGTATTAAAATCAACTTTTATTACACTAAGCAACAGAAATTATATCTCTTCTATCAATTATGTATAGGTAAGTAATTTGTAATCTGTTTTCTTAGATTCATCTTTAAGTTTTGTTTAAATTTACCCTTACTCCTAAACAGTTTAATATTTTTAATTCAGTTTTATTCATATAATAACTAAAAATCAAATCACAACTTTCTCTTAGATGCTATTATCATGAAATCAACTGGTGATAACTTTTGTTTTGAAAATACGCTCTTAAGAAGCAAATGGCATTTATTGTATCATCTCCGAGCCTGCTTTTGAGTGAACTGCAAATATATCCTTATACTGTAAACGCACTCTCGGCTTCTACGCTAGTAGGCTGAACCGTCAGGATATTGTTATGTTCATAGTCGAGCGTCAGGTACTCTCCTCTGATACCATCGGACTCAAAAAAAACGCCGAATTTTTTATTTGCGGGATCCGCGGATCCGCAGTTTGAAGGTGCGGGATCCAGCAGATTAATAAAAACAGCGGGATCCCGCGGGAATGCGTGATCCTGTTTTGCGGGATTGCAATCCCTAGTTCCGTAGTAAAGAAGGTCCCTTATAGTTTCATCATGTTTAAATTGGTAAAACAAATTAATGGTTATCCAATAAGACAGACTTACATTAAGTCCAATTATAGTACTAATTTAGTGGTTTATAAAGTGTTTTAATTTACAGCACAGTAAAAACTTAATACAATTAGAAAAAAGACCAATATTGAAAAACATCCTCAAGCTGGATGCGAACCTGTACCCTGTGGCCTGCCAGCCACGATACTGTTTTGATAATTAAGCAATACTTACATTATAATTTATTTCTCTTTCTTGTCTCACCGAATTCCTTTTTCTGTTATAGATTAGTGCTTTTCTTCTCTCTTGTATCTGTCGTTGTTTTTCTCTTTTCCATTGATAATTTTTGTCATGTTTTTTGGCTTTGTCCCAAAAATTTACATCAGTTTCATTTTCGCTATCTGTGCTATCATCATAATTACTTGGGTTGGTAATTGGCAAATTCGGGTTTAAAATTCTTAAGGGATTTTTTATTGTCAAAATTTCATACAATCTGTGTACATTGAACGTTGGATAAAAGTCTTTCTTTGTGTATTTCATTTTATCTAGTGCACCAAGTAAATGGGTAACTGGTGCTTCTAAAATACTAACTAATCTTCTATGTAGTTTCAGAAGTAATGGCTTCGGGATACTTTTAAAGTCGTTACAATTTTCTATAAAATAATTGGGGAATCGACCCTGCCCAAAATGTACACAGAAACTGCGCAAAAACATTCGTAGTGACTCTCCTAGTCTATGTTCCGGCCATTTAGCATAATTATCTTCACATTGCCAAAAGAGATGGTTTTTTAAATGTGTAGCGTCGATACCAATTTTCGATGTATCATTTTCCATGTAAGTTCTTTGTAAAAGTAGAGAAAATAAATAACACCTCATGTGCGCATGGGCTAAGCAGCTCTCTAAGTAACGCTCTGCAGCAGGAAATATTACCTTCCATTGCAGCTTTTGGGTTGCATTTAATCCTCTTTTGGGTCTAAACCCTACAGGCACTAGCAAACATCCGAATCCAATAGCTTTATTAACCATATATTTAGTTGGCCACTGGTAGCTAAAATTAGTTCTTGGATTCTGGATAATTTTTCTTTCTCTGATTATCCACTGATTGGCTGTGTTTGGCCAAGAAGCGATAAGAGCGGGAAAAACTTCAATATTCATTTTGTGACCGTTTCGAATTGCGTCGCAATAAATACTTGCACCTTGAGTCATAGCGTTACCGATAGCGTCATGAGTAATACCCAAAACAGAACCTAAGTTTACAATGAAACTATCAACAAAATTGTTCATAAACCCAATAGAACTTAAGTAAAAATACGTATCATATAAATTTCGAGATATTGATAATTTTGATGCAGTATCATCGAATTCATTTTCATCATCACTCCAATCAATAGCTCTTATTTGTACTGAAGTCCATGTTTTATCAGGTAACACTCCAGAGGATATGGATGTGTTAGGTTGAGAACTCAGTTCGACTTTTTTGGGTGTGGTGATTTCTGTTATAGTAGAGTAACCATAATCAGATTCATTTTCACTCAATTCGTTTTGACGGCTGCTGGAGTTAGATCTGTAGCCAGAAGTTTCTGTGTCTTCAGCTAGCGTGCTATCTACGGAAATCTCCACGTTTTGGCGCTTATTATATTTTACTTCCCTTATTGGACCACTAAATCTTCGAGGATTTTTTAAATTTGATTTCCTTTGTTTATCGCTGTCATCCATGTCGACCTTATCGTCGTCTTTGTCATACATGTATTCTTTCAAATCACTTTCTTCGAGTAAAAGACCTTGATTTTTGTTGAGGTCTTTAATTTTTGATATGTTACTCTTCGTCACTTGCAAGCTCACGGGTTTTAATGTTCCACTGCCTCTTCTTCCGGTATGCTCACTTGTGTTCATCTTTAAATTGTTGGTTTTGAATACGTCGGTACTGGCTGATGCGTCAATTCTTATTTTTAGTTTATTTAACAGTGCTTCTCCTTTTGAGGAGTATAGCCCATCATCAGAGTCATTGGATTCTTTCTCTGAATCTGTATAAATGCTGTCATCAGAATCATTAGAATTCTTCATCTCAGTAGCATCATTTTCTTTTAAAAGTGTGCTTTCTAGCACTTCCAGTTTCTTCAATTTTACAAAACCTGACAAAAACATAAATCAGTTAAAACACCTTTATAAATAATAGCTAAAAAGTGTACTCAAAACAATGAATTTTAATTCTATATATAATGAATATTTTGCACATATTTTTACCTGGCTCTTTGCAATCTTCGAGGCGTAACTTATAAAATGGAGCGTCCAGTACAGCACTGTAGTCAGAAGTATCTCCAGGTTCACTAGCCTCCACATTGTCATGAATAACGAAGAGTCTTGGCTTTGTGAGCGGTTCTACTTGTCCTCGCTGTTTTTGGTAGCCTACGTGTTCGTTAACACACTCCTGGAGGCGATCTGCGAAGAACACGTGCTTGTTGTGACGTACCATTGCTTCATTGATTGTGTGCTCGCGTTCACTTATGGGATTATTCTTTATATTCTGTACCTCACTGAAAGAAACATAATATTGATTATGAATGTATTTCTTTTGAGCTTAATTTATTTGCCCATCTATCAAAGCTCATATAAATACATATATACTTTTTCACAACCGTAAGACATTAAGCGTAGAGATCAAATAAAAATTCTATTATCATCATTTTTTCTTAAACCATACAACAGCTTACATTTATCCGCAACTAGCTGATATTATTCAGAATAGATTAAGTTTTAGATACCATAATTGGTTGTATGAATGTTTCGTGATTTATTTGCAGTAATTTATTCTACTGATAAAATATTTGTGTGATAAAATATGAGTCTTCATATCAACACCTTTGATTAAACTGACTAGCTTGATTACAATTTATTTAGAGTTGTATGTGTAACATTGTGTGTAATATAATATCCCACAGAACAACTAACTAGTACTTAAGAATCTGTACTTTTGAAATAATAGAACTTGATCGCGGCTTCGCTCACGTAAATTTTTCGCTGGAAAAAGTAGCCTATAACCTTCGATCATAAATGTTCGAAGACTATAACCTTCTCCATCTAACGTTGTACCAAAGATATACCAAATGAAAATTATTTTAATATCATAATTGGTTTAGCAATTTAAGCGTGAAAGCGTTACAAACAAACAAACTTGCTTTCGCATTTATAATATAAATTAGATTAGATAATACAACATCAGATACACGTACAGTCAACCACACATGAGACATAACAGTACCAGTGTAAAGGCAGGTCTCCTGCGACACTGTTTTGTGTTTTCTAACACCTAACATCAAACATCTAACAAATATGGGCGTGGCTTACGTACATATTTTGATATATTTTGTTAGAGGTTTGATATTAGGTGTTAGAAAACACAAAACAGTGTCACAGGAGTCCCGCCTTAAGATACGCTCGGATAACCGTGAAGCTTTTGTGGTCGCAGTGTTCGATTTGAAATGGGACTGTTATGAATAATTAATAATTTTCTACTGACAATAGGTACTCCTACTTATAATGAGTTTTTATGTGGAATGGAAAATGTTATCGGTAAAGTACTCGTACAATATCAAATACCTACAGCTTGTTTATCTATCGGAAAATGATTTAATACAAAAGGTATTAAGTAAATATAAAGGTATCGGATCAAGACAATCTTAAGAGGATATTAAATCGATTTAATGTGAAAATAACAATCATGAATTGTGCTACCACTTGGTCGAAGTTATTAATTTTCATTTGATAATGCATTTTGTGAAAACGAATAGAATCTGTTCGTACGTATCATAAAAAGCATAAGCATAAAAAAATTGGTTGCCTGTAAAGTCGGTATACGGGCGAAAGTTTTACGTGACAACGACTTTGAGTGGTAAAATAATTTTAATGTGAATATTCATTCGTATAGTAGGAAGAAGGATGAAATAATAGTAACAATTTAAAACATTTATTTAAACAAAGAATTATATTTAAAACATAGTTGAGTGGGAGAGAGACGCAAGGCATTCGGCGGGCCTCTCTCTCGTTCGGTGACTCATCGTAACGTTACCGAGCGTTACACTTTTTCATAAGTGACTCCCAGCCGCAACCTAATTTAAGACGTTGTCACGTCAAAACCTTTAACCTTCTAGAACTTTCTATAACTTTAATTTATTTAAAAATAATATGTACTTATTTCGTTTTATTTTCTATAAGTAATAATAATAAATGTAATCTAAGGAAATTGAATTTGTAGAAATAACTTTCTAATATTTGATTTATTGAAACTATACTGCGATGGATTAACATTGTCTTTTATGCAGATATGAAACATTAGCTCCGTGCCAGGCGGGGATTTACCTAGTTGATAAACCTAATCCCTTGAAATGTCACCTAGTTGATTAAACTAATCCCTTGCAATGTTACCTAATTAATAAATGTTATGTTATTTATTTTTGTAATGGCCTTGATATATATGATAGAATTTGAAAGCATACCTTTTCAATTGAAATTGAATTCGTATTATATCTCAACATACAATCTCCACGCAATCATAATTAAAGCGGATTGAATTTAAAGCGAATAGACATGAATTTCATCGTTGTTGATAACATATAAATGATGAATAAAATAGATAGAATAAGTAGATATAAAGATAAAATATGTATACGTACTTTTCGTAATTCTCAAAAAATTGCACAGATAGGAGGATATTGTTGAGAAGGAAGGCTTCAGCATCGTTGCGCAACTGGTATCGCATGAGGCTCAAGGTTTCGTCGTCGAAGGAGCGGACGTTGGCGGGCGGCGCGGCGGGCGCGGGCCCCGGGGCCACCATCGACGCCCTGGCCGGCGTTGGCATCGCCGGCTCCTTCGCCGCCGTCCGCTTGTTCGCAGGGTTCATTTTCTTCTTCTTCCTGTCGTCGCGCCTCTGCTCCTTCCATTTCTCCCGTTCGAAAAACTTATCCGGCTCCTTCGCGCTTTTCTTCGACTTCGCATTACCCATCACTTACACTACAATCTTCAAACTAGTCCTTATTATTGTCAAAGGCAACGGTAACGTCCTATTTATTATTTAATAACAACACGTATTTATCTTCAGAATCTATTATGAAAACTAAATATTGCTTAACTAATCAGACCTCTGAGATGTCACTGTCTGATGTCCGTGCGTTCCTTCACTGGTCCGAGCGGCACTGCCTGTTGTTTTTTATTCGCTTTACAACTTGAACTGATCGCCCTATCGCTTTCAGTGATTAATGTACCAGATTGTTATCGCGGAAAATTGATTAGCATTGCATTGTTTCGTATTGGGCGTTGATTCGGCGCAAGTCGTGAGGGACGTCATTCCTTCACCAAGGCACGCGAATACTTCTGTCTGGAGGTGCACATTGAACCGAGTTAACGCACAAATGACTTTGGAACAACATTCTTTGACACAAAACGTGTGTTACGTAAAATCATGATCATAACTATACTGACCATACAATTAACATCTAATTAACTGTTGCCCTACATTTTGTGCCGATAATATTTATTGTAAGCATTTGGTAAAAAATAATTTTAGGAATAGTCAGAAACCATCATCAAAATTGTAGGAGATAGATACAGCTAAGAACCAGATGTTCCAGCCTTTTGAATTGCATTTTTAAAAATAAAAATTAATATGACTTGCAATTTTTATGACTAGGTATACGATCCATTCACGTAATTTGTGGTCAGATAGATATGAGTATTTTGTAACAGCAGTGAGTAAGTAATTTAAGTAGTAGTTTTTGTTAGTGGTAATAGGTAAGTACATTAAGTCCATGGTAAGTACCTCGGACAAGTACCTACAATTGACAGTATGTCAGTGGTTTTCAATTGGTGTTGCAATTGTCTTCACTTCCACAGAATAACTAGCAGTAAATGTACCATTGAACATCTTTCGTATACTTTATCATAATGTAACCTAACTGTAATGTAAAAAACCGTGAAAAAGTGAAAATATTCCTACACTAATCAACAATTATTATACTTTGATTTTTATTCACACAACTAGGTATATCCAAATTAGAAGATTAAAATTAAAAAGGTAGTGAAAATTTTAGATAAGGGATTGTACACAGTTCTATGGCAGTTGCGGTGGGTGAGGACAAAAGACTATCTGGTTCTGTCCTCCGTGGTGAGGACGGAGTCCATATTATTATATTTCTGCCCATGTTATAAAAACATTGGGTCTGAGGCATCAGGAATAAATATGTTAGTATATAAAATATTTTTATTAAATTGTCTAATATACATATACAGGAATGTCTAAATAAGTTTACATAAAAATAGTTTTGTATACTTTGGTTACTTATTTCACTAATACAACAATGGAATGATTCCAATCTCCAAATTCTTTAAAAAAAGGCGAATTACGTTTAACTATAAAAAAATATTATATTTGACTGCAAAGTTATATACATATATGTAAAAAATATCTACAAAATTTAGAAACAAAAATAATTTGCTATATGTAGAGTATGACTTCACAATAAAACATGACAGAATTGAGTAGCATTTTCTATATTTTTTTTTAAGTTACGCTTCCCGTTTTATAATTCCCTATTTAACTACTACTTAAGTCTGCCATTCTATCCATTTAAATAATCTTTAGATTTTTTGTGAGTAGTATCTCTCATTGGTGTGCATAATTCTACGTAGTACTGCACAATAAAACTGTCACATTTGCTTTTTTAAAATATTTATCTTTAACATATTAACGACTCGTATGTAAATTTAGATTTATAATATTAAGGTATCTACACCTACCAAAAAAAATTGGCACAAATAATGGAATAAATACGTGAAATAACTATAATTATTAATATTACAATATAAATAGTTCTAGTAAATTTTCTACAAGTCGAAACATAAAAATATACGCTTTACTTATATCTACAACTATGCACAAAAACTGTATAAATATAACTTAAATGGACGTTTATTGCAGAAAAGCTAAAAAGCTCTTACATTGAAAAGTATTAACCCTAACATCTCTTTTTTACTGTTTAATAAATATTTTATGAGATTTCTCTTTGCCTTGTAGCAACGGAAATGCATTTACATTACATTACCATTTGTACATGCTGTATATTTTTTTTCAATATTGTTTTATTTAAAGGCATCACCTTTAAACTACAACTACATAAAATTCAAGGAGAAGTTAAGATTCACACTTTTTACCTTAATAGTTTTCTGCAACGTATGTGATATGTATAAAAGTAAGAACTATCGAATTGTTGACATTGTATATATCAGGGTATGGTCCGCAATACTTCTGCGGGGGCTATGCTGATGCCAGATTCTTCCATATTGTTTGCTATGCTGACGTCATCCGCCTCTGGATGTGTGTTCACTCTTCGTTGATTCTTTAGCCGTTTCACCTCGCCCATTTTCTTCTCCAGCATTCGTCTGTGAAAACAAAAGAACTTTTAAATAATACGGTCCATTAAATGTACTTTTAGACACAGGTAAACAACAGATCAGAAGATCATGTCGTCATCATAATGTCTATACGGGATTTTTTTTTATGTGATCACATATTTTTTATACCATTTAGTAACGTTAATAGACATAATTTATATTATTTTTTTTATTTTTTTGTTATTCATTATTTATTTAATTTGTCCGGCAGAATTAAAAAATAACTCGTAGATACCGGGCGAACGAAAGGTCACGTGTAACGTAAAGGTAACCTAACCTAGGTATCCTGTGGTATCGTAATGAGTTCAATTGCGCGGTCCCGCGTCGATTGACCATGATTAACGGTATTTTTGTGGATATGTTTGATCAATTTTAGTTTCTTTATTTTACACTTTAAAAAAATTAAAATAAATCTAGATTAAGTTACTCTAAAATTTAAAAAATATGTACTCCTATAAAAAAATCCTGTAAAAAGACCATCATACTATTTACTGACAGGAAGTCGAATGTAAAAGTTTTATCTATTTTCACTAAACTATAAAAATAAACAAATCAGGGTTACTAATTTTTTGTAATTTCATTTCGTACAAATAAATATAAATTATTCAGCGATACGGTGTAATGACTAAATATTATTTTAATTTTTTTTCAAACACTGATTTAAGAACAATGAGCACTAAGGCTGATTTCACAGTCACGCGTTTGATCAGCGCCGGCCACACGCGTGCGCTACATACACTACATAGATAGTTGCGCGTTTGAACTGCGTGCGTGACTATGAAACGCAACTACTATCTAGTGTAATTGTAACCGCGCGCGTGTGGCCGGCGCAGATCAAACGCGTGACTGTGAAATCAGCCTAAGTTTGACCTAATGGACACAAGCAACGTGAAGCAGAATCAGATGTTCGTCTCGTGACAGGTCCGTGTGTTAAATATTTTCACGAGACGTAGCCGACTAGCGTCACACGCGACTCGTATTACTGCTGCAGTCAAAACACAAAGGTGGTTCAAGTGCTGATGCGAGTTTAAATCACCACACTCGATTGATGTGGCTGACAAGGTGAGTTGTAATATTGCCTACAAATACTCGTTTTCGTGAACGTGATCGAATGGTAATTAAATCTCACACTTGACACCGTCAGCAAATTGAACAGAAGGTTAAAACCGTGTTAGAGCTCACTATTATTTGACAAGGGTGGTGAGCATTGGCTCACCACACATTGGGTTTACAATGATAGGGATTACATTGAACGATTGCCGTTGAGTGGAACAGTTTTATATTACTATTACGAATTATTTAATTATTACGCACTAGTTAACTTTTTTTTAGACTTATAGAAATGTTATATAATTCAGATTATTAGCATTATTGTTATATCCTATTATGGTGTAGTTATAATGTGTTAGCTGGTTCCTTAACATTGCACTGTTACATCTGCAAACATAACTACTTATCTAGTTATCTTTAGAGCCCGCTTTGCTGTGATTAGAATGTAGGACGACCACAAAAAGAGCGACGATCGCATAGTTGTTTGTAGTGCACCTGACCCGAAATTTCAGAAAGATGTAGGACGAAACGTGCTCGTGGTTTTATTCTTCAACATTTTCTAAATTGATGCCACCAGAACCAGAGTGACCCAAATACAAAATACGATTTGGTGGATATGGGCCAGAATAGTTTAGGCGAAATTTTAAGTACCTAAATGTAACAAAAAATGCATAGACACCGAGTTTAAAATTTACTTAGTAAGATATTAATTATTGATAAAATTGAGATAGACTATTTAAAAAATAAGTATTTTCTTTATTTGTATTTATTTTATTCAGGTTGGTCACTATGGCATTCAGCATTTACAATGTATTTATAACAATGTATACATAATAGGCCAACATGTACGAACTTAACATCATTTTTATTATTTTAAATGCAACTTCCCATTTTTAAGATCGGATGTTGATGAATAGTTGTTGATATTGATAAAAATATTTTTAGTAGATTGAGTTGACTTAATTAGCACGGGTCCATCTAATATATAGCTACGATAAATCGTTTAAATCCCAAGCAGGCAGATCCCGCGAACTTCAAATTTTCCGGAATTGCTGTTCCCCGGTGTTTAGTGGGGAAACTTCCCTCCTTCTCACCCTTTCAATGTGGAAAGGGGGACGCACTGCGATAAAAAGGGGAATTACCCTAAATTGTCTGAAGGTACGGGGCAATTCTTTTCGTGTTAAACATTTTCTACTTACTTATAAGTATTTTTCAGGCAATAGGTATCAGGTACCCTAAAAGAATTAGTTGTCTGCCAAACAACACACATTATATTTTTGAAACTTCGCTAAGTAGGACTATTGAGATTTTATTGTTCAAACATTGTTCAGTTAGGTACGCTTTCTACTGCACCGTTAAACTCGTACGAGTATGTTGCTGTTGAAGGTTGCAACGGTACATAGATTTAAAATTGGCTCTAAAAATATCGATAATAATTATGTTATAATTAATTCGTTTCGTGTTATGCCCTTTTTATACCATAGTCTCGTATATTTATGCCAGTATATTTGTGCGGGCCTCTTGTAACTCGTTTCTTGAACTTAAGAGGATATTTTCAACCCCCTCTAACATACAAACGTAACTACTAATCCTACTAATATTATAAATGCGAAAGTTTGTAAAGGCCCCAGTACACAGTGGCGTGTGATGGGCCATACTTGGCCACTGCCGGCCATCGCCATTGTGTAGACGGGGTAGATAATGTACAGTGGCGAGCAATTGTCGACAGTGGCGCGCAGTGGCGCGCAATGGCAAAGTTGTCGGTTTTTGGGCACACATCAAAGGAATCGCGGCGTATGTTGGCCGGTGGTGTTTACACAATGGCCGATTAGGGATGCATCATGCATGATTATTCTCTTTGAATCGATTTTTTGGATCGTAATGAATCGTAGGTGTCTGAATCGATTCTTGGAACGAATCGGGTACGTATTATTCATAATACCTACAACTAAAATACCTACGGTTAAAACAAAATGTTCTGTTTTTTCTATAACTTTTATAATTTTTATTATTTTTTTTACTACTACTACCTAGCTATACTTCTAACGATTTTATATTATATTCTCGTAGTAGTATTACCAGTTACTCCATTAAGTAAGTAAGTACCTATCTTCCAACCTAAATTCAATTCAAAAATTTGTTTACGCTCACACCAATTATCTAGCTAGACCAAGATGAGTATTTTTTGAAACTCGTTAATATGGTAAGACAACGGATAAATATACATAAACATAGAAAAAATATCCAGACCGGAAATCAGTTTAGAAAAACAGTCTATCTCTAAATTGACCCAACCGGGAATTGAACCCGGGACCTCAGAGATGGCGCGACGCTAGACCCGGCGACGTGCTAATCACTTGACCATGGAGGTCGTCAACAAGCAAACAAGCACAAGTTATGTGCAGGTACAAGTAAATTGTAATAACATAGTTAAGTACTTAATAATTGTAGGTGACTAGTAGAATTAATATTATAATAGGTACATAAGACTTAACTAAGTAAATAGGTACCTACTTACCTACGTACGTACATACAGACGCGGGGGGACTTTTTATAATAAGTAGGTAGGATTAGGTAGGTACACTAGGTAGGTAGTGATGAATGATGTTAGTGTTATTACGAGTACCTACTTACCTACCTACTTCAAACGTCGAGACTGATTTAGGTACCTTCATTCATGACGAAACTGAACTGAAATTATGTAAAACTGCTTCTGATGAAAGTGGAATCTGAGGGACGTTTACTAAATCTATATACTATGTGTAAATCGTGTAATACAGAAAGTAGGTAAGTAATAGAATATTAATATAAAGTAGGCAATTACTTTTCTGGATCGCTGGGCAATGAGAAGTAACTTTTATCAGTTTGTTTTTGGTTATTACCACAGCCGTATACACAACAATAATGAAAACCGGGCATGATTACTCGTGCGTGTACTCATAATCGTAAGTCGTGGGTAGAGATGGGTTAATAGCCGGATTGTTTGAATTATTAGCGATTATAATCCATTAATAGCCATTATTAGCCATCGATTGGCTAATAACCCCTCTATTAATAGTTTCATACAATATCAACAGACGTTCTGTTTACAGTCACAAAAGTTAAGCTTTGCGCAGGTAGAGTAATTGACGGGAGACCAGTAAGCGACCTCAGCGAACATTGCTTAACTTTCGCGATCGAAAACCTCGAGATTATATGAACCTACGGTCACCCATCCCTTTGGCGCCTTCTGCGAACATTGCTTAACTTTCGCAATCGAAACCCCTTTAGATTTTATGAACTTACGGTCACCCATCCCCTTGGCGACCTCGGCGAACATTGCTTAACTTTCGCGATCGAAAACTCGAGATTTCTATGTACCTACGAGTGATGTATAGTGTAAAAATAGATAAAAACTCTATAAGCATGTTCCATTTAATATTTGCTTAATTTCGCGATTTCGAGCGTCGATATTACGTATTACACTCCAATTAGAAAAAAGAAAATCGTACCAAATTAATTTTAAATTACTTTATTATATTTGTATTGACTAACTAAGATCGACGAAAATAAAAAAAACTAACCTGACAGTCCTAAGACTGAAAACCATGAAGAGAAATTTTTAATCATTACTGTAACATTAATAGCAGGGTTACCATCCGAAATCGGCTATTAATGGCTATTAACTGCTTTTAATCCATTATTAGCCAAATGATATTAACCGGATTGTGTATGTCAGTCTGTGCGTGCAGTGCGTAATACAGACGCTCGCTCGCTCGACTCAGCCCTCAGCCCGCCCATACCCCGCGAGCCGCGCAAGGCCCCGCGCAGATCCAGACATCCACACATAGCAGCGACCGATTTTACGAGCACACATGCTTAAGTGTCGCTCCTTTTCACGGTAGTGTATAAATTCTCTGACTACACGCCACGATTCCCTTTGATGTGTGCCCAAAAACCGACAACTTTCCGATTGCGTGCCATCGCGCGCCACTGCGCGCCACTGTCGACAATTGCTCGCCACTGTACACCATCTACCCCGTCTACACAATGGCGATGGCCGGCAGTGGCGAAGCATGGCCCATCACACACCACTGTGTGTACTGGGATTGAAATTGGATAGTGATGCGATACGTAAGGCACAAACGTATTTTATAAATATATATAATATTATATTATGTACATATCCATTCATATTCATATTTTTTCATTATGTTTGTTTTATATAACATAACATACTTAATTAACTTAATTTTATGTAGGTAACTTTAGGATAAGGTAGGGCTATTTTTCTTGTTAATCGTACTGGTATCAACGTAACAAATTTGTTTTAGTGTTGAGGTCACAGGTGAACTACTGATATATCTTGATAACAAAGTAGGAAGTACATTTTTATGAGGTACACTGTATAATCCTGTATTATGCTATTTTGTTGAAATAAACATTTTTCATTTTAATTATTTCATCAAGGGACAGTCCATTACAAAGTTTCTACTTGCATCATGTTTCATTATTTTTGCCTATCAACTTGCTTCGCCTTGTAAAGCGATACTCACAGTCAGTTAAACTGATCAGTTGAATAACTGATCAGTTAAAAAAACTGATCAGTTAAAAGAATATTGTGCCGTATCGCTGATATTTATTTAATTATCAATGATCGATCTTTTTAACAAACAAATGTGCTTGTGAAAATTTCATGAAATGAAAATCATTATTATTTGTTACTAGTATCAGGTAAGTAAAATGTTACGAATCCTTTATTAATATACTATACAGTGATATATATGGTCGATAGGTACCGATATCACCGATATTAAAATATTATACAGTTTCAGAATCCGATATCAAATATTGATTGAAAGTTTTGAATCGATTCACAAAAAAAGATATATTCCCCACCACTACCAGGCAGCAATGAGCAGTGGGCCAGCATACGCCATTGTGTGAACGCGACGTAATCGTGGCCTACCAGTTGTCTACAATTGGCGATGGCCGGCAGTGGGCCATCACACGCCACTGTGTACTGGGGGGACTTAAGAATGTATGGATATTTGTTACTCTTTCACGTAAAAAGTACTGAATGGATTTGGATGAAATTCGGCATACAGATAGTTTATAACCTGGATTAACATATAGGATACTTTTTATCCCGATATTCTCACGGGAACGTATGGATGGATGTTTGTTACTCTTTCACGTAAAAACAACTGAATGGATTTGGATGAAATTCGGCATACAGATAGTTTATAACCTGGATTAACACATAGAATACTTTTATCTCGATATTCCCACGGGAACTGGAACCACGCGGGTGAAACCGCGAGCGGCCGCTAGTGTATTATACATTCATTGAGGCGTCGGTAGCCGAGCGGATAGATGCTCGGGTTGAATGCGAGATATCGTGGTTCAATCCCCATAGCTCCGTTAGACTACTGACGTGAACCCACTCCTACACAGTCATTTTAGATTAACAGGACTATTATTAATGCGTTAAACGCACATTAATAATAATCTTTATTAACGAAAACGTAAGACGCCTGCAAATCTATCTACCACAACGTCAAATTACTTTAATAAATGTTCAACTTAAACTTTTGGGTTTAAGGTGCAATATCGATTAGAGACATTTGACAATTTTGGATGGGTTCACGTACAAATATAGTATACAAGCCGTTACGACCGCCGTTAGGGATCTTCAAGAAACGAGCCTATTCCTTCCTTAAAGGCCGGCAACACGTCTGCGATTCCTCTGGTTTTGCGGGTCTCCATAGGCGGCGGTGATTACTTTCCATCAAGCGACCCACGTGCTCGTTTGCCTCCTTCTGCTATAAAAAAAGCATGTGTAACATAAAAAAACGTGACGTAAAATCAAACAGTCTCACTGTTGCCGCCAGTCGATGAGGACTCCCAGCAGGAATACGGCGGCGATGGCGATGAGCACCACCACCGTGACGCCCACAATGGCCGCCACCGTCAGCCGCGGCTCCTCCTCCAGCACCGACACCGATATGCTCGGGTCCGCGGTCGACTCCAGCACGCCTGGAACATACATACATACCTAGATACATACATACATAACATTCATGACTATTATCCCCTAAGGGTTGTCAGAGACTAGTCAATGAAGACCGCAGAAGCAGTCCGCTGCCATAGTCCACGTTTCACCAAATTATAACTGTACATGTGCTAAGCATGATAAGTGGTGAGCCGATCGCCGCTCTATGCTGTTGGCTGTATGTGTAGTCTGCAGTCTGCAGTCTTTAATCCGTTAGTCGCCTTATACGACACCCAGGGGAAGAGAGAGGTTGCTAGTATTCTATTAGTGAATCTCTTTTCCACACGACTCTGTAACATACATACATCATCATTATCATTGGCCTTTGAATACCACCCCATCTCTTCCCTTGGAAGAGGACTAAAGACTGCATATACTAAATTCAAAAACACTTTTCTTTTCAACAGTTTTATTCAAGAGTGTTGTCCAAAAAAATATCATTACAAAAACAGAAACTAGGGGGGCAAAGCGGCCGGGTGCAAACCGGAATAACAACTTTTTCAATGTGGGTGCATACAGGCCGGGGGCAAACCGGACTGGAACCATAACGGCCGGACCCCATCCAACGGCATAAAGCGGCAATGGGTTCACCCCACCTGTCACGCTAAGTAAAGATGCAGTTCTTGTTTAGTGAAACATGAAGTGGGGCAGTGAACTGCCTTTGCGATCGTCATTGCCTAGTCTGACAAACCCGTTTAGGTTAATAGTCGACTATGTAGGTATATATATATCTGACAAACATCGCCTTTGACGGCTAAATAGACCGATGCGAGAGCGGGACGATCTACCACAAGCCTGACAGAAAAAGTTTACGGCAGTTGATGCAGACTTGCTTTGATGTAGGTAACCTCTGTCTCTTGAGTACCCCATATCGCATAACTCGCGATCCTCTACTATACTATGGCCAAATTCGATAAAGAATCTTTGTAAAGAAATTACTGACATTTCTGTAATTATCTTATGGCTCTCGGATTTTTACTGTTTGTAGTTTACCTATTTTGAGAGAGATTCAGGCGAAAACAATTTCCTTGGTGCCTCTTTTTCAAAAACAGTAAAAATCCAAGTGTCACTAAATACGTCTTCATTTTTATATTAGTTATTATTCTGAGTCTTCGTTGTACCTACTCATTGATATCTTTACTTTATAACGATATAATGAATGCTAAATAGGAACTATAAAAAATACAAATACAAGACCGGTCATATGAGGAAGTTTAATAGAATATATCTAAGAAACTAAAACTTCGATGTCGATTTCACAAATAAGGAAAACTGTTTTTAATATTTTTTTAGGAACTGATATTCAAACAAACAAACCATTCGTAGCTGGAAGAAAAAAAATCTTCAAAAATTCAAGTTGCATTTTTGAAAACTCTATAAATTAATGCTTGTGTGTGGTGTATGTCTTACCACTACTTCCCCATTCAGAGCTTTTTCCAATTTGTTCCATTGTAACTTGTTATTTGGAAGCACCAGATCATCTGGAAAAGAAGATTTTATGCGATTAAAACATAATAAAGGCAGTATTTTTCAACCAAGCTTAACTTTAGTCGACGTTTTAGATTAAACAATTAAGTAGTGGGTTCGGTTCGAACGTGGCGTGGATTGAAACATGATTTCTCACAAGCGATCCCCGCGGCTTTGCTCGCGTAAGTTTTGACGAAAAAATTGACGACCTCCTTGGTCGAGTGGTTTGTACACCGGTTTTCATGGTGTCGCCATCTCTGAGGTCCCGGGTTAGATCCCCGGTCTGGTCAATTTAGAAATTATTGTTTTTCTAAATTGTCTCGGGTCTGGGTGTTTTCTATGTATAGATGATAAGTATGTATTTATGTATTTTAAGTATTTTTATCCGTTGACTAGTAACTATTTAACGAGTTTCTTCGAAGCTTCTCTTGGGCTAGATAATTGGTGTGAATGTAGGAAAGTTTTTTTTTTCGCAGGAATAAATTAAATTAATCAGTAGATTCTTTATCAAAATTCATAACATTGGTTTAGCTGTTTATTTGTGAGAGCGTAACAATAAACTTACTTTCGCATTACTAATATTAGTTAGGATTGTTGAATAATTAAACTCATGAAGACGGTATGCAAATCAAGTTACAGTAGACTCCTTTTTTACCGTTTCCACATCGATTACGATGTAAACGAAACCAATGAAAACGTTACATAATTGGTATACTTGTTTACGTGTGATATACCGGTTGGTTGGACTATATTATGTCGCAGTAGTATATTTAGCATACCTACATAAAGGCTAGACGCTTTATAAAAGTGGTTCTGATACATGTAAGAATTCATCATCATCAACCGAAGGACAAAGGCCTTCCCCCAAGGATCTCCACTACGACCGGTGTAGTGCTGCTCGCATCCAACATTAACAGTATTTGAATTCTCTCCTTTACCTTAGGTACCTACATAATATGCATACCCTACTTATCACGCATTCCCCATTCGTAGACGTGACTGTAAGTAATCAACTTAATTAGTTATCTAATTCTAGATTAGAGAGTCGATCACAAAAGTGCTGGGCGTGTTATCTACGCCAGCTATTTTCGGTGCTATCGATCGTCAAATCTTTACTAAGCTACTGTTGGTCAAATAAGACGTACTTAATTAGTAATAATAAAAATTTGTTTTTTATAATATTTTATATTGTAAGTAAATATGTTTTATATAAAATATTGTAAAAAAATCATAACATTATTTAATACAGAGAATAATAATAATAACATAATACTTTCGTTCAAACTCTTATTATCATAATCATATATGTAATTATGTCTCATCATCGTGTGACTAGTTAAAGTAACTAAAAAGCTAACGAAATGTCCTTTTGAAAAGCATTCCGCTTATGATATGAAATGGTCAGGCTGCGGTAGACTGTTTTGGCAGTGCCCAGGGTTTCTACCCAGTGTTTTAGTGGGTATACCCCTCATAACATGGGGGAGGGTCCCACATAATTGCTCCGACTCCCTGGGCGCAGAGTGTACCTCCTAACTAATCCAAATCTCAACTGAAGCAGTTTTGTCCCTACTTCAGAATAGGAAAACCAAAATGCAAATAGGCTTATTGCTCAGGGAGGGGTTCTAGGGATCGTTTACTCTGTCCGCTTGAGTAGTACTTAAAAGACTTGAACAATCCGTGTTTTCTATGTCGCTCAACTTAAATCAATTTATTATCGAAGACTACTTCAACACCAGGAGCCGGAATACGTTAACGCCAGCACTTTCGTAATTTGTTAAACGTCAGGATATGGAGAGTACATCTCTATTAAGAGTCTTTGGCAGTTGTCAAAAACAGTAGTGATTTGATAGGATTTGATAGAATAATTAATAAATCTGACTGTGTATTTGGCTATATTTATATTAGGTGCCCAGCAGTGGGACATTTATAGTATGATCCTTTGATTAGATTTGATATTACTTAAGGAATGAAAACAACAACGTAAGTACTTTAGATAGCTAAGATTCCTTGTATTTAGTCTACAATGACAATCTCTTTAGTGTCGATAAATCATTGTACGTTTTTAGTTTGTTTTTATTGCAAAACTGCACAATTCAGGATTTGTGGATAGACAGAAGTGTTACACAACTAATATTAGAAATGCGACAGATAGCTTTTTTAAATTGCAACGCCCAAACTGCTAAAACGATTATGATACATTTTGGTTTAGAGAAAGATGGTAGGTATACGAAACTAATTTCGCCAAAATAAAACTTGGATAAGGGTGAAATGGATGCATGCATTGAACTTATTAAAAACTTTTTATTGAAGCTAAGTGCTAGTGCGAAAAAGCTAGTGTAACTGTACATATTACATTTTAGCTGGTCTAAAAGGTAAGGAATATGCTTTTGCATTATGAGTTACTTTTAGCAAGGTGTAAATAGGTTTTTATAACGCTTGCTAGTAACGGAAGTAACTCGGAGTTTGCAAAAAAAAAACAGAAACTTCAAATAAATAGGTCTACCTAATTCGGTCGAATAAGACTTGCAGTACCTACTTTTTATGGATCAGCTGATTTTATTTCGCAATTTTAGATTGATTTTAATTCATACAAATACCTAGTTGTTCTTTGCACTAACAGAATGGTCTAATTACGGGATTCACTTATTGCCAAATACCTATACACCTACAGGGTGATCAATCCAAATGGGTCAGTAGGGAGAAGTCAAAAACTATAAGTTAAAGGGAAATCTGTTCTTAGGAACCATGGCGTCGATTTTTTATTAACCCTGAAGGACGGCATGGCATTAATACATGCCATATTTACATTTAAAAAAATACCTACCCGTCCCTCAAAAGGCATTCAATTTTTTTGGCATTCAATTTTTTTTTATTCCCATACATAACCGGTATTCGAACCTAGTAAAAAATCAATAAGTCATCGCATGTTGTATTTGTTGATCCTGTGACCAAATTTAGCTAAGAATTGAAAAGCTTTTTCAATGATATAACTGGATTATTACAGACGGCCCCGTTAAATGGCCCGCTAGATCGCCTGAAATCACGTCACACGATTATTTCCCATGGAGTTATGTTAAAGATGATTTTTTTTAACAAATTACGCCACTCTAAAAGATTTAATGACAGCCTTAATACAAGACGCAATATTGCATTCGTTACCAGGGAGAATTAATATTTGCATCCAGGAAAATGGCTAATTTTGAAAATAATTATATTTTATTTTGTGGTTTTCTTTCAATTATTTAAACAAGATTCCATTAAAAATGTGTTTCATGTGACTTATTATTTACACCATCAACAATTACAACGATCATAAATGCAGAATTTTAACACATTGTTTACAGATATATATTGACCGGGTTCGATTCCCGGTTATGTATGAAAAAAAACATTTGTAAGCCATTTTCATTTAATTTAAAATCGACGCCATGGTCCCAAAGAACAGATTTCCCTATCTCTCATGGTTTTTGATTTCTTCCTACTGACCCATTTGGATTGATCACCCTGTAAGTATAATAACATATATTTTTTTAGTAGTACTTACTTAATAACATGCTATTAACGTAACATCCGGATTAAGTTGATACAGCTAGCAGCTAGCTAGATGGCAGCCAGGCAGGACGTTCTCAAAGAATGTGGCAACAAAGTCCACGCAGGTTCTTAGTTTTATTTATATAGATTACGAAAACAATTCCGCGAAACCTGTGATTTACGTGACGCAAAATAATTAAGATACCAACAGTTGATAATAGACGGTTTTCTGAATTTATTATAAGTATTATCAATCAGTGATTGTATTCTGATTTGTATCTCGTACCTACGGTGTTGTCGGCCAGTTTTTTTCCGTAATTCGATAGTATTCTAAGCATGCAAATCATAATATTCGCACTGGATCATTTTTAGCTGAAGCCCAGACGCCAGCAGGTCAACCTACCTCAATTCAGAATCCTTAATTCGGAAGCTTCCTTGAGGATAAGGATCAAAATCGATTAGTTTGACAGTTTTAGATAAGTTGATGTGTACAGGCGTGTGTCTGTGTGTGTGTGTGTGTACTACCATTTATTGAAGGTGACCCTAACATGGAGTGCAGGTGTGTTGTAGTTCCATAGACAATGGAACTGCATGTGCACAGCATGTGTGGATCGCTATTATCAGTAAACAAAGAAATTAATTAAGTAAGACTGTTAACGCCTCAGTGGCAGAAGGGCAAAGCGTTCTAGGGCGATTCTCTAGGAGCAAACATCTATAAAGCCTTGGTAGAAGCAGCTGCAACAGCGGTGTTGGTATTCTTCTTTAAAATTTTCAAAGCTGTTCGTCACTAGCTCCGCAACCGCAAGGCTGCAAGCGGATGCGCATAGGGAATCACTTCGTTGACATTTCTGAAATCGGTATTCTAAAAGCAAAACAGCCTCAACTTTGACCACAGCATCGACGTACAGCCACAATATCTAATGTCAAACGCAAAAGCCGGCACAATATCCGGAGTTCTCGGTTTCGATATTACGTGATCGAAGGTTCGATAGCCAGTTGCGAATTTTTCGGTAATAGCCTATAACCATAGTTGTGTCTTATTAGCAAACTACCAGCATGGCCATAAGGCCTTCTTTGCAAATGCTCTTTAATATATATATCAAAGAGCATTTCCAAAGAAGTAAACATTGTCATAATACACATTTTTTATGAATTCATTGAAAGATCGATTGTATGGTATGTTTTCCAAATAAATATATAAATAGCGTATTATTGTTATTTTTTCTATATCAATTAAATCGACACCTTTTTAAAGTACTTAATCGCTACGTGGCACCAGACTAAAACTTGATTAAATAATAGTTTTTCCTACTCAAGACTTTCCTAAATGGATTTTAAATATAGGTACCATCTACAACATTCGTTAAAAAAGTAAATAATAATCCTAATTATCTTAATTCACATACCTAATCATCAGATTGCAAACTGTGATTTCCACTTTGCCGATAAGTAATTGCATTATATTACCTAGAATTTAAGAGTTACAGGAAACAACATTATGTACAGTAGCCGATCGTTAGCCGGATCAAAACTAATTTAGATTATCTTTAACATTGCTTAAACTTTTAATAATATGTTTTCCTTTAGGTAACCTTCGTATTATGTTAGTTGCTGTCTGCTGACGTGCAAAATTTACTTAAATTATGTATATACTCAGCTTCTGATGTGTACTGTGATAAGTTACTGGGCTGCAGATATTGCAACGGAGCCTAACTTAGGACCAAACTAGACCATTAGCGAAAAAAAGGTTATGAATAATGCAAAAACAACTAAAAATAACATTTACCCGAAAGCCTTGTCTTTATTTTTTATAGCATGTCTAATTCATCAGATAGTTAAAAAAATATGTAGGGTACATGTCACGAAATACTAGGAGACGTATTTTAAAAACAAGAAGTAAGTTAACTAGCAATTTTAAATGAAACATTACCCTTTACAGGGTCCGTGGTCTGTCTCCTTGTGATCACGGACCCTGTACTGCAGTCCTGACATCACAGGGAGACTGACCACGGACCCTGTAAAGGGTCCAAAATGTCAAGACTAAAACAAAACCCTAAAATGTACTAATAAATGCGAGTTACATCCGTAAAAAGTGTTTCAGTTCAATGTGTAGTGTTCGCGTAAACTTTAGAAAACAATATAGATACACTATTTACATATTTTTAAATTTCGAGAAATGTTAGATAGGTATGCTTTATTACACACCAGAAGAAAAATTTTAGAAAAACATTTGATGTAGTACACGCGGCGGCAGGCCAACCTGCTCAAAACTGTCAATTTTCTTTAATTAATTTTGAACATCCCCTTGGGCTTAAGGGGGGTTAGGCGGTCAGCGAAAATTCCGGGCCCTCGCGAGTGTTGCGCGGTGCGGGGTCCGTGGTAAGGGTTGTTGTACATTCGCCACAAAGTTGATTTACCACGTTTTTGTAACTCCATACATTGAAAGTTAATTCGCCACAAGTAGGTAATCGTTATTGTACATTCGCCACAAGTCTTCCTAGTACATCATTTTTGCATAAAGTACCGGTAGCAAGGAAAGTTCGTTTTGAGCGCTCGAAATGAAAGGTAGTTATTTTATTCTAAAATTATTGATGTAATCCATCAAACAAAATATCTTTAATCAGTAAGCCTAAAATAAGCATTTTGAATCGTCTAAATTATTTTTTTTATGGATGGTTGGATAGGCGCAGGAAGTATATAGATTACCTACGAAAAATAATTAGAACTAAGTAACCATAAACTAACAGAAAATATCAATAACGAATGACGTACGTTTATTTTTAGAGTATCTACCCCTTTTCATTTATGTCACCCTGGTACTTTTAGCACAGAATAAGTAATAGTTCTACCGTACTTTTAGTTCAAAGTAACTGTCATGATTCAATTTACTATTGACATAGTAAGTTGCAGCACCTAGTCCCACTCGTTTATTTCTTTTTTCCTGATAGTTAAAGGTAAGTAAGATCGCTAAGGCGCCTATCTACCTCTTTTCATTTATGTCTCCCTGGTACTTTTAGATCAGCATGACTGTCATGATTCAATTTATTATTGACGTAGTAAGTTGCATAAGCACCTAGTCCTAGTTTCTATCGACATCAATATTACGAATCTTTTAAGGTCCACTCTATTTTTTACGGTAGGTGCGCTTCGAGGAATAAAAATATAATATTTTAATTACCTATTCTGAAGCGCAGCCAACGGGTGCGCTAGGAGGAATAGTTTAGGTGCGCTTGGTCTGGTGCGCTTCAAAATGGGTGCGCTTCGAGGAATACCCCAAGCTCTGGTGAGCATGGTGTAAGTATTTTTTATAATTACTTAAGTACTATTATTTTGTTATCTAACTATCTAAAAAACAATAAATAACGTTTTTACTTCACTTATTGTTTGATTTTTCTGCTGTCTGTGTCGAAAATAAAAGTGTGGCGAATCAACTTTACAAAAATCTTATCAATTCCCTAAGAGATTTGATCAAATCAAGGAGGATGTTAAAATAACAACACGATTTTATCATTTCCCTACAAATCTAGGGATTTGAACAAATACCAGAACTGGTTCCGTGAAATGACAAAAAAGCTTTTCTATGGTATTTTAATCGTCGTTTACCTATTTGTAATTACATGCATCATTAAAATAATTAGTAAGTGTAGTACCTACTGTATCATTGATCTCAAAAATCACCACTAGAATAAAAATAAATTGCCCTACTCCTGTAGGTCACGTGATTAATTGTGTGATTAAAACGTGATTTTTTTTTATTTATTAAACAACAGAAATAGCTGCCCTACTCCTGTAGGTCACATGTTTTTGGTCATTTCACGGAACCAGTTCAGGTATTTTTTCAAATCCCTAGATTTGTTTAGGGAAATGATAATTAAATCCCTTAGGGAATTGACCAAATCTCTGTTTTTATCATATCCCTGCGACATATATAACGCTCGATAGTAAACTAGCTCACTTCGACCTCACGTTCCGATCAAAAGTGGCCTGTGTGACGTCAGCGTAGAGTCTAATTTAGAGTTATGCGGATTTAATAAAATAAAATTTACCTCATTCCAATATATAATTATGATTACTCGATAGCTGCGCCTGATTATCGATTGTAAATTCAATGTAAGCTTTTACCACGCTTTTACGGACAGAATTAAGAGCGACCGCGGAGATTTGACTTTCTAATAAATCGAGGATAATAATACTGTCATCTAGAGTTACTAATTTAGAACATATAATGACATGTAAGTAGTGAGGTTTTATGAAATTCTTTATCAATTCATGTACACACGCTAGCAGTTTAGTCAACCTACCCAAAACAATATGACGATATTTCTCTAATCGATACTGATCCTTATATCCCAATATACTAGTTCCAACATAAAGTTCAAAATTTATTGACGAAAGGAGAATGACCAAACCAGCCTATTCGATATCTATTGCGTCTTAATCATTCACATATCAAAAGTGTTCTCTTAGGTTATAATGATTTCTGTTAAAAAAGGTTTTCTATAGAACGCCGCGTTAAGATTCAATTGATAAATAAATGCTGAACTGAACTGATAGTTATACGATAACAGTTGTCATAACCTCAAAATACCTAAAAAGTCTTAAGCTAAAAATGATGATAGCTTCAAACTCCCGCATGATATTGTAATATAATTTTTTCTTCATAATTCAGAGCATTGCTGCTATTGATTACTATTTATTTAATTAAAGCGCTGTGTTACGCTAGCTGGCTAAAAAACTAGCCTAACTCCCATAGTAAAAAGGTCATTCTCCTTTTACATATTCTAGTAGGTTTACCTGCTGACGTCGTCTGTATGCACTGTTAGGTACTAGAAGCAACTGAACAGTAGCACCACCAATCGCTGCAGTTATTCCACCTTCCGATATACTTTTATCAAGGCGTTTTTATATTTCATAACAGTAACCACAAAATAGAAAGAATAAGTTGAAAGTATAAAAAATATATAGATCGGCGATTGGCTAACTTTGTTTTAGCATAATTATCAAAGTCTTTCTGCGTACTGCTTATCAAAGACAGGGCTATAATTATCGCCTACTTCCTTTCAAATAAGTACTCTGTCGATAAGCAGTAATTTTACAACCAATACTCGTTCTTGCATGAGACTTAACGCTTTTACTAAGTGCACACACACACACTGACACATCCACAAACATTATTTTTTCGAATAATCACAAGGTCATTACATACGTATGTGCCTGACGATTACTAACGAATTTAGAGTTTTTATTATTGAAATTTTGCATTCACAATGCTTTAAAGATATAGGATAAAATGTTTACTAGAAAAAATCAACCAGTCTCAGGAAGCTCGATTGGGATTCGAACCCACAACCTTTCGATTGAGAGCAGTGGACCGACAATCCAAAGGTCATGGGTTCCAATCCCATTCGAGATTCCTGAGACTGGTTGATTTTTTTTCTAGTTAACATTTTATCCTGAATTCAGAACTTGTTAGGAATATTTACTATCTAAACATGAAAGCGAAACACCGTTTATGTATTATTACGCTTATCATGAAATCTCAAGAAATATTATCATAAGCATATCATAGAACTAAAATCGTACAACATTGACCAGTGCTAGTAAATAGTATTTCAATTTAACGCAACTTTTATTTTGAATACAGACATACATACTCGTACACTGACACTCACTATTAAGGTTGAAGAAAAAACAGATTTTGGAGTTGGTGGGTCATACTGTACGGAGTTTTAAATTTCGAGAACAATGCATTTGGAGCTAGCGGTACTGAGCCATTCACACAAATCAGTGAAGTCACAGTTCCGGCACAGTACCGGCACAGTGAAAAATATTCTTTCATACATTCTCTATGAATTTTGTCAAAAAGAATACGTCCGTGATTTGCCGGTGGCGGCACTGACAGTAAGAGCACCATCACTGAAATGTGAGGATGCGTTCATAGAGAATGTATGAAAAACACTGTGACGGTAACAGTACCGTCACAGGCCGGAACTGTGGCTTCACTTATATGTGTGAAGCAACCTTTATAAGATCTCAGCTTCCGTAAAACCATATACTATAGAAATTCAATTGTAATCAACCTCTAAGGAGTCTTCGTGACATGGGGATGTAGCAGTATTACAAAAGTGCACTGTCACAATATGTACAGTGCACGTTTCACCAATTGCTGCTAAAATGTTGGTATATTGAAGATATTTAAAAAAGTGTTTACTTAAATAAAATCCACGAGCGGAAACCTATTCCGCCCCTTCTGACAATGACAACCAGTTCCCCTTAGACAGTGGCAACCGCTTCATGTCGATTCTATTAGCGTTGTCAAGGGAATCCGCGTCCGACCCAATAGTAATTTGGCAGACAAGTTTATAGAGTTTTGGCAAATGCTCACTCTAAAATTTAAAATAAATTAAAAGTAAAAAGCCGTTTTAAAAAACAAGCTTTTATTTAAATGCGCTATAAAGAAAAAAATAACTTTTACTTTAAAACTTTAACTATTAACTTATAACGTCATTACACAATTTATATGATATAAAAGGTTGTCGCGAGATTTTAGTAAATACTTACTCGTATTTTCTTAGATTGAAAATTTTAATAGTTAAAATCAATCACATCAAGTTACATATTTAATTTACTTGTTTTTACACATATAGTAAATCTCGCAACAACCTTTTATATCATATAAATTGTGTAATGAAGTTATAAGTTGATAGTTAAAGTTTTAAAGTAAAAGTTTTTTTTTCTTTTTAACGCATTTAAATAAAAGCTTGTTTTTTAAAAAGGTTTTTTACTTTTAATTTATTTTATACTTTTAAGTTATCCCTGGACACGTGCTTCATCTGTTCATTTCACTGAATATAAATATTTATGTAAACAAAATTTATTCACGTCCACCAAACCACCACCACTCACATCCCATCAAAAACAGTCCACCCATTAAGACGAATTGAACTCGTCGCGGTTGTGTCGCTTAATTACTGAGTTCCTATGACCACCTTCCAGCTCCATCATCAGACCCTGGTTACCATCTAGCACCAAAGTACTCGTCAAGACGAATCAAACGAGCCCATACTCGATGGGGTTATGTCGTTTAATTACTTAGTTCCTATGGCCATCTTCCAGCTCCATCATCAGATCCTGGTTACCATCTAGCACCAAAGTACTCGTCAAGACGAATCAAACGAGCCGAGACTCGATGGGGTTGCGTTGTTTATTTACTGAGTTCTTAGGACCATCTTCCAGCTCCAACATCAGATCATACCCTGGTAACCATCTAAAAACTACGCACTCGTCAAGACGAATGAAACTCGATGTGGTTGCGTCGTTTCATTACAGAGTTCCTATGACCACATTCCAGCTCCATCATCAGATCCTGGTTACCATTGATAGACAAACTACTCGTCAAGACGATTCAAACGAGGCCAAACTCGGTTGTGTTGTTTCATTGCAAAGTTCCTATGGCCACCATCCAGCTCCATCATCAGATCAGTACCATGTCATGATAATATTGCATTGTCACGCGATTTACACATGTATGCAAAATTTCAGCTCAATCGGTAACCGGGAAGTGGGTCAAAATTGAGTTGCAAAATTCCACCCGAACAAGACATACATACATACATTGCAAGCTAAATAAAAGCTTGTAATAATCAATTTCGGGTAAACGGTTCGTGCACTATCACGTATTTAATTACTTGACCTTCCACGAATTCTCAGACAACTCACAACGTCTCAGTTTGTGCAAAAAACATATAAGGATGATAGCATGGCATGATAGAAGGAAAAACCACACTTTTTACACCACACTAATTCGGATATTATAAAAAAACAACTTCTCCAATAGTCCTAACAGTCATATTAATTCTAAAGTTGCGATTTACAAGCTATTGAAAGCGTTATTGTTTTATTATTGATTATGAAAAGTCTAATTACCTCATAATTCATAATTATATTTGAAATCACCTTACAAAGGAGATTGACCATTTTGGACCAAATGCTGCCCAAGCATGGGAATACTTTTATTTATTTCCTTACCTAAGGAGATATAAAGAAAAAATTAAAAAAAAATACATACACGGGGTTACATTGTACCTAAAAACTTATCATAAGGCTTTTTGGTGCTATAACTTTGATATATTTTTTTATTGACTTAACAAAGGAGGATAGTATTTATTCCAGTGCCACTATCCAGCCTGTTAAATGTAGCAGAAATAAATTAAAAAAATATATTAAATTAAATAAATGTATTAAGAAAACTCAACTTTTAATGAAAAAAAAGTCTATATGAAGAAAAATGTAACATTAATTAAAGAAAGATTACAATTAGTTAATAAATTAAATGAGTGTTCATCATTATTAGAAAACAATAAATTAAAATATGACATTGAAATTGAAAAATTAAATTATAAGTTAACTAGTTTGCAGAAGTCATTAACAAGTATGACTACTAGGTATGAGTCCTCAAAGAAGGAGATTGGGGAATACATACTGGCCCTAAATAACCTTTTGGATAGTTCTCGGACTGAGAACTTTGATAATGAGTCTAGGCAATCCCTGGCGGCAGGCCTGGCTGCCTCGGAGCATTCCATGTCCATACCAGTGTGTGATCCCTCACCTCCTAAGCAGCTATGCCATGGTTTGTCCAGTTTGAATTCCAATATTTCTTACCAAAAAGACAATAAATGTACTAAAAGTAGCACTCTAATGTTTAGTGATGAAATTGGAAGAGGGTTGGGTCAATTTTTAAACACTGAGGGGCAAACTGTCTTAAATTATTGTATGGCTGGTTTGACATACCATGATATAATGGAAAAATTGATTTCACATGACCTTAATAATGTAGAAACTGTTATTATTTTAATTGGGAAAAGGGGAAATGTGAACAAAAAAGTATTAGTTAACTTTTATGAAAAATTACTTTCTTTAAATATTCCAAAAATTATAATGTTCACACTTCCTTACAGTAAAAACTTGCCACACGAAGAAAATAATTATAGATTTAAGCTTAATTTGACAATGAATACAATGGCTTTCTATGAAAAGAAAGTAGAACTAATAGACATAAATAAATTATTAGATAATAATTTTATATTGACAAAAGATAAATATTATCTTAAGACTTATTTTAAGCGACAGATAGCAAATTCGCTATCATTTTATTTTAAGTATTTAGCCAATAACATGGCTAGCTCAGCGGCTTCTATTGAGCTGCAACATACTGACATGCCAATTCAGACTTTGGAATATGTTCCAAATAATTTAAATTAGATTATAAGACAATAGAGGACACCTCTAGCAAATTATTGGAATTAAATTATAAGACAAAAGAGGAACTCTCTTGCAAAATGTTTGCAAATAAAATGAAATTAAATCAATGTAAAAATAGCTTTATAAAAAGCCCCGGTCAATCATTAAATTAAAAAATGTAGAATCTTTGAACATTGTTCACCAGAACATCCAAGGAATGATGGGCAAAGATTTAGAGATTGAATTGTTCATGAACTGTAATAATATTGATATTCTTTGCATTACCGAGCACTGGCTTAGAGACCATCAGTTCATGTTCAATTTTAAGAATCATTTGGTAGGAAGTTCGTTCAGTCGAGGAAATGCAATACATGGTGGCTCCTTAATTATTGTTAGTAAAAAGTTTAAATTAAAAGAACGCAAAGACATAGTGAGCCTCTCGGTTGAGCGAACAATAGAAATAGCTTGTGTGGAGTTGGAGCATTTTTTTGTGATAAGTGTATACAGACCTCCGTCAGCATTGTATGATCTTTTTGAAAAAGTTATGGATGAGACATTGCGTAAGGTCCGCAATGTAGGTAAAACAATAATTGTTTGCAGTGATTTTAATATAAATTTGCTAGAAAACTCCACATTGTCAACTAAAATTAAAAACTTATTTCTATCATACAATTTGAATAATTTATTTTTGGAGCCGACAAGAATAACTGCCACTTCGGCCACCTGTATTGATAACATATATACAAATGTAAAACCACTGGCTAAGCAAATTATTAATAACCTGGACTCTGATCATTGTGGCCAAATGGTCAGCTTTCCACACCAGCGTAAGCAAGTGATGGAAAAGAATATCACTGTTGTGCCAAAAACTGCAGGTCGGCTGGAACGCTTTAAAAGCAATCTAGATACAAAATTAAATTATTTAGAATACAATGACAACCCTGATGTCTTTTATAATGATTTTTTTAACATATATTGTTCAGAATTTAATAAATCTTTTGTTCCAAAAAAGATCTCGGTTAGTGGTACTGCATCTTTTAATGAATGGGCTACAATTGGTACTCACAAAAGTAGGAAACGCCTTATGAACTTTATGGTGAACGCAACTATAACACCAGCGACGACTTCAAATTATATGTTAAAAATTATTCAAAGTTATTTAAAAGAGTATGCCGATTAGCCAAGGCAAACTATCTGAGTTCTAAGATTAAGAATAGTAATGACAAAATAAAAATGACATGGAATATTATAAATAGTGAAACAGGAAAGGTCAGAAGTCGTAATAATGAGTACAATTTAAATTGTGATAATAACCTTGACTTCTGATGCTGATGTTGCTGCAGCATTTGAGAGGTTTTTTACTGACATTCCAGTTTCAACTACAAAAGCCTTGATTTCCTCCCCCACTGTAGCTGAATCTGTTTTGAAGGAGAATGTTAAAGATTGTGAAAGTAATTTCAGTTTTCAAAAAATTTGTGTTATAGATATATTAAAAACATTTAACACTCTCAATAAAAAGAAAACTGCTGATCTGTGGGGTAATTCCGTGGATGTCGCTAAATCAGTAATTATGACAATAGCTCCAGTTTTGGCTTGCATATTTAACGAATGCATTGACTGTGGTGTTTTTCCTGACCTAATGAAACATAGTAAATTAATTCCATTGTTTAAATCAGGTAGCACTTCTGACCCCTCTAATTTTAGACCTATTTCTGTGCTACCCACATTTAGTAAAATTTTTGAAAAGTTGATGCTAGACCAAATTCAAATTCATTTTCATAGAAATAAACTTTTACATTGTTAACAGTATGGTTTTACTAGGGGTCGCTCAACAACTGACGCCGGTGTTGAGCTTTTAATCCAAATATTTGATACCCGGGAGGAATCACAGGATGCCCTAGGGGTATTTTGTGATTTATCCAAGGCTTTCGATTGTGTTTTACATGAAACTTTGGTAAGGAAGCTTAACCACTATGAAATTAGGGATGCTTCTTTGAGCCTTCTAATCTCATACTTGAGTAACAGGATTCAGAAGGTCGACATTAACGGTAAAAGATCTCCGGGACCAGTGGTTACAATGGGAGTTCCGCAGGGTTCAATACTAGGTCCATTCTTGTTTTTGGTTTATATTAATGACTTACCTTATTTTGTAAAAGACAGTCATGAGATAGTATTGTTTGCTGATGATACTTCACTTTTATTCAAAGTGAAACGACGACACCCAAATTATGACGATGTGAATAATGTGATCTCAAAGATTGTTCACTGGTTTAGTGTAAATAACTTGCTATTAAACGAGGGAAAAACCAAATGTGTAAGATTTGTATTGCCTAATGTTAAGCAAGTAACAACTAGTGTACAAATTAAAGATAAGAATGTGAATCCTGTGGACACCACTGTGTTTCTAGGCATCACGTTAGATGCCAAGCTTCAGTGGGGCCCACATATAGCTAAATTGTCGAATAGACTTAGCTCTGCGGCTTATGCAGTAATGAAGATCCGTCAGTTAACTGACGTTGATACATCCAGATTAGTTTATTTCAGTTACTTTCATAGTGTAATGTCGTACGGCATTTTACTGTGGGGAAATGCTGCCGACATTAAAACTATCTTTGTGCTTCAGAAGAGGGCTATTCGAGCAATCTATAACCTAAAGGCTGGCGACTCTCTCAGAGAGAGATTTAAGAATATAAATATAATGACAGTTGCATCACAATACATTTATGAAAATTTGATTTATGTTCATAAAAATACTGGAATCTTTTCAAAAAACAGTGATATTCACAATGTAAACACTAGAAGTAAGAACAAATTAGCAGTACCATATATTAGGCTCCATAAAATAAATAATTCTTTTAGGGGTCTGTGTGTAAGATTTTACAACAAAGTACCAAATGATATTCAGAAATTAGATCTTAATAAATTTAAAATCAAAATCAAAGAAAAGCTTTATAAAAAAGCTTATTATAAAGTGTCAGATTACACAGAAGACAAAACAGCTTGGATCTGAAATGCTCCAAGCACTCCAACAGCTATTTCTAATTGTCTCTATTTAATTGATACTACATTGTATTGTAATTTTGTATTGCATCATTTTTTAAATATTTTTAAATTCATATTTTGTATTGACCTGGTAACGACATATTCTTTTTTTTGTATGTAAATGTCGTTGCTTTTGTGCGCTGTGGTTTCTTGCGCCCATTCTTTGCCACAGTTAAAAAATTATGTTCTGAATGGGTGGTAGGTTAAAAAAGATTTGGACGATTCAAAGTACCTATTAATTGAGTTTATTGAATAAATATATTTTGACTTGACTTGACTTGACATAACGTTGTCGTTTACGTTATATAATATTATTATCTTACTTAATGCCTTCGCACAAGGCGTAATAAGACGTTTGTTATTATTTTTCGTTAATGTCAAATCTATACAACTGATTTTTTTTCGCAATACCTACTCCTCCGATAGATTCTGAAGCACTTTAGGTTACATACTAGTATTAATCCAAGGACCATTATGCACTGTGATTCAATGTTGGGCAGCACTCTTAGTCCAACGTCCATACAAAAATGGTCAATCTCCTATAAGAAGAAAAAGATAATAAAAACCATTAAATTGACCGTGTCGCGTGGAGGTGAAAGAATATTACCACCACCCTCTCTTCTTTTGGGTGTCGTAAAAGGCGATTAACGGACTAAAGACTACACATACATCCAACAGCATAGAGCAGCGATGGACTCACCACATATCACGCTGAGCACATGTGCAGTCGCTATTTGGTAAAAATTGCCTTTACGATCCCCACTGAATGGTGTCTGACTAATCTTTTGGGGATAATAGTCGTGATTTTTTCAATAACCAAAACAAAGACAAATTTATTGATAACTAACAAACTTACGAGTCGTGCTTTTGCGTACATGTAAATGTTTTTATTTTTCTATAAAATAGTATTAATTGTATTTTAGTACTTACTACGTGTAAACGCCACGCACAACTATACTTATGTCGCTATTATGTCGTGCGAACGCTCACGCTTACAATTTGCGCGGTAAAAGTACCATTCTAATTTACACACAATGCAAGTGAAAGTTGATATATTCGGTGTTAATCTGTATTAACAATTGTATAGGGGCCGACAAGTACCCTACGCAGGTATTAGGCCAGCGAGAAGGGTCACGAACGATAGTCCTACCAACATCTTTGGCACAGTATAAATATAAGCTAAATATTTATACTGTGTCTTTGTTTTTATTGTGACTCCTCTTAATGACCACATCCTACCTGGTGGTAAGCAGCCGATGCAGCCCAAAATAAAGAGAGCGCTCCTCACCATGGAACAAGCACAGTAACAAGCGCACCCATTTATGACGGACAGCATAAATGCCTTTTCAGGCCCCGCTTAAAAGACTCGGGATATAAGAGCTGGGAAACACATGCGCCGCCGTTAAAGAATTCCATAGCCGAATGGTCATACATAGGATAGGAACGACTTACCAAATTTTTTGGTACGACGTACGAGTGCTGATAGTCTGTATGATTGTGGTTCCTAAGACCAGCACGTCGAGTTCCCCAAGGCCTATATAGGCTTTTAGCCTTTTTTATGGCTATTATCGTAACTTAGGCTTTTGACAGCCTAAAAGCCTAAATAGCCTTTTAGGTTAGACCTATAGGAGCATATTGGTTAAAGTTACAATATTTTTTAAAGCTAGTCTGACAACAGTAACGCCTAACCCTCTGAAATGGCTATAAAATCTGTAAACAGTAGCCATCGAGGCAATAGCTTTATTCAAGAATATCTACTTCAGAAAGTTAGTTCACTCTGGTATTGGGAAAACTAAAAATTTCGTTTGAATATTATTAAAGGTAACACCAACAATTAAGTAGGTAATATAAAAACATGCGATTTCTAACATATCGCTCCGGGTGTCACAAAGGGGTGCATAAAAAATACACTAACTATTTTTTCACAAACGGAAGAAAAACATTCCTATCAAAAAGAGAAAATTTTTAAAAAGTTGTGAAAAATGACAGAAAATTTTCAGTTGATAGAGCCGACACTTAAAAAAATTTGCGATATTTTTGTTGGGATTTATTCACGGTTGACGACACTTAAAAAAATTACAAGGTAACTTTTTACAAAAACGCTAATATCTTGAAAACGGTGCGTCGTAGCTAAAATCTAACAAAATTTTGGCCTCCCTGTAGCACTCCTCAGGAAACCTGAGCGGTATCCGATGTACTTATCAAAAACGGTCAAGTCCAAGTTTGACTATTTATAAATTTCCGTTCGTACTCTCAGCCCGCGCGACCACCCGGTAAAAAATGTTTCTCAAAAAGGGATTTCTGTTGTCCGTTAAAAAAAAATAACCACGAAATGTAAGACGATCGCTCCGCTCCGTTTCGCGTTCACCTTACATTGCTAACCTCACCTTGTCATACAGAGGTAAGGTACAGCATCGTCATTAGTAAATGCCACCCGAAATCATCAAATTTGATTAGATTTTAGCTTATAAAAAGTTACCTTGAAATTTTTCTAAGTATCGGCTCCATACTAAATCCGACGAAATTTTTATAAGTCCTGCGGCTCCTGCGTGTCGGCTCCATATAAAAATAAACTGAAACTTTCTAAAATTCTGGAAATTTTGTCTACCTTTTTATTGATAGCAATGATCTCTACATCTCTCTACATGACTCTAACATTTTTTCACAAAATGACGAAAAAATTTTAGAGTGTATTTTTGCTCGAAAGTTTTTAAGTCCTGCACCCCCGTTTGCGACACCCTACCAACGTCGATGTTGTTCTGACATTTAAGGATATTTTTGTATGTTTGACTATTGAGTTTTCCTTTACCTACAATAGTTCAGAAATTTTCATAAGGGACTATTGAAAAATTCATAAACTTAAGTCTCACTAGTTCTACCACCATGTACTCCAATAAATTGTACTCCAAAAAGCAGTGCACTGCCACTGTCCACATTTAAGAGGGTTTACGCACTACAGTCCGTTTCTTTACTCATGTGCTACTGTTTCCCATACAAACATCGGAGTTAAAATTTTTAGGAACCATTGATCCAAATTTAAATAAAAATTTTCATGCTAAAGTAAAATACAGAAATCTAAATAGTTTGTTGAAAACATTTTTAAAAAACGTTTATTTAGCTGAATTATTGCGATTTTAAACTTTCTAAGTAGACTTTGAATCGCATAACAAAGCTAAAAAAATATATTTTTTTAAATTGTTTTCAACAAACTATTTAGCTGGGTCGGTCACAAATGCTTGTGCTCACCACACAAACATTTGCCCCTACCGGGATTCGAACCCGGGACCGTGGGTTGCGTAGTCAGGGTCGCTGATCACTCGACCACCCGTCGTCTTTAGCCAGTTCCTCAGCAGTTGACCCACCCATCCGGGTGAAATACGCTTCCACTTATTATCACTTTACATCAGTTGAGATGAAGACCTAAGGCTTACCCGTAAAAGAATAATAAAAGCTCCAGTAACATACAGTACCATAAAGAAAATAGTTAACATAATATGTAAACTATATTACTATATTATAATATCATAATTCATAGACCAGTTAAGTTTACACATAAAAATAATATTATAAAAACTGCACCTATTCAGTTACAAACAAAATTTTTGAAAGCTTTGTTTTAATAAAAAAAGAGAAAGCATGAATTAGCGAATAAGTCAAATACAAGACCATGGTTTGTCCCCTTAGACTTCCCATAGGTTACTGTCCTGCTCATGCGCCTATGCATTTCAGTAATACTGCTTAAATATAGCAGAAGTTGAAGGACCCAAAATAAAGGTTTATTGCTAACAGAGCCTAAGATTTAATACCTACTGATTATGTTCCAATCAACTACAATAATAATTGCTATGTAACAGAGGATAAATAAAATTACAAAACGTGATCGATCACGTTCGAGCGTTATTACGCGAATTGCGATGTTTTCTTAACAATAGCTACGGATAACGATAGCTCATGTATGTTTCGCCGTGTCACGTAGCGGCTGTAGACTACGGTAGTATGGGTGGTAACCCCTTCTCTTCCCTTGTGTGTCGTAAAAGGCGACTAACGGACTAAAGACTGCACATTTTTCAAAGAGCGTAGAGCGGCGATGGGCTCACCACCTGTCGCGTTGAGCACACGTGCAGTCGCCTTTGATGAAAAGTGGACTCATTGCCTAGTCTCTGACTAACCCTTCGGGGATAATAGTCTTGTTTGTATGTATGTCATGTATGTTGAAGTTATTTTATAATTATATTTGTTATCAAACAAATAGCTCAGGCAGTCGAACGTTTTACGCTTTATTCATTATTGACGCATTTTTTCTGCGCCGTGATAACGTCCATGAAAACTAATATACATTGTGTTATTGTACTGAATAGTAGAAGGTTCTCACAGTTACAGCCACTATTATGTTACTGACAAAAGAACATCAGAAATAACTTTGGCATGTAAAATGAATGCTAACATCGAGTTTCATGGTAGAATTCATGTTAGAATATTATTATAATATTCTTTGCTGTTCAAAAAACATTTGAGAACTGAGATACGTTACAGGGGGCGTATCATGCAGCATGCAGTTATTATTCTGATCCAAGGTTGCTCCAGCCTCGTGTCATTGTATAGAATCACCATTAAAACACTAAAGTACCTAGCAGCCAAATGTTGAAGTAACGTAAAATCGCTCTGTGGTGTTCTTATCCGAGATGTTGAAGGCAGTCAGTCAAGGCTGCGCATGGAAGCTAATTAGGGAAAAGTTTTACGTTTCTCGTTCAATCTATTCGGTTGCTGTCTCTTAATATTCAAGCTAATAATTTCATTATAATAACAGACGAAGAAGAAACGAGTGTTGCAATATTCGAACGTGATTTAATATACCTATGTACTTTTCAATATGTTATATTTTTTATTTTATAAACTTTTGGCTGTTGTTACAGGTAATCAAGTAAATAAAAAAATTAATGAAACAGTAGATGTGCGGTTTCGAAGGTATAGTAGTGGATTCTTTCATCGTTTTTTGGCATAACACACCCTTTCCTACAAAAAACAACAAAAAAACCAGTTGAAAAAACAAACACCCTGTCTGTCACGAAGACTCCTAGAGGTTGCTAACAAGTGAATTCCTATTGTGTTTGGTTTTATGACAGCTCAGCTCTTAAGAGGAAACACTACGTCGATGTGGCATGCAAAATTCTTATACGAAACACAGAAAAACGACGTTTCGTAGTCTCCTATTCCTCCTTCAGAACTGGACCAATTTTTATAACTTTTTCAGCATCGGTTAAAGAAAGAGATTTTCTATGTCTGCATGTTCGATTTTATTGAATTAAGTCATTTATTTAATAACCAGGAGCCCTCAAAATTTAGCGAAATCACTCCGTTTTAAGGCGTCTTCAGAAACATTAAGTAGCTGGTTTGAAAAAAAAATACATACAAGCATAGAAAATCTCTTTCTTTAACCGATGTTGAAAAAGTAATAAAAAATGGTCCAGTTTTGAAAGAGGAAACAGGGGACTACGGAACATCGTTTTTCTGTGTTTTATATGAGAATTTTGCATGCCACTTCGACGTAGTGTTTCCTCTTAACAACGCCGTTCGATCAAGCTCTTACAAAAAATTGCATCTGTAAATATTTGCAAATTAATGTTATATAACTATGTTTGTTTGTTCTATTGTAAAAATCATGCTGACCGTTATTTTCACGAAGCGTAAAAAATCTAAAAGGTTGACGAAACGAAGCCAAACTTTTTATCAGTAATTGTTCAAGGTACCCTTTCTCTGTAAAATGTTGCGCAGCCACTCGATTGTTATTGAAAACTTTGTTTTAGAAAATAATTGTGTTTTACCAAGGTTTACATTAAAACTTTCATGGCTCACAAAATTTAAGACCGAATCATACCTAGACATTATGACAGAAGAAAAGTTGTTTAGCGCGATTTCGTGTAAATGCAATTGGAAAAAAATGTTTTTTGTATATTTTCAAGACAAGCAAAATCTGTTCCGCCTTGCTATTGTGTACTGTTAGTTATCGGAAGAGGGCATAAGTGTTGCCATCAATGTAACAAACACCATATTATTATGCAGGTTTTATCATTGCCAGTAGCTTTTAATATCCTCGTAATCATTTTTGATAAAAATGTTTAAATTATAGTCTGAGCTAATGTTCATTTAGTAATTTTGTTGTGATCGTAAGTTCTGATTGGTAATGTTACTTACGTATACCTAGGTAATATAGCCAGTTATTGAGTTGTAGATTAGTAGTAGGATTCCGCTATTTCGTTCTCACCATCATGTGAGATAAACGACAAGCGTTTCTCTGTAGTCTAGTGCGAAAGAAAACAGAAGGAAAATATAGGAAAATTCGGAAGTCACAATAAAATTTAACAACCTTGTTTAGTTAAATCAAATTATGTACATTCTTTAACTAAATGTCTGCACCTATGACGGGATACAATTTTTATACCTAATAACGATTAATTGAAGCTAATTCGTTAATCCAAGTGGTGCAATTCTTAATTGAAATTGTATATCGCGCACTTAAAATAATAACTCATAAGTATTGTCATCGTCTGAAATAGTGAATAACCATTACTAATCTCTCTATGTAGACAGGCATGCAATAAAGACAAAGAATAATGATAATGAAGTACAAGAGCCTTATCGAAGTTGTAGAACCTACAAACACAGATGTAAATGAGTATGCAGTGTTCGTGCGTGCATACCTCCTTGAGTACCTGTAACTTCTAAGTAGGTGAGAGAATTTAAATTAATGCAAGCTGATAAGGCTCGCTTACTAAACGGTTGAATTACAGTTATTCGCAGAACTCTTCGATTTTATTAAGGACGACGAGGGACACTGCCAGTTCGCGGCAATGTGGGTCAAGAGTGAGTCAGCCCGGAAAACGACAATGAACGCAACTCAGAATCATTGTAACAGCCATATATAGCCGAGATAATTTACGAATGATGGCTTAGCAGATTATTTTAATGACAATGATAACAGCCAACATATACCTAAAATCACAAATCAACAACAATGGCACGTCTAGAGAACGAATGGAAAAAATTCGGCCTTCATTCAGCTAGTTCGTTATGACGACCATCAATGCGGTTGAATCATTTTACCATCGCGGCTAGGTAAGCGTAAAATCAATTGTGAGTATAATAACTTACATAAACACGACACCCGACTGGTCCTTTCACTCGATCAAGCGAGTTTTTGCACTACGATTTGTACACTATTGCTGCCCCACTGTTTTTTGTCACTAATGTAAAGTTAGTTTGCGTCACTGTTTTCGTTTGAATGGAATATTTTGGCGCCAGTCCGGTGACGTCTGGGTGCGCATGCGTAGCGCTCTGCAGCGCGTCTCTCACTGTGGTCGCTTTTGCGTCTGCACAGTCGCAGTGTCGACATTCACAAGATCACCTTAACAGCTGGTTTCTTGTATACCAATAGTTTCAACAAAGATTTTCCTGCAGGTAGTTCGACCTTCTAGCAGTGCTAAAAGTTGACGGGTGATGCATGAGTAGCTTACGGTGATTTGTATTTTGGACTACATATTCAGGTGTAACCACTTTAAAGTCGGTTGATTGAATGTGCTACGTCGAATAAATGGTTTGAGTTTGATTAGTAATAGGGAATCAAAGTATAAACATGCTGTACATACCTACATACATTTATACTTTTGTGTCTTTATTTATGAAGTTTATATTCAAAACATAAGGTTGTTAGAATATTATAAACTACCCTCGTAGCGATGACAAATTATGCAAGTGTGGTAAGTGGTTATATATTGTTTTGTTTTACTTTTATAAAAACTTTTGTTTTTTACAGTTAAATATATTTTTTTCTACATATATTATTTGCGGATTGTACAAGGGTAGTGAACTCGTGTTCATACATACATACGTTAATATAAGTATCTCCGGTGCGTGACTGTTTTTTATATATTACCTATGTAGGTACTTATTATGTTATAATCTTATTTTTTAAGTTTCCTTGAATGAATGCTGTCGGTATTATTCAGCAGTGCTATTAATTAAATTACTCTCACAAAAAGGAAGCAAATCTACCAGAAATTTATAATCTGACGTAAGTCCATATGCATGCACCTCTGTTATTATGGGAAAGCCCCTGACAGCATTGCATTCAATGTAAGTAACTTAAAATAATCAGCAATTCTTTCAAATTACTTAAATTTCAATGAAGTACTGGCTTTTATTTGAAACTAGCTTTTGCCCGCGGCTTCGCTCGCATCAACTTTTAGCCTACAAGCGTCTTCAGGACCCCATATCAATATATTTACAATCAATAAAATCGGTTTAGCGGTTTAAACAGGAAATTGTAACAAACAAACCAACACAGTTTATCATTTATAATATTAGTAAGGATCACATGATGACCGTTTTTTTTCACTAATCAATAATAATAACATTAATTGTGTATGAATATACCTGCCTTAGTTACCTACTCATTAAACACCCGCAGTCCTAACTTTAGGATGGCGGGTGTACATATTGTACTATATATCTTTTTATCAAAAGAAGTACACCGGATTTCATTAAGGGTAGACTGAGGTACACTGCTGGTACCATCTTTGTGTAGAGGAGCAGTTCAATTCTGTGATGTACACCCGTGGTCCAAATCATAATGCAGACGCTTCGATTACATAAAGATAGATCTAAGTGTCGACGTGATTCATCCCGAAAAACAATGCAATGCAGATAAAATACGCCCCCTTCTGTCATATGAAAGTAGCAGTTAATGGATAAAAATTTGTACTTACTATAACTTTTAATACATTATTTGTAAACGACAGTATATTTTGTAATTATCTATGCATTTTCCTATTATTAAACACATGAGATATAAATTTTAAAAGTAAGTAAGTATGATAAAAGTAAAGCTTTTAAAGATAGATAATAAACCATCCAAGAAGGATAAAAAACATATTTTTTATAGCTACAGATGGCCGGCCGTATCGTACAAAATCGTAAAAAGAGTAATGTACAATGTTGTATTTATTGTAATACCAGATAAGATAACTTAATTTCAACAAATTAAAATTGATCGGTATGCTTGCTCTCTGCGTGACGTCATTGCTTCATAAAACCCAAACTGTTTGCGCAACTGCAACGACCACAGACGCCGAGTTGTCACTAGCGAACCTTGCGGAACATTTCATTTTTTTTAGTTTTTTTTATAAAGTTTATTTTATTTTGTAATAACATATTTACACAAAAACGAAACAATAATAATAAAAATAATAAAGTAATAAAAACTAAAACTAAATAACTTAATAACTAAAAACCTAAAAATATCTTATAAATAAAAAATGGGCCCCGCTGCCGCGCGGCTAAGTCCCCAAGAAGCTGGCAGTGTTGCCCTTTTGAATAGCTAAACTGATACGTTGGGCAAAGTAGCTGCCTGCTTCATTTAATTTTTATTCTTTAATTTAAACCCATCAACCCGCATTGGGCCAGCGTGGTGGGTTATGGCCCAATCTCCCCACGTGCTGTTGTGCATCTGGGAGGGGAAACCTGTGCCCAGCAGTGGGACGTTTATAGCCTGACGACATATATTTCTTGAATTTATAATAAACATATAAAATGAGGAATGTGGAAGGGATGCTACTCGTTTTTTTAGGGTGTTTAGTAGATAGGTCTCCCCTCCCCTTTTCGACCTTTTCGCGGGGAGACATCATTTGATTGTTTCCTGGCTGACCGTCTGCTTGAACACTGGATACTGTAACTCTGCAACTCATATTGACCTCTGCGCTAACTATCGGACAACTTGGACCTTACCTTTCATACACGATTTTGACCCATTTGGCCTAAACTGGCTGATGTGGAAATTGGGCAAATGTAACCTTTCCGTAGTGTTCTAATTTGTGACTAATTTGTAGCCCTTAACATGCAGGCCCCAGTCTGTATGAGAACCGGGATTGTTCTTTCTTTCGAGTTTCAGAGGTGAAAACTTCTTATGAAAACCAGACCTCGGTAGGCAAGTGGACCAGGCAACCGCCTGAAATGAGGATGGTGCGTGGTTTGAATCCCGCCTGAGATTGTCGTCTTTTTTCAGTGTTTAAAAAAAATTACTGACGAATACATACTTACTGAGGCTCGGTGCAAACGAGCCACCGACGACTACAGCTACCGGGGTGGCCAGCGACAAGCAGTTTACAAGCGAGTACACGTTTACGGCCAGTCGCTCCAAAATTCATGAAAAATGTTGTGGTCGGTGGTGGCCCGTTTTCGTCGAGCCTTAATATTTTACTTACTTACAACATTTTTGTAAGTCGTAAAACAAAAACCTAGCGAAAAAAGTTTAAAAAAAAATCAATATCTCGTGTTTATCAAAATAACAATATAATAACTTAAACAGTGCTTAAAATCC
This sequence comes from Scoparia ambigualis, assembly GCA_963921215.1. NCBI lineage: Eukaryota > Metazoa > Arthropoda > Insecta > Lepidoptera > Crambidae > Scoparia > Scoparia ambigualis. The sequence goes on from OY992507.1 coordinate 19,070,523, forward strand.
TACTAATATTATAAACGCGAAAGTTTGTAAGTATGGATGGATGTTTGTTACTCTTTCACGTAAAAACTACTGAATGGATTTGGATGAAATTCGGCATACAAATAGTTTATAACCTGGATTAACACATAGGTTACTTTTTATTCCGATATTCCCACGGGAACGGGAACCACGCGGGTGAAACCGCGAGCGGCCGTTAGTATAATAATATATTTGTTTACGTATACCTATTACTTTAACCTACGGAATCCTATATAGGTAGTCACAAAACTCAGCGATCCTTAACCACAAGTCGCCACTTTCTAAATCTATATCTGATGCGGTGTTTTATCTGTAAGTAGGCATAAGTCTACAACCCTACATAAGGCATAAGTCTACTTACGGACCATAAAGTTTCTTCGCCTCGTGTAAATGCTAATAACTCATTGGTATCTTCACTTCAAGCTCAATGAGGCACTACAACTAGAGAAGCCATTCTATACAAAAATGTGCTCAGCTTGATGACAGCGGGCAATGTTCCAACACTTCCATACAAAAGTGAAAATTCTATGTTATATTATCCTACTTACAAAATTTTTATGATAATACTTGGCGTCAGCTGCAAGCAGAAACATACCTTGGGGGCGATCGCGCTAAATAATCAGAACCAAACCACAACTGAACCACAGTGTTACTATAACACTGTGACTGAAGCGCAGCCGATCTGCCGACTTCGTATAGCGCCATTGCGTGTGTCAAAAGCGATAGGATGAGGTTCAGTTTTAGTTTAGTTCAGATTATTTAGGGCGATCGCCCCCCTTATCCCTGACTTAAAGATGCTTTGCCCACCGCGCGATATTTGTATAACCACCAACCACCAACCACAATCTAAAGAATATGTCGCAACTGCCGTGCACTCAAGTAAGCGTACGGCGCGGCCCCCTTTGATGCTTGGATCTTCAAAAGTACGTTAGGTTTAAAAACGCAAACTCGAGCGAGTAACGTAGGTAGGCGGCAGGGCTTTGTTGTCAGGTGTTTGCAGCCCGTAGCCTCAACTTAGTGCGCAAAAACTTGCTTCGCGCTGTCGTCTTAACTTATAATACCTCAATACACAAGCTTCTCCTACAGCAATGCAAGGAATGTCGCCGGTCGGTCGGCGAAACTCGACTTACTACCTGAGGTGCTTGTCCGTGCGCAACGCAAAAACACTAATAAATCCTGATTTTCTTGTTAACAGACGCACTGATTCTGGCGACACCGTTGAAGCGGTTAATTAGTAAATTAGTTCGTTGTTACAAATTAGTACGTTGAAGTATAGCGATTGTACTAACATCATCCATTCATACATATAATCACGACTATTATCCCCGAAGGGTTAGTCAGAGACTAGGCAATGAGGACCGCAAAAGTCGTCTGCCATAGTCCACTTCTCACCAAATAGCGAGTGCACATGTGCTCAGCGTGACAAGTGGTGAGCCCATCGCCGCTCTATGCTGTTAGATGTATGTGCAGTCTTTAATCCGTTAGTCGCCTTTTACGACACCCATGGGAAGAGAGGGGGATGGTAGTATTCTTTCACCGCTCCGCGCCAGGGTAACATCATCATCAGCCTATAAACGTCCCACTATGGCACAGGCCTCCCCACATATACAACAGCATAATATGGGGATATTGGTCCATAACGCACCACGCTAGCCCTATGCACGATGGGTCATAACGACTGCCATCTTACGACAATAATCAGAAACAACGGTTTTACATGCCTTCCGAAATACGGACGAGCTGGAACGGAAGAGAAAAGGAACGAATGTTTTTAACTAAGTGATCGATCCAGTTAATCAGCATTGCGAAAGATGATCGCATACCGAACACCTTACCTGCGGCGCCAGCGAACTCATCCGGCTTTTATAATAGTAGGTATATTAAAGGTACGATAACATGACCCCAACTTCAAAGTTTGTTATCCTTTATACCGTTTTCTAAGGTTTTAGCGAGCACTACACATCGAAATAAAACACTTTTTACGGATCAAAACTCGTGTTTAATTTACTACTGTTATACAGGGAGACTCCCTGTAACCACACCCTGTAAAGAGTTCGAAACGTCAGGAAAATAATATAATATATATATATATATATATAATAATAAATAATCCGTAAAAAGTGTTCCATTTCAATCATAAAGACCAATAAAACAAGTCCAATGAAACTCCTAAAAACTACTTAATATTATGCTTATGGAAAACGCAGTGATCTATTTATTTTTAAAATCGTCTGTGAATAGTTTTAAACACCATATTATATTTTTTTAATTCAATATTTTTTTATTTAATGCTCCTAAAAATAATCAGGGACGAAAATTTAAACTCTACATCTTCTCTCTGCATTTTTAATTCCTAAAACTGCTAATTGTAAACATAAATAAAGCATAATTTATAATAATAAATCTATATTAATAAAAATCAATTGCCAAAATGTTTGTATGCGCATCACTTCAGAACGGCTGCACCTATTTGGCTAATCTTTTTTGTTGCGTTTAAGGTTTGTATAAAAGAAAAATTTTGGAAACTCCGTCATGGCGTACGCACGGGGTCCACACGGATCTAGTGGCGGGCGTTCCGCCAGTAATATATAATTTATTTTCTGTCATGTGTAAGTATTTGCTAAATCTTTTTTAATTGGTAATCATAAATATCCCTACGTGCTATTGTCCACGTAGGAGGCCTGTGCCCATCAGTGGAACGTTTATAGGCTGATGATGATGATGATGAATCATAAAATTTGCATTTTTTTTAATACACTACGGGTAAACGCTTGAAATTCATCTCACAAAGAAAGATTACATGACCCCAACTTCAAAGTTTGTTATCCTTTATACCGTTTTCTAAGGTTTTAGCGAGCACTACACATCGAAATAAAACACTTTTTACGGATCAAAACTCGTGTTTAATTTACTACTTTTATACAGGGAGACTCCCTGTGACCACACCCTTTCCTAATCTCTCTTTGTCTTAACATCACAAAGGTGGAAGCGCACTTCACAAGGAATCCTCAACCACTGAGGATCTGGCTATCTTATCTCTAAACTGTCGGAACACAACAATGCTATTAACATTGTTGTTATAGCGCCAGACTTTAGGTAAGATGGTGGTAGCTACTCACGCGGGCTTAACAAGCCCTACCACCAACCAAACCACGTACACTAAGAATTAAAATGTACCCACTCCGCTGGGAATCGAACCCGGGACCTCTTAGTTTAATACCGCTAACTTAGCCACTAGATCAAAGAGGCGGGTACACCTCTAGGTAGGGCGTCGTCGTTACTATTCGATACAACTTTCGAAATTCATAGAACTGCTGGCATCGAGAAAGTGGGCCGCATCTTGAGGGCCTACTCTTTAGGCGAATCCGAAACTTCGTTGGCCCGGAGTTCGTCGTACAATGCACGCGCGCTGTTGTTTTTTTCACTAGCGATTGGCGCAGTACCATAGAATACATAATAGTATGTTAGTATAGCTGGTGGTTAAAGTTAGATTTACCCTTGAGACCCTACACGTGACCCCTGGATGGTGCTAAATGAGTGACACCGACTGAGTGGTAGAGCCACGCACGCTGCGTTGCAGCACGCATTGGGCCGCGCGGCTCGCCCGGGGTAATACCACCCTCTCACGAATATCTGGAGTGAAATAATGACACTTGGTACTGTTGTGTTCCTGACCCTTTCGTCCGGCCAGTGAGAGTTCCGGATGTAACAAGGCAACTAAAGCCTTGTTGGTTTTTGTGACCTCCTTTGTGAATGACATTATTTTATATTTAGTTTTAAATTTAAAATTCAAATATTTACTTGCATTCTCTGTCTAGTCTCTGTTTTCATTATAGCTCTACTCTTTGATGTAAATTCAGTTCAGATTCATCCGCGGAGCTAGAATGAGCTCCCTCTAATTATTGTTTTCCTTCCGAAATATTGTTAATGCGAACAGTGCATTATTATAACTAGGCAGTTCCAGGCATACGTCCTGATAATAATAATAAGTTATAACCTAAACCTTTACCTAGTCGTGTGTGTACTAACGCTTAAATTGTGCTTCATATAATAACTAACCATTTATTTAAAATAATATACGTCTGAACTCATTATCTTCATTCTACTTCTCCTCATCATGTCACTCTTCGTTGTTCCTCCGCTACGTGACACGGAGGCCCCTTCCCCCCCTCCCACAATTTCTATTCCTTCCTTGACCCTATTCCTTTCTTAAAGGTCGGCAACGCATCTGCGACTTCTCTGGTTTTGCGGGTGTCCATGGGCGGCGGTGATTGCTCTCCAACAGGTGACCCGCCTGCTCGTTTGCTTCATTTTTATATAAAAAAAATTAAAAGAAATAGTACAAATAGCAGTACATGCCCATACAACCGTGTACGACGAATTACGGGCCGACTCGGGCAGACGAAGTTTCGGACGCGGTTCGACAGTAGGGCCTCCGTGGGCCGAACTTCCTCGCTCGTCATGCATGACTCATGCATGCCCCATACTCAGAATCATTTTTCGAGAGAAATGTTAATCTAATTTATATTCATTCTCCGTGTCACCCGTATGGATTTGGAAAGAGACAAAACATCCGCATCGAGTGAAAAATACTTGTATTAATAATGTTACATTATTACTTTTGTAACAGTTAACTATACATGACTTCTTCGTTTAAATTTGTGTATACCCTGTACAATCACTTGTGTGTGTGTATTCGTATATAAATACGCCCACGTCTTTATTTCTCTTTAGGCTATAACTAGAATCTAAAGCATGAGCACCTAATTACAATACAAAAGGTAAACTTAGTAACAAAAAAAAAACTTTTTTTTAAACTTTTGCATTGTAAACCTCTATGAAATTGAAAAACAAGTGCGGCATTTAGAAGTTTAGAATTCAGCCCAGCCGGTGGCCACGGCCTATGCACCTCGGCTGAAGCGTCGTCGGGTACTTAGGGCCGTTCATTAAGGGGATCCAGCACGAAATTGTGAAAATTTACGTATTTTTAAGTTACTTGTACTATGTGCTGAATTAATTAAATACATTAAAAGAACTCACTTAAGGTAGCCTGATCATTGCACAAGGTCGTGGCCTTTTTGAAATAAATTCTTTAAACAATAACAAACAATACATAAATCTAATGGACTCCTAAAAACATTTATTTTCTTCGACTTTTTTAATTTTACGCATGAAACAAAAATCTTAGATGAAAATATTTGTATTGATATTCCGCAAGTCACCTCCCATCTTAAAAAAGTAAATTTTAATTTTTAAACCAAGCGTGTGATGGTATTGTACATTTCGCAGAATAAAATCATTGCTCTAATTAAATTACTAGGTCTGAAACTTCAAAGCAGAATTGTTCTAATTTTAAATATCATTAAGATTAATGATATATATTTTAGCGTTTTATTAACGCTTAAATATACTTGAGTAAAATTTTAAACACTGAAAAAAGACGACAACCTCAGGCGGGAATCGAACCACGCACCTTCCGCATTCCGGGCGGCTGCCTTAACCACTTGGCTACCGAGGTCTGGCTTTCAACCGTCGAAATTTGTCAGTGCTTGATTCTTATGTTTTTAGTCAACATTGCTTCATCAAATCTTAGAAGTTTTCACCTCTGAGATCCGAAAGAAATATTTTTACAAATATTTAAACATTCGGTTAAGATGAAGCTGCGTTTATAGATTAATGATATATATTTTAGCGTTTTATTAACGCTTAAATATACTTGAGTAAAATTTTAAACACTGAAAAAAGACGACAACCTCAGGCGGGAATCGAACCACGCACCTTCCGCATTCCGGGCGGCTGCCTTAACCACTTGGCTACCGAGGTCTGGCTTTCAACCGTCGAAATTTGTCAGTGCTTGATTCTTATGTTTTTAGTCAACATTGCTTCATCAAATCTTAGAAGTTAGAAAAAAAAAATTTTACTCAAATTTTAATCATTAAGATTGATTTTGCTTTAGACTTATGTCAGTTTTTGCGATCGCGCAGCACCCCCTTTAATTATTGCGTAACATGATTTGGGAGTGGGAGGGGGCCTGAACAATTCTTATATTTTAATAATTTTACATAAAATTATTGTGTGTTTACGTCTTCTTTTTTCTTACACAAGGTGTGGTAAGGGATCAAAAAGTGGTAAAAATTGTCTTTATAATAAATAAATTAACGGTGTGAGGTAGTGTGTTTGAGTCCCATCCGGAACAAGGTTTTTTTTTGTAGTGTCATTTTCATTTTACAATTATTATATTAATTTTATTAAAAGTCAAAGTCAAATTATTTATTCAATGTAAACTTTTATAGGCACTTATTGACGTCAATACTAATAATAATAAAAAAAAACAGCTAACTAACTTATAGTTAAGACTTAACAACTAATCTAACGAGCTATAGTCTGTGCCAGATAAATGCGCATCGCTACCCCTAGTACCACTGCACGCCGAAACAGAATCGCGTCGAACCGAAATATAAGCCGTGGTCATAGAATTGTGTAAACATACGCATCCAGGTACGAGAAAAAATAGAGGGCAAGTGTCTCTCCCCTAGCGACACAAACGGCTAAAATTTATAGTTAATTTATCGTTTTTTTGGGATGAAAGGTGAAAAATGATAAATCATAATGAATTGTTAACTTAAGTTATTACTTAATGGAATAAAATTAAATATGACCTCCAATTATCGTATAGATATTGTGGTAAATAATAGAAATTGGAGAGTTTTTGAAGTAAAATAAAGTAACGGCTGAAATGAGTTTTGGAAAACATTAGTACCTAACCAATAAGGTTGACATTTTTAATAAATAAAATTAAAAGTCTTTATCCTTACAGAGGACGATACACAGGTATATTTTTATGTCTGCTATTGTCCGTTCCCCCCTTCCAGTTAGGCCCTCCTTATACTCAACTTGCTTCTGACATAACCATAACAAGTGCATGTTTGTAATATTTCCGTTTCCATACAGGCGCTTGTTCTACCTTTGTTATCAAGACAATGTACGTGATGTTTTGAAACTCTGAAGCCACTGGTCAGCCATGTTTTCTTAAATGCGTGTTACCGAGACTTGTTCAGGAAAATCGAATAAGGTCACACATTAGTTTAATATGAATATTAACTTTTATATATTTTCTTTTATAAATCATAAAAAGTCGAACGCCTAAAAAACAATTTTAACGTTGGGTAGAGCGTTAAGTGCTGTACTTACCCGTGGTACCACCGGTGCGGTGGTCCTACTGGTACTTAGTACCACGGGAAATTTTTTAATATTCCCTACAAACGTATTTCGAGGTATGCATAAGCTTGAAAAATCGAGTGTTATAGAACCTTTTTCAAATATGTAGGTACTGGTTAGCTGTGAAAGTATATAACAAAAAAAGCAAAACAAGAAAAAACAAAACAATAACAAAAACAAAACAAAAAAAAACAAAAAAACAAAAAAAAGGTTGTACAACACTCGATTTTTCAAGCTTATGCATAGCCTCGAAATACGTTTGTAGGGAATATTAAATTGATAAGTAGTACCACGGGTAATGTAAAATCTCCCGTGGTACTACCAGTAGGACCACCGGTAGTACCACGGGTAAGTACAGGTTCAGTGTATGGGGTAGTTAGTGTATTATTCTTTGGTATGGGCACAGAATAAATAATAGAACTACGGTATGGCTAAGTAGTTGTAGGTACTGTTGAACCACATACAAACATGTGCAAACTAAAAAAAACTATTGGAATGTAAACAAATCTCTAATTCAGGTACTTTAGTGAAAAGTGTCATTCCATCGTTTAAATATTAATTATCTATAATAAATAAAAATATTTTTTTACGAATGTTGTATGCAGTGTTGCCATATGTACGGATTTTTCCGTACACGTACGGAATTTTAAGTTAAAAGAGTTCTTTATTTATCTTTAAGAGATGTCGAGAGTGACAAAATATCGATATATTGATATCTTTTAATTTTAAATTTATTGTGTACGGATTTCGTACGAGTTTTAGATTTAATGCACGTACGGATTTTGTTGTCGGATGTACAGATTTTAAGTCCCTACAGTATGGCAACACTGGTTGTATGTATGTTCGCGCATCACTACCAAACGGTTTATTATTTTTTGTTGTGGTTGTATTAGTCTGGATGAAAGAAATATTTTGGAAATTCTTCACAGGGTCGATCACGCGTACGCAAACGCGGGCGCGCCTCAGAAAAAAATATTTAGAACCGAATCAATACAAATAGAATGATAATCGCGATAGTAAAGTTGATCACAATCTAAATTACTAGATAAATTGTGTGATAAACATCTAAGATGAAATCAATTTAACCGCGTAATACAAGAAGCACTGCGCAAAATGTTGATGTAAAAACAAAACGGACAGATTTTTAAAAATCTTCCACTTTCTAATGGTATGTGATAAACATTCCATTATTCCATTATTTACCACATTGAGTATACTGTCTACATACACATAGGTTGTAGATTATATTTAAATACCTTTAAAATAAACCTACACACGTTTTTGAATTTTTCTTAAGAGGGTTTACGCATTTCGGCTTCCCATACAAACTTCCAAGTCGAAATTTTTAAAAACTGTTAAGCCAATTACAATGAAACTTTGCATGCTATCGTAACATACAGAGATCTAAGTAGTTTGTTGAAAACATTTTTAAAAAAAGTTTTTTTAGCTGAGATATTGCGATTTAAAGTCCACTATAGAAAGTTTAAAATCATATTAACTAAGTTATTTAAACGTTTATTAAAAATGTTTTCAACAAACTATTTAGATCTCTGATTGTTACTTTCGCATGCAAAATTTCATTGTAATTGGTTTAATAGTTTTTAAAAATTTCGACTTGGAAGTTTGTATGGGAAACCGAAATGCATAAACCCTCTTAATGGGCTTTTAGCCAAATGTGCATCAACACCATCATCAGCGTCAACAACCAGATGATGACCAGCTGTGAATCGTACCCAACCGCTTCAAATGGTTCCAAGGATTCGTAATAATTGATTTTTTGCCTCACTAATGCTCAAATAATCTCGATGATAACGAAACGATAAAAAAAATTACTACCTCAGGTGGGAATCGAACCCACTATACCACCACTACTGTTGCTATAAAAACATAAAGTCAAAAACGTTGAAAATTTTCGGTTTCAACTCAGCGTAGTTGAAAAAATTCACCGCCGTATCCGAAACGTGCGGGCTCGATTCAGTACTTACGACTTTAATCGTAAGTAAATTAATCATGAATCTGTTTTGATCCGCCTTACTTCAACTTCCACATTACCGGTTGACTGGTAGAGAATGCCCTGCGGCAAGTCTGTTTTCGGTTCCGGTTTTTTTTTATATAATAGGAAGGAATAAAAATTAAATGACGGCCGGGTGGTTGAGTGGTCAGCGACCCTGACTGCGAAACCCACGGTCCTGGGTTTGAATCCCGGTAGGGGCAAATTGTTTGTGTGATGAGCACGACCGTTTGTGACCGAGTTATGGATGTTTATTAGTATTTATGTATGTTTATCCGTTATTCAGTCACCATAATTCAGGCTATACCTTGTTTGAGGCTGAATGATTGGTGTAATAGTTGTGAAATTTATTATTATTATTATTATAAATGAATAATTTCGCCTTTCATATTAATATAACATCGCCCCTCGCCATGAACTCGCCTCGTTTCTCATCAGGAGGCGCTGTTGCTTCAATACCATATAAGTACGTAAATTCTCATCTTAGTTTACATAAATGGTGTTTAAAACTCGCACTCAACAATGGGCTCTTCGACCTTTACTTACCGCCTGCTAAATACGTCTTATTTGTATACAATTTGACATTGAACCTCACAGCAAAACAACGGCGCCGCTACGCCCGCGGTGCCAGGCACGAAACACGTTCGCTACACCTAAAGGCGAGAATACACATGCCTGTAAAACATAACAATAGCGTGCATGCTAGTTAAGCGGCATGTAGACGTAACTGGCACACTGTGGATACATTTGCAAGTTAAACGGTTTTGCAGACTCCCGCGTCCCCTCCCTCGTATAGTATGCCAGTTCCTCGGCCGAAATCAAATGTTGTGTGTGCTATCTACTTGCTAACCAGATACAAGCATGCCGGTTAGCGGTATACACATTTTTTATATTCATATAGCAGAAGGAGGCAAACGAGCAAGCGGGTCACCTAGTTTTTTCGCGGTAAATGCGCTAACTTGTATTTTGGAGTGGTTAAAGTGGACTTGGTTATGTCGGCTCCAACTCGATACATGACTTAACATGTTCTCAGTGTAAGTCACAAGTTTATTCCGGCTCTCGGAGACACTTTCCAGAGAAATATTAGCTCGTCCTGTGTAGAGCGTATCCCTAGTACTGTCGTCCGCATAGCAATGAATGCTCTACACATGACAATAAGTAACACGTGCAAAGAGCTGCTACGCAAGTGAGCCAGCTACAAGGCATGTGTATTTCCGTCTTAACTAATCAACCTACCCAATCCCGATCAAACTAAACGATCAAATTCGAAAAAAAATTATATTGTTCCTTATACGCCAGTGACAAAGTTCAAAATATATTGAAGAAATTTGGTATATTGTGGTAGGTTGAAGTCCTGGCGCCTGAATCTACGCTACAGGTAAATAAGATATCGGTTCATTTACAACGAAAAGGATAATAGTGCTGGCGCGTGTACCTATACTTCTTCTTTGTCCGGCCTTAATCCCATCTTTAATTGGGGTCGTCTGGAGACAAAAAAATTAGGAATTTTTTTGTCTCCAGATATGTTGGTTCTGGATGATCATGGGGGTCTATGTTATTATTTATAAGATCATTATTAATTACAGCGATCCATGTGAGTCGGGGTCCTCCGCGCTTTTTGGGTGCGGTTTTATACTTCAGCACTTGTCGGGTCAAGTGATCTTCCGGTCTCCTCATGACATGGCCATACCACCGCAGTCGTGACTCTGCTAGTTTTTCTTGTATAGGCCTTACTCTAAAGGATCCTCTGACGTAGTGGTACGGCACTTTGTCCAGTAAAGTTACTCCTCCATACCACCTGAGCATTGTCATTTCGGCTGCATGTAGTTTGTCTGTTTGTTGCTTCTTGATTGGCCAACATTCTGCACCGTAGATAAAGGGTGGTCTTACTGCCGTTTCATAAACTTTTCCCTTGAGGTGTATGGGCATTAAGGCGTCGTAGAGTACTCCTGTGAGTTCTCTCCACTTTTGTCACGCTGTGTTCTTACGGTGCACGATGTCTGCGTCGATAGAACCATCGTTTGATATTACGCTGTCTAGGTATTTGAAGCTTGAAAAAGACTTGAGTAGAGTATTTTGAAGATACATATTGTGCTGCGTGGTGTTGTTGGTGAAGTTGCAGTGCACGTATTCTGTCTTCTCTCTACTAATCCACAGCCCCGCTCTTTCGAGAGACATTCTCCAGTTCTCCAGAGTCGTCTGTAAAGCCTTTGGGTCTTCGTCTACAAGAACAATATCATCGGCGTATATGATGCACCACGGTGATGTCAGTAATCCATCACAAGGTTAAATAATAAGGGACTGAGTGCTGATCTTTGGTGGACTCTAACTTCCACTTGAAATTTGTCGCCGATTCCCGCTGGGCAACGCACCCTAGTCGTAACATTGTTGTGCAAGTCAGCTATGATTTGGATGTAGCATTCAGGGACATATTGTGATCTCAGTGCCTGCCAGATTAGTGATCTAGGGATGCAGTCAAACGCCTTTTCTAAGTCTATGAATACCATACGCTACAGGTAAATAAGATATCGGTTCATTTACAACGAAACGGATGATAGTGCTGGCGCCCGTACCTACGCTACAGGAAAAAAGATATCGGTTTGTTTATAACGAAAAGGATAATGAGTCTTTTCATATCATATCATCATGAATTGATTTGTCTTCATATAAGCAGGTAAGTTTCCTATTAAGATTTCAAGGTAGGACTAGGGAAAAACCTAATTCATATAAAGTAGCAAGTTTTATTTTTTGTACAAGTCTCGTTGGCTGAAAGCGCTCAGCCCTATATCCGGAAGTCCTAGGTTTTATTCAAATGCAGCGATGACTTCATTTCAATAATGGAGGCCTATGCCAAGTTTGCCAATTTTACAGTATAACATAGGCTAATTGCTTTTTACAGTAAGTGTGCGTAAGACAAGTTCTTTATACGAGCAATATTACTTTACATACATCATCATCAGCCTATAAACGTCCCACTGCTGGGCACACTCCTCCCGCGTTTACAATAGCACGTGGGGATATTGGGCCATAACCCACCACGCTGGCCCAATGCGGGTTGGTGGGTTAATTTTACATACATAGGTACATACATACATGTAATCTACGACTATTATTCCCGAAGGGTTAGTCAGGGACAAGGCAATGAGGACAGCAAAAGCAGTCCTCTGCCATAGTCCACTTTTCACCAAATAGCGACTGCACATGTGCTCAGCGTGACAGGTGGTGAGCCTATCGCCGCTCTATTTTTGTAAGTATGTGCAGTCTTTGAATTCGAGAATCTTTATTTACTTAAAAAGAACATAGTTCACTTATTTAAGCATAAACTCGTAGTATTAAATTTTAACTTAAAAAGTAAGTACAATCCGGCAATACGCACTCTAAACAATATTTTTATATATAGGGTGGAAAAAAAGGCCGTGGTTGGAGGAAAATTACCCTTAATATTGATGATGGCAAATTTTACTGAAGGAAACATTACTTTATTTTCAAAAATAATTAAAACTACATTTAAAGATTTTTGAAAAATCACCTGCTTGAGCCGGAAATCGAACCGGTGAAATGTGAAAAAAAAACACCTGTATTTTATGATACCATACCAACCGAAAGAGTAATTCATAAGGATTTTGACATAAGGTAGCCAGTTCCTCAGTGGTTGAGGATTCCGGGTGAAGCGCGCTTCCATCTTCGGCCTTATCGTCACTTATCATCAGGTGAGATGAAGGCCAAGCGCTTACCCGTTGCCGAATAAAAAAAATATTTGAAAATCGAAGTTCAAGGTATTATTTTAAATTTATTTCGATACAAAAGGCGACACGTAACGAATTCAAACGAAGAATACGTCTGTGCATGAGTACGTGAAAATGGGTCTCATTTTGAGCAATTTTCATTACAATTTAAAAAAATATTTTTCTTGGTTTTTCTTTAATTTGAGTTACTATGTTGTTTAAAGAAATTGCTCCTTATGAATGACTCTTTCGATTGGTATCATAAAATACAGGATGTTTTTTCACTTTACACCGGTTCGATTCCTAGCTCAAACAGGTAATTTTTCAAAAATCTTTAAACGCAGTTTTAATTATTTTTGAAGATAAACAAATGTTTTCTTTCAGTTAAATGTGCCATCATCATCATCATCATCAATATTAAGGGTACTTTTTCTCCAACCACGGTTTTTTTTCCACACTGTTTTAACTGTTTCAATTTCAATGTCGCACTCTTTTATATCATTAGGTAGGTCATTATATTTTTTGTCGCCTTTTACGACACCCAAGGGATTCTTTCATCGCTTCGCAACCCGGTCAATATAACTTTACTGATGCCCAAATTATTGTAACGCTGAAGTTTTATTGCAAATATTAAGTAAGTACATAAAACTACATACGCTCTCGTATGTTAATATCACTATCCTAATATTATGACGGCGCAAGCGCAAGTGATTTTGTTTGCTCGTTTGTTACGCTTTCAGTCTTATACTTAAGCTACTTTTTCCAGGGAAAAAAAAAGGTAAGCCGCGTGCAAAAGCTAGTTACATGTTAAATGAAACAAAATATTAAAGAACATTATCGGGTTTAATAAAAAATATATTAATATACTATTTTGTTACAGGTTGGTAATATCATTTATCACTTACACATAACGTGAATCGGTAATTAACTAACTAATATAAGAAACTGCCATAAAACAATCAATGACATCCATTAATAACAATATAAATGCTCAATATTGTCCAGATAAAAATAAACTAGTTACTTACTTGATAAAAATATGCATGGAACTTTAAATATAAGAGGTACTTAAACCAAATATGATTGGTAACATAAAAACGTATGTTATATATCAGTGTTTTGTTTATTATTTTGAGAATTATTCATTTTATAATGTATTTTAGCCATTAACTTAATCTGGTTGTCTGGAAGAGACCGCTTTAAAGCGATAAAACCTCCTTCTTTCTTCATTGTTATTTTTTTGGTGTAGCAATAAAAGTATTATCTATCTATTATTTTATTGCAAGAACGTGACAACACACTTAAAACGTAGGTTTATTAGACATCACTTAATGTTTATATGATCATAGCAGGCACTATGCATATTCTTACGTAGATCCTTAATAGCAATGGAATACTGATGAGTTTTCATTACACATAGGTGCTTGACAATTACGATTATCATCGGTACCCTTTGTGATACTTATAGGATATGTATGCATCGACGCCGTGGATTATGCCAACCACCACTCCGATGTACTGGAAAAGAAATAGTTCATATTTAGCTCATCTACATATTAAAACTCACATACAAAACACACTATGCACTCCAGTGTCTTTCATCGATGATTCATGTATTTAATTTTAATCTTTTATTTGTCTCAATTTACTGGCAGCTGTGTCGTAGCGTAGGTTAAATTAAATGTTAAAAAATACAATTAAATAACGACAGAGTTCACACAAATTATTACAACATGATTAAATAGTTATCATTACTTTAATACATAAACAATTGATAGGATTGATTTGATTATACTTTGATATTGACTTTTTACAATTTTAATGTGTGTTTTATTATGTGTCACGTCATAGTGACCACATCCTGCCTGGTGGTAAGCAGCCGATGCAGTCCAAAATAATGAGAGCGCTCCTCACCGTGGTACAAGCACCGCACCGGTAACAGCGCACCCATCTTGTACTATTATGTATTCTATGCCCATTCATGACGGCTGTATTGTAGTGTGTGTATCTTTATGGCGTACACCACAGACTATAGACTGAGAAAATATATTTATGTTGTTTAAAACTATTGATAAAAGAACGAGAGAGAGTACATAAATAATATAAATGTTCTCATACTTCCACAAGTTTTAATCGTTCACGTTCAGAATGTCCAATTCTCATAATGTCCAGCGGTTTCAAAATGTCCAACTCTCAGGATGTCCTACTCTCAGAATGTCCAATTATCAAAATGTCCAACTCTCAGAATGTCCAACTCTCAGAATGTCCAACTCTCAGAATGTTCAACTCTCAGAATGTCCAACTCTCAGAATGTCCAATTTGCAAAATGTCCAATTATAAGTGGCTGAACAACTCCACAGCGTCCTACCGATTATACTATAGATGTAAGAATCTAAAGATCCTGAATTGAATCAAGAATGAATATAGAATCTAACCACACACTAAGATCCTTGACCAGATTCTGACGATTTAATAAATTATTATTAATAGATTTTTTGTTACATTCAATGACATATCATTATCAACACACCAATTGTGTACTTTATCAATATCGCTTTGCAGAAATGCAGCATCTTCAATGCAAGCCACTACGTGATATTATCCTACTATTCTATCCTACTAATATTATAAACGCGAAAATTTGTAAGTAGTCAGAGATTAGGCAATGAGGAAACTCAAAGCAGTCCTCTACCATGGTCATGGTCCACTTTTTACCATATAGCGACTGCACGTGTGCTCACCGTGACTGATGCACTAGATCACACATTTAACAATGATTAGTTTAAAAAAGGTAGTAGGAAGTATTGTTGTCGATAATAATTAGACCCTGCTATCAGTGTCACGATTTGGTTGGGATTGTTTGGTTTGGATTGGTTCAATAAGTATTTTTTTTAAACTTTCATGGTCACTACAATTATTTTTATGAAAAAACGGGATTTTTACCATGTTTGAGTTGTTTGTTTTGAGTCCCCGATATTTCAGCGCAGTTGCATGCACCATGATCACGGAGTAACTGCAGCTAATGCTGGTGGATATTAGGAGCAGACGAAACGGTCTACCCTCTTTCTTGATCGTTTTTTGCGCTCGACACCCGTACCACTGTTCTCGACCGCACTGTCAACTCGAACTTGTTCACGACACACATAACTCACAGTATCACTACGAGAAACGCCACCGTTTTGATTCTTGCGGTTTTTACATAACTGAATCACCGGATTCCAGACATTCGACAATTTAAACCCGTCTTCACGATTGAAATTATTTTTATGCTTTTTTATTTCAATAGCTTCTCTGACCAGTCTTGGTACATAGTGGCGTTCTGTCGAAATAATCTGAAGGTTATAAAACTCCATCCAGTGATTCGGTCCTGAGTGAATAAGATGTTCTGCAATGGCTGATTTCTGAGTGTCGTTATTCTTGACTGCTTTTATGTGCTCCTTTACGCGACAGGCTACTGTACGTTTTGTTTGGCCTATATAAGAGCTACCACAACTGCAGTCTATTTTGTACACGCCAGGTTTTTCCAGGGGAAAGCTGTCTTTTGGTGAACGCAGGCATTGGGCAACTTTCTTTAGTGGAGTGAAGATAGTGTTAATTGAGTACTTGTTTAGTATGTTGGAGATCTTATCTGTCACTCCTTTTATAAAAGGCAAAAACACTGGTTGTCTGTTCACCTTGCACCTGTACTGTTTAGTTGTGTGTCAGGGGTTGTAGTACCTTTCCCTTGTACCCGTTCCTCTGCAGGACATGCCACACATGAGCTAACTCCTTGTCTAGATGGTCGTCATCACACAAATCATATGCTCAATTAGTCAAAGATGTCACTACAGAGTCAAGATGTCTTGGGTGGTGATGTGAAGTCGCGTTGAGGTATCGATCAGTGTGTGTAGGTTTCCTGTACACTGAGTGGCCAAGCGAACCATCATTGCGCACTCGTACTCTGACGTCAAGAAAAGAAATGCTCCTTCCTTCTTCCATCTCATAGGTGAAGTTAATTTTAGGATGGATGTCGTTTAGTTTGGCCAAATTATCTTCAATCTGTTGCTTACCACCCGGAAGTATGCAGAAAACATCGTCAACGTACCTTTTCCAGAGTTTGAATGGTGCAGGAGCAACGGTGGTGGCTAGCTCTTCGAAATACTCCATCCAGATGTTCGCAACCACTGGAGCTACGGGACTACCCATAGCTACACCATCAATCTGAAGGTAAAACTGCCCTTGATAGACAAAGTAGTTAGTGGATAGACAATGATGTAATAACTTAGCATATTCCATCGGGATGTTACTATTTTGTAACTTCACCTTGATGACCTCCATACAATCCGCTACTGGTACATTTGTGAAGAGCGATTCTACGTCAAAGCTAACCATCACCTCATTCACTTCGACCTTGTTCTGAGCCAGAATGTTCACGAAATGGCGGGAGTCCTTTACGTACGACGATGTTTGTCCTACCAATGGTTTTAGTACGTTAGCTACATGTTTCGCCAGTTCATAAGTAGGGGAGTCTATTTGACTAACGATCGGTCTCAAAGGGACGTTTTCTTTATGAACTTTCGGCAAACCATATAGCTTAGGAGGCTGTACGTTACGTGGACGCAATAAGTATGCAGACGCAGTAAGGGCCTGGCAGCATTCTTTTATGAGTTCAACAACTCATAAAAGAATGCTGCCAGGCCCTCCGATTCGTTGTCGCCGTGGGATTATAGGTCACTTTTTTATATGTACTCACATCACTAAGTAGACCTGACATTCTATTGTCATACTCAGTGGTGTCCATGATGATAGTCGCATTCCCTTTATCAGCCTTCAGCACTATTACATTTTCGTTTTCACGAAGGGTTTTCAGGGCAGCTGCTTCAGAAGAAATTACTGCGTAAATCGATACGGAACATTAGGTACCGACTAGAAATAGTGCAGTGTGAGTTGTACCAAGTGCATCTGGAGTGTAGTGAGGTCTTTGCACCTGGTGATTTCGATATTTGTGATCGCATAACTTATCTACAATCCCAACGTTCCCAAGAATTGCGTGCTCTGAAGCAACAACGCAAATTCGAATTGCTATGGGAGCAACAAAAATCACATATCACCTACGACGAGAACTCACGTGAAACTCGAACTGTGATTAATTTATCTAACATTGACCTGTCCGACTCTGCGCTTTCAGTTCTTGAGAAAGGGATGAATTTCGCCATTGCACCTAGACGTGTTCCCTATGAGGAGGTGATTGGATCGATCGAAGAGGGTATTCGGTGTAATAAGATACCATCAGACGACGCGGACATTTTACGTCAGGACATTTCTGTTGCATTACGTCGTTCGACCCCTCCGAAGCCGAACATTACTTCTTCTGAAGCAGCTGCCCCGAAAACCCTTCGTGAAAACGAAAATGTAATAGTGCTGAAGGCTGATAAAGGGAATGCGACTATCATCATGGACACCACTGAGTATGACAATAGAATGTCAGGTCTACTTAGTGATGTGAGTACATATAAAAAAGTGACCTATAATCCCACGGCGAGAACGAATCGGAGTACTCAACAACTCATAAAAGAATGCTGCCAGGCCCTTGATGAAGAAACGGCGAAATACTTATTGCGTCCACGTAACGTACAGCCTCCTAAGCTATATGGTTTGCCGAAAGTTCATAAAGAAAACGTCCCTTTGAGACCGATCGTTAGTCAAATAGACTCCCCTACTTATGAACTGGCGAAACATGTAGCTAACGTACTAAAACCATTGGTAGGACAAACATCGTCGTACGTAAAGGACTCCCGCCATTTCGTGAACATTCTGGCTCAGAACAAGGTCGAAGTGAATGAGGTGATGGTCAGCTTTGACGTAGAATCGCTCTTCACAAATGTACCAGTAGCGGATTGTATGGAGGTCATCAAGGTGAAGTTACAAAATAGTAACATCCCGATGGAATATGCCAAGTTATTACATCATTGTCTATCCACTAACTACTTTGTCTATCAAGGGCAGTTTTACCTTCATATTGATGGTGTAGCTATGGGTAGTCCCGTAGCTCCAGTGGTTGCGAACATCTGGATGGAGTATTTCGAAGAGCTAGCCACCACCGTTGCTCCTGCACCATTCAAACTCTGGAAAAGGTACGTTGACGATGTTTTCTGCATACTTCCGGGTGGTAAGCAACAGATTGAAGATAATTTGGCCAAACTAAACGACATCCATCCTAAAATTAACTTCACCTATGAGATGGAAGAAGGAAGGAGCATTTCTTTTCTTGACGTCAGAGTACGAGTGCGCAATGATGGTTCGCTTGGCCACTCAGTGTACAGGAAACCTACACACACTGATCGATACCTCAACGCGACTTCACATCACCACCCAAGACATCTTGACTCTGTAGTGACATCTTTGACTAATCGAGCATATGATTTGTGTGATGACGACCATCTAGACAAGGAGTTAGCTCATGTGTGGCATGTCCTGCAGAGTAACGGGTACAAGGGAAAGGTACTACCACCCCTGACACACAACTAAACAGTACAGGTGCAAGGTGAACAGACAACCGGTGATTTTGCCTTTTATAAAAGGAGTGACAGATAAGATCTCCAACATACTAAACAAGTACTCAATTAACACTATCTTCACTCCACTAAAGAAAGTTGCCCAATGCCTGCGTTCACCAAAAGACAGCTTTCCCCTGGAAAAACCTGGCGTGTACAAAATAGACTGCAGTTGTGGTAGCTCTTATATAGGCCAAACAAAACGTACAGTAGCCTGTCGCGTAAAGGAGCACATAAAAGCAGACAAGAATAACGACACTCAGAAATCAGCCATTGCAGAACATCTTATTCACTCAGGACCGAATCACTAGATGGAGTTTTATAACCTTCAGATTATTTCGACAGAACGCCACTATGTACCAAGACTGGTCAGAGAAGCTATTGAAATAAAAAAGCATAAAAATAATTTCAATCGTGAAGACGGGTTTAAATTGTCGAATGTCTGGAATCCGGTGATTCAGTTATGTAAAAACCGCAAGAATCAAAACGGTGGCGTTTCTCGTAGTGATACTGTGAGTTATGTGTGTCGTGAACAAGTTCGAGTTGACAGTGCGGTCGAGAACAGTAGTACGGGTGTCGAGCGCAAAAAACGATCAAGAAAGAGGGTAGACCGTTTCGTCTGCACCTAACATCCACCAGCATTAGCTGCAGTTACTCCGTGATCATGGTGCATGCAACTGCGCCGAAATATCGGGGACTCAAAACAAACAACTCAGACATGGTAAAAATCCCGTTTTTTCATAAAAATAAGTATTTTTTTATTATATTTCTTTGATGAGCCAATCGCCGCTCTATGCTGTTGGATGTATGTGTAAATTTAGTCCGTTGGTCGCCTTTTACGACACCCAAGGGAAAGATGTTACTATTCTTTCCCCGCTACGCGACGCGGTTAAAATTTCAAATCAAATTAAATTTGATTAATATTTAAAAAAATCTTTCCTACACCCATCAATTATCTAGCCCAAGAGAAGCTTCGAAGAAACTCGTTAAATGGTTACTAGACAACGGATAAACATACTTAAAATACTTAAATACATACTAATAATACATAGAAAACACCCAGACCCGAGACAATTTAGAAAAACAATAATTCCTAAATTGACCGCCCGGGGATCGAACCCGGGACCTCAGAGATGGCGACTCCATGAAAACCGGTGTACAAACCACGCGACGAAGGAGGTCGTCAAATATCGTACTTGACTTTGCTGTACCTACTACGCTTCCTCATCAAATACTTACATAGACTGCCGTCATCGCTGGATACGCCGAGTACATGCTCACGAGAGCATACTTCGGGTACAGGTAGATGTTGACCGCCACTCCCATGTATGAGGACGCTGACAGATAGAGGAAGCACGCCACCGCATTGAACAGGCATTCCTGGAAAGTGGTAAAACAACAAGATTAGTAACATTGTTTTGTTATTAGCTGGTAATTAGAGATAAGATAGCCAGCTCCTTACTGAGGATTACGGATAATAAAAACAGAAGAAGGCTTTAAACTATCTATTTATTAGCAATCTGTGGGGAAAAAGATAAACATTTTGTCACGTATTCCTTTCTCAGAACAAATTGTATTTTTGTCATCTTTATACAGGCTCGTTGTACACATGCGTGCTTTATCGCAATTATTATGTCTTAGATTTAAGACAGATTGGAGTCTTAGAAAAACTATATCTCAATCTATAAATATTTAAAACATAATATCATGCGAAGAATCACTATAAGCGTCGCGCGTCGATAAACGCGATGACTTGTCATTTGATATGATTTCATGAACGAACAGTAAAAAATCCCCGGCCACGTACTATGGACTGTGTGATAGATATGAAATCAATTAATTGCTTTGACATAAATTATCTAATAATAAAAGGGGATAAATGCAACTAACTCGGAACAATGTTGAATGTCACTCTCGAGGGGTAACATCGTTTATATTTTGTTCCGTATTTTTATGTTTAGCAGGACAATTTATAATTATATGATATATTGTTTTAATAATGAGTTGCCACTACACAGCTCTCATATCCTGGTAGTTCTTAATTCTTCTGGTAGTTTTCTAATAACATCTAACAGAGATTTAGTTATTACAATCTAAATAGCAAAACACTTACAAATATGGACTGCCTTATGAGGTGCTGCGTGTTCGTTGAGAGGACGTAGCAGGTGATGAGGAGTGTGGTAGTGAGGAGACACGCTGACGCCGTGGTGAGGAAGCTGTGGAACGCGGAGCCCATGCTGCCCGCTTCAGATATGCCGTACTTCACCAGCAGGCTCTGGCAGAGGCCGCCTAGCATCTGGCAAACAAATCAATGGTTTTACCCACTTACCCTCGTTGGGCCAGCATTGTGGATCATGACCCAATCTCACCATGTGCTGTTGTACATTGATGCTGACGATAAAGTACATTCATACACACCCGTTTTCCGGAGCGGTAGACAGAGTATAGTTGTTATAGCAGTACGGAAATGTTTAAAATGTTTTGACCTAAATCTTTCGCTTCAGGTGCAGGGGCTTTACCATTAACTTACTTATCCTTAACCCATACGAATTTATCATAGTAAGATTAAAGTAATCCTGCTCTAAGAGGTGACAGTAGTGGTAGGGCCCCAGCGCCAATGTGCATTCATTCGATCAGAACAAATGCGTCTTACTAGGATGATAGTATGGATCTAAGCGATTCAGTTTCAGAGCCTATACTAAACTGAGTAGAACTTGAGTCGTATTAAAAGATGTTGGTAAGGATCGAGGTGCAGTTTCAGTAAGTATGTAAATAGTTTAATCAGTACGATTTTTACGATTTTTGTTAAAATTCCTGTAAATGAGTTTGAAAAAATCATTTTCGATTTCTATTTTTAAATGTTCACAAAGCAATACAATAGTTACTATTTTATTGTTTTGCTCCTGAATATTGAAAAGACTGATGCAGGTTGCTAAATTAGCGCTTATCTTGATTTTAAAATCAGATCACAAGTCTACACAATATTTTTAAAAAAGTTAATGTACGTTCTACAAATTACATTCAAGGTTTATGGTTTAAGGTTTAAGATGTTTATTCTCATTAAGAACAAAATTACAGTTCGCTTACCATGAGAACAATAAAATTTAAATTATATGATTTGTTTTTTTTTTTTTGGAGAAACGTAGTCAATGTACGGTAGATGTAAAATAACAAAGCCAGCGGCTCACTCACAGCGTCAGGCACAGATGTTTGGCACAAACACGGATATAGATCTAAACTACGCTCGACATTCTACAAGAAGTGTCCTGCAGCAATGATCTCTCTTGCGTGTTTTCTTTACTGTTTGCGTTATTGATATTAGTGTGTAATACATAATATTATATAACTGATTTGATTATGACTGAAAAGAAAAGTATATAAAAATACAATATAATAAATACATGTATGAAATAAACGTGAATTGTATGTAAGTACAATAATTTGTATGATCTGTTTTTAATTTGTATTTTATTTTTTATTTTACTATTATTATTAACTTTCAAAACATAATTGTGTACCTATGCTTTATTTATTTATGGCTTTTATATTAACTTAATCAAGCTAGTTTCCAATATTAAAATTATTGTTAACTAATTTGTTTTTATTTAATTTAGGTAAGTACTTAATTATAAGTGAGTACCAAAAAATATATATTTTTTTTTTTTGTTACGTTACATGTTTTATTATGTGCGATTTTAAAAGTCTTTTGAAACTAACGATAAACTTTGTATCCTTAATGTCATTAGGCAGTTTGTTATATAATTTTGCCCCTTCAAACATAAGGTTCTTTTTACCAAAGTTGGTTCTAGGCGGTCGAAGTATGAGGTTATTTGCATTTCTTAATTTAATTTTTTGAATTTGTTGCTTTTTAGTGAAGGTTATTTGGGTATGGATGTCTTTTGATAATATTTTTCGTATTAGTAAACATGTGAAATAGACATATGATTGGTTGATATTTAAAAGTTTTTATTTATTTTTTTTTATTTATTTATTTATTTATAGGAGCTTACAACTATTATTACAGGTAATACCCAATGCAATAGTAAAGCATTAAATTATGACATTTAAAAATAATAATAATAATAATAAGGTAATTTACAATATAACATTACAAACATAATTAGTAAAGCATTATTATAAAATATTATTAAATTATAACATTAATAAAAAAATAAAAAAAAATTACAATATGACAATATAAACATAACAATAATACATAATAAGTTACCAACACATTCTTATTTTATACATTCGTGTTTCCTCACTATTGAATTTTATAACTTAACACAAATAGCGCACATTTAGTGAATTCACACAAAGAACAAGCAAAAAGGTCAGTATCTTCGGCTATCACATTAAGATTCCGCATCGCCAATGTCAGTGGGGCCCTGCTTAGAAGGTTGGTTCGCCCTCGAGGCACAGCCAATAATTTTGGCTGGCGCCTCCGCTCGAGATACCTATCCGGAACACAGAAACTCACCCGACCCAGAATCTCCGCATTACATATTTTACCTCTTAATAATTTAAAAATATAGGACACCAATGTTAAGTCCCTTCTAACTTTTAGTTCGTTGTACCCAACCATACCCAGAATAAATAGATTTGGATACATAAGAGGGTAAAAAGGATATATCCCGTACAGTCTCAGATAAAGGTATCTTACAAATTTGTTTTGTATTCGCTCTATCATAAGGCTATATTTAACTTCACTTGTATTCCAAATAACTGCATTACACTCGAGGTGACTTCTAACTAAAGCATTGTATAATGCAGCTATTGCCTTCATATTTGTGAAATTACCAACCCTACGTAGTATGAATCCCAAATGTTTGTATGCCTTTTTACAAATACCTTGTATGTGCTCCTGAAACTTCAGTTCAGCTGTAAAATTTACTCCTAAATCCTTGACTTTAAATACCCTTTTCAATGGTGTCGAATTTATGTTATAGTCAAAGGAAATCGGGTTATGTTTTCGAGTATAGGATATTGTTTCACATTTTGAAGCATTGAACTGTAATATATTTTGCTCACTCCAGGACACTACCCTATCTATATCCTTTTGCAGTAATACACAGTCCGCAACGCTATTAATTGGGAGAAACAGTTTTAAATCGTCCGCGAATAGGAGGCATCGTGAATCCTTTACTACCCCCGGTAGGTCGTTGATCATGATCACAAACAGCAAAGGCCCGAGATTACTTCCTTGACTTACGCCTGACCGTACAAAATATGGATCAGAGCGGTAACCGGCGTACTCAACATATTGCTGCCTATCGCTCATGTAGCTGGTAAAAAATTGCAACAAATGGGGGGTAAAACCAATGCCCGCTAGTTTCCTAAGCAAGACGTCATTATCCACCACATCAAACGCTTTTCGAAAGTCGAAATAAGCAGCATCTACTTGCCCTCCACTGTCTATTGCTGGTACCAGTTGAGCCGTGTAGTTCAAGAGGTTGCTAGTAGTGCTTCGACCGGGCCGAAACCCATGTTGCGCCTCCGATAGCTGTGCACACACTTGCTGATAAATGCTGTTCTGGAAGGCTGATTCGAACACCTTTGCCGGGGTTGACAGTACAGCCACTGGTCTATATCCGTCCACACCTCCAGACAAGCCCCTTTTCGGCACCGGAAACACTCGAGTCACTTTCCACGTTTCCGGAAAAACTGCTTGTTGCAAGCACTGATTATAAATGTGAGCGAGAGGCTCAGCCAAAACAAACCTACAATCCCTAAATACATAAGCCGGGATGCCATCCGGGCCAGCCGACCTCTTAGGTTTGAGCTTAGCGAGCGCTCGCAACACGTCACACTGTTGCAGTTTTTCCACATGCACTCGTGCTGACCCACAAGCATCTCCCGCCGTTTCTATAGCCGAGCTAACGTTTAATTGAGCTCGCTCCGTACTGTACACTGAATGAAAATATTTAGCAAACTCATTGACACATTGCTCTCCAGTCATAACCACACCGTCTTTTAATATTTTTCTTAAACTATAATTACTTTTTTTTTGATTTAACATAGTTCCAAAAGGATTTTGGATCATCTGCTAAATGCTGTTGCACCCTGTCCCTATACCTATCGTGAGCTAGTTTGATCATTGATTTAACTTTTGCCCTGTACTGAGCGAACGCTTCGTAGTTAGTTTGCAATTTACTAATTTTGTATATCTTGTGAAGTGCAGCTTTAAATTTTATGTTACTAATTAATTCAGCATTATACCATTCTGGATAAAAATACCTAGGCTGTTTACTATTTTGCTTTTTTAATGGAATACAGTTATTAAAAATGTCTATAATAGTGTGATAAAAGAAATTTAAACTAGATTCTATGTCACTAAAAGTATATAAATGCGTCCAGTCTATACTACTAAGCAACGAGTATAACAATGGATAATTACCTTTATTAAAGTTCCATTGTGCCCCCAAGGGCCTGGAGTTTGATGCGGCATAGGTACCTGGAGCGTCAACACCACGTCCGGTCACCAACACCGATATCTCAAGCGGCGGATGGTACGCGTCCACCACCGGCACCAGCGACTCGGTTGCGGCACTCACACACACACTCAACCCCTCATTAACCGAACTTAATACCAGATCTAACTGACGGTTATTGCAATTAGCTACGTTGTTACTTTGTGTGAATCCACAATATGTCAAAAAATATTCAAAATAATTATTTACGTTTACATTACAGGAATATAAATTAAAATCACCTACAACTATTATTTGTTTATACTTAGTACACAATTGTTCTATTAATCTAAATAGTAACATGTATTCACTTTCACTACATCGCGGCGGAATGTAAACAACACAGGATACAAACAAAAATCGCTCGCGCAGGTATATTGCCGCGCAGGCTAGCTCGAACATACTGTTGCCTATGTTGACGTCACCCGGGATCGGCACACTCCGTAGTTCGAAGCGCGGTGTGGCCACGAAAAACGCGCCGCCTTGCTTTCGCCCATCCGTACGATCACACCGTATAATTTGATACCCCGCTGGAACTATTTCAGCATCTGTTATAGATTCGTTGCAGCCAGTTTCCGTTATTGCAAAAATATCTGCACTTGAAGACGCCACACTAGTATAAAACTCATCAAGTTTCGTGCGAAGTCCTCTTACATTTTGATAAAAAAATTCAATTGGTTTTCTTCCATTCTTTCGGTTTGTCATTAGATCTCCGAAACCAAACCCATTCGCTAAATTCTACATTTATAGGCCACACTTCCTGCCTGCACAATTTCTCATAGGCGCTCTCTGGCACTCCTATCATAAAAGACGAATAATCTCGCTCTGTTTTCGGTTTTAATTTTTCAATTTTTATCGAGATTTCTTTACCACAAACCTTTCTGACGCGCCAGACATGTAGAAACTTATTCTTTTCCATACCCTGTATTTCACTCATATTTGTACTTCCTCCTTTTTTCACTTCATTTCTTGAGTAACGGTTTTTCCTGGTATTCACTTCTATCCAGTTATTTCCATTTCTTCCTTCTTTTATTTTACTTTCTGTCAAGCTTTCTGCATTTGGCGATTGGACATTACGTAGCGGAACTTCCTTCCCTGGTAAGTTCCCTTGTTTTGTGGCCGCACTCTGATGCACAGCCGGAACAAGTACCTCCGTTTGGTTTTGCGACAACGCCTTTGCATATGATATTTGTCCACGAGTACCCTCACATGATTCTTCTTCCTTTCTTTTTAGATCACACAAACTGGTTTCAAGTTGTTTATTCCTAAGTTTAAGAATTTGTATTTGATCTTTTAACTTGTCATCCTCTGATTTATTATGTCCCCCCGTTATGCACTTTCTTAACTCAATCAATTCTTTTTCGGTTTTCTGAAATCTATCTTGTAGTTGTTCGTAAGCCTGCATTTGATTTTCTAAGCGAGACATAATTTCAGTACGAAACAGCCGAATTTCCTGCAATAATGTGCTCATAGAACTATCATCCGCCGCAAATGTATCGCTTACTTTGAGTCGACTGCCGCGCTCGGTATTAACATAACTACTTGGCGTAAAAGTTTTATTCATTACGTCGCTTCTCACTGGTGTATTGTTATTGTTTCTCTTCGGGTTACTACACACACACTCATGACATACCCATTGAATCTTGGATTCTTCCGTTATAGCTTCAAATGCCTCTGATGTTATAGCTAGGCAATTCAGATGGTATAACTTTCTGCACTTCTCATTACTACACTTCATAAACGAGATATCGTCGTTATCTACGACGTAGATAACGACGTCACACGCATTACATTTAGTCCCCATTTAGATGAGAACAGAAACAATTGGCACTCTGTAACTATTTAAATGTGATTTAATTTTATAAAAATGTTGCAAACACGTCTGCACACTTTCGTGTCGGACTACCTCCTTTTGTATCGTTATATATACTTTCTTCGTAGGAGTCAGATATTTATAGTTGAAGAGTACTTTAATAACTTTATTTTGAGCTCGTTGTACTTGGTCTAAGTTACTTTTGGCTGCTGTACCCCATATTTCAATGAGATAGTCTATGTGGGGTTTCACTAAAGCATTATAAATGAGATAACGAATCTTTTGTGGGAAACATTGAAATAAATAACCACGAGGGGTACCCGTTATGGACTTAAGTTTAGATTTAATTTTGTCTAAATGTGGTTTCCATGTAAGATTATCGTCAAGAAGTAGACCGAGGTATTTTTCACAGGGCGCTCTTTTGAGATTTTGATCGTTTATTTTTAATTCAAATTCTTTGTTTTTCTTATTTTTAGCTTTAAATATCATGTAACTAGTTTTATCTATATTTATGGTTAAAAGATTATATTGGAACCATTTATGTAATAGGTTAAGATCATTTTGAACGTCTGGTATAAGTGCATCTACTGAGTGACCGAAGTAAAATAAAGTCGTATCGTCGGCATAGAGCGTGATGTCTCCTCTCAGACCAATTTCTTTTAAGATATTTATGTAAACTAGAAATAATAACGGACCCAAGACCGACCCCTGCGGTACACCGTACGTTATAGGCATCGGCTGACTCTGGTATTTACCGATTTTGACTACTTGGTTGCAATTTGATAAGTAAGACTCAAACATTTTGTGTGCGACACCAGTGACACCGATATGTTCTAACTTTTTTAGGAGTAGGTCATGACTCACGGTGTCAAAGGCTTTTTTTAGGTCTATAAATACACCCAACGCTATGTGTTTTTGGTCGATGTTAGTTTTTATTTTGGTTGTTAGATCTATGGTCGTGGATAGGGTGTTTGATCTACGTCTAAAGCCATACTGTTTTTCATACAAGAAGTTTTTACTAGTTAAAAATGTTTCAAGACGGTTGTATAAGATTTTCTCAAAGATTTTTGATAGTACTGGAAGAATAGATATAGTTCGGTAATTACCATGCATACACTTTTTATTACTAGAAATTTTTTCATTGAAATCGCTTTACTTCATGAATTCCACTTTTTATATTACAAAGTTGTCATTGAGCTTGCTTTTCTTCAATCTTAACTAATGCAATAGTTCAAATTTTGTAGTGATGTTGCACCACTTTTTGCTTTTTATTGCCAATGATCGGAACAGGTGGTGCAATTTAGGGTCAATAACCTCAAATGTAAAAACATGGATAAGATATCGACATTCCTGGATTTTCTGATATAAAAATATTTTTCTTAAAAAAACAATTGTTTTTAAACGCTACCTTTATCTTGTCTCTTCGTTTTTTTACATTATTTTAAGTGAAGATTTATTTGTCTTCATCATCAAATATCATCAAAAGGTCTTCAAAATAAGTTGAAACTTCAATCTAAAATCTTCTTGGGGTTCTAGAGGTTAAAATCACACGTTTCCTCAGTCTTCTTAGGATGTATAACTCTACCACGACAATAACGGTCAATAAAATTGTAAAAGCACCGTGAAATTGAACTAGGTACCTATTCTGCTGGTTTATGATAATTACAGAGTAGGTAGTCAATGTAGAATCATATTTTTGTCATCCCCTCTTTAAACTTGTCGGTGTAGAAGCCACACCGGCAAGTACCTACCATACTTTTGTCGCAGCTTCTTCGATTCATCAATGTCTTATTGGGACAGACAATTGCTTTTGGCTTCCTAGACTTTTAGACAAGACACGACATTCACCTTCTCTTTAATCAATATCTCATCTTATTTTTAATTACATAGTAGGCATAGAGTCAATTTTTTTCACTTAGTCGTATTTTTTTTGTGTTTTCAATTGGTAGACGCTCTATATTAACGAGTACTTACGGCTTCAGCTAATTTGATGATGCCATGCTGTGTGGTCAAGTATCCCAGGTTGAAGCATTCACAGCAGCGGCAGCAGCAACACTTGATGCCCCTGCCACCAGCTCCGCCTGGTGCCACACGAACTATCGTCGGACTCATTGTATAAACCTTTTTTTTCTTTCTTTCTTTACTTAACGAATCTTCCTTGATATACTTTGTTGCCCAAAAGGGACTAATTCTGTTTAATTACAAGCACCGCACAGCCCCGTACCCAAAACTGGACTAGTAAAGAATGTATGGATCATTCAAACCACGCAGGAAGTTCAGGAGTTAACACTTCACCATTTACACGGTTTGTGTT
Organism: Scoparia ambigualis; assembly: GCA_963921215.1. NCBI lineage: Eukaryota > Metazoa > Arthropoda > Insecta > Lepidoptera > Crambidae > Scoparia > Scoparia ambigualis. The sequence goes on from OY992507.1 coordinate 19,100,625, forward strand.
AGTCACAACACACAATATTTTTAGACGTTTTGCGAGCCGGCTCAATTAAAGTTCAGCGAACTCGTAGAATAACCTAAATATGATGATTTATTGAAATTTGAAAATAGGTTAGGACTAAACTTTTTCTAATCTCATTCAGTTAGAAGTTCTTTGTATAGTACCGCTTAGTAAGAGTTTCAGAGATGAATTAAGTTTGTCGCGTGCCTGAGATGCTGCGTGTACGCATGTTATAAATAGGACGTCGCGCGCCACGGAGGGTGCAAACTATTTTTAGAGTTATTTGTTTATGATATAAAAAGGACTTCCTTTGGGGCATCTTAGTCTTAATCATGCTTTGGTAATTACTAGTATTGAAGTCCGGACTATATTTTTAAATTCCTACAACGACGCGGACTATATTAGAATAATGTGAAATGTGTGTAAAATATTAACAAAACAGTTAATATTTTTACTTCCTATAAAATCTTTTGCCCTAAGTCACTATCCATAATATACTTCTCATCCAGTTTTTAAAACTCACCATAGTATTTGAATCTTCGGATACTAATCTTTAAACCTATATGTACCTATACTGTAATTTCTAAAATTGGTTAAAACAATAGTAAAATATATATTTTTTAAAGAAATATAGATAATTGTCTCATGTAGGTAGGACCTTTATTAGTCCGAAAACACTGGGGCAGTGGGGCAGTTATGTTATTATGATAGAGCACAAGTAGATAAACAAGAAAAAAAAAGATTACCTGCAAGCATGCAGGTTACTTGTATTTTAATTGTATGTCAGTAATTCTGGGTATAGACCTCCTTAGTTTTTTAAAGTTTGTCATAGGTTTATGTTATACAAGCGGCCGCTTGCGGTTTCACCCGCGTGGTTCCCCTTTCCCGTAGGAATATCGGGATAAAAAGTATCCTATGTGTTAATCCAGGTTATAAACTATCTGTATGCCGAATTTCATCCAAATCCATTCAGTAGTTTTTACGTGAAAGAGTAACAAACATCCATCCATACGTTCCCGTGGGAATATCGGGATAAAAAGTATCCTATGTGTTAATCCAGGTTATAAACTATCTGTATGCTGAATTTCATCCAAATCCATTGAGTAGTTTTTACGTGAAAGAGTAACAATACTGCCGTACTTAAGCTAAAAAAGGGTTAACCCTCGTTTGATCAATTTTGAGTTAATAATGCAAAGTTACAAAGCGCAAAATTCTTTACATTTTGATCTAGGTACCATACCTGTATCATTATTAGTTATAGAGATACAGCTTGTCGGTGAACAGTTAAGTGACACTATTTTTATGATTTACTTAATTAAAAATCAGCTAAGCCACAATACTAGTCTATAAGGGGGCTAAAGTATCATAACTTAACGAAGTCTAGATATTTTTGTATAAATTGCTTAGCTTTAATAGGGTTATTCATTTATGCTACACTTAAATTAAGTTAAGGGACTTTAACCCTGCTAAAGGCTAGTATAGTTTAAGCTAATGTTCGTACAAAACTAAACTATAAATAGGTTAACAACAAAAACTTAATTACAAATCAGTTAAGATCCTTTAACCCTTCTTTTGCCAAGTAAAATAAATTCATTTTATACACGTCATCCTTGGTTTAAAAAAGGTTAAGCCACATTAAAAGGCTAGAACACAGTTATCTGCAGTTGCATCTCGTGTGTGGACGCACACGGCAGTTGCAATAATTGTCAATATTTGACAATTATTGTATTGTGTATTGTTAAGTATATGTATATTTGTCAATATTTGACAATTATTGTCAAATCTAATTCCATTACAGTATATTGTTCTGTCTGTGATTTGGCCGGAGAGCCTACGAGCGGCGAATTTCGTTGCGCTCCAGCTAAAACACAATGTCTCGTAATATAGAAAGGTAAGTCATTTCTTGAATATAGGTTTTTATTATAGACATTATGATTTTACTTGTATAGCTTGACCACGACCGCTGTACCGCTGCTACCATACAAATTAGTAGGTATGTACTTGCTGCCACACAAGTTATATATACAGCTATGCGATTCTTTAAGCGACATATAGACGCTGTGCGCATGAGTGTGGTCATAGATGTTACAGCCGTCACATCTTTGTTGCGGTCACGGCTGTGGTTAAAGTTGAGGCTGTTTTATTGACAGAATACCAAATGTATACCTACAAGAAAGGTCAAAGAAGTGATTCCCTATCACGCCGCGCGCCGCTTACAGCCGTGCGGAGCTTGTGTCGAACTGCGTTGAAAACTATTTATAGGTACGTACATTTTCAACTACTTAGTAGCATCTTCAGGATGAAACAAAACACTAATTTATCTAAAACTAAATTCTCGCGGGTGGAGCAATGCACAAACATTAGTAACCTTCCTAAAAACTATTACCTACGTTTGTTCAAAAAGGTAATAAAATTGCATTTACAACTTAAATTATGAATGTTGATTGATTTTATTATAAATTCCATTTGAAATAAATAATTATGTTTTAGTTAACAAAAGCCATGGCAAAAGAAAACAACAAAATTCTAACATTTCGATTTTAAAAACATCTCAAAACCCAAGGAAAGCAATAATAGTATTGAAGAAGTCATACGTTGTTTGACAAGTTTTATTTATCTTTTTATTAATAACATGAATGGGGGATTTTCACAATAACTAAAATACCTACCTGTACCTATACTTAAATATGAAACGTTTTTTTTTCTTTTAGATGACTTGATGGAAGAACTTTTTAATTGGTCTTTGGAAAATACGTTTAAGAAAACCCTTCATGAGAATGTTAATGATGAATCGGAAGTTAATCTTGACTACAATAGCGACGATTCTGTTAAGGACAAAAATTATGAACCTAATGAAGACAACTATGATTCAAGCTGTAGCGAGATAAGCAATTTATCAGAACAAACAACAACATTCTAATCGTGTATATCAAGTGAAAAGATGCATATTTTCTACAGAAAAACTTCTGACACTTCTTCATAAAAAAAATGGCAATTACCTGTGAAACGTCACATATCCTCACTATCTGAGAACGACGGTCCAGTAAATTTAGATAATGACTGAATTAGTAACATTAGAAGATCTTATAGGTCCTACAAAGGAATCATCTGACAGTGCTAATTACTTTCTACCTCCTACAAAGAAGCCATGTCTAGAGACTGTTGTAAGCGTCAATGTAATTGCAAAGGGTTATTCGAGCAGTGATTCTGATGACAAAGAAAGTTTTATCTTACCACAACAATAAAAATATTGCAAAACTATAGTTGTCCATAAACCAAATAACTGTGCCTAATATTTGATGCTTCACCCAAAAATGTTGTTGATTCGAGGGGAGTTGACAGCTTGAATCGCGATTCAAATATACCTACTTATGGTATCATGGCTTAATGGGACAATTAATTTGCCAAATTCAATAAACAGCAATAACACTCAGGAGACAGGTACAAATAACAGCTATGAGTCAGAAATGTCGCAAAAAGTATAAAAGAAAGTTGTGACTCCAGCTAAATGGAAAAGCAAGTTAGCGAGATTGCAAGGATCTCCGTATCATTCTACAATGGCCAAAAAGAAACCTGATGATGTAGGGAGTCGTATGCTCAAAGCTCATTGTTCATGCATAATTTACTTTTAAGTCACCAAGAACATACTTATATCAGACGTTTATCATCGTTAGAAGTTAAAACCATAAAGCTGCATTGAAACATAATATTATTGTGCAGTCATATACATTGTCAGCATTAATCGTACAATAATATAACGTAAACAAAGTACTTCATAAACTACTACTACTAATATATTATTTCAGATATAAAGTCGGATTTAGGCAAAAAAAATTAAAAAACATATTTTTATTATTTAAACATTTAAATGAGTCTTTAAAAATATTAAAGGTAAGAATGGTTACCATAAGTAAGACTTAAAAAACTGTTACATATAATTGATTTTGTATTAAGATTTGACAAAAATATTTCAAAATTTTGTTTGGCTCTCTTGAAAACCTGACTTCTTCTAGATACGACCTTATGCTTTCATGTTCAGAAGTATTAAGTATGTAATGTTGTGTGACTACGTGAAATGTTATGGATCTAATTTTGATAATTATTATGCTAAGTACTTACAGATTTTTAATTTTATAATGTATAATTGAAACAATTTTAAAACAGAATTATTTTAAGCTTTTGCAAAATTTTAGTGATCTCATGTTAAACGTTTTCGAGAAATTTTATTACTTTAAAATACGACGTGGAAGATACGATGTAACTACGATAAGGTAAAATTTTATGATGTTGTATAATTTGCTTGAAGAGAGCTTTTATTTTTTTAAATTTAAGTTTTATGTTTTTATAACACATTTTCTTTGAATTAATGGTTTTATTTTTTCAATTTATCAATGATCTTTGCTTAACTATAACAGGGTTAACCACGAATAATATATACATAACTTTATTTTAGCTAAGTAATGTCCTGTAAATTCTTGCTATACTTTATAGAATATTTCCTTTTCTTAGTTACATAAAGGTTACAATACCTTAGCCATTATCTTATTTAGGATTGTGCTGCTGTTTTTATATAGAAAGTTTAGTTATAAACCAGTTAAGAAGCTTAGCTATCTTATAGCTAAGCATTTCTGAATAACTTTGAAGTAAATTATTGATTGTGACAGTTACCCGAAATTACTACGCTAAAAGTAAGTTACGGTATGGTTAACCCTGTTTTAGTGCCGTAATTATTTTAACTTTAGAAAAAAATACTTAGCTTAATTAAAAAAAAACATTTTTAGGCATTTTACTGTCAATATTTTAAAATGGGAATAATACCCTAAGGTAGTGTACAATATGACCTATTTTTGTGAAGAAGAACGTTTTCTCTATCTAATATAGTTTTTTAGAGACATCATTTCCCACGTTTTTTGACGATATCTCAAAATCGACTACTTGGGGTTAACCCTTTTCTAGCTTAAGTACGGCAGAATATCCATACATTCTTACAAACATTCGCGTTTATAATAATTAGTAGGATTATGATGAATCTAAACATTTACCTATCACGCACGACTCACGACCACTTACCCGTCGTTCAATAAAATGCATATACCGGCCTCAATACGCTCCTGGTTGTGTTGTGTGACATTGTTGTAGACGGCCTGTGCAGTCAAAGTGTTTGTGTTTCTGCGAAACTGAATGTCCTTTGTGCGTTTGTATCTGTGTTTTTTGTTAAGATTATATAATTGTCTTATTTATTTGTATTTGTATGCTTATAGACGATATTGTTTATGGCTTTTAACAACACTTCTAATGTTGATAATTTTATATGATGTAGGTAAGTCTGTTATTCATGTAACTGGGTTCCGCTCGTGTAACTAATAATAATATTAAATAAAATAATTAAAATAAATGCACATAAAACTTTTAGCACGGTGGTGGTTGGGTTCCGCCTAGAATTCGACCGAATGGTATCGCTGGTACCTATTTCTGCCGCCAAACAGCGCTAATGCTGCGTTCCGGTGTAAAAGTTACTAGATCTAGCGAAATTACAGGGCCCGGATGCATAAGAACTGAAGGTTCAGGGTTGGCAGCGCGCGTAATGCTCTCGGCGTCGCGCGCTTCCATGGCTTGCGGACTTGCGGTAGAGGCTTTTAATTCAGTCAAGCTATGCTCATTTGTCGGCTTAGTATAATCGTCAATGTTTGTAAGTTTGTCCACTAAGTGTTCCTACACCATTGGTCAGATTGTGATTAAACCTTGGTAGGATGTTCTGAGGACGCCCGCGAGGGTTCCTAGCCCAAAAACCAATACTTATTTAAATGTTTTTCTTGTCTTTTGTTTATTATTTTCTTTATTTCTTTATACTTTAGGTGGCATTGCAATCGTATCGTATGCCGGGTACAGCTTATGAAAAATAAAATTATGTATTTAGATTTAAAATACTATACTAGGTAGATGGCGCCGCAGCTAAGGCGTAAGGTTGCGATGTTGAGTTAAGAGGGTTTACCATACAAACATCCAAGTCGAAATTTTTAAAAACCAATAAGCCAATTTTAATGAAACTTTGTATGCGAATTAATGTAAAACACAGGGATTTAAATAGATGTTGAAAACAATTTTCAAAAACTTTTTTTTAGCTGAGTTATTATGATTTTAAGTCCACTATTGAAAGTTTAACTCAATAAATAAACGCAATAACTCAATTAAATAAACGTTTTTTGAAAATATTTTAAACAAACTATTTAGATCCCAAGTTTTATTAATTAGTTCATTGGTTTTTAAAAATTTTAACTTAGAAGTTTGTATGGGATACCGAAATGCGTAAACCCTCTTAAGCATTTAACGCAATGCCGGGAGCGGGACTATCCAGTGGGTGACCAAATTAAAAAAGCATCTCAAACTCCTTCGTGCTTTAGAAGGCACGTAAAGCCGGTGGGTCCCGGTTGTTATCGTAACCCACCAACCCGCATCAGGCCAGCGTGGTGGTACATACATGTGGGAAGCCCAGCATCCCGCCGCTGGGTACAGGCTACACATTATAGGCTGGTAATGATAATACCATTATGCAATATAATTGCCGTAATAGGAAAGTTTTTATGCGTTTTGCATAATTATTTTGTGTTTGAATGCATTGTAAACATTTATTGTGTTAAATAATTTATTATTGAAATGTAGGTACTACATCAAAAAATAAGTTGAAGACTTAATTACGACTAGGGGCGACTTGCGACGCGTCTTTGTGCGGATACCCAACGCGTTACCAACCCTTTAATATTAAATAGCGCTATGATCGACGCCAGTATTAATCTGTCAATTGCGGCCGCGCACTGATCAGTGCTCAATCAATAGAATTTCTATTGTGTCTAGTGGGGCCGCGTTCTAAATGTAAATAACGGTATTGGTTTTTACCTTTATAATATTTTAATGGCAGGAACATAATACTACACAAGCCGCCCGTGGTCGCAACTAAGCTTTTAGAATAAATTAACTTATATAAAGTAAAAGCTATGTTTCCATACAAAAAGGTATAAAAATTATTTCATAAACACACATTTCGTATACCTATCTGAAAGACTTAAAAAAGACTAGTTGTATGAAAAACTAAAAAAAACATATCAAAACTTGTTTATGTACTTATAAAAATGTATACAATATCAAAACTTCTTTACCTTTAAAATTCTGTACATATTTTTATCAATTTTAAAAATAATCTTTCGAAGTTATGAGATTCCTTGCAAAACAATTTTTACTTGAAAACAAAAGAGACACTTTGTTATACAACTTCATTAGATTGGAAGACATTTCTCTTAAAGTCTCTTTTTCCGTAATAACAACACAAAAAAACAAATACTAAGTAGGTACTCGAAGAATACAGCCTTTCCCAGTTTGGATATACCTCCTTTTGCAATCCAGATTATTACTGACTCTACATTAAAGTAAAATTACACTGTAACATTTGGATGGAGAAAAAAAGAGTTTCTTGCCAGCTCTTCTCAATTGAAGGCTCTCCCAAAATCCGAATTTCAGTAGTTTAGATTTAACCAAACATCAATAACTGCCTGTGAACGCCTGCCTGTAACTGCCTGTGTCATAGTAAAAATCAATTGCTGAAATGTTTGTACGCGCATCACTTCGAAACGGTTGCACCTACTTAGCTAATCCTTTTTTGTTGCGTTTGTATTCGTCAGAACAAGGTTTGTATGAAAGATAATTTTTTTATATTCGTCACAGGGTCCGGGGTAGGGTTACCATTTAGGAATTTGAAAAACCCTCACAAAAAGCCTGACATTTCGATGAAAATCCGGACTTTTTAGACACAAAATGGAAACATTACTCACTTATTGTTTATGTTTTGTTTTTAGATAAATGAGAAGTTACCTAATAAAGATTAAAGACTTATTTGATATTACTTAAAATGTAGTTTTGTTACTCATATTCCAAAATCCGGACAAACCAAAGAGCCGGACAAAGTCCGGACTAGAGTCAAAAATTCCGGACATGTCCTGTTTAATCCGGACGGATGGTAACCCTAGTCCGGGGTCCACGCAGACGTAGTCGCGGGCAGGCTGCTAGTACTATATAAATTATTTGGCGTTGCCTTTGACTGCTTTAATTACTCAGCATAGTAGGTGAATCTTCGAATATTTGTTGCACATACTACATGTCTCTCATCAGTCATTGCTAAAGTTGGTTGAGTCAGGGCTTCCCAAACAGTGCGCGTAAGAAGAGCAGAGAAAGAGAAAAAAAAAGAGCTATCGACAAGATTGCGAAAGTTGTGTATCCGCATTTAGGCAGTCGCTTTTTAAGTGCTATATCAATTTACACAAAAGCGAACACACAAATAACATTTTCAAATAATACTCGATGTAAGCAATGTTTACGAAGAACAATAAATACTTAAAACTAATCATACCTAATAATAATTTAACCTGTGTCTATCTGTCGGCCCTTGGCTATAATTTGTTTAGGTATTGACCGTTTTTCTTACAGGTAATCGAATGGTTCCTTAATATTATTAATATCCAGCTATGTCCTCTACTCGCTCAAGTATGTTCATAACAATATTTATCAGTAAAAAAAGCTTAACAATACTTTAATATAGACAAAATACACCAACAGCAACCCTTTCATAGGTAGTGCGAAAATTAACCTAAAAAATATCGGTTGTCCAACTTCTGAAAGCACCGTTAAAACCACAGATGTTAAAACATTTATAATTTTTATATTTGTAATATAAAATATGTAATTCGTTAATTGTCTGGATAGAATACAGATTAAACATGGACCGTAATAAAGATCTATTTCGTATTTAATTTTACTACATTACATAGTTTTTAGTTTCGTGGTCACAGGGAGACTGGACACGGACCCTACAAAGGGTTCGAAACGTCAGGAAACTAAAAACTATGTAATGTAGTAAAATTAAACGCGAGTTAATCCGTATAAAAAGTGTTTCATTTCAATGTGTAGTGCTCGCTTAGAAAACCTTAGAAAACAATATCTATTTCGTATCTTAAAACCATAATTTAGTAAGTAATCGCTTACAGGTTATTTTAATTAGCGATTTTACCTTTCACTTCTGCGGTTCCACAGGATTAATCTAGTACTAAGTACAATGTTTGAAAGTCTGATGATGATCTGGTTATGCCATTAAGATACACTAAATTTTAGCAGTTTGATTTTAAATAAATAATAACATACTTATTGATTAAGGGTGGATTCGACCAAACTGGAATAAGACTTACTCCGAGATTAGTCCATACAAATTCGGCGTTTAATCTAGGTATAAGACCTTATTCCAGTTTGGACGAATCCACCCTAAGTCAGTTAGGCCAAAGGGCACGTACACAAGTTAGTAATATCCCTTGCGTATGGTAAACTTTAATAACCATATAATAGATTGTGTCCAAGGGTCGTTTTGCAGTTTAAATACCCCGGTAAGTACGATTTGCTAGGAACGTGCTCAGTAAGTACAAGGCAGCCATTACCAGTCCCATGATCTGGAAAGAGAATAATAATTAGGTACTTACATGATTTATTACTTACTACCTACTCGTATTATATTCGTACATAAACCTATTACCATATCAGATCTATACTGATTTTTCATTTACAATACAAATAAGCGCGTTGTTTTTATTTCATTAAATAAAGTAATGACGTCATAAGTTGGAAAAAAAAGGAAGCAAGCTTCACAGGGATGTTTCAAATGCCAAAACGTAAGGTAATGCTGTTGACATTATTGTTATCGCGTCGAATTGAGATAATGCGATGGTGGTATCGATCCAAGCGAACTTACAACAATTCTTACCACCAACACAATGGAGCCCTGGCCTATATTCTTTGCACAATCGCTTTTCCAAAATTTGTTATCGCGTCGAATTAAGATGATGCGATGGTGGTATCGATCCAAGCGAACTTACAACAAATCTTACCACCAACACAATGGAGCCCTGGCCTATATTCTTTGCACAATCCCTTTTCCAAAATTTGTCATATGTGTAGATTACAAGTATTGGTCTCTGTTATAAGTACATAATATTTAAAATATGGATACAAGTTCTGAATAGACGATTCTGCCAAATATTATCAGAATTTTATGGGAGGCGCTCTTAATTTTAATTTGATTTTTTACAGGCACACGAACTAGCGGTAGGTAGTGGATTTCGATAGATAAAGTTTTAAAATTAATTATTATAATCCCATTTGAAACTACCTACACGTGTCGTAGTGAAACTTCATAATTAATAATATTATGTAGGTACCTACTTTTAAACTTAAATACTTTTAAGAAAGGGGAACAAACCGATGCTGCTAGGTAAGGCTCGTAGTTTCTGCCATAGGAATTCTTGTAGTGGTTGACTTCGATGATGAGCGTGAGACCGGCTGCCAGGTACAAGATGAAGGCAAGACCATGGTATATCACCTCCTGAAATACGAATAAAGGAATATATTAATGTTATTGCGTGCTTTGTAATGATAATGCAAAAAACATGTTTTTGTAAATACTGAGAAAACGTGCGTACTTAGTTATTTATTTGCATTTTCTTCAGTATAAAATTTAATAATATTCCTGGAATACCTTGGAAATTCGTAATAGTAGTTATGAAGATTGAGAAGCGAAAACCTTTTATGTTCTAACAGAAGAGTTATTGTCATACTTTGTACACCGGTCAGTATGAAAATTGTTAGGGAAGCCAATGTCAACATTGAATGTCAATTCATTTGATAATGAAATCTTGAAGATGTAAAAGTTGTCATTGCGAAGGGTAACAAAACTGAGAGTACAAAAAACAATTTTCTATCCAAACAAAACTAATTAATTGACTTCAAAAACTGTGAAAAACTAGATCGACGTTCATTTTAATTTCACATTAAATCTACTTTTATCAATAACAAAACAGTTACATCTATCCCTTCTCTGTCACGAAGACTCCTAGAGGTTGCTAGCAATTTAATTTTTATTGTGTCAGGTATTTCGACAGCTGAGCTGCATGACCCGTACAAAAAAAGATTTAACGGGTGCTTAATGGCTGTCGGCTTTATTCCTAAAGCTTTCATTCATACAATTTGTAGTAGGTACTACCCACGAGGTTCTTTCCGAAAATTGTAATTCCTACTGTTGTTTATCATAACGCTTTTCATATTTTTTTACTCATATTAAAAGAAAATACAACGGTGACCTACAGGAGAAGGGCAGCTAGTATTTCTGTGGTCTATTAAAAAAAATAACCTCGAAATTTAAGACTAAATTTTTTATCCTATCACGTGACCTACAGGTAGGGCAGCTAGTATCCTCAATCATTTGAATAATAGTGTAAAAGACGGCGGTTATGTTGAGAAAATATAAAATATAGGAAAACAAATAATACTTTATTAGATTTTTATTGCTACTGACATTATTTATGAAGTTGAATGATTCGGAATTATGAACATTAGAAGCAGAGTAGTTAAGAACCGTGATTGTTAGGATGAAAAATAGCAGGAAGAACATTTTCGGAGATTCAATTATCAGAGTTGAAAATTTAGGTGAACTTTGGCGCACCCAGATTAAACATATCCCGTGCAAATACTTACATAAATGGTCTTAGAAATAATAGAGGCGGTGGAGAGAGACACCAGGCAAGCTGTGAGCAGGCAAAAGGTGCCTATGAGAAAGGCTACTGCCACCAGCAGGTAGAACAGCTCAGCTTTGGGCGCCACCGAGTAGTACCCGCCGTGGTGATCCATGTAATACGCCACCAGGCCCACGCATGCTGCACCCAGCAACTGGAAATAGGAGGCAGAAAAAAGTTAATACCGACGTCGAAGCAATTTTTTCCAAAATACATAGAAAAGTATCTATTAACATGTGGTTTTGAAAAAGTAGGATCTATAATTGGTATTAGGATAAGTATATAATGTATTTAAGTTAAATATGTAACAGTGCTGTTTATTCCATGATAATAAATAAATAAAGTTCGTTTTTCAACACTTCTTTGAAAGTAGTAGGTAGTTAAGAGAGTATGCAAAACTCCAAACTATTCTGTCAACTAAAATTAGACCAACCAGAGGGAAGCAGTTAGATCGAACCTTTTCATGAACCTATGCCCAGAAATTTTACCATTTCAGCTGAATCGTTTGTGCTCGATCTGTATTGAGAATGTAAACAATTTTCGACTACTTTATGAATTACTAAAAATATGATTACTCTATAATAATTCTACGTTTGTTTTGGTTGAGATAAAAATCGAACAAGAAATTGATTAACTCCGTAAAATATTTATTGATAAATTAAATGATTTGTTATAAAAATGAATGCATATCCTCGCTCACTTAAAATCCGGCTCGAAGGACCAACCAAAATGTTCGAGGTCACCCTAACATGGCAGTGGTAGAAGAGTATATTTCGAATCAGTATCTGATAGAATTCATAAATGTTATGGTTTTGCAAAGTGGTTTTATTGCATTTTAAAATAAAAAACAAGGTATGAATCAGTGTTCGTGGCCGTGGCTACAGTGATGTCAACAATTACTTAAAACAATGTAAGCGAACTTGTGTATGACCTCTTTAATAAAAAAAAATACGTAGGTAGTAGTTAACAAGTGTCACAACACACGTACTATGTATAGAAAATCCTTAGAAAAACGCATTTAACGGCTGCCGCTGGGTCGCGTTATATTTACGAGAGCCGATTTAACGATTGTGCCGTGACTTCATCTGCTACGTACGCAGTGGCTTGTGTTTTGGGAACCGAAAATAACCGTACACGACGCAAACTGCAACGATGCTTCTACACTCGCTTGTTTGAAATCTTAAAATAATATTAGGTACTATCTGCTTGAACGATTCAACAAAAGCTTTACATAGTAGAACCTTTGTCGAGCCGTGTCGCATAGCGGCCCACTAAACGAATATTACCACCTCCTCTCCTCCCTTGGGTGTCGTAAAAAGGCAACTAACGGACTAAAGACTGCACAGTATACATCCAACATCTTAGAGCGGCGATGGGCTCACCACCTGTCACGCTAAGCACATATTTGGTGAAACGTGGACTATGGCACAGGACTGCTTTTGAGGTCCTCAACTATTTCATTGCCTAGTCTCTGACTAACTAAACTTTCCGGGATAATAGTCGTAATATTATGTACCTTTGTTCGTACACTTCATATCAGGAAAAATGGGAGGGCATCGAATAAGGTCGGAAAGAGGATATTCGTCGTTGAATTATTTCGTCACCTTCCGATTAACACGAAATACGGAATAAATAAAACTTACAACAATGCAGGTGACGCGCGCGGTGACATCATTCGCATAGGCTCAAGGAAAACTACATAGACCTTAGCGGACATACTCGTAAGGACGTTTAATATAGTGTACATAAACGTTTAACATATCTTTCTTGTATCCGATCGTTAGTTACAAGGTTTATTCTGGTTTTAGTAATAAGGTTCCTTTTTCTTTAATTTATTTATTTACTTTGGACCATCAACAGAGATATATGAATTCAAGCTTAAAAATATTATAATATTAGCATTATAGTTGCATGCAACTCTAATTATAGATGGCCACATTGTGATGTGATGTTAAAAACTACATTTAGCGAAAGTCTGTCAGTTTTGTTCCAAATTAGTTTTTAAGTAAAAATGTTAAATTATTTAGTGTTGACTTTTGCATTATTTGTAAATTTTTAAATGTATGTTACCAAATATCGCCGTCCGTGTTTACATTGAAATAAAAACAGTTTATAAAGATATTTTCTATGTCATTTTGTATGGATACCAAATAACCCCACCCTGGGGGCTATTTGGAAAGGCACCTTCTTTTTTAAAATAAACCTTACTGTTTGTTCATTCTATGTTTTTATTTTTGTATTTTTATAGAGTTATATCTGTATTATATATATTGAATAAATATTCAAATTTTATCCCTACTTTTTTACCAAATAGCCGCGTTCTACGGATACAAATGCAAAAAAAAGAATAATTCGTACATACAAAATAAATGATTAATCGAACGAAACATATCCAGGAAAGAGATGGATTTAATGTATCAAAAAAAATATTTTTGTAAGTCGATAGGCTGTTGTGGTACAAGTCTATGGTATTATCCTTTTTATGAAATTCTCCGTACAATCTAGGCAAGAGGGAGTGTTGTCCTAAATTAGTCCTGGACGTTTTATTTGAAAGTGGTGACACCGGATAGCGCGGCAACCTTGATGGAATATTAATTCTTAACTGACTAAGCAGCCCGGGACAGTCTAGAACTCCATTTACCAATTTATACAAATATAACAAATCGTGCATTTTACGTCTTTTCACGAGCGACATCAAATTAAACGTCCTAAGTCGGTCAGAATATGGTAGTTTCCTGTATTTATTAAAACCTAAATTAAACAACGTGAAGCGTCTCTGTATACTCTCTATGCTATGCGGTCCTTGTATATTTGGTAGTATAGTTTTAAAATGATTGTTATTAATGTATAAATGAAAATGAAATGACTTGTTTTACTACGCATTATTCAATTCCAATTTAATTCCTGAGTTCTATTTCCATGTCGGTCAAAGTATGTTTCGGATTTTTCGATGCATTGACCGGATTGGTGATGACCAACCCGCGTTAGGCAAGCGTGGTGATTACAGCGATATATACGTTACACTAGATAGGCCCTTCCGAACACGCACTATGTTCCACTCATCTGCGGAGTCGACTCGGCACCTTGCTTTAGTGTGGCTTTGACATTTGCGCGTGCGGAGCGGCGAAAATATTTTTTTATTTCTTTTCAAAGTGTACACCTAGACTTTTACTACAATTTAGTTGTCAAGTAAGTGAAATTAATTGATATTCAAGTCATTATTATGTAGTTATAAAAAAGATTTTTTTTCAATTATTGTTGTTGACAATCTATTTGGGACGCCATCTTGATACACGCTACGTTGTCTTTGACCGATCTGGCGCTACGGCGCTGCGATATCTGTCTGTTGATTAGATAACATTATTACATCTCGACTGTGATTTTTGCGTAAAATGGCCAACTTTGGCGTTATGGATCTCAGAAACGAAAATACATTACCAATTATGACTTATTGAATAATGTAGAATAGCTATTGGAATAGTGCTTAGCGGCCTCGCTTTTTGTAAATTTTGCTTAACTTTTTAATTAAACCCAAAATTGCAGAGAAAGATTTTCATAAAGTGCGCGATGGCACTTTTTTGAGCTCATCGATTGAACTACTGTTCTAAACAAGTGAAATAAAAAAATTGTTTGCCTGTAAAGTCGGTTTTACGGGCGAAGATTTTACGTGACAACGTCTTTTTCTCGGTAGAATATTTATTGATATGAATATAATTAAATTGCACAATAGGAACAAGGAATTGAATGAAAATAAGAATTGCACAAATTTATCATAGTTGAGTGGGAGAGAGACGCAAGGCATTCGGCGGGCCTCTCTCTCGTTCGGTGACTCATCGTAACGTTACCCAGCGTTACACTTTTTCATAAGTGACTCCCAGCCGCAACCTAATTTAAGACGTTGTCACGTCAAAAAATATGATGTTATCTCTTATATAGTCGAATAATGCGTAGCGGCTTCGGAATTTTTAGATATCATTGATTTTATATAGGAAAAAAATCTTATTCTAAACCAAAAAACTTCGAAAATTGCTATAAATTAACTGTGAATATCTCCTATCTGCGATAATATTATTGAGCAAAATTTATACCAGAGTAATTGTTACTTCATGAGGAATAAAGATTTTATAATGAATTTATTATCCTATTTCGATAAAAACGATAAATACAACTGCAAAATTACTACAAAATGCGATGCGCCGGCCGTCCGAATTCAACTTATGCTCACAGAATGGATATTTGTAATATTATGCACGAATTTCTTACCCTATTTCGATAAAAACGATAAATACAACTGCAAAATTACTACAAAATGCGAAAATAGGCATTTTACGCAATTATCACATTCGAGATGTAAAGGCCTCTTAAGCGCTGCAGCGGCTGCAGCGTATTTTAGGTCTCTCATTCCAGAATTTGAACAAATGGTTTGTATGGACGTTCTTGTCTATACTTCTAAGTCAATGGGTGATTAATCCAATACCCATCAATTGTAGTGATGACTTAACTTCAATAATGGAGGCATATTAAGGTGACTGCTAGAAACTGCAAGAAACTTCAAGAGCTGCTCAGGTCTAGTGTTTTAAACATGACAAAAATGACAAAAAAGATTGCAGACTAACGTAGGTACTTATCGCCCAGCTGACGCGGACGGGTCAACAGACGGGTGGGTCAACGGCCGGCCGCTGCCTGCGCTGTAACTAATCGTTATTTGTTAGTTTATTCTTTCATTTTAGTTATTGCTTTAAAATAAATTAGATAAGTACTCAGAGACTATCAAATTAAAATTCATAAAATGAATTATTTAATGAAAAATAAAAAAAACTCTTTTTTTTTTTTGTCATTTTTGTCATATCTAAAACACTTGACCTGACCAGCCCTTGAAGTTTCTTGCGGTTTCTAGCAATCACCTTATATATGCCTTTCAGTGGGACAGTAGGTATTCTGGCTGCTATAAATTTTTCAAAATTTTGTCATGGTTTCTTAATTGGTGCTACTACTTTAAATAAAAACATTTTGTATTATTTAGTGGATTCCATCCTCCGACCAAGCATCTTAAAAAATATATTAGTGTGGATTACTCAATGCCGATGTTTTCGTAGCCACTTTATGTAGGTCACTCCGCGCTCTGGACTGAAATATTCGGAGTCTCTCACACCCGCTCCATTTCATTACAAGGCTAAAACTTTATCTTTAGACTTTAATAATCTGTTACAGTCTTAATACTGCGGTAACGTTTACTCGTGGTATGTTCAAGCCATTACAGACACACCTACTTTATAAACTCTGACTCCAGATAAACTTTGTCAATCATTCCCTGGAACAGTTTTTACAATACTATAATTAGTCGATAAATACTTCCCTGAAATTTATTTATGATTTACAGGCCTTTCTTCATCAACAACATTTAACCTGATCACTTTAAGGCTCTTCCCATCACATCGCGTCTCTATAATAAGGATATTTTTGACAATGACAAAGCCTCATGTCAGTCTTTAGAGTCTCTTAGTAGAATGCTCCTGTTGTTATGTAAAATTACTGACGTTCAGATGAGTAAAATCTATTAGGTACCAATTAAGGTGTACCTAACTTAAGCACCCTCGTGCTGCTCGGGTACTAACTGTTCTGGTATACCACAGGACCATGCTTTCATCGTGAGTAAAACGCGTGACGTAGCTGTGTGTTGTGTTGTAGGAAGCTGTAGAAGCTGCTTACCAGCTGTGCCAGTTTCAGCAGCCCCGGCGTGCTGCTCAGGTACCCGCTGTTCACGTACACCGCGGAGCCCGATGACACCGCCGTGGTCCGAGTGATTGTCACTGTGTGCGACATAACGATCTATCTGGAAGGTGAAAATGTTCTGTATTAAAATAATGTGCTCTTGTCCTCTGCTGCTTTAATGAGATTTAATCTTTCATGTTTCTGTTTTGTCTTTTGTTTCTTTTTTCTTTATTTCGTATTATTTACACAATATCCATTGTTTCCAAAATGGTGCTACCAAGAGTGATATTATAAACACTTCAGTCTAAAGAAGATTTATTTCTCGTAAATCTTTACAATTTGCTTAAAATGAGATACAAAGATTTGTAAATGAATATATGAGCACTGCGGTGGTTATATAAATCAGAATAAAGAAAATATATATAGTAACAAAAAATCAATCCAAACTACCTACCATAAATAGGAAACCTTTCCCTTTATAAAAAAATAAAACCAAGTCATTAGCAACATAAACATACATTGTGGTACAACATTACCTAACTATAATTAAATTAAATTAACTCAACAATACAAACTTTTTGCGTTATAACGTTGAAAGAAAATAATTCAGATTCACAATCTAAAAACTAGAAGCGAGATCTCGACAAACTTACATTTAACTTACTTTCGGATAAAAAGAGGAAAGGATAGAACCATGCCACGATAAAATTATCCAAACTGTTTAATATTTTGACCACAGCCTTTGAGGTTCGATACGTCGCTTTTCGTAATAGGCTACAAGGTCTGTGGGTTCTGAGTATTTCCAAAAATGGATGTCCGTCGAGGCAGGCGGGCAGGCGTGGCGGGACGTAGCATTGGGCCGAGGTCACCTTCTCGGTCGCATAGTCGAATGTACGAATATATCAATTAAGAATAAGAATAAGAAAAATAATTATTTATTGCCATCTTCACAAAAAAGTTACGCAACACTTAACAATAAACAATGCATAACTTTAATATACATTTAAAAAAGTAGGTTATCGATTTTTTAAGGCGAAAGCAATTGGAGGTAGCTCTTTTCTCAAAAAATAAAGTATGAAATGTGTATGACTCATTTTGAAGACATTTATAAGCAAAAAAGATATGTAAGGTAAGTACATATCACTAGCGACCCGCTGCGCCCGCAACTTCATCCTCGTGAACAGCAGCACGTACCTTCCGTGGCAATTTTTCAAAGATTTTCTTTCATACAAACCGTTTGCTGACAATTACAATCACAACAAAAATGAATTAGCCAAATAGGAACAGCTGTTCCGAAGTGATGCATGAACAAACATTGGTGGTAATTGATTTTTATTTATCTGGATATATAGATATACAAAATCGCATACGAGAAATAGCATTACAAGAATGGTAAACATTTTGCCTATACTAGAGTTAGATATTTTACTTGAACTCCTTACAAATGTAACTCTAGTAATCAAAACAACATAATATTTATTTATAAATTGATTATTAATACAATTAATTTTTATTATTGTTAATTTAATTTAATTGATAATTAGGCTGTTAATAAGTACGAGTACCTTGTTTGATTTAATTGTTTAAATTGACTCTAGTTTTCTATTTTCTACATAATCCGTACCTACTGACTGTCAGCAATATGAATATTTACATTTTTATATCGTTATTGTAATTCATACTCAGTAGGTAGGTATATCGTGACAAATGTTTATTGTTGTCTGAGAATTCCACGAATCGCACCTTGTTCATAATTTCTGATTGCTAAAAATATCATTGGTTCATTCTCCTCCTTTGTTACAAAAATTATGAATTCTTAACGAAAGTCTTATCTAAATAATACCAGCCATTTACAGACGTGTTAAACATTGCTAAGAAAAGCAACAAAGAAATGTTAATAATTTTATGAAAAAGCCTATTTAGCATTTATGGATAAGCCGGTACTTATAAAAGAAACACTTCTGTGAAGGACAAGAGTCAAGAAGGAGCAATGGGGAAAACCATTTTGATTTTTCCAAATGTAAAAAATATAGGTAGGTACTAGAATATTTGAATAAAAATCTTCAATTACTGAATGAATCGTAGGATTATAGATATCTCTATAAATAGTGTAAATTCAACAAATCCTTTTATTAATAATCAATAATTGTGTTTTCAATCAATAAGTTATAATTTTAGTACCTATTCAGTAGAATAAGATCACTCAAGATCAACTCAATAATCTTGTTCCCCAGTGATAGACTCTTCAAGAAAGATGTTTCTCTATTTATATCAAATCTGTGACTATATTAAAAATGAACTACTTTCTGCATTCAAAACAAACACGTGTATTTATCAGTCGGTCATTGAACCGAGCATCCAGCCTCGCAGGGCGGCGCCGCCGCGCTCCCCATGTCTAGACAAGGCACCCTTGTTCTTTTAGTTAGGATAGAAAACTTTTAATAAATACTTCTTCAAATGGGCATCGAACTAACAACCATCAAGCCAGAAAAGCAAAGATCCAATTCGTCCACTGTAACATTTTATGAACTTATCATTGTGATGAACTGTTATAGGTATGTACTATATGGCTTGGCATTCCATCCTAAATATTAAAAAATATCACAAATAAATAAGCAATCGCTTCAAAAGTTCGGCAGTGAAACTCGAGTTTCGGTAGCTAAATTGGAAGAGTATTTCGCCTGGGTTGTGAAATTTTGTCGCTTCGCGTCAGTAATTTATTCAATATGAAATATAATATTTTCAATGTAAAAATATAAATAAAGTTGTAGAAAAAGCATTCTGAAGGCGATAATGACAATTAAAATTAAATATTGTTGTCGATCTAAAAGAGTTTTATAATCATTAAGGTTTTGCCTAGCTAACTTACGCACACGACCTAATTGCTTACTGACGCAGAACTTTATTATCGTGATAATTAAACAATACATTCCTGTTACAGTAATAATTAGCTAGTATAAAGTTGTGCCTAATATCTTTCACAACCTTTGTGCTACATGCTTCATAAAATACTATCAGTAATGTTTTATTGTCAGCCCACATAAACTCCTACACAAATTGAATGTCTTAAGATTTTTTATATCTTCTGTATAAACATTTTCGAATGGCGAAACATATAATAATAAATAATGTTTATCAATTCGAAGCTTCATTACAATAGTTCAATGTTTTTTTTATAGAAAAGACATCTGTATCTATTTACTGTCATATACTTAAATATGTTAAATTATAAAAACAATACAAAACTAATATGAAAATGCAGCAAACACGTACGAGTATATGAAATGGAACAAATATTTCTTTCACTTTGGTTTTTTTATGTATATCAACAATAGTAACATAATAAAGGTAAAACTTTGTTGACATACAAACAGAGTAAAATCAAGCTGGTACATTAAAGACTTGTAGCTCTAGTATACATTTTAAAAATCACAAATTCTTACAAAACAACGCTAACTGCGCTAGAAATAAGAAATGAACATACTCACATTTGTGCTAAGTCCGGGGAAAACGAAGAAAACTCGACTCACAGAAAAGCACACGATGCGTCAGGGGACTCTCGAGACTGTTTGTGCAGCGGTGTATAGGTACTGAGGGTGTATTATCTCACTGGTGAGTCACTTGTTGTACCGCGCATGCGTCCACTCGGCACCGCTACACCGATCTACTACTATCAATTCAACTCTGTTCAATTCAACTGTTAAATCTATCAGCAGTTAATGTTAAATCACTTCTAAAAATAAATTAACTCAAATAACACGGGTAGTCATCAGTAGGTAACTAATATGACAGTGACACCAGTGATGAATAACAATTAGTCTAAATTTAGTTTTTTGAATTTAATTTTCGTATGTTTACTTACACGGACTAAACACTGCACATACTTCAAACAGCATAGCGGGCTCACCACCTGTCACGCTGAGCACATGTACAGTCGCTGTTTGGTGAAAGGTGTACCGTGGTAGGGGACTGCTTTTTCTGTCTTCATTGCCTAGTCTCTGACTAACCCTTCGGGGATAATAGTCGTGATTACACTAAGACACAAAGATTACACAAAAACCTTACCTACAAGAAATACGTTTTAAGATTTAGCGTAGCGTCCTTAGTCAATGAAAATAACAGACAAGTAAACAGACTGTGGATTGGCCTTGGCCTTATTTCTAAAGCTTGACTCATGCACAGTAATCAGGTGACAACCAGGTCAGAAAATTCAGTACCGATGTAAGATGTATATAAAGTGCATGTACTTGTTAATATTTGTATAGTTATTTTTAAGTTTATATTCTCACGGACATAAACTTATATTATTCTTACGCTAGCGCTACAGTAATGTATTTAATGTGAATTACCATAAAATGCATCAACAAACCTGGGTGGCCAAGCATGAATGTTGCGATAGGGTTTTGGGAATGCAAGCAATAACAAAGTTTTAATGTTCTGGTTATAATTTGCTATAAAAAAAGCATTGAGGTCATTTATGGAGGTCTTTGCCCTGCAGTGGGACAGTATGTACTATCGCGAACTCCGTCGCTTTACCAGTCTAAAGGCCAAAATCCCTTGCACACGGCGTCATCTATTTGGTACGGGCACGTACCCGGGCGGCCGGTGCGCTTTATACAAAAATTTCTGCAAACTGGTTAAGCGACGGTGACCCCGATAGTACATATACATGTTGTACTTTGCTTTGACGACCTCCGTGGTCGAGTGGTTAGCACGCCGGGTCTGGCGTCGCGCCATCTCTGAGGTCCCGGGTTCAATTACCGGCCGGGTCAAATAGAGAAAAACTGTTTTTCTAAATTTATTTCGGGTCTGGGTGTTTTTTTATGTTTATGTATAAGTATTTATCCGTTATCTTACCGTATTAACGAGTTTCAATAGAATACTCATATTGGTCTAGATAATTGGTGTGAGAGTAAACAATTTTGATTTATTTTTATTTTTAAGGCCAATAAAACCATAGGCAGTAACTATCTATATTGTAATATCGCACTTTGTTCAATTCATTAAATTACATTCATTCATTCATTTATTTTCGTGTGGTCCGTCTAAAATT
Source organism: Scoparia ambigualis (assembly GCA_963921215.1). NCBI lineage: Eukaryota > Metazoa > Arthropoda > Insecta > Lepidoptera > Crambidae > Scoparia > Scoparia ambigualis. The sequence continues at coordinate 19,122,987 of OY992507.1, forward strand.
GAATGATGAGTATTTAATTTATGAAGCAGCAGCATATGAACCACAACAAGGACAGTTTTAATTCCAATTAAAAAGTAATAAATTAATCATAGAAAGAACGAAAGACTCAATTTATTTGTTCAATTGTATTTTTTTCTATGTGAATGTCTTATGATTTGCGCGTCTCTTTTACCTTTTTTAATTTACTGCTGGTAAGTACTCGACTTTCATCTCTCCTAATGTTCCCTTCGCCCTTCGTGAAGCGCCATTCCACCTTCGGCCTTATTGTGACTACAAGAAGGCCGAAGGTGGAAGGGCGCTTCACCCGGAATCCTCAACCAATGAAGAACTGGCTTTCTTATCAAGTCAAGTCAAGTCAAATTATTTATTCAATGTAAACCTTTACAGGCACTTATTGACGTCAATACTAATAATAATAAAAAAACAGTTAACTAACTTATAGTTAAGACTTAATAACTAATCTAACGAGCTATTATAGTCTGTGCCAGACAAATGCGCATTGCTTATAAAATGTCTGAACACAACAATGACTTTAGATGAGTTGGTAGCTAGCCAGGCGGACTTAAAAAGCTCTAACACCAAATAAACCAAATAAACAAAGATTTACCAAGTAAATAAAGATTATCCCGCTGGGAATCGAACCCGGAACTACTGGGTCTAAGACCGGTGGCTTAGCCACTAGACCACATAGGCGATTGCGATCAACCGCGTCTTCATCACATTATTTGCAATATGCCTACCAGACTTACATCACGTCATGAGAAACGCAAACAATTACGTGGGTGTGATTCTATGTAACCCAAACACAAAATTCTTCGAATGTCACGTGTAGTAATGCCACGAAAGTAAATCCTTTATTATATTTATAGTAGTTTTATTTCATTTATTATTTCATTCGACGACCTCCGTGGTCGCGTGGTTAGCGCGCCGGGTCTGGCATCGGTAGAGATGTGCCGAGTCAGATTGACTCGAGTAGGTCGAATACCTAGCAGGTACTCACGTACTTGAATATATAAAATACTGTATTCGGATCCACAATAATCGAATGGTTTCAATTACTTAAGGTATTCGAATCCTAAGTTGTATACTTTCATAGTAACCTTCTACCTTCAAGTGTACAGTCGAATATTGAATGTCCATTCCAATTTAACATAACTTCAGATTACAAAAGTGGTACAATTATGGTTCCTTTTGATTTAAATTTGTAACTAATGGGACAGAATTAATACTACGTACATTACATTTTCGTTGATTTATTGAAGATGTTTAGGTTTTGAACATAATTGTTCTGTTTTATTTCTTAAGAGTAGGTACATTCACTTCTGATCAAAGCTTTATTTTTATTTAATTTTAAAGTTTTTTAGTTTCAATAACTTAAGTGAGATTATCAAAGCGAGTAGGTAAATCGTGCTTCTAGAACTATAGAACTTTTTTGGTACCTATACATAATAATAATGTTAAATATTCCAATTGATAATAATAATTAGTTGCTAGCTTTAATATGCCATAATTGCCAAAGGATGATTATATGTTTAAATGACTGATTATACAATAATCTGTTCTGTTATTATTTACAAATACTTTTCTATCGTTCACACATGATTTGGGATGAAATATTAGGATTTGTCGTCAAAAGCAAACTACAAAGTTCGATTCAAAAAGTACTCGTGTAGACTGAAGTAGGTATTCGTATACTCGTGCCAGTATTCGAATACTTGTCCAAGTCTCAGAACTCGAATTCTAACTCGAATGTTTTTTTAACGAGTACCAAAATATTCGAATACCAAAAATACGCGAAAAAAAATGTGCCGACTCGGCACATCACTCGCGCCATTTATGAGGTCCCGGGTTCAATTCCCGGTCGGGTCAATTTAGAGAAAACTGTTTTTCTGAATTGATTTCGGATCCACACCCAGGTGTTTTCTATGTTTATGTATATTTATCCGTTATCTAGTTTAACCATATTAACGAGTTTCAATAGAAGCTTATCTTGGGCTAAGATAATTGGTGTGAGCGTAAACAAATTTTATTTATTTATTATTTATTTACATAATATATTGTCATCATTTCAGCCCGTTAATATCCCATTTAGGGCGTTATTTTTCCTGTGGAGAAGCATAAGCGCTAGAAACTGCACAGCTGTTTACAGAAGATACTTGGTCCATAGTGTACTTTTCATCTCCATTTAAAACATGAAATCCGCTCGCCATTTTCAACTTTTTAGCGTTCGCTTCTCAATGTCAGGTAGGTAAGCGATTTACTATCACTAAGAATTGACATTGCCTGATAATGGAAAAATGTGTTCTGTTTTTATTATTATTATAGCAGAAGGAGGCAAACGAGCAAACGGATGTCACCTGATGGAAAGTAATCACCGCAGCCCATGGACACCCGCAAAACCAGAGGAATCGCAGACGCGTTGCCGGCCTATATGGAAGAAATAGGCTCGTTTCTTGAAGATCCCTAAGTCGTTACGGTCCGGAAAAACCGCCGCCGAGAGCTGGTTCCACAACACTGTAGTTCGAGGCAAGAAATTTCGTAAAAAACGCACAGTAGTAGACCGCCATCCATCAAGGATGTGCGTGTGGATTGAAAGTTCTTTTTAAAAAATTAATCCAAACATTGCGAAATCCAAGAATATTTTAGGGAATAATTGTAAAAAGTTAATGGTGGAGATAAAAGAATGTGAAAAGTATGGAGAGAAAGTTACTGTCAATTGTTTTAACGGTTTATTTTGATTTTATAAAGGTATCTATAGAACACTCAATCCTCCTATGGTGCAGATGGAGTGTTCCTGAAATCTCAAGCTATGGCAACATAAATTCTTGATATTGTTATTCTATTACACGAATGTTATATTTCTGTGTTGTAGTGTAAAAATGTTGGTAGACCTAATTAAATAAATAAATACAATCCCGAATCAATATGTGAAAAAAAAATCTTAACGTAAAATACGAGTATAATAGTTCTAGAGTAAATTAAAAAAACACTTTCTTGGTAACGTCCCGTCTGAGTGTTCCATATTTTAGCGTACATATAACCGATACTAGGTACATAAGAAATTGTGAAAATGTTTTTACTGAAATTTAACACGTCGAAGATGGTGTGACGAGCTTGACTCCTACAAAAAAGATTGGCTCGTAGCTCAGAAATATTATAAAGTTAATTATTGTTGTAAATAAAACGTTCAGAAAAACAGAAGACGTGTTAAATTTTAGTTAAAACATTTTCACAATTTCAGATGTAGTCTCGGTTTGCATACAAGTTCGGGTTAATTAAATATACGCTAAAATATGGAACACTCAGACGGGACGTAACAAAGAAAGTATTTTTTTTATTTACTCTTGAACTATTATATTTCACGTTAAGATTTTTGTTTCACAAATTGATTCGGGATTGTATTCGTGTAATAGAATAACAATGTCAAGAATATATGTAGCCATAGTTTAAGATTTAAGGACACTCCATCTGCACCATAGGTGGATTGAGTGTTCTGCAGATACCTTTAAAAAATCAAAATAAACCGTTAAAAACAATTGAATAATTGTGAATATCTTTAAGAAATTTGGTTTTACAACAATTATTTCACAAAAAATTATATAAATGGATATAGTACTTTTTGAGAAACGAGATACAGTATTATTCTCAGGTCAGCCGATTAAGTGTTCTAGTTACTTGAGCGTAATGTTCTCTCCATACTTTTCACATATTTTTTTATCTTCACCATTTACTTTTCACAATTATTTCCTAAAATATTCTTGGATTTCGTAATGTTTGGATTAACTTTTTAAAAAGAACACTCAATACACACGCACATCCATCAAGGTGAAGTGGATGGAATGACAGTCGATTGCGTCGTTGTATTGCGGTGTAGGAAATCAGCGGCAGGGATCAAGCCAAACAATTCCTCAGAACACTCCCCATGATACATGCGGTACAATATACAGAGAGACGAAACGTCTCTCCGAAGAGCCAGTGGATCGAGCCGACCTAAAATAACCACGTCGTCGACAATTCGAGCAGCTCTGCGTTGAATGCGGGCAAAAGGAAGGAGTTCGTATTGGGGTGCTCCGGCCCAAAGATGGGAGCAGTATTCCATATTATGCGGCAGCGGTGGGCCGGCGTGAAATACGGACCGCTCTATTAAGCACACCCAGCTTTTTGGAAGCTAATTTAGCTTTACCTTCCTAATGATCTCGAAACCGAACGTCACTTGAAATATCGACGCCCAGGATTCCAATAGTCGGATTGGTATATAGGGAAGCTCCCTCCAAGTTCAGAGGTACGACGAAAGGATGTTTTTTCGCGGTTGTGTTTTGGAGGAGTTATAGTGGACTAGGTTATGTCGGCCCCAATTCGAGATATGACTTACATAAAAGAAACTTTATGGCACCATAAGACCTTTTCGTTTATGTTTTTATAAAAATCTGGGTTTGGAATCTGCGGACTTATAACTTTGCCGTAGCACATATATTTTGGAGTTAGTAGTATACATCCTGGTCCGAGTTAAAAAACGTGAACGGCCTTCACGTGACCCCTGGGTGGTGCTAAATGAGTAACACTGAGTTGTAGAGCAACACTGCGTTCAGCACGAATTGGGCCGGCTCGCCCGGCGTAATACCACCCTCTCCCAGAACACCAGCGTGAAACAATGGCACTCGTTGCTGGCAGCACAAACACAGCAGCAATTTGCTGCTGTGTTTCGTCCGGTGAGTGAAAGTACCGGAAACACATTTCTTGTTCCACCCCTCCACAATTCCTACTCCTTCCTCAAAGGTCGGCAACGCGTCTGCAATCACTCTGGTTTTGTCTGGTGTCCGGGCGGCGGTGATTAATTCCCATCATGACTGCTCGCTTGCCTACTTTTCACATAGGAAAAGATATATATATATATTTACGAAACCACACAAAGATTGTATTTAGAAATAAACTTATTATGCTACTCAATGATATTATAATAAAAAGAATTGTAACATCATTGAGGCTACCACTCTTTTTCAACTGTATAAACTAGTTAGTTTTCTGTCACATATGTAATATTACGAAAAACAAATCATATTCAAGTAAGTTAAAATATATTTATTTTCTTTTTACAAATTAGTTAAATAATATTATTTACTACAGCTTAAAAACTTCGCTCATAGACCGTGACCACACAAACGAGTCTGCGTGAACCTTACAATAGGGACAAACTGTATGCAGATTCTAAGCATCGTGATTGATAAATAATTTGTATGGTAACGGAATATTAACAACCTTCAACACAACTTAAATATTTCAGTACTTAACAAACGAATTTAAGAAAATACTTTGACGTCCTGGCTCCATTAGACATTGAGATTAAGGAAAAAAAACTATTAAGAGTGTGATAACAATAAATTGTATATTACACATTTTTTGTAAATTAATGTATTGGAATATAGATATGACCTAACTTAATACAACATTTTAAAGAAAATTATATGTTTTATGGTATGTTATGTTATGGCGTATTATAACCGTTGTAAATAGTCATAACGACGAATAGACTCAAGATAATAAAAAACATAATGGAGACGCAAGAAAATATATTTTGTTAGTATGCGTGTATAAAAAAAATTATACATTATGAACGAGATGCACCATAATACACAGATTGTGTAATCTTACAAATAAAAAAATTGAGATTACCTATCATGCAGTTGAAAACATCTTCACCAATAATATCAAGCCTTACCGAAAATGATAATAGCACTTGAGGTAGGAGATATTTTAAAATAAAACCAGAGTTTAGTCAAATATGATAATTATAAACAGGGTTAAAAATAATCATTCCGTTGTTTTAGTTATACATTTTGCAGTAATTAGAATAACTTAAAAAAAAAACCCCAAAAAACCAAGGTAGCTAGATATTTCCAACATGGCAATACAGTTAAGATGGTGTTCGCAATCACCTATTTACAATTTACCTGACACTACCTCGTTTATTTAAATGAAAATTTTAAAGAAGTTAGGTACTTTAGAAACACTGCCTGCTTATATATTCGAGCTTTTCTGGCTTCTTTTCGGGAGTAACTTTACTATTTTCTATACCTGAATAAAAAGAAAGACATTTGAAATATCATTAACAAAAAACGTATTGGTTTATATAACAAGACTTACTTTAATTTCGATATGTACTTTTAGTATATTTCTAAAAAAATAGTTAAAAATGATTTTTATAGATTCGACGTTTAAGCCCTAACAAAATTTTTTGTTAAAGTTTAAGTAAGTATATGCATTGTTAAGTAATCTCCATAATCTAAGTTACTACAAAATATTGATAATTCGTTTTGTTCATTATATTCAGCATGTTCCATTGTAAGACTAGGCTAACATTTATAACAACCGTATAATAAATAATTATTTAATACAATCTTATTTTACATTTGTCGATAAAATGTGGGACATGCACTTATAAAAAGTTTTAGCAGTTCCACAGAATAACAATAAAAACTTCGTTAATAAAGGAGGTTTTGTTATTTGCTGCGTTAACCTTCTTTATGCGTGTGCTGTAGTTACATAGTATGATCTCACAAAATGTATCTACGTTACATTACCTATTAATAATATAATATGAAATCTCATTAAAAATACTTGACTCCTTCAAAGTAAATGTTGCAACGTAATGTTCAAACATCAAACTATCACACGATGTGATATTCTTTCTATAAGGCACTATGATTAGTCGCGCGTCATTTTAACAATCGGTAGATAGGTACTTACTTTTAATTTCTATGGCCATAATTATTACAAGTCAAAAATTGTATTAACACATAGGTACTTATTTCTTATAAATTTATAATGTGCTTCTATATTTTATAAATTTTATTACATACAAATGTATAGTAGTGAAGTAAACTTTAAGAAATAGTAACTGCATATTTAGCTTTAAAATTGCGCAAATAACCATTACAGTCATCCTCACTATTTGCACATTTTTAAGGCTTTTGAGGACAAATTAAACAGAAATTATTAATGCGTCTTAATTCCCGTATCATAACTAGAGTTTAATATGCGCGATAAATACGTTAGATCACGCATGCTTTACGATCAATAAAATATATTTAGATTTAGGATCGCTCGTGTTTTCTGGAATCATATTTTCGGGTTCTTGTTATGTTCGGGGTTGGTAATATCGGATATTTGGAGTAATAACGTTACTGTCCGCAGCACGCGCCTCACGCCGCCACGCCGACCGCGGTCCTGTGTTCTTTGTATAGGAAGAACGCGCTCCCAGCATACGCCACTGTGTTGAAGAGGCCGAACACCTGTACAAACAAGACAAATATTATTTACCAAATTATAATAGTCACAACAGCTGGTGGTGAGAACAACGCAACAGTCACTCCTCGCACTTCAAACCTACAGAACAACGGGTGTACGCTTCCGTGTTATTTTCACACCCATTTGGTTAAACAACTAAGGGTCTGGTAGGCTTATCTGATATTACGTCGGACATAAAACGCTCGTGCTATATACGTTACGAAACGAATAGCTGTATGTATACGTATAATAAAAATAGTATTTTCCAAAGAGAAGTAGTACTTAATAGTAAATGTTCTAATATCATGTACCTATTTCACTTACTTATATGTTTCTTAATCTGTTATGCGGTTGTTCATTTGAGAGAATATTCTATGTTTATATACAGGGTGGAAAAAGAAGACCGTGGGAGGAGGAAAATTACCTACCCCTAATATCGATGATGGCAAATTTTACTGAAAGGAAACATTCCTTAATTTTCAAAAATAATAAAAGCTGCATTTTTGAGAAATCACTTGCTTGAGCCGGGAATCAAACCAGTGAAATGTGAAAAAAAAAACATCCTGTATTTTATGATACCAACCGAAAGAGTTATTCATTAGGATCAATTTATTTTAAACAACATAGTCTCTTAAATTAAAGAAAGACCAAGAAAATATCTTTATTATTGAAATTTTGCATTCACAATGCTATAAAGATTTAGGATAAAATGTTTACTAGAAAAAAATCAACCAGTCTCAGGAAGCTCGAGTAGGATTCGAACCCAGGACCTTTGGGTTCTCGGTAGCTCAGTGGTTAGAGCAGTGGACCGGCAATCCAATATACTAAGTATGTTGTTTAAAAGAAATTGATCCTTATTAATGACTCTTTCGGTTGGTATCATATAAAATACAGGATGTTTTTTTTTTCATATTTCACCGATTCGATCCGCAGCTCAAGCAGGTGATTTTTCAAAAATCTTTAAATGCAGTTTTAATTATTTTTGTAAATTAAGAATTGTTTCCTTTCAGTAAAATTTGCCATCATCAATATTAAGGGTACATTTCCTCCAGCCACGGTCTTTTTTTCCACCCTGTATACTCCAATAATATGGATATTTCCTTGACAGAAACATGACGCTGCACTGCAACATGCTGCGGCAACTGCGGCTACAGAAGATGGCGCTGATTTAATACTTTATTTATTTTGGTTATGGAATATCGTCAATTCCTTCCTTCTTCGCCTCCTTGTTGAAAAAATCCTAAATAAGTATTTTATTGGTGAAATGTACACTGCGGCAGGGAATGCTTCTGCGGTTCTCATTGCCTGGTCTCTGGCTACCCCTCCGTGATAATAAATAGTCTTGAATATATGTATGTACTAGCGGCCGCTCGCGATTTCACCCGCGTGGTTCCCGTTCCCGTGGGAATATCAGGATAAAAAGTATCCTATGTATTAATCCAGGTTATTAACTATCTGTATGCCGAATTTCATCTAAATTCATTTAGTAGTTTTTACGTGAAAAAGTAACAAACATCCATCCATACTTACAAACTTTCGCGTTTATAATATTAGTAGGATGTACACAATCTTAATTTTTCTTTATACAAAACCAATTAAGGGTGAGTTCCACCCATAAAACTAAACAACTTTCCCCAAGAAACCTATGTGCAAAAATGACAAAAAAATATCGATCTCCTTATACTATTGTCGTCAGCTGATCGGACAGTTTTGTATAGGAGGTCGAAATTTTTTTGTCATTTTTGCACATTGGTTTCTTGGGGAAAGTTGTTCAGTTTCATGGGTGGAACTCACCCTTTATTGGTTTTGTATAAAGAAAAATTAAGGTTGTATACCTTATAAGAATTTAAATAAGTATATACTTTTAAAAATACACTTTTGTGAGAGCACAAGAACCCACCAATATAACTAATCATCGTTTTGGCAGCAGCTTAGGTGTGTCTCACGCTACGTCGCAGAGCTTCATGTTTGTTTCGAACTTTCACTAACAACAAACATACGCCATCTTGGTCACATTGATTCAAAAATAAGCAACAGCTGTCGTAATAGAAAAAGAAATAGAAATTCAATTGTAGCATGACAGACAAGGGGTGCGAGTATACAATATATTTAAAAGCTGATTTTAAAACTATTCATATAAAGAACATGATAACTAAAAGAAAAAAACTTCAAAAAATATTATTCTTCGCCCCAGTTTTTCTTTAGAATCTTTTCATTTCTTGACACAATGAACCAAACAAAAGCCCTTGCTTTTAGAAACGCCCTTCGATTTACCGTTTTGCATCCGACAAACATACGTGTGAATCTATGTTTCATAAAGTATATAAAATATGTACGACTTTTGCTAAGAGAAACAGCACAATTTTTTTTTTCTAAAATCCTTAGTGACATTATCAAAATTCTTTACAGTCTATAAAAGAAATCTAAGCCCTATTGACTAACAAACCGTTGCCATATTTAGCGAAATTCATAAGTATCAATTATTGTAGTCTAAACTGGATAAATGATATTGAATTGAATTAAATTTGGAAAAATGGAGGAAATGGTTTTTTGTAAGAATTATGTAACCAAAATTGAATTAAATAAAATAATTCATTTCATTTTAAAAAATCTAAAGAACTCTTACAGCTGCCGCGACATTGCTTCCGTAGCCGCTGCCGTAGTAACGCGATGTGTTCGCGAACATCACGATGAACGCGATGAAGTAGAACAGCGTCTGGATGCCCGTGCCGATCAACTCCTGGAAACAGAAAACATTATGGTTAAAATTGTATGTATCAACGGGAAAGCACTTGAGGTTAAAGATTTTAAAAATACAGCATCTAAATAGTTTGTTAAAAAAAATTTTAAAAAAAGGTTTATTTAGCCGAGTTATTGCGATTTAAAGTCCACTATAGAAAGTTTAAAATCGCATTTACTCAGTTAGGATCAATAATTAAATTAATTATTAAAAATATTTCAACAATCTATTTAGATCTCTGTATGTTACAATAGCATGCAAAGTTTCATTGAAATTGGCTTAATAAGAAAATAAAAATTTCGACTTGGAAGTTTGTATGGGAAACCGAAATGCGTAAACCCTCGTAACGGCGTGCAAAAATGTACATAAATAAGCAAATAACTAAAAACTATTACTATATATATCTCTTATATTTTAAAATAATGTATATTGTTGACATGTTATTTTGTGTGAACTGTAAATTTTACTAGAAGATTAATAAATAAAACAATCAACTGAAACCGATGCCTTAACTTAATTTATGTAACTAAATAATAACTTTTAGTGGCTAATATTGCTATTTAAGTAGGTTTTTAATCTTTTCTTAAATGTAGCTAAGCTAAGTGTGTGTTTAATATCTTTTGGTAAACAATTTTATATATACACTTGACTTTCATCTTGAGCGTTTACGAGGAAAGTAGTACGTACATAGATTCATGACTAATAACCCCAAAGGGTTAGGACGAAGACCAGGCAATAAGGACCGCAGAAGCAGTCCACTGCTATTATCCACGTTTCACTAAATACAACTGCACATGTGTGTGCATAGATCTGAGAGCCGAGTGTAAGTTTGTAAATGTGCAAACGTAACTATCGCGTTTGAGTTAAGTTTTGACAGATAGATCTTAATGCTAAGTAAATAAGATCGAGAATCAAAACTCTTAACACAATCGCGATAGTAACGTTTGCACATTTACAAACTTACACTCAGCTCTCTGCGCGGCGGTGGTGTAAGCCCACCGTTTCGCGTAGCGGTGAAACAATACTACCACCCTCTCTTCCCTTGGGTGTCGTAAAAGGCGACTAACGGGCTAAATACTGCACATACTTCTAACAGCATAGAGCGGCAATGGGCTCACCACCGGTCACGCTAAGCACATGTGCAGTCGCTCTTTGGTAGCATTGTTTTAAGTCAGTGTATCCGAACCTAATCCGAATACTTCAAACTATACGCCACATCACCAGAAACATTTTAAAAAAATATAACAGATAATTTTATCCCAAACGGGACATTTTTCAAAATTTCTTATGAAAATGGGATATGTTTGAAATTGTTTTCTGTAAAGCACATTAAAAATGCACTTATACATATATTTATTTAAGCTGTTTTATATGATGTATTTTAAACTATTTATTACTGATACAAATTACTCATGTACTTATGTATATAATTAGGTATCAGTTTTTCTTAATTCCTGAAAATTTGTGTTAACTATAGGTAATTGTCTCCTTTTGAACAGACACTCCTCAATAGTATTAGAATTTTAGTGAATGTATCCTGTTAGTTTGCCCAAATTTTAAATACTTACATAAATAAATGTACAGACGCCAGCAAGTCAATAAATTTTTACCTTTGGGTCAACATTGATCAGAGAAATTTGTCAGATTTGAATAGGTGGAAATGCTAATATTTTTTTTGAAAATTGTTTGAAATTTAAAAAATAAAGGAAAACGCTATAAATAGCAAACGAAAATCGCCCGAATATTCGTTACGGAGAAAGAGAATAGGCCCTCTAATGTGTGTACTAAAAACAGACTAAAAAGTAGAATGATAATAATTGACAACATTGTGTGATGTGATGCTGACCCAATATTTCACCAACTTAATGCTGCCGATGTTTTGGACAGACATAACAATTGATCGGACCAGTTTAAAAATGATTGCTCGGAATGATTGATGATCATAGCACGCGCGGCTGGAGATCATGTCTTTTTTATTAATATGTTACTTTTGTAAGCTTTTTATACCACTTCAGTTTGCTTATAATTGGAAACGTTGGACTGAATTTATAAACGAAAGAGTTTTCGCATATCCGCCATCTTCAAGTGAGTCACAAATACATCGTAGATATATTATCTAGGTATATGTATAATGTTCTTGAAAACTCAATGTTGACGAAACCATTGATCATGTTTGATAAGGTGTCGTGCACCTGCAGAGATATAGTATCTGTGACTCATTGGCTTAAAGCTAACATTAGCAAAGCTTGACATGTATGTAACAAAACGAAACACCTTCCTGGTCAGTCGTTTGATACAAATTTACCTGTATATTTTTATAACTCTCCTTTTAGATTATTATTATTTTTAACAAATCGGTAATGGCCCTGTTTACGCTTATCTTTCATTTAAACATTTAAATTATCTATTTGAAATGTATCACTGACTGGAGTGTTTCTGCAGCGCTAACGCAACTCGTATAAGTTGTTCCATAAACATATTAGTTTTCAGGAGGTATCAACATGTTAAACAGAAAAGTGATTAAAAAACGAGTATGATCTTTAAACGTATTTCTGTAGTAGTACTTTCTGATATCTGACCTCTATGCTAATATGCCTCGGTATGTGCGTCTGCCCAGCAGTTATAGCAAATCCAAATGATTACTAAAGTGATTGTGGCTTACCGATAAAACCCAGTTGATGGGCAGTTTAAGCGCCTCCCTGATGCTGAGAAGGTAGACGAAGCTCCAGAGCAGCGTGGTTATAAAACACGTCACTGCCACGAACACGAACCACGTTGAGTACCAGGGAGAACCGAGTGCCATACACAGGATACCTAAAATCTGAAATTGGAAAAAAAAATTGGTTAGAATTTTTTATTTCATACATACTCGTTACATTCGTAACTCACAACTTTATCCACGAAGGGTTAGTCAGAGACTAACCCTTCGTGGATAAAGACAATGATGACCGCAATGGCCCAAAAGTCCACGTTTCACCAAATAACATATTTTTGTTTCTTATTGGTTTGTTATTAATACTTATTATAAATAATAACTAGATACTTGATTTATATGTATTTTTAAGGATCAATGAAATAAACATATCCTTCTTGTAGAATGTCGAGCGTAGTTTAGATCTATATCCGTGTTTATCCGTGTTTTTGCCGAACATCTGTGCCTGACGCTGTGAGCCACTGATTTTGTTATTTTACATCTACCGTACATTGTCTACGTTTCAGTAAATTATGTTATTTAAGTTTATTGTTCTCATGGTACGCTGCTGAGATGCGAATGCTGAGATGGATGTGTGGGGTTACAAGAATGGACAAAATAAGAAATGAGTATATCAGAGGGAGCATGAGAGTAGCACCAGTGACAGAGAAGTTAAGAGGAAAGAGACTATCTTGGTATGGACATGTAATGAGGAGGGATGAATGCCATCTGACGAAGCGAGTGTTAAGCATGACTGTGGATGGATAGAAGTGGAGAGGTAGGCCGAGAAAAAGATGGATGGACTGCGTGAAAGATGATATGGTGAAGAAAGGAGTGACCGTAGAACTGACGGCTGATAAGGACGAATGGAAGAAGAAAACATACTGCGCCGACCCCAAATAGGGACAATGGCAAGGAAATGATGATGTTCTCATGGTAAGCGAACTGTAATTTTTGTTCTTAATGAGAATAAACATCTTAAACCTTAAACATATCCTTCTTTTATTATCTTTCGTAGTATTAACATTAATAACGATTCATGATATGAAAAATAATTATCTTTATATGGCTTTTTAAGTATCATGATTAATGACCAAGAGTGGCTTCGTTGTTGTCCTTATCTCCTGGACGCTCTGCGTTATATAAGGATATTACGATGTTTCAATCATTTACTTTTTCAACTATCAAGTGACGAAATTCCCATAGCAGCGATTAATTTGTATGGCACAAAGTAATTTATATGCAAGAATCAGTAGACGATTCTTGAAAAGGTTGTTTTAATAACTATCCATGCACTATGTATTCAAGGTAGTTACTATTAGTAATAATTTACTATATACTCGTAGGTACTATATAAATAGTACTCAGAGGTCCGTAAACATATTTTTAATATTGATTAAGTAAACAAACAATCATCTTTGTTTCAACGAGTATTATGTTTACAGCTATAAATAGTCATAATTTTAGTATACTGATACGAGTATGAGTAACTTCCGTTTATCACGAAAAACGATGATAACGCGACGTCGTAATAAAGATAATAAATTGTAAGTACATACTTTTCCTAAAAACCCGGTGATAATATTGCCTATGTTTACAATGTATTGATTAGATCAATATTAATTAACATAATATGAATCATGTGGTGCATACTAGTAGCATCAAATAATTTAGATATTAATGGGAAATATAAGGCAATAAGTTTGTAATCCAGCAAGGGGTTGCAACCTCGAAAATTCGAATACAATATCAGCTGTTTCATACAAAACTGCTAAACTGCTGCTAGACGAATAGTCCTAAACGTCAGGAACAGGTGTATTTTTTGAATGTTCATAGTTGTACCCATTAAATACCTATCATATTATTACTTATTATCTTCAAAAGAAAAAAAGAATTCATGTTTTGTTTTATGTATCGCATATTTATGTGAAACTTACAATTCTGTATCATTAAAGTCAACCATAAAGATTCCAGTTTCTCGAAATCTAGCAAAATGGCGTAAACTCGATTGAATTGAAACAGAAAATAAAAAGTAACGGTACAATCCCGGTACCACTAGGGCAACGGTGTGCAAAGCAAACGTACGGCGTTAGGGAGATTACACACGATCTCACGAGGCATAGAGCTCCATCAGTAGTCGTAATCCTATATTATTCTTTGTAAAGGTGTCTTTTGTGAATGTCAATCCTATATATTATTCTTTTAAAGGTGCTTTTGAAGCTCTATATTGAGAGTTTGGCCGAAAAGAAAAAAGTTCTGGAAATGTAGATGTGCACAAAATTGCTAAATATGACTGCAAGCGCATTCGTGCTATTACCCACAACTTCATATTATTATTATTAGCTAAGACAGATTTGCTGATATGGGTTTTAAATGGGGTTTAAATAATCCTACTAATGTTATAAATGCGAAAGTTTGTAAGTATGGATGGATGTTTGTTACTCTTTCACGTAAAAACTACTAAATGGATTTGGATGAAATTCGGCATACAGATAGACATTTAACTGTAAGTGATAAATTTAACACTTACAGTTAAATGAAAAAGAGTCTTCAACGATTACTTTTTTTTAAGTTTATGCAACTTATTTTTAGTTACATTAGGAAAACCTGTAATTGGCCTTAATTTATGTACCTATTATTTAAGATTAATTGTTTGTAAACACTGTTAGTTTTCTGAATAAAATAAAATAAAAACATAAAAAATGGAGTGGCCATGAGCTCACAGCCTGTCATGCTGAGCACATGTGCAGTTATCATTTAGTGAAACGTGGACTGTGGCAGAGGACTGCTTTTGCGGTTCTCATTACCTGGTCCCTGACTAACCCTTCGGGGATAATAGTCGTGGATATTAGGTATTGTGAAGTGGTAATCGTGTGTACGAGCTTATAGGCGAATGCGGCCACAACCGGTTAGACGCGCGAGTCGCGCGACCGATTGCCGGAACCGCTGCCCTGTCGCAATGCACGCCACAGGTGCTATTTGTAGAAATTCCAATCGATAACTGGACTCTTCGATCAATATTGCCAAAGAAAATATAATTAAAGACATCTAAAAATTAAGGCATTGTTGTTTTGTCAAATTAACGTACTATTACAGAGTTATCTCGTAATAATAACTGATTTGTAATTTTTTGTTGGAATTCATAATCATAAATTATGATCGCTCAATCATAGAGTATAGAAGCCATATTCTTTCAGCTAATTACGCTAGCTTATAAAGCGTGAAGTGGTTAACCATTACCGTCTATTAAAAATAGACATGTTTATATGCACGTTGCGACGCGGCACAGAAAAAAACAATGACTTTTTATAGCATAGCACACTAATTATATATTGTTATTTATTGCAGAACAAAAGGAAGTTGTGGAGTCAGCAATCAGCGTTGGTTCTTGACGCGGCGCAAACTTGTGACGTAGATTTGGGTCAAAAATGTATGTCACGTGAGATGCGTGCTGTAACCTCCCCCCCCTCTATTAATTTGCTACACCTAAATCTATAAATTCTCTATACCTAATCTAAACCTAAATCTAATGCCTTTCACACCTATATGCCTAGCTAGCTTATAATACATACACACATCCTCGCCGCTTTACCTTAACTTAAATTATTATCTAATTCTTAAAACTAATTAACCTAATTTATCTACAATCTAATGGTTGTGTCTGGAGTTTTGTAGAGTGTGTAGCGTTTGTATGAAGATGGAACCTTAGCATAGCTTAATTCTATTTGCAGTGAATTTCAGTCAAGCAATGTAATATTATAATAACTACTATTTTGGCCAGATCGTCTAGTGAACCCTCCGTTGTTAACCGCATTTAAGTAACTCAAGTTCTTTCGTGAAAGTTTAGTAATTGGCTTATCCCTGTGTTAAATTATTTTCTCCTGACCTAATTACCTACCAGTCTATAAATCCTAACATAAATATGTGTAGCCTAGCAATGACTCCGTCTGAACTGTGACCTAAATCCTTCACTGCAGCTGCGGGGAAGATTTGTAACCACTCAAAGGTAATCAGATGATAGCTTAGCTTGTAGGTATTATTATTTATTATCAGTAGCATGATACATAAGAAGCCTGGTGCAATTTATGAGCCCCACCACCGCTCCATAGCGTACTGTACATCTCATGGTTTAATTACAGTTCCGACACATTGGCTTTAACTTTAATTATTAGCTTGTGCCTTTAATTCTTTAACTGAGAATTTACATCTCTCCTCAAATTTAATTTCATTTTACATTATGCACTATGTGTTAGCAATTTAAATTCTTATTATTCCACATAAATCAATAGAGTTTATCTCAAGGCTTGCTATCATCCAAATATCCTTTTCACATTAAGAACTTAATTATTCAATGCAATAACTTATATTCAGTTCCGTAAAGGGTGGATAATTTAATCAAACGCCACTTCAGGCGGTGGCTAAAGTAGAATGCTATTAATTCAGGTAAAACTACTTTTATTTACTCTTAGTATTTATTATACAGGTCTTGTAAAGTTCCAATATAACTACATTGGATTGCTGCATTGGCAGATTATTACATCTTAAGTTTATTAAAGGATGTTTAATTCATTCAATATCCTTGACTTTAGGAAGTGAACTGAAATAGAATACTATCATTTGAAGTAAATTACTTTGGGTTACTCTTAGTGTTCATTATAAGTAGGTAGTTATTGGGCATTCTACCCCACCTTCATTCGTTCGGGCTCGTGCCGAGCCCTCACTCACTGCGGCGGGGTAGAATACCCAATAACTCATATTGGTGATCCCTTTCTTATATACAGGACTGTTTAAATATTGTAGAAATATACTTTAAGCTCATTTTATTGAAACACACTAAACACTGCGGTCGGTTTCATACTTTGTAATGAAATTTGTGAAACAAAAGGAATCATTAAAATTAGAGTGTATATGTCCTCCGGTTTCAAATAAGCCAAAGCGTCATGGTAATTTATTACCAAACACTATACGTTGTATTGTTTGTGGTCCATCAAACTGTGGGAAGACCAACTTAGTTATAAGTTTGCTATTACATGAAGATGGTCCACGCTTTCGTAACCTTTACGTGTATTCAAAATCTTTATATCAACCTAAATACATATACCTAGAAAAGGTGTTGGGTATGGTTGCAGGCACATCTTATAACAAATACAGTAATAACAACGACATTTTGAGTCCACACGAAGCTATGCCAAATTCAATTATTTTATTCGACGATGTTGCTTGTGAAAATCAAAATAATATTAGAGATTATTTTGCGATGGGGCGTCACCAGAACATTGATTGTTTCTATATTAACCAAACTTATACCAAAATACCGAAGCAACTGGTAAGGGACAATTCTAACCTAATAATATTATTTAAACAAGACGATATTAACTTAAAACATGTTTATGATGAACATGTAGGGTCAGACATGACATGGTCTCAATTCCGTAAAATGTGCTCAACTGTTTGGAATAAACCTTTCAGTTATCTTGTAATCAATAAGGACTGCGTACGAAATAATGGATGTTACAGAATGGCTTTTGATACATTTATTGTGCCAGATTAAAATACATAAATGGCTGTTGTACTGATATTGCACCACTTTCATTCATGATTTGGAACCGAGTGGAATCCTACTAAAATGGAAAGAGATCTTAAACAAAAAATTGTAAAATCTGCAAAGGCTGTAAAAAGAAAGGTTAAAATGATAAAGGATTTAAAAAATACAAGTGACATGACCTTGAAAACAATATTGAAACCCATCGTTGAACCGCTTAACCTGTTAGCAAACAAAAACAATGAGCAGCATCATGAAGAAGGTTTGAATAATGAAATTGTTCCAAAAAAAAGTAAAAGTAATGAAAGCGAGGCATTACACTATTCTAGCGATGATTTTAATGAAATTAGCACTGAAGAAGAAGATGATACTGATAATGAATTGTATCAAAAATCTAACAAAACCCTAAGTGTACCTTGTGATGAACACAATGTAAGCGAAGGATCGTTTAAATCTCTTCAGTCATCACCCAACGATAAAAATCAATCGCTGTCATGGTCTACATCATCTGAAGTAATGAAAGACGTACCTTATGGGATTAAAAACGATCGAGGAAAACTGATGCTTGGAAAAAATCGCGTTTACGACGATGGTGACATTTTGAAAATTGGGAACCAAAGCTTTAAGAAAACTCCTGGCTTAAAAGAATTATTGTACAAAAAGAAACCTAATTTAGATGTTATCACAGACAATGACTTACAAAATTACAAAATGCTACTAATCGATACCAATGCACACAGACGTAATTTTGATCCATCAAAACAATTAATTAGCAACAAAGGATTTAAATACATGAATATTATTAAGCCAATGTTTAAATTCTCACGAAATGCAGCTACTAGTCTCGAAAGTCTTTCACAGGGAAAAGGTATTAAGCTTTTAAAAAAAGTTATGAAAGACACTGATTATGTTTATTGGGATGATCCAAATGAGCTAGTTGACCGGTTAAAACTATTATTTGCATCACGAAATGCAGGTAACACTGGTTTGGATAATGAAGTTATTGCAATAATCGAAGAGCTTTATGAAGCTGGCATCATTAACAAAAAAAAAAATATAAGTAGCATGCAACTTTAAATTTCAGCAGTTGAATTACAGTACACAGCGTATAAACACGGTAATGAATTTAGACAAATTTGGCCATCACGTTCACAAGCGTTTACGACTAACAGAATACATTGATACTTTGAATGATGCGTTAAAAAAATCAGAAACGGGTCATTACGATTTGAAATCTTCAAAATTGAAAGGTCTGACGTCACCAGAGAAGGACGATGAAGCCGTAAATAAAGCATATATGGATAAAACTGTTCAAGAGCTCAGAAATGAAATAAATAAGGTTCATAGTCTTGTTCAAGTCTACATAAAGAACTTAGAAACAGCAAGTTCAGAACGTTTGTTTACTACGTTTTATACAAAGTCTGAAATAGATTACATGATTAAGACAAAACAAAGTAAAAATGAGTAAAAAGGATATAGTCGACGAACTCCACAGAGCGGCAAGAAAGAATTTTAGTCGTCGATGTACAATAATAAAAGGAATAGATGATTTATGGCAAGCTGATCTTATAGATTTCCAAAAATATTCACATTTCAATAAAGGATACAAGTACATTTTAGTAGTAATTGATGCATTGTCAAAGTATGTGTGGGTGTATCCTCTGAAATCAAAAGCGATGAATTGTGTTTCGAATGCAATGCAAAATATATTAACTAATTCATCTCGAAAACCTAAAAATTTACAAACAGATCAAGGCAAAGAGTTTTACAATGTTATCTTTGAACAATTAATGAGAAATTATAATATTAATCACTATTCCAGTTATTCTACAAAAAAAGCATCTATAGTAGAACGAGTAATAAGGACATTGAAATGTAACATTTACAAACTATTCAGTTTATGTGGTCGATATCAATGGATTGAAAAAAATTTGAATCATGTGGTGCAATGTTATAATAATACTATTCATCGTATCACAAAATTTAAACCTATTGATGTTAATAGAGCAAACCAGATGGTTGTTAAATCTAATATTATTAAATCACAAAGACATAAGATAAATAAGAAACCGAAATTTCAAATTGGTGATCATGTGCGTGTTAGTAAATACAAAGGAGATTTTTACAAAGGTTACACTCCTAACTGGTCCACAGAAATATTTAGGATAGTGAGAGTGAATCATACGAACCCATCGACTTATCATTTAGAAGATACACATAAACAGAAAATCTTGGGATCTTTTTACGAATATGAATTACAGAGAACAAATTTTCCAGATCTTTATTTGATCGAAAAAGTAATAAAGAGAAAAGGAAATAAGCTTTTTGTGAAATGGTTGGGTCTTAGTGACAAAGAGAATAGTTGGATTAACAAGAATGAATTGGTTTTATGATATAAATTATGCATTCTATCTGTATGCAATCAGTTTGAAAAAATCGATGAAGGAAGGAAGTGGTATTATTAATAACCTCATAAATAATCTACCGTTTGAGTTACATCTACCGGGATACCAATTTTGTGGTCCTGGCACAAAACTTCAGAAACGCTTACTGAGAGGTGATCGGGGTGTAAATAAGTTGGATCAAGCTTGTATGCACCACGACATTGCCTACAATAACAACGATTTGAATATTCGACATAAAGCAGATTTAGAACTTTTAAATATGGCTAAGAAAAGATTGAAATCAAAGAATGCTGGAAAAGGAGAAAAAGTTGCATCATGGATTGTAAAAAATGCGATGAAAGCAAAACTTAAAGCTGGTTCTGGAGTACGGTCGTTTATGTCAAAGGTGAAAAAAATAAAAAATCAGTTAAAAAAAATCAAATCTAAAGACAACCATATCGCTATAAACTTCGCATATGCTGCTGCAAAAAAACTATTCACTAATAAAAAAAGTACACGCTTGCCGCGATGTATTCCTATTCCGAAAAGGGGAGGCATTTTGCCTCTTATTCCAATTTTCGCTGGATTATCAGCCCTTGGTTCACTTGCTGGAGGTGCGGCAGGTATAGCAAAAGCTGTCAATGATTACAAGGTTGCTCAAAAAAACCTTCAAGAATCTGAACGACATAACAAGATGATGGAAGCTGTTGCTCTCGGAAAAGGACTGTATATCAAGTCTCATAAAAAAGGAGCTGGTTTATACCTTAATCCTTCAAAAAACTAATTCATCGGCTACCTAAACGAGCTCTCACTAATTTAGATATTTTAGAACATGCTACCGACATTCCATACTTTCGAGGAGTTTTTATGAGAGATAAATTACCTTTGAAACCAAGAAAAATAGAGTGTGCTATAATAAATTTAGATAGATCTGATAATCCTGGAACTCATTGGGTAGCCTACGTTAAACAAAATGACTATTGTGAATATTATGATAGTTTTGGTAATTTAAAGCCACCATTAGAATTGATAAATTACTTAAGAAACATGTCTATGAACTATAATTATGTACAGTATCAAACATTTGATACAGTAAACTGTGGTCACCTTTGTTTAAAATTTTTAAGAAACTTTTGGAAAAATCATTTATAATAAGTATGAAATAAAAAACTTTGTCAGTACAAAAATGTCTTTCACTGTGTCAATAACTGGTAGAGGAGAATCCTTGATAACAAACTACTCCCCTACTTTACAATTACAAGGAGAATATGAGTGTGGACTCTTGTATTTTTCTACTTTTAACTCCATTCCTAATATTGATGAAAGAAATAATAAATTTTATTATGGTAAAGATGGAGTTATTGAAATACCTGAAGGATCATATGAACTTCAAGATATTTGTGATTTTCTTAAAAGTAACATCAAGAATGCTGTATTAAAATTAACTTGCAATAACAATACATTAAAAACAAGAATTTATTGTACTGAAGATGTTCGCTTCGATAAAAATGACTCCCTAAGCAAAATTTTGGGATTTGGTATGGAAACAGTAAAGGCTAATATAAGTACTGATTCTCGGTATCCTGTCAGCATTTTATCAACAACTATCGTGCGCATCGAATGCGATGTAATCAGTGGATCATTTGTGAACGGAAAAGCAAGTCATATAATTTATGAATTTATACCAAACGTACCACCAGGTTATAGAATTATTGAAATACCTAAAAACTTAATTTATTTTCCAGTCAACCAAAGTACAATAAGTGCAATTAATATAAGGTTGTTAGACGCTGAAAATAAGCCAATCAATTTGCGTGGTGAAGAAGTACAGTTGTATTTACATTTTAAAAAAAAATGATAAATTTTAATATAAACTTACCTCCATCTACTGTTCAAGTCAGTTCTAAGAGGTCATCTCCTAAAGGAACAACGCTCCGTATAAAAAAGAAGCTAACTAAAAGTAATAAGGAATTCCTTAAATTAATAGGCTTGTTAAAATGAATATTTTAAATATTTGTCAACCAGCGTCATATGATAACCGTATTGAAAGTTTTGAGTACCATTCGTACAAACCATACGTGACAAGTTTCAACAAGAACGATGAAATACGAATACCCATTAATCAGCAAGATTTATACGTTCTGCCTGCACTCAGCAGTTTGTATATTGAGGGCAGAGCGGATGTTTACAAATACAACAGCACTACTAAAGAAAAAGAAAGTGTGACGAATGTGCATTTTGTGAATAACCCAGCGTTATTTCTTTTTCAAGACATCCGATATGAACTCAACGGAGTAGAAATAGATAAAGTTAAAAATGCAGGAATTACTACAACTATCAAGTCTTATCTTTCGCTGAATGAAAATGAGTCCAAATGTGCAAAAGTTTGGGGATGGTCTACTACAGGTACAAACACTGACAACAATGGAGTATTTTCCACATCTATACCATTGAATAAAATATTAGGTTTTGCAGAAGATTATGACAAAATTGTAATGAACTGTAAACATGAGTTAGTACTTTTGAGAAGCAATACAAATCTTAATGTTTTAAAATTAAATGCAGGTGAAGTTGTGGAGGATATTGTAATAAGTAAAATCGTTTGGCGAGTTCCTCACATTAAGGTGTCAGATCGTGAAAGAATAAATCTATTAAAGTATTTAGAAAAAGATCGTCCTATAACCGTAGCATTTCGTAATTGGGACTTGTATGAGTATCCATTACTTCCCAAAACCCGTAAACACACTTGGTCTATTAAAACTTCGTCACAAATAGAGAAACCACGATTTGTTATTATCGCTTTACAAACGAACCGTAAACATAATGCGGTAATGTCGTTGGCAGAGTTTGATCATTGCTTAATACGTGATGTAAGAGTATTTTTAAATTCATCATATTACCCTTATGAAGGACTGAATATCAATTTTGCAGACAATAAGTTTTCATTAATATATGAACAGTATGCTAGATTCCAGCATTCTTATCACGGACGTCGGCCAGAACCGTTGATGAGCCCAAAAGAATTCAAAGATATTGCACCCTTATTTGTTGTTGACTGTTCTCGCCAACACGAAACGCTAAAAGGATCAATTGATGTGAGAGTTGAAATCGAAGCAGATCAAGAGATTCCTGATCAGACCGCAGCATATTGTCTGATATTGAACGATTGTATATTTGAATACAAACCTTTAAGCAATATTGTGAAGAAGATATCATGAACGGTAATACGATAATCGTGGATTTGCAAGGATTTAAAGATTTTAAAAATAAATTTATTATTAAAGAGTTAGCAATAGCAACTAAAGATCATACACAGACATTCTTAATCAAACCTCCCTATACTTTTAAAAAACTCATAGTTGAAGAAAAAAAGCAAGTAAGATGGTTGGAAAAAAATCGTGGACTCACTTGGAGGGAAGGATTCATCGATTATTATGAATTTCGAAGGCTAATTGTTCCGTATTTAAGTGGAAAAAAAGTGTTAATCAAAGGATTGGAAAAAATTGAGTGGATTCGAGAGCTATGTCAAGATTGTGAAATAATAGAACTAGGAGAAAAAGGTTGTCCCAAGTTTTTAACGTTATTTAATGATTATTGTGAAAAGGAAAATAAAACTTTGAATTGTGTCCATCATAAAAAAATTTGTGCATTAAAAAATGTGTTGTGTCTAAAAATGTGGTATTCTCATAACTATAATGTTCTTTAAAATGTAATTATAAGTTTAAATAAAATTTGCTTTTATAAAATAAAAAAGTATTTTTTAAATCATAGGATAAGACTAATTTAATTTTAAAATGCAAAATGTACCTTTTCACAGTTATCGTTTGAAAAATTGTAATAAATAATAATTTAAATAAAAAATACTAATTTTGTTTTTGTGTTTTTATTTTTAAACTTAAATAGGTAATCATTAATGAAACAGTACAATCTTATTTAATTAGATTTATTCCTGAAAAATAAGAAATACATGAAAACTTACTAAACTAATACATTAAACATAATTATAGCCGACTTTTATTATCTATTTTGTGATATATCATAACTCTATTAATAAAATGTATCTCTGTAGACTTATACGTAACAAAATTGTTACGCATAACGTTTACTTGAGAAATTTAATTTACAAATAATTGTCTAGTGATAGTTTTAAAAACTATAGCTATACCCACACAACTTTTTTGAGATATTGTTTATAACACTCTCCGTTTGGTCCATAATTTGGTCCACGTCATCGGTTACCACATATTGTGCACTAAGGAGAGTATTATTATCGTCCGACTCACTAGACACTTGTGATTCTAAGTCTATTATTTGGATCTTTATCAGCCGCCGTCCTTTAGTTTTATCACTTTTTAAAACAAACGATTGCTGCTGCCCATGAAAATTCTTCAAAAAGCTTCTTTTCTTCGGTTGCCTTTTGGAAGCCGTTTGTTGTTTGCGAATCTTATGAAGTAACGGTGAATCCGGTCGTTCTACCAACCAAGGCGGGAACATTTGGCTGAATCCCTCTAGCGGGTCTTGCGCATCTTGCAAAACCGGAGAAGGTGATCGTTCAAGGCCTTTGCTTGTCACATGGAGCAAGCTTTGGCTTGGCACGATGTCTTGGGTACTATTGCCTTGGGAATTCTGAAAAAATAAAAAATAAAAATGAGTTATTTACTGTAAATCTACTATAGAGAAGAATAACATTTTAATCATCACGTTGAACTTTTTAAAATAACTTACCATGTTATTGAAACGCTGCTTTGTTGCTGTTTACTCTGATGTTTTTATGTAAATAAATTTGTATTTCAATATGATGCTATTTTATACTCTAAGTAAGTACTTATATAGGCATTGACTTAGGTGTGAGTGTGTATGTAAAATAACTCCTATTGCTGAGGCAGCAGCAAACGCATGCCATGAAACACAAACTTGTCAGGACTCGAACTCGTTACCTATTTTCAACTACAGAGTGAATTATTGATATCGTAATTTAATTGCACAATATGCAGTTTTGTTAGCTATTGACTCACACATCATTACAGATTTATTGGTGTGGTTCTTATTACAATGATGCATGTTTGTGTCGCTGTGCAGTTCACGTTCGCACTTGTCTTTATAGCATTCTTGATATCATGAAAAAACAATAATTGTGTAGATGATGATTAGAACCTAAATTTTATAAGGTAAGTAGAAAGGTTAAGCAACTTTGCAAAGTAGGTCGTCTGATGGGTGACCAAAAACTTATAATCTCGAGCTCCGCCGTGCTTCGGAAGGCTTGTTAAGCCGCTGGTCCCAGCTGCATTAGCAATAATCAGCAACCACCAATCCACAATTGACCCGCGTGGTGGTTTGACCCGTTTTCCCTATCCATCCATAGGGAAGAATCATGTCCCAGCAGTGGGGACATAAATGAGCTGATGATGATGAAGTATTAAGGTTTTATAAAGAAAACAAATATTAATATTACATGAATTTTATTAGGTACGTAATATTGATGTAGCACAATTACATTATATTTTATACAAGGCAAACTTAAATTTAATTAATATAAAAAAACATAGGTACAGATTTACATAAAACACTAATAAAAGTATACATAGAGAAAACTAACAGACAATCAAAACAACCATTGGCAGAATGTACCAGATTCCTTAACCTATATGAACTGTAGTTTGAAAAATACTGTTATGTCATTTTGTTTTCTTGTCCATGGATTCTAAGCTTAACATTTATTACGTAATGTAATGATTACATCCTCACAATTAGTGGTCAGAAATCAATGCGTTCCATACACAAGCCAAAAATAACAATTCTACATAATTGCTCACTCGTTCCTTGGTTTTATGTTGTTAAAAACTTGGTGAAGCTAGCAACAACAATGATATTATATTAAATTGTAACATCATTGAGCAACAACGTGTTACGAAACGGTGGACATTTCCAGTAAGTGAAACACATAAATACCTTTAAAATTACTTGAAATAGGTCTAAACAGTACAGATAAGTACACATATGAAAAACTATTATGCCGTTAAACAATCATTAAACAGCGCTTGTCTATTTCCAGGTTTCACCACTCGGGGAAAGCGATATTTACCATACAAGACAAACTTATGTTCTATTAATATTTTATGAACTTTAGTAGGTACGTATGATGTAGCATAATTACATTATATTTTAAGCAAGACAAACATTATTATTCTATTAATAATTTATAAACTTTATTAAAGCATGTAGCACATATTAACATATCATTGAAGATATACTCGCACTTTGAATTTACTAATCTAAGACATAACATATCTTTTTTAAATTTACAAATATTAAATATAACTCAACAATTAAAAAATTTATAACAAGAAAAATGTTAAAAATTCAATATACTTGTATGTCCCCATGCTTTAGTAGAAACTTTGTCATTTGATATTAACCGCTTATCATCATCGCTAGATAGGGCAATTTTATTCACAGCACATGTAAAAATTTCGTGTTTAATTGTTTTAAACAGAATATTTGTTCTACGAACAATGTCTCCATTAAAAAGTGTTTTTTCATAATCCGTGACATTGAACTTACGTACGATGTTTTTTTTAATACCCTTTGCTTTCTTAATTGTGCTGTCTGTAGTTTTAATGCAGTATAGCTTTGAGCGAAGCCCTACAAATTCAGATATAATTTTTCCTCCCATTTCATCTTTAAATAAACCTGGAACTTTTTTATTTTGAATTGGTAAGGCAAATTGATTCGTTTTACAATAATTACTTGTATCAAAGTAAGGTAAAAAATTATTTTTTAAATCTTTATAAAAATCATCTGTTTGTATGTGGTAAACAAAACTGTCGGTGTCCGTGTAACACATCCGCACATTGGTGTTGTAAAAAGGTTTAATAATAGAATAATGAAAATTATACATAAGGCTTTTTGATAATTCTAAAACAGTGAAGCCAATGTATATTGGTTTATTCATAAATATTTGCTCGGGTTTTAACTGCACTGCTACTAAATTTTCTGTAAATACCGAGGAGCTATGAAAATTTGGACGTGCAATAAGCTGTTGTGCACTTTTTCGTTTTTTAGTTACATTGTCCTGATCTAACCACTGATTAACTAAATGAACTTTGACACGTTTTTCAGTATTTTCTAATGTTTTTCCAAACACACTATTATTCAAAAGTTTGAAAAAATCTTGTTCAAAAGTTGATGAACTATTTTGCCTTAGTGTTGTATTTAAATCAATGTATTGTTTCAGATACGGACTTTGTCTGAAAGTGATAACCCGATGAATTTTCTTCAGTATCAATCCATGTTTTAAACAAGTTTTTAAATGAATATAATGTATAACATATAAAAATTTGTCATATAAATTAGGAACGAGTTTATGATTTTTTCCTCCTGGTGGAATGCATTTTTCTGGACAAAATGGTAAATCGTTATGTAAATTATGTAAATGCTTTGGATATTCTAAATCCACTTCAAGTATAAAACCATACTCTGCCTCTGTTGAAATTTGACAAACATCTAAATTATCAATCTCATGTTGATCTAGAAACCGAAAACTGTTCAATGGTAAGTATTGAGACATACTATGACCATACAAATTATTGCAATCAATATATGTTATATAAGAACTAGGTACAGAATTGTCATAATCTGGTAAAAATACATTATTTGCTTTAGCATATCTATGAGAGCATAAACAAACACCACCTCTGATACCACTCTGTAACATTCGGACCATAGCTAAATTATCAATAAGTTCGAGCTGTATCCCTGTCTTTAATAACATCGCGTCAAAGGATAAACTCGGCGCGGTTAAGTAGAAAGCTGGATCTAATTGATAGTGACGTTTGCAAGTCCGTCTAAACTTTTCGAAAATATCTGCTAATAAAAGCACATCAGTTTTCAAATATAAATCCGTGTAACTTCCTAAATCTGAAATATTAAATGTTGACCAAATTAAATGTGCATGACGGTAATCATCTTCAGAAATATCTTGATCAATGAGTGAACTATAAAAATATTTTTTTTCTGGAAGTGACTGTTCTTGATATCGTTCCCAAGAGTTCATATATTCATATGGATATATGCCCTTACGAGTGAGCAGCTTTAATTTAAGTTCACAAGGAAAGTTTTTTTTTAAATATTTGAAGTCTTCTGGTTCCAAAGTATCTGCTAATTTGCTTAAGCTGGTTCCCAAAAACTTGAATGAATCTACAAAACGAAGTTGAAAAAACTCGTTATTTGAAACTGGCACAAACTTTGTAAATGAAATATAATTTTCTTTAGTTTTTGGAATTATTTTTATGCTTCCAGGAGCCTCACCTAACGCTTTAATAAATAAATGGCAGTCGTATCCAGCTAAATTGTGAAAAAATATAGGAACAAATGAAGGTCGTTTATATTGCAAATTGCAAAAAGGATGGGCTGCTCCGCGAAATCGACCAGTCACGTGGCAGTGATCGCGAACTTTATCAGAAAACACAAAATTTTGACAAATGTGGCATCGTGTTGCTTCATTAAAATCGGATTGGTCCTTGTCGGTAAATATCATCGGAGCGTTTGAACTTACTATTTCATATATTTTTTTAACATCTTTTAGTACTAACTCTACAAATCGCATAACACAATCAGGTCCTCGATGTGATACGTAACGATTATAACTCGAATCATCACAACAAACAATATAATATGCAAACGCTACAGGTACATGGTGATGTAACGTTGTCGTGTTACTAGTAGAACAAGTGGTATCAGAATTAGTTTGCAACATTGATTCAAAATCAGCATAGATACAAAATGGTATATTTTGTTTACGGTTATAGTTTTTAAATTTAATAACCGAACCTTTATCGGGTAATACTGTCACTACACCGCTACACAAATGGCTATCGACTTCTTCTGAAGTATTGAAAAATATAAGACACAAATCACAGAAGTATAACTTGTTGTGGTGGGAAGTGATTTGACTTCTAAAAAGTCTGGAACGGTCTTTAATCAAACAGTAATGAGTGTTACTACCATCTTCGAGAAACAATAAATGTATAATTTTGTTTTTGCATTTCATATCAATGTCTGATTTATATAGAGGACCTATAATTGTTTTATTATTTTTTAAGCCATAAATTATAAACTTTATATTTGGATTATTATTTTCAAAGATCTTTATATCGCGAAAAGTAACCGGAAAACACATTCCAGAAATATTAAACAACTCACGATAATGAGGATAAGATGAAACTCTTTCTGCATGTGTCCTAGCTGGGTGGAGAGCAGCTGTCACGCACCATAAAAAACAACACTGATCTTTATTAGCAATATTAAGACATGCCTTTTTTAATTGAATTGATTTAGGCAATGGAATGTAACTTGAGCCTCCAAGTGGCTGATATTTGTTAAGATTGACCTCAATATGCAAATTGTTTAAAAATGTCCATCCACTATCACGATCTTCAAATTCTTCAATGCGTTTTTTTAGGTAATTAACTGCCTCAGAGTACATATTTTCAAAGTCGTAATTGTAGTATAATATTTTATTTTTCGTTCCGAACGATTTAATTGATTGTGAATTATCTTTAAATTGTAAAAATGTTGCAAATAATTCAAAATTTATTTTCGCACATGTATGTTTTATAAGAAATTCATCTAAGAGCGACTTTAATTTGTTACGTATTCCATCTAAAAACCTATCCACTGACGTTAACTGAAAATCTTGTATGGCTACTATTTTATATGTTACGATACGATTGCGAAATGCGGATGTAACTATTTCAATACCTTCACTATGTTTTATTGACTCACAATTTTGCTTATGCAAATTACTTCTCAAATGACCCACCCACGATTTACTATGGATTGACGTGTTACATGTCGTACAGAAAGGCATTTTAATTACGATTAAAATATATTTTAACCGATGAGTTAAATGATCAATCAATGTCTTAACCAAATGAATATATTACTTAAATATAGTATGTGCTACATTCAGAGTTCGGACCTAATAATAATAATAAAATAAGTACCTATAACCTATAAAAATTATAATATTATTTAAAATTAATTTTATCAGAATAGTAAACCGGTTCCGAATTCTCAAATACCTCCCAGGCTTGTGCCAGGAAGCCCTGCAGTGCTTCCCAAGACGGAGAGGTGTCGTCACACTGCAACCTTACCGACGCTAGCGCTGTCTTGTATCGAACCTCGACGGGGTTTGACACGTAGTCATTCGTTTTGTAGACCTTCAGGTCTACAAAAAATTCACCGCTGCTCACTGCGGTGCGACGAGAAGTTCCTGTCGAGACCCGGCTGGCAAACGATGATGTCGCTGTTCCAGCACTCGGCTTCGGTCGGCTGCTAGCAGTTTCCTCCGACCGCAAAATATTGAAGAGGTCACGCTTCGGCTGTTTTCTGTAAATTATTATATGAGTATATTAGATATAAGTAAAGTATTGTTCAGCCCGGTGTCAGACAGCGACGACAAGGACATGTACTTGAAGAGGTCTATGACCCACTGCTAGGCAAAGGCAAAAAAAAATCCGAAACACACTTTGTCCGACCTGGGAATTGAACCCGGAACATTCAGGTATCGAACCGAGCGCTTTGCCACTCAACCACTGATGTGTTGACGAAAGCATTGTTCTAGAAACATTTAATTTCATAACACTGTACTGTGGCAAGGTACTAAATATATATAAATATATATATATATATATATATAATTTGGACTTATTAAAGTTGTATTATTTTTTATTTTTATGAATTCTTTTGAATGTAGCTAATGTTATTTTTTTTGTTAATTAAAGTAATTGGTTTTTACTGTTTTAATTAAATAAATAAATAAATTATAAAGAACACAGTTGAGTTGTTTTCATAAGTTACTACTAAACCAGACTTGGAGTTAATAATGATAAGTAATAACAAATTTACCTGCGGGAGCCAGAGACAGTCTCATGAGGCGAAGTCTCACAGGTTTTAACAGTTTTGCGTTTGGTAGTGGCTGGTGAAGACTTGCTCTTGCTCTTCTTTTTAGGAGGAGGTACCTCCGAAATCACAGAAGATGCTTCGTACTCGGAGTCAGACCTATGAAATAAATAAATTATGTTTTAGACTACACTCGAACCTGTAAGCTTATTTCGCGTGGTACACCTATTCAAACGGATAAACGTAACAACAAAGTGTTTTCGTTGGCTAACTGGTTGGTATACAAGTTTTCGTATTTGATAATTAATGCAAATTGACTATCGAAAACACAAACTTATACGCAAACACAACTCGCTGTAAAAATATAAATATTTAAAGGTTTTATTTTACTTACGCACATTGTTAAATTGATGAAGATATTCGCAGAATAACACTTAAACACACTGTTGAACCGTTTAAAAAATAGACTTTATATTTATCACTAAAATCGAATTAAAATTATAACTGTGTAACAAGCACACCCAAATTCATGAAAATTATAATGATTTTTTTTCGATGCCAGTGGTTTTATGCAGAAAAAAGTCCATTGTCAGCAAAAAGTGGTCAAGCGTGAGTTCTAATGACGTAAAAATAATATTTATTGTATTTTTAAAATGTGTATTTTTATCCTAAGAAATAAGACAGCACTTAGTCATTATTATAAATTAAAAATATATTTATGACTTGTTGTTGACTGTGACTTCGTTCGCGTAGAAACTATGTGACTATGTAGGTACTACATAAAACTTTCTAAAAATGTAATCTAGAATAAGCCTTATAATATAATATCAGCTATCTGCTAGTCAAAGTATCATCAAAATCAGTCCAACCGTTTCAGAGATTAGCTGAAACTAATAGACAAGAGAAGCAAACCCTGGAAAATTATTATATTGAAATGAAATATACATAATTAACATTTTAAATGCTTCACATTATTCTATTAAACTTAATTATATTTATGACTTGCTGTTGACTGTGACTTCGTTCGCGTAGACATTAAGTAACTATGTAGGTACCTACTACATAAAACTTTCTAAAAATGTAGTCTAGATTAAGCCTTATAATATAATATCAGCTATCTGCTAGTTAAAGTATCATCAAAATCAGTCCAACCGTTTCAGAGATTAGCTGGAACAAATAGACAAGAGAAGCAAACCTTGGAAATATTATTATATTGAAATTAAAATATACATAATTGACATTTTAAATGCTTCACATTATTTTTTACTACTTTGCAATATTATTCGATCAAACAATCGTCTTTGTAATATTATCGCAGCCGCTGTTTGTGTAATTGCTGTCTTTGCAGTATAACTAGTAGAGACGTGTTCCTACGAGTTTTCGATAATAAACATCGATTTGTATGTAGGTCATACCTATTTACTTTTCATACTAATACTTGTTTTTAATTGAGTTATATATCGGAGTTAACTTCAAAATATAGCGCCGATAATTTTGTATACTTACATATTATTATGTGTTATTTATTATTAAACAGTTCTATAAGTTCATGAAATTGTGTTCTTTTTTAGGTAAGGTAAGTATCTATCATTTTATCTTATCTAAACGAAATAGAAATAACAAGAAAGATACTATATTTTGATAGGTACTGATTCTCCTTTTTATGTAGACTAGTTTTGTTATTATTTTTAAATTTCATACTAATTGATTGATACTTCAAATTTGAAATATAGATTACACAACATCGATTTATGTTTGAGCATCGATTACTCGGATGTGATCTAAGCAAGAAGCAGCTCTAGTGCAATGCGTGGGGTTCATATTCGTTTCATTCGCTTCCCACGTTTTGAACCATTATGCGACGCGCAAGGCACCGACACGCTACGCTACGTAACGTGTGTTTCATCATCATCATCATCAGCCTATACTAGTCCACTGCGGGACATATGCCTCTCCAAGTGCATGTGTTTATAAATCTATAATTAATATAGAAAGTGTCTTAATTCAACTAGAACTATATGAATTGTAAAAAGAAGAAAATCATGTAAGTACATACATAATAAGATAATTTTTTTCGTCTTAAAAAATGTTTAACATATCAAAAATATTGTTTAAACACTTTTGTTTATTCATTGAATCTAGAAAAATCTCACAGAATAAATGCTTCGAGTCGCAGTATTATGCAAAGCTAATAATTTTCGTTGCCTTGTTAGTAATTTTAATATAAAAATGGTTTTTACTTTTCACTTTTACTCGATGTTTCAATGATTGAAGTATCTATAATGTACAAGAATAATTTCTCATAATAAAATTCTCATCTAAGGAGAAAATTCACTGGCATTGATAGTATTTTCCTACCAAGCTTTTTGAAGTTAAATTGTTGTAAAACCCATAAAATGTATTTAAATCTTTTAGGAAGTTTAATTTTACAGTACTTACCATATTTTTGTGTCCGTCACAAATGATTTTAATGTCCATGTTTTATTTTAAGGTCCTGGAGAGTGGAATCTTTTCAACCTATGTGCAAATATTTCAACCAAGTGGAAGCTCATCTTATAATTTGTAAGTTTTTGAATAAATAAATATTGAACAATATCAGACATATTTAATTACATAATTAAACATGTTTTTTTTTTTTTTTTTTCAGATGTTGATGGATGAACCTGCTATCGGCGTGTCTCGTTGAAGAAAAGATAAAAATTTATATTTTATGAATGTTTGTATGACTAATATTTATATAAAATAATTAATAAATACAATACAACCCATCCCAAATCCTTTAAAGGTAGGCTATCACATACTAAGTTTACATACAAGTATGTGGTAGCTGAGGTAATGGTAAAGTTATACTTGGTACGGTTGGTAAGGTTGGTATTTGGTAAGGTTATGCTAAAGGTAAAGTTTTTTTTTTTTTTTTTCTGACCATGTATTGCTGTCTATAGACAGAAGTAGATTCGTTTAAGCAAGTAGCAGTTTAGCTTTGTCTCATTAGGTAGGTTGGTGTTCGGTGTGTGATCTTACCACGGGCTCGCACCGTCGCCTGATAGGAATCTGTTCGGTGCGTGATCTTACCCACGGGCCGCAGGGAGTTACTTACCATGGTTTCCCCCAACCGAACAGTTAGGAGGTGTTCGGTGTGTGATCTTACCACGGGCTCACACCGTCGCCTGATAGGAATCTGTTTGGTGCGTGATCTTACCCACGGGCCGCAGGGAGTTACTTACCATGGTTTCCCCCCAACCAAACAGTTAGGAGGTGTTCGGTGTGTGATCTTACCACGGGCTCGCACCGTCACCTGATAGGAATCTGTTCGGTGCGTGATCTTACCCACGGGCCGCAGGGAGTTACTTACCATGGTTTCCCCCAACCGAACAGTTAGGAGGTGTTCGGTGTGTGATCTTACCACGGGCTCACACCGTCGCCTGATAGGAATCTGTTTGGTGCGTGATCTTACCCACGGGCCGCAGGGAGTTACTTACCATGGTTTCCCCCAACCAAACAGTTAGGAGGTGTTCGGTGTGTGATCTTACCACGGGCTCGCACCGTCACCTGATAGGAATCTGTTCGGTGCGTGATCTTACCCACGGGCCGCAGGGAGTTACTTACCATGGTTTCCCCCAACCGAACAGTTAGGAGGTGTTCGGTGTGTGATCTTACCACGGGCTCACACCGTCGCCTGATAGGAATCTGTTTGGTGCGTGATCTTACCCACGGGCCGCAGGGAGTTACTTACCATGGTTTCCCCCAACCAAACAGTTAGGAGGTGTTCGGTGTGTGATCTTACCACGGGCTCGCACCGTCACCTGATAGGAATCTGTTCGGTGCGTGATCTTACCCACGGGCCGCAGGGAGTTACTTACCATGGTTTCCCCCAACCGAACAGTTAGGAGGTGTTCGGTGTGTGATCTTACCACGGGCTCACACCGTCGCCTGATAGGAATCTGTTTGGTGCGTGATCTTACCCACGGGCCGCAGGGAGTTACTTACCATGGTTTCCCCCAACCGAACAGTTAGGAGGTGTTCGGTGTGTGATCTTACCACGGGCTCACACCGTCGCCTGATAGGAATCTGTTTGGTGCGTGATCTTACCCACGGGCCGCAGGGAGTTACTTACCATGGTTTCCCCCAACCAAACAGTTAGGAGGTGTTCGGTGTGTGATCTTACCACGGGCTCGCACCGTCACCTGATAGGAATCTGTTCGGTGCGTGATCTTACCCACGGGCCGCAGGGAGTTACTTACCATGGTTTCCCCCAACCGAACAGTTAGGAGGTGTTCGGTGTGTGATCTTACCACGGGCTCGCACCGTCGCCTGATAGGAATCTGTTTGGTGCGTGATCTCACCCACGGGCCGCAGGGAGTTACTTACCATGGTTTCCCCCAACCGAACAGTTAGGAGGTGTTCGGTGTGTGATCTTACCACGGGCTCACACCGTCGCCTGATAGGAATCTGTTTGGTGCGTGATCTTACCCACGGGCCGCAGGCAGTTACTTACCATGGTTTCCCCCAACCGAACAGTTAGGAGGTGTTCGGTGTGTGATCTTACCACGGGCTCGCACCGTCACCTGATAGGAATCTGTTCGGTGCGTGATCTTACCCACGGGCCGCAGGGAGTTACTTACCATGGTTTCCTCCAACCGAACAGTTAGGAGGTGTTCGGTGTGTGATCTTACCACAGGCTTGCACCGTCACCTGATAGGAATCTGAAAGGGATCACCAATATGAGTTATTGGGTATTCTACCCCACCGCAGTGAGTGAGGGCTCGGCACGAGCCCGAACGAATGAAGGTGGGGTAGAATGCCCAATAACTACCTACTATTATACAAATCTTATAAAGTGTAAGTACATCTCAAGTTTATTGAAAGATGTTTAATTCATTCAACATCCCTGACTTTTAGGGAGCGAATGTAGTTAATTATTTTTCCATTAACTTCCACCCTCTGTCCCTCAGACTGAGTGGTTAATTTGATAGACTACTAAATCAGTCTGTATACTTTTAGTGGGTAGTAAATTAGTTAGTTAATTATCCCTGTTAATCATTAAATCAATTACATTTAGAAGTTATCTTTTACTCACTTTAATAAGTATAAATTAGACTGTACTAGGTATTAGTCTGATTGATTAGATTGTTCCCATCAAATATTTCTATGTTCCATATTATTAGAAGTAAGTACTTACATATCTTAAGAGGTCTATTCAAATGATATTAGTAGACCATTGTCAGGCTAATTAGCTGGTTGTTATCAATCAATTATTTCTATGTTTCAGATTATTAGAAGCTCATAGCTTGCAATGTCTTCTTTCAACGACTTATCCTAGGTTCTAAACTGGTTTTAGTTGTTCAGTTTGTATCAGCTTATTTTTGCTAAGGTATCGGATGTAAAACTTTAACACCTTGAAGAGTGTAGCCATGTGAGATCGTATTGCATCCCAGGGAAAGCTAACAAATGCCTGTTTGGTCAATTCAGTGTTAGAAATCAAACATCACAGTACGACTAAGCTTATATGCTATAACTTTTAGTATTTTCTTGTAATAGGAAACCAGTCTAGACTTTTAGGTATTCCAAAGTAATGATGGTACGATATTATCATGCTTCTATTAATTATTTAAAATGAATAATTAATTGGTAACAACTTTAGGAAAACAATTAGAATTTTATCGGCCTGCGGTAACAGATTACTTGCCTAGCTAGGACCCACATCACTTCATCATAATTTTATTTAGCGCCGTAACTTAATTATCCCTACCTTATTAGTCTGAATTAATAACTAACCATATATATATATCCGCCTACCTATAGATTCCTACAACTTTCCTCACTTGAAAATGCCTATATTTTGTCGAACTAACAGTCCCTCTTGTGTACCTTGCAAACTAGGCCAAGCCTCATTTAATTTAAATTCGTGGTGTGTGGTGAGAGTCGCATTGCCCCTGAAAGCAACTAACTCCTAAATGTTCTATCAGTCGAGCCAGTATACTCAGTGTGTTATTTTCCTATCACTACACTGTATGTATGGAGATAGACTCGAGATTGGACTGGGTCATACGGGTCTACCTCCAGCTAAATGGTGTCTGACCTATCTTCAACTTTCACTAGGGAGACAACTGTCTCTCCCCCATTACTCCGTCGAAGATAGTGTATTGTTTAGCGTAATAGTGTAAAACGCCGATCTTATTAAATACAATCAAAGATCATCCAGACCGAAGTCTGTTGAAAGGTACATAGGGTTTTGTTGTCACCGTGACTCGTTTCCGCCGATGTACCCCAGAATACTTCATTCTGTTAACGGATTCGAGTTGCGATCGCAATAGTTTACTTTATTAATAACTTTCAATTTCACAAATCTTAATTAATATCGCAGCTCGAATATCACTTAGCGCACTATCAAGCTCGGACGCTATTTTTCCCGTATGAGTCGTACCGCACTCTTAAGTTGGACCGCTCCGTTGACGTCCCAAAACTCAATGCCCGCTAATTTTCCGCCCTTTTCCTAAGCATCTTACTTTCGCGCCACACGCCTAAGATTTTTCCGCGCGAGCCCACTTTTCTTCCCTTCAACCAATCGCTAGCCGTTTCCCCGATCCCCCCCGCCTTCGCGTCGCGCCACGTGGAGCTATCATCCGACCTCTCTTTCTGTCTTTTTCTCAACCTCTCGCTCGCTCATAGCCGCTTTCGCCGCGCAATTCTAAAATTTTTCCATAATCTAACCAAATCTCGTCAGATAGCCAATATTACATCTTTGAATATCTAAATGTAGCCTTCTATTAACAATTCCCTCTCAATAATCATCCACTTAAGCCAACAATCCTGTATTTTGTGAAATTATAAAAAGTTCCGTATTCCGACCATAGGTGGCGTCCGCCCGTAGGTGAACCACTTTGCCGACCCCAGAGCAGTCCCCGCGAAACTCAAAATAAAATACGGTCCTAGTCAACCTAGCAACCTTACGCGAAGCCCAAATAAATGACTTCCGCTAGACGCCGCCTATGTCGCAAGGGACGCGCAGAGCAGTCCCCGCGAAATTCAAACTAAAGATAAAGCGCTAGACCACTGACCATTATTCTGAACTAGTTTATTATTCCCTTTTCATGCTTATTATTAATGGTGCTACGCATTAATATTTATTTTAGTGCTACTCCCATGCATTCCTTACTAACGGACAGATACCATTCATTCTGTACCGTTACAGCCGCCCCCGATAGAATTTAAGCAGATAAAGTACCACTTTTATCTGCGGCGAATTATATCTAAACCCTGTACTTAATTAAGTACAAAATAGCACCTCCATCCTTGCCAACCTCATTGTCATCCTAGCCCTCAAGATATTCCTACTATTTATAGTTCCTCCCCAAATCCCTAATGACTCCTTCCTCCATAAGCTTTCTTATTGCAAAATAGCCCACACCCCTCATTCTATTCAACTGACACAAAATCATAATCGCATACCCAGTTCTCGTGTTCGAAACGAAATCCCAGTAAACTTAGTCTCGGTAAATATTTCCCAATAACTTAGACATCTACCATTTCTTTAATCATACACAACCTCCGAATAATGATTTGCCTTTTGTTTACCATCATAACAACAAATCATATTATAATATAAATCAATATAACAGTCTCTTGCTCTGTCTACTAACGCCCCCTAGCGGAAACTCTTCAACTCTATGACGATTCCGACGTAAAGTTTATAACATCTTCCGAACCATTCAATTATTCTATTCTTTAAATTATTTTCCTAGAATAATTTCAAGTACATCTGTCATCATGGCCTTCTTTTAACTTACGTCTCTTCTTACAACTTGTTTCGCATCTAAATGTTGCAACCTAGGGATCGAACCTGGGATCTTTCGTGGGTGAAGCATCAACCACTTCGCCGTCATGGTTTTAGTTCCAACTAGGCTAATGAATAATTATTAATGATTTGAATTAAAACTTTCCTTCATACTTCAACGCTACCAATCTCATCTTAGCTTATATAATTACCTAAGATAACGAAACGTCGGAACAATTGTCTACCTCAGGCAGGGATCGAACCCGCGTCCTCCACAATTCCTAATTAGCTACTTCTTTTAACGGAAACCTATTTTCCTCTCCGCGGATAAGAAATCTTAACCAAACCCCCATATCAACCAAAACCAGTAGGCATACCATCATCGCCCAAGAGTTATAACTTTATTTTAGATGAGATACATCTATGTCTAATCCTACAAATAACCGAGATAGAATACTAGACTCGCTTCCGTCCGGTACGCAGTGACACCCACTCACCGTGCATACAAATAGAGGTCTTAACGCCTTACAATAAGGTTGTCGATCGTAAATACTTAGGGAAAACTCATTCACTCTAAGGGGGTACGCATCTCGAAACACGTCCTTGAGTTTTGAACTAGCTACCCCGTAGTTCAGATCTATTAGAAGTTTGTGTGCTATGTATATCTAACTGTCAATGTATGCGTCATCGATAAGTACTTGTTAATACCCCGGTACGCGTTGGACGTTGTATACTAATTGACAAGTACTGAGCTTATACGTATAAGCAAATATTTATGCCAAAACCTATCTAGTAACTATGTCTCATCCCTAGTTATTACTATGTATGAAAGACACAATTTAGTCTCATTTGCTAAAATATAATACGTCAATATCCCCTTACTTTCCTATACCTTTGAAAAATATAATTTTCTTATTAAATTAAACAGACCGGTAACTATCTTATCCGCCCCCACAACTCTACTTAACTTCCTACCTTTTATATTACTAATAATCGGTCAAATCGGTAAATAATAAGTCATTAAAGGTGACACTTCGTCTTAGTATTCATGGTAATTAATATCGTAAGTTCCTTCTCGTATTTACTGAATTCCAAACTGCGTGATTCAATAGTGCTAGTTTCTTTTTATTTTTTATTTTTTTATTAGATGATTTTAATTTTACACTCGCACAAGACACATTATTAAGATGGTAATCTCCCGAATGTTTGTAACTCTAATTGGTTACTCATTATGCATTCTACTTTACTTTTCAGCCTTCCGTCCAGATGGTAAAATTCCCCAGCAACACGAGATCCCCTGACCACGCCAAAATGAAATGCCATCAATGGCCTCTGTTTCTGCAGCCTAAGACATTATCTCTCTATAGGTTAGTCAAGTATAATTGTCCTGATTTAGACTTCACAAGACGCCCCCAAAGGAACCACCTTACAGCAGAATTTCCGCAACTTTAAGAAAGGCTAGTTTAGGAAATGAAGCTAAATGGAAACCACTTAATTTTATTGTGTGCTGAGTAATTCCCACTTCTACAGCACAGTTCCGAAACTTCGATTCAATTACTTCACCAGGTAAATCAAAATAAACCCTACACGCTTAACTAAGTTCTATTTGTGCCCAGTGCGACTAAAAATATTCGAACACCCTAAACAAGCTACTTTTACTAATTTAACAGTGCCAATTAAGAATGCTCCCTTGTGTCATCTATAATTTTATTGTGTGCATAGACGACCAAAGACCTCGCTTTCAGCATGCCTTCTTCGTTGGACCCGCTTAGTTAAATACTCTAATCAAAATTCTAAAGTTACAATTGAAAATGTCAAAAGTTCGAATATTATGCAATAGAGAATTTCTCTAACATAGTTACTCCATCTCTTCGCACTATTTAGTCAGGCATATTGCAATTCAAGTATTTATTTTAATTTATAATGACCTATCTTCTCCACCCCTGTTCACATACTTTAGCCATCCCTATCCACAGCTGCGGTGAAGATAATTAGTTAATGAACAAAACATCCTATAAACACTCTATGTTGCTACCGCAATCACAAGAAATATTTACTAGGAGGATTATCTATCATACAGCTGACTATAACAAAATGAGTCCCCCTTATCTTTCTCCGTTCCTTCTCTAACGTAGAAGACAACAACAGACAATTAATATTTAATTTCCTATAATTTAGAAAACCCTAGGTAAAACGCTACCACAAAACTAGACTAGAACCGAATAATACTAACCGAACTAAACTTTTGTATTCACACTTGCAAATAAAATATCTTTATCTTTCCGTGATGAATGATTTTGATAACACTATTTCATCAACTCAATGTCCCGGCCTACATGCCTATGTGAAAACTGCCAATTAATTAGTTTGTTTATAACAATCTAGATGCAACATGTAGTTTACATTAAAACTAACAATTTTAAGGTTGTGTCATAACTACGACAATAACCTACCTTAGTACTAATTTTAATCATCTACAATTACATCACGTACATATTAGATGCCAATAATCTAGATTATTTAAGAGTTCTAGCAATTCATATTAATAAAAATCCAAACAAGATAATCCCGCTGTGACAGTCCGCGCTGACCTTCCCACAAGTCAAAAACGCGTTTCGTTCGTCCTATCATTTCTAAACCTGTAGACATTTACTTTGTACTAAACAAATTCTTGAGTTAATAATTATTTGCCAATTGTTAAGCAAACTTATTTAATTTCATAATAACAATTTTAATATAGCAGTATTAGAATATTATTATAAATCCCGAACATCTTTATTTATTATAATCAACATTACCGGTTAAAGTATTTGAATGGCCTAGTGCGAACTAGGTTTCAGGTCTCACCTCGGGAAAATAAATTTACTATTGACTTTAAAATCTACTACTTATAAATTTATTATTTTCTTCTGACATATAAAGATAGGCTATGACTCTAGGTCGGGTTTAGTAAACTTTGAACTATGGCTACCTCCACAATAATCTCGATTAAATATATATATCCGCAAAACGAATTATGTCTAATTCGGCCGATTTTATTAAATTTAAATTATGCTACTAAACAGTACGTATCCTAAGAACGTCACACATCCGAAACCCATTTCAGTTCTAATGTCTTTACCCATCTAAATTAAAATTTGTACCTGTCGACGCGAGACAACATCTAAATAATTACTTTGGATGATTCGAATTGTGATAGTTAATTTTGTATTGTAATCTGGATAACGCAATATCAGGGATTTACTTATTAATAAAGTTTACACTAAGAAATTTATTCTCAGCTCGCAATATCATCGCTTTATTTCCGGCTTGAATGTTTCTGCGGACTATGAGTTTAAATTTATCCTACAACTTAAAATTATGGTATTTAAAATCGATCACTGTTTTATAAGTAGCTGGTGTTAACTTTTAAAATGATAAAACGATTTAACTAATGATTATGACGTGACATCCGTCCGCAACTCGCCTTTATAATTGATGTGATAACATACGCTATTGTTATCCCTATAGCGTAACAGTGCTATAACTCGTTAATTTTGCAGTTAAATCTCGACTTCAAGCCAGTCAACTATTTTTTTTTCTACTATTATTATTATGTTTTCTTTCGACCCCTATTTTGTCCCGAAGCTCAATTAATATCCACCTTCCACAATTATCCATCATCCGTTTAGGTATCCTCGAGAAGTATTTCTTTTTTTTTTCTACTAATTCGCCTATCGTATTCCTACTAACATCTCTTCAGCATATATAATTTCTACCGTTCCTCAATTAATATAATTAAAGCCGGCTCTAAGATAATTATAAATATAAAATTTTAGTGTCGTGTGTGTGTAGAATCAAACTTCGACTAGTCAATGATCCCTAGTAAGTCGGCAGGGTTGCCCTAGAAGAACCATCAACTAACCAAAGCTAGCGTCTGGGATACGCGTCAGAATATTCTCCTTCGGCACTACCCGATTAGTCAGTACCAGCCTCTTATACAAGTGCCTCTTTCGATTTACCCACAAGCAAAGCTGCTGGCTTATGTAGACGCGGTCAAGCATCCGATTCAATGTTTTTGTCTGTAAAATGGGTGATTATGTTTTGCTTTGTGTACTGTAATTGAGTATTGTAACAAGTACTGATTGGATGTGATTTATAAAATATATATAATATTTTGTCGTAGAATAAACTCACTACTCCCTATCCTATGCTATACTACCACTAGTATACCTCCTACACTTTCTCACCCACAAGAGTATCTCCGCCCAAATATATTTATATAAAACCAATAATTAAATATAACCAAGTGCAGGTTCTAATGTACTTATAAATATAATAGATTAATGTCGTGTGTGTGTAGAATCAAACTTCGACTAGTCAATGATCCCTAGTAAGTCGGCAGGGTTGCCCTAGAAGAACCATCAACTAACCAAAGCTAGCGTCTGGGATACGCGTCAGAATATTCTCCTTCGGCACTACCCGATTAGTCAGTACCAGCCTCTTATACAAGTGCCTCTTTCGATTTACCCACAAGCAAAGC
The DNA here is from genome assembly GCA_963921215.1 of Scoparia ambigualis. Classification (NCBI taxonomy): domain Eukaryota; kingdom Metazoa; phylum Arthropoda; class Insecta; order Lepidoptera; family Crambidae; genus Scoparia; species Scoparia ambigualis. The sequence goes on from OY992507.1 coordinate 19,166,827, forward strand.
TGCTGGCTTATGTAGACGCGGTCAAGCATCCGATTCAATGTTTTTGTCTGTAAAATGGGTGATTATGTTCTGCTTTGTGTACTGTAATTGAGTATTGTAACAAGTACTGATTGGATATGATTTATAAAATATATATAATATTTTGTAGTAGAATAAACTCACTACACCCTATCCTGTGCTATGCTACCACTAGTATACCTCCTACACTTTCTCACCCACAAGAGTATCTCCGCCCAACTATATTTATATAAAACCAATAATTAAATATAACCAAGTGCAGGTTCTAATGTACTTATAAATATAATAGATTAGTGTCGTGTGTGTGTAGAATCAAACTTCGACTAGTCAATGATCCCTAGTAAGTCGGCATGGTTGCCCTAGAAGAACCATCAACTAACCAAAGCTAGTGTCTGGGATACACCGTCAGGATATTCTCCTTCGGCACTACCCGTTTAGTCAGTACCAGCCTCTTGTACAAGTGCCTCTTTCGATTTACCCACAAGCAAAGCTGCTGGCTTATGTAGACGCGGTCAAGCATCCGATTCAATGTTTTTGTCTGTAAAATGGGTGATTATGTTTTGCTTTGTGTACTGTAATTGAGTATTGTAACAAGTACTGATTGGATATGATTTATAAAATATATATAATATTTTGTAGTAGAATAAACTCACTACACCCTATCCTGTGCTATGCTACCACTAGTATACCTCCTACACTTTCTCACACAACACTTAACTAGTAATATCATTTTTTTTTTTTTCAACATCTTAATCGTTCAACGGAGATAGACAATTGTGCAAGATACTCTTCTTAATGGGCTAATCCAACCCAGTGAATTTAATGATTTATCTATCTCTACCTATCCTAACTAATTAGTCATGTAGTAAGGTCTTTTCTTTTCACCGCTCTCCCGACTTAGATATCTCTAGGTAACTCACAACTGATAATATTAGGTAAGTAGGTATAGTAAGCTGTGCCCAGCGAGCTTTACCTCTGCGTACGTTAACCTCATCTTAAGCTAATAATAATCCTTTATAAATCTTTATAATTAACTATTTATCACGATTTCAACTATACGGTAAGAAGCAATGATTACCGGTAACGACTACTTACAACGCCGCAAGAGTATTACAATTATACATATTATTATTAGACAGCACCCTTTTACCATCATCCAAAATAAAATCTTTTATTGGTAACCCAACGCCATCTAGCCTCACTAATAGGTAACCTCCCCACAATAGAGTAGATATTAGATAGTTGTTTCCAGACGGTAACGACTTTTATCGCCTACTAGACGTATTTATCCGTTTATATTATGCATCCCAAACTACGTTGCTTTTAAACCAAAATTCCTACTAGCAATGAATAGTCATATGATTCTATCCCCTACATGACATCCCTGCTACTTGTTATTACTTATAATCGCGATTCCTCATCAACGCGTGTATTTTGAACCGTAATACTATTTTATGTTACTTTTCCTAGGATTTTAGCGAACTAACAAAATGAAGCGGCATTTCCATTGTGCAGAGCAATTGTCCCCATTTACATGTCACATAATAATAATTCCACCACAATGTCATTGCATTCTAATCTACTACGTGATAAGTATTAGGAAAATCTCTTTCAATGTAAAAATCGCAGGTATTAAAAATAGCAGGTATGGAAAATAACAGGTGATTCCACTTGCTATAACAAAATCACATGATTACGCGATAAGGAAGTTTCCTCTCCGATTGGTTTTATGACGTCATGTTTTATAATCATTCCTAATTCTAGATTGTTTATGGTCTCGCTAAATCATTTGTCTCTATGGTCCAACCATAGACAAAGAACGTTATAGTCCTTGACTAGCCTAAACTACTCTATGGATTTCAGATGTGAGACTCAAGTACACTATTATAATTTTTTTTTTCTCTAACATAACCAACAAAATAAATTATAATACGTGGAATAGCACATCAACTAAAAACCGCAATCGCTCAACGATTATTAGTCAAAATATAATTATTATTAGTTTTATATTATGCTGTTAGCGTCATAACTTTATAATATTGTACAGCATATCGCCGTCCTATAATATAAATTGAATCCAGCAATAACTTAGTTGGTTAAATCTGTCCAATCTCGCCCCCTTGCCTTTCCATCCGACAGCAATAATAATTAAACCGCCCCCTATTCTACAAATCTTTCTAAATCAATAAATGTTGAACTATGTCACCCCATCGACTTTTTACGATCCTAAAAATAACTCAACACAAGGCTGTATGAACCAGTTGCCTATGCCTATATGAAATCTATCACCAGGAATAGAAACAAAACTACAGTTACCATAGCTCCTAACGTCAACAACAAAAATTGGTTAACTGGTTTCAGTATTCAAGAAAACAATTACTAAAGGTTTCAGTATTCACAGATAACTCAACAGTTTTAAAATTAATACTCCCGGAATAGTTTGGTTATTGACTATATCTAAGTACTTTGTTCACTCATTAAACTTTGGAAAACCAACAACGCCTAACAGCCGCACGGTACCTGATGCTGGCGAACTCCGCCATTAAATAAAGAAGAAAAAGATAATGACTGAAAGGTATTGTATTTCAAATAATACTCATTACATTATTGTTTTGTAGTTTTATCTCCTTTGACCTTTAACCTAACCTGAAAATCTTTTTGTTACAGATTTCGTACAACAAAATTTTAGCTCCAGCTCTCATTGCGACTGTCTACAATATTGGTCTTAATCTATTATCAAGAACCCGTAATACAAAGTGTATGAATCAACTTTAGAAGATAACAACGTTTATTGTGAAAAGTGTCAAATTATAATTCACCCATTATCAAGAGCCCGTAATACAAAGTGTATGAATCAACTTTAGAAGATAACAACGTTTATTGTGAAAAGTGTCAAATTATAATTCACCCATTATCAAGAGCCCGTAATACAAAGTGTATGAATCAACTTTAGAAGATAACAACGTTTATTGTGAAAAGTGTCAAATTATAATTCACCCATTATCAAGAGCCCGTAATACAAAGTGTATGAATCAACTTTAGAAGATAACAACGTTTATTGTGAAAAGTGTCAAATTATAATTCACCCATTATCAAGAGCCCGTAATACAAAGTGTATGAATCAACTTTAGAAGATAACAACGTTTATTGTGAAAAGTGTCAAATTATAATTCTTCAATATCTCTGAATTAATTAATCTTCATTGAATTATTCCCTATTAAGCCAATTCTAAACTCACGCATCGCAACACGACAACAATTTGTGGGAAAAATCCCACTTCTAAATTAAAGTATTACCGCTTGACTGAAATCCAATACAACTATATTAATGATAATTTATAACTTAACTTTCTAATCCTGGTCATGGCTTACCAAATTGTAACCTCCCCCCCCTCTATTAATTTGCTACACCTAAATCTATAAATTCTCTATACCTAATCTAAACCTAAATCTAATGCCTTTCACACCTATATGCCTAGCTAGCTTATAATACATACACACATCCTCGCCGCTTTACCTTAACTTAAATTATTATCTAATTCTTAAAACTAATTAACCTAATTTATCTACAATCTAATGGTTGTGTCTGGAGTTTTGTAGAGTGTGTAGCGTTTGTATGAAGATGGAACCTTAGCATAGCTTAATTCTATTTGCAGTGAATTTCAGTCAAGCAATGTAATATTATAATAACTACTATTTTGGCCAGATCGTCTAGTGAACCCTCCGTTGTTAACCGCATTTAAGTAACTCAAGTTCTTTCGTGAAAGTTTAGTAATTGGCTTATCCCTGTGTTAAATTATTTTCTCCTGACCTAATTACCTACCAGTCTATAAATCCTAACATAAATATGTGTAGCCTAGCAATGACTCCGTCTGAACTGTGACCTAAATCCTTCACTGCAGCTGCGGGGAAGATTTGTAACCACTCAAAGGTAATCAGATGATAGCTTAGCTTGTAGGTATTATTATTTATTATCAGTAGCATGATACATAAGAAGCCTGGTGCAATTTATGAGCCCCACCACCGCTCCATAGCGTACTGTACATCTCATGGTTTAATTACAGTTCCGACACATTGGCTTTAACTTTAATTATTAGCTTGTGCCTTTAATTCTTTAACTGAGAATTTACATCTCTCCTCAAATTTAATTTCATTTTACATTATGCACTATGTGTTAGCAATTTAAATTCTTATTATTCCACATAAATCAATAGAGTTTATCTCAAGGCTTGCTATCATCCAAATATCCTTTTCACATTAAGAACTTAATTATTCAATGCAATAACTTATATTCAGTTCCGTAAAGGGTGGATAATTTAATCAAACGCCACTTCAGGCGGTGGCTAAAGTAGAATGCTATTAATTCAGGTAAAACTACTTTTATTTACTCTTAGTATTTATTATACAGGTCTTGTAAAGTTCCAATATAACTACATTGGATTGCTGCATTGGCAGATTATTACATCTTAAGTTTATTAAAGGATGTTTAATTCATTCAATATCCTTGACTTTAGGAAGTGAACTGAAATAGAATACTATCATTTGAAGTAAATTACTTTGGGTTACTCTTAGTGTTCATTATACAAATCTTATAAAGTGTAAGTACATCTCAAGTTTATTGAAAGATGTTTAATTCATTCAACATCCCTGACTTTTAGGGAGCGAATGTAGTTAATTATTTTTCCATTAACTTCCACCCTCTGTCCCTCAGACTGAGTGGTTAATTTGATAGACTACTAAATCAGTCTGTATACTTTTAGTGGGTAGTAAATTAGTTAGTTAATTATCCCTGTTAATCATTAAATCAATTACATTTAGAAGTTATCTTTTACTCACTTTAATAAGTATAAATTAGACTGTACTAGGTATTAGTCTGATTGATTAGATTGTTCCCATCAAATATTTCTATGTTCCATATTATTAGAAGTAAGTACTTACATATCTTAAGAGGTCTATTCAAATGATATTAGTAGACCATTGTCAGGCTAATTAGCTGGTTGTTATCAATCAATTATTTCTATGTTTCAGATTATTAGAAGCTCATAGCTTGCAATGTCTTCTTTCAACGACTTATCCTAGGTTCTAAACTGGTTTTAGTTGTTCAGTTTGTATCAGCTTATTTTTGCTAAGGTATCGGATGTAAAACTTTAACACCTTGAAGAGTGTAGCCATGTGAGATCGTATTGCATCCCAGGGAAAGCTAACAAATGCCTGTTTGGTCAATTCAGTGTTAGAAATCAAACATCACAGTACGACTAAGCTTATATGCTATAACTTTTAGTATTTTCTTGTAATAGGAAACCAGTCTAGACTTTTAGGTATTCCAAAGTAATGATGGTACGATATTATCATGCTTCTATTAATTATTTAAAATGAATAATTAATTGGTAACAACTTTAGGAAAACAATTAGAATTTTATCGGCCTGCGGTAACAGATTACTTGCCTAGCTAGGACCCACATCACTTCATCATAATTTTATTTAGCGCCGTAACTTAATTATCCCTACCTTATTAGTCTGAATTAATAACTAACCATATATATATATCCGCCTACCTATAGATTCCTACAACTTTCCTCACTTGAAAATGCCTATATTTTGTCGAACTAACAGTCCCTCTTGTGTACCTTGCAAACTAGGCCAAGCCTCATTTAATTTAAATTCGTGGTGTGTGGTGAGAGTCGCATTGCCCCTGAAAGCAACTAACTCCTAAATGTTCTATCAGTCGAGCCAGTATACTCAGTGTGTTATTTTCCTATCACTACACTGTATGTATGGAGATAGACTCGAGATTGGACTGGGTCATACGGGTCTACCTCCAGCTAAATGGTGTCTGACCTATCTTCAACTTTCACTAGGGAGACAACTGTCTCTCCCCCATTACTCCGTCGAAGATAGTGTATTGTTTAGCGTAATAGTGTAAAACGCCGATCTTATTAAATACAATCAAAGATCATCCAGACCGAAGTCTGTTGAAAGGTACATAGGGTTTTGTTGTCACCGTGACTCGTTTCCGCCGATGTACCCCAGAATACTTCATTCTGTTAACGGATTCGAGTTGCGATCGCAATAGTTTACTTTATTAATAACTTTCAATTTCACAAATCTTAATTAATATCGCAGCTCGAATATCACTTAGCGCACTATCAAGCTCGGACGCTATTTTTCCCGTATGAGTCGTACCGCACTCTTAAGTTGGACCGCTCCGTTGACGTCCCAAAACTCAATGCCCGCTAATTTTCCGCCCTTTTCCTAAGCATCTTACTTTCGCGCCACACGCCTAAGATTTTTCCGCGCGAGCCCACTTTTCTTCCCTTCAACCAATCGCTAGCCGTTTCCCCGATCCCCCCCGCCTTCGCGTCGCGCCACGTGGAGCTATCATCCGACCTCTCTTTCTGTCTTTTTCTCAACCTCTCGCTCGCTCATAGCCGCTTTCGCCGCGCAATTCTAAAATTTTTCCATAATCTAACCAAATCTCGTCAGATAGCCAATATTACATCTTTGAATATCTAAATGTAGCCTTCTATTAACAATTCCCTCTCAATAATCATCCACTTAAGCCAACAATCCTGTATTTTGTGAAATTATAAAAAGTTCCGTATTCCGACCATAGGTGGCGTCCGCCCGTAGGTGAACCACTTTGCCGACCCCAGAGCAGTCCCCGCGAAACTCAAAATAAAATACGGTCCTAGTCAACCTAGCAACCTTACGCGAAGCCCAAATAAATGACTTCCGCTAGACGCCGCCTATGTCGCAAGGGACGCGCAGAGCAGTCCCCGCGAAATTCAAACTAAAGATAAAGCGCTAGACCACTGACCATTATTCTGAACTAGTTTATTATTCCCTTTTCATGCTTATTATTAATGGTGCTACGCATTAATATTTATTTTAGTGCTACTCCCATGCATTCCTTACTAACGGACAGATACCATTCATTCTGTACCGTTACAGTGCTCGGCTGCACACAATATGGTGAAAGTGCGTCGCCTGCGCGCGCGCAGTCGCGTCGTCGTATGGTCGTATGGGATGGGACGCGCTAACACGCCGCGTCGCCATTGCCCGCGCAGTCAATGGGTTCCATAAAGTTACTATACCTAGCGGAATAGAGCAACAAACATGAGCTGTCAAACGAAACCGAAATATGATGGCATTTGTGTGTGTAAAGAATGCGTTCAGTGATTTTACGTCATGTCGCTTTTCACATTAACATCGATATCCATTATATTTATTACTAACAGTAATAGTATTATTAGAACTAAAATAGGATGGGATGGGAAAATATCCACGATTTCACGTAAAATCCGAAAAATTCGCAAATCCCAAATTCTCAGCGTGCTGATAAGTGCTGACAAACAGTAGCCAAAAACAGTTCTGTGACGTCGCATCACGCATCTCTTTTTATCCCACAGTGTTGTTGCTAGTGACATCCTGCTCGCTCAGCCCTTTGTTTCTCTATTCCGCTAGGTATGGTAACTTTATGATGGGTTCACAGCACAAGCCATCAACGCTTTTACACGTTGCAGTCTCGCTCCAAATAACGAGTACGTTGCCGGATTTCCGATCCGACAATAGAACGCGATAAAGGTACGCTTGACACGGTTCAAAGGCTGGACTGTGCTCGCCAAGACTCTTTGAGTTTTGTAAGCGTATCCCTAAACAAAACAATGCTAACACTTTTTTATAGTTTTTGTTCAGAAAAAATATAGGTTTAATTTTTTTATTTATGTTTCATTTGTTTAAGGCAGCCGCCCGGAATGCGGAAGGTTCGTGGTTCGATTCCCACCTGAGGTTGTCACCTTTTTGCAGTGTTTAAAAATTTTACTTAAGTATATTTAAGCGTTAATAAAACGCTAACATACATAAAAAACATTAATGTTTTATTTCATAACCAAAGCTTAGTTCGGTTCAAAAAAGTTCAACCTATTTACCTATTTCTGTTTTCTTTATATTTCTCTTTCGTTTATTACCTCTCTACAATCATACCATATCTTAGTACCTACCTATAACATCAAGCAAGCATAAATAAACCTAGCAACATTAAGTAATAATTATTAATACATCTGTCTTTCACATACGTATACATTATTATGATTTATAAATACCAAAAGTAATATCCTATTGTTATCTACAACATTAAAATATGATGACTATTTGATAGTCATCATTCACGCTAGTGACCTTCGAACCTTGGCTAATCCCTGTGAACAATTCACACTAAAATCCAACTGAAAGCAACAGAGAACTGTAGACTCTAGGTTAATTAATTCACAACATGGCGATCAATACTTTCTCTTTGTAGAAACCAGTCATTTATATGTTTATGGGTAAGTGGAAAAAGTTCTGTGCGATACAAAAGAGCCGGTTATCGCACAGAACTTATCTAGCATCTGGCGCTAATCAGCATTGTCTTACATGCCTGTGTTCCTTTTTGAAGGCTATGCAATCTATTTTCAACTTTTATTTTTACTTTAAAAAAAGAGGCAGCGTGTAACTATAACCAATGGTATTGCAAGCGACATAGGCTAGGCTGCAGTGGCCGATTACTGGTACTATCAAGCGGTCGAATTTCTTATACAAAATCTGCCAAAACGGTCGAATATAAACTCCAATGTAGTCTTGACAATGCAACTTTTTTAAAGTAAGTAATAATCTATCTCGTTTTTTGTTTTCTTACAGGGTGTTTGCGTGTGTTTATGATTTATTGTAGGTAAAGTAAACAAATTGTAAGAAATGCTCAATAAAGCATACGAATGCTTTAGTGAAACATTTGTTACGAAGCCACGAAAAGCTACTTTTACTTTCACTTAACATGATTTTAACACGAGTTTGGTTATTTGTGCGATGTTTATACCCATTATTTTATGACTATAGAACAACAAAATAGACCAATACCTACACGCCTTGTCTGTCACACGAGGACTTCTACCAGGTTGCTAACAAATGAATTTCTATTGTGTCTTACGACATTATTAGGGTATCAGGACAAGTAAAAAAATCATACAATTCATAACAGCTTCAAAACTGGAGTACCTACACCCAACATACGGCTGTGGGCCAAGTAGATAGATAGCCAGTCAGACCACAATCCGCTTGTCACTACCAAATCAAATAGGCGAAATACTGCACCGGCCTACCTCGGTCGCAATGCGAGTGAAGGAAATTGTAGTCAGGTAACATTCGGGTTACCGGCCCTACCTGACGCCGCCCGAACTTAGGTAATACCAAAAAAAACTTTCTCGTTTCAAACTCTCTGCTTTAGTTGTTAAAGTGCACCGTATTATAACGTAAAAGACAAAAAAAGAAAACAATATTTAAAGTTACCTTTTGTTACCTAAAATCTAATTGTAGGGTTTGCTAAGGGTATCGTTGGTATGTGTAGTTCAATTCTATTTAAAATAAAGATTAGTGAATAAAGAAACTGATTTATAAAAGTAACGTTGTAATGAAACGATGCAAGGTTCTTCCGTAAAGAAATCTAGCGAAACTGAAAGTTTTTTTTTATTGTACCTAATAAAAACTTTAACAACTCCTGCAATGTGTCACTTGTAAACCGCATCTAGTTCAACCACTTTTTAAATTAGTTATAATAACCAGCATGATTATTTTTCTTTACGTTGAACCCAAGAAACACGTCATTTCTTGTATCATGCATGTATTATTATAAACGACCTTACTAGTCGAGCGAGTATGAAGTCATCGATATTATAGACAACATGTCAAAATCGTAAATGAAAACAAGCAACAATATCCAAAATTTGCGCATCTTTCATTAGTGGCTGTCTGGTTTAGTTAACGTTCTAATCATTACTTTTTGGAGTTCTTTTGACTACAACAACACTCCACTTCTTATTTTTGATAACGTATAAACTCTTTAAACTTAGATACTTTATGGAAAGGTGCGTAAACTCTTTTTAAGTTTTCCTTGTTTTTTATAATTTAAAAAAAAGTATGCGGTATCTACACCAAATCCAGGTTGGATGCCACCTCGAACTTTAAAAATAACTTTGATGGTGATGCTAAACAAGCATGTTTCTATTCGGTGCGACGTAAAACTGCATAAAAGTAGCCCGTATTATTATAAGTAATGTCACAAAACAAACATTATTTTAAAGTTAGATAAAAAATTAAACACATTCTAAAGCAAACTCAAACAACGCAACAACAGCTGAAGACAATCATGACTTCCTTTGCTTTTATAGTATTTTATCTTGTTGTCATTGACAACAAATGAAATGAAAGAAGCTCAAATAATAAAGAAGACAGAAATAGAGGCATGGACATAAATTCAAAACCTTTTTGACAGCTTACTCGTAATCGTTATCGCCACAAATGTTGTTGAAGTCAAATGGTGCGACTGAGAGTTATCCCAAAATGACATAAACAGCATAATTAAACATTTTATTTTAAAATGTAAGAAGTTCCTTAATTGACTTGAACATCCTGCAGCTATTACTTTTCAGTAATTTCCTTTTGAAATATAAAAGTAAGTATAATAAAGTTGAATAAAACTGTCCTTACCTACCTACAGCACAAAACACAAGGTCTTTGAAATTGAATTCAATCACTTGCCACGGTCGATCGATCGGCATGAGAATACGCCACGGGACAGGAGAACAATAGTGTTTTGTCATTAGAAATGCAGAGTTATCGATACCAGAGGCAACTGGAAATATGACTAGTTAATGATTTAACGATCGCATACATTTTTAACTCTACATGTGTAGTGGAGGTAGTAAATTTAATTTATTTTATAATTAACTAGCGGCTCGACCGCGACTTCGTCCGCGTGAATAACCCGTGTATCCCATGACAAACTTCCAAAAAAAATGTATGTCAGTACAAACCTTGTCCTGACGATAAAAATACAACAAAAAAAGAAATGGCCAAATAGATGCACCCGTTCTGAAATGATGATGTTAATTTTATTTATATAGATTAACTGATCAACCCGTATTGCACTGCACATATCTATCTATTTATCTATCTGATCGGCCTACATTTACCCACTCATCACAGGTGAGTATTTTAAGCCACCTCATTTTTCTGTTCCCTGATCTATCGCGTTTCGACATGTCAGACCTCTATATTAAGGTACATAACAATTTCTTTAACCGTTGATATAAGTTTTCAGCAATGCTGCGTACATAATCAGTCCTTTTAAAGTTTTCAATAGGGAATTGCTTGACCTTCAGCTCATCAGATAAATAACTATCTTTCAGACGACAGACGAAGGTCAAGCCATGACGATAAGGCTGAAAACGGTGACTTATCGCCTCATAACGTGGTAATCCGACGGATTTTGTTTTATTTGTTATATGACAATACTCTTTGAAATTAAGACATTACCTTTTTTAATTTGTATTTTTACTTGTCGATGTTCCTTTCGCTGTAATTTACGAGTATTTGAATTTTAAAAGAAAAACAAAATCTTTGTCAAACAGGCTAATTTTTGTTAGAAACCAACCAATCAATATGCCAACCCTTAGCAACAAAAAGCCTACTTATATTTTATTCTCAAGAATTTTATTATATAAAATATAAAAAAGTAAGTAACAATCCGAATATGTTTAATATGTATCATATAAAATGAAACATTTGAACCAACCAGACAGACTTGATGAAAAACAAAAATGCGAGTTCGTAGGTAGACAATTTCGTAGGCAGACCGGCAAGGACGATGTCGTCATAAGGTATAGATAGAGAAGTTATAGCCAGCTAACTGGCAGGCAGGCTGTAGGCTATTTAGACCAATTCGGTTCGTAGCCCTTCCTTGAAAGCGTAGGCAAACAAGGTAGAATATCTAGACGACCTAATAATTACCTAAGTTTTACTGCCGCAGACAGAGATATTAATTATCATTAGGGACATCTTACCTATGACTTTTCATTGTAAAAAAATCCAATATTAAAGTCATCGTAGATGACTATAATGACTTTATTATTATTTTTTTTACATGATCATTATTGTTAGAATTCACTTTACTCGTACGTTGCGGCAGTTAGCGTAAATACTTCGCAAGTGGTGTAGGTTCTACGATAGTCTAGGAAATAAGTTTGATTTTCTAATGAATTACGAGTCAGAGTCTCAACTTTATTTTACTCAATTTACAAGTTTAGTCGTTATAATCTAATAAGATAAATAGATAAGCTTGCGGTAATAACCGCAAGGATATTTATTTAATGTAAATCATCTAAGCAACCTTGAAATATGCAGCTATCCAAAGATCTTTAAGTTCGTTGACCGAATGCTTTTCCTACTATTTAGCGTAACCCTTAATATTTACATTTCACATACATAAGTACCTATCTGATTAATTTAAACTCATTATCAATGTCACCATTAACGATAACCGATAAACAGTTAGCCATGACTTGCACGAGTAACGTGGTGGCATGCAGGTACTATTATTATTTGAATAGAAATAAGTCATAATGTTAACATAATACCAGCTAATTAAATTTCAATTTAAAAGAAATAACAATTAGTAAACATTAAGGAAGATTTTTCTAGAAATAAAAATTAAACATTGTCACTAACGCACGATTGAGTTAAACAAACACCAAAATGGCGCACACAGCTGCGAAATTTTCGAAGCGACGACGATCGGCGTCTCTTCACCCCTAGTCCGCTCCCATAAGCGCGGCACACCTTGGTTTTATCAGCGCGACTATTTCCTATCGGCCTCGAAGTCAAGCCGAGCATTCATTGACCGCGAGCGATATGCTCGCATGCCCCAACTAACATCCAGAATATAATCAAGAAAATAACCAATTGAACGAAAGTTGTTTCAATTTCATTGGCCTGGATTTCGCAAGCGTGACGCGTGCTATTCCGTCCCCGCTTGAATAGAGCGCTCGATAAAGCCGATGTTTACAAACAAATTGCGGCACACAATAACATTTGAGGCAATAAAATAAACGCTTTGACTGTTACCGAAGATGTTACAAAAGGTAATGCGGCGATGGGAAGTATCGGTAAAAGGTGCGTTTAAGTTATCAGTGTTATTATCTTTTGAGCGCATCGTACAGTACTGTAAACACGTCGTCGTGAAGGGATTATTAAGTAAATGGCTTTGGTCATTAGTGAGGATATTAAAGAGGCGTAATGTAACAATGGTAGGTGGTAGAGCTGCACGGTGCAGTCGGCGGGCGCGCTCCGCTGCGGCGCGGCTAACGGGACCACGCCACGGCATACGGCAACATCCCATAGCACAGTTATCTGATACTCAATGCACCGCGGACTGTGGTGTGTTCAAAATAAATACTCTTTTAATAACAAATAACTTTTTTTTAAAGTTATTTATTTAAAAACAATAACTTACAATTATACATAACGCCTGCATTGTCCATTAACAATATCAAAGTCTAAATCAATTATTAATTCCTATGTAATCCTATTTGATCCTTTCCTTCTTAATTCGTTTAATTCCCTTTTTGTCGAATAACTAAAAAAACCGCTTCCTAACCTTTTACTTTGCCTTGGCTAAAGCACAAATCGTGCTCGCCATTAGACATAAAAAAAACGCCTGCATGCTTCCCGGAGGGGTAGGTAGAGACACAGCTTTCCATCTGCTACGATCCTGACTTACATATCACGACTATTATCGCTGACTAACCCTTCAGGGGTTAGTGTGCTCAGCGTGACAGGTGGTGAGCCCATCGCCGCTCTAAGCTGTTGGATCATGTGCAGTCTTTAGTCCGTTAGTCGCCTTTAACGACACCCAAGGGAAGGGAGGGGGTGGTAGTATTCTTTCACCGCTATTATTATTATTTATTTTGCTATTAACACATTTTTAATTTAGTCCTATTAACAAATCCAGAAAGATAAAACGCTTGTGTCTTGTTTGTGTCATGAATGGGTTCACGTAAGTTAAGTAGTCTAACGGAGCTATGGGAAGTAAACCACGATATCTCGCATTTAATACAAGATCTTAATTTTGGATACTGTTAAATGCTATAGCATTATTAATAAGTTTATTTTAGCGAAAAAGTAATCAGTGATGTTATGGTTAGTACTCATATCTATTGAAACAAGATGTTGTACAATGTTCGCGTAAACTCTAAGAAACAATAAAAAAAGATGTTTTACTATTTTTAAAAGTGTTTCCGACACAGTTGTGTAGCATTATTATCGGCAGACACGCGTGTAAAACGTTACATTCATGTTTGTTTAGGTACAGTAAAGATTCTCGCAAGTACATATTATTATTACATACATTGAAATTATTCGAGTGATTTTACTCGCACTAAAGGATTTACTTTACAAAAGGAACAAGTAACGGTAGTACTAACTATGCAATGATATATTTTTTTAATGTTTTTAAAAAAATATGTCAGTGTGGATTTCGCATTTCACATGAAAAACTGTTAATAAAATACAATACATATAAAATTAAGCTCTTATTTCATCCTCTTGTTTAAAAAAACCCAAGCCAACGACCAGAGGGACAAAGTACTGCGACTTCGCAACATCAGCACATTTTAAGGGACATTATTACGTAGTTCCCTTCTTTCTTCTACTTTTCTAGAATGGTGTTTTTTGTCACAAGGCTATACCTATATAACAAGTTACGAAATTTAAAAGGTTGTGAACACATTAAACATTTTCAAAACACGAGACACGCCACCGTTAATCTAATCATAGACTTTTTCTCTATGGGAGCTCAGTTAACCCTTGCCCGCTGCGGGTGGCATCCTTTATTCATAGATAATATATTTTATTGGGGGGTGAAACGATGACATTTTGTTTAATGATATAACGGTGTCAAAGCGAAATGCAACAGGTTTTCGTATACTTGCATGCCTGCCAGCTAATAACTATACTTGAATATCATTCAACGAATTAACTCTATGACTGTCTTAAGTAACGTAATGGTCTCTATTTGTGGGGTGTGAGTCAAAGGGCAGAGGTCACTTTGCCACGACGACACCCATGTCCTAAATATCCGATGAACAGCTCATCTTATAATTTAATTGCTCTTACAGCTCTAGCAATAAGTCTCTTAAACTTTTACATGCAGAGTTGAAAATCAAATGATGGAAGTTTATGACGATCTTAAAGCGAGGCGATCCGTAAATCGGACGACCCGCTTTTTGATATAAAAAGACTATATTTCTAAACGTTACATCACTTTAGAGATCTGCTTGAAGGAAACGAGGTATCCTAAACAAGCTTCACCATCGTCAATGCACGTAAAGGAACTATGTGTTTCTCTAAAGCCATGACCTGTTTTCTGGGCCACAATAGATGATACGGCGTCGTCTAGGTAAATAAAGAGAACAAGAGTTGAGCATCCTCCGAAAATAGCGACCACTGTAGCGACCGACAAATATAAACTAGTAAACGCGATTAAAACAGTGTCATAGTGCCAGATAATAACGGCCGACCAGCGTTTAATTGAAGCTGTTCTAAGAGTTTTTTTATTGACTGCTTCGATAAAATTGACTGCTGTAATACTCCTAGTTCTTTTCTCTAAAGAGGTTTATGGGGATAGCTTTTTTTATTGACTGTTTGAAACTCCTTGTTACTTGAAGTGGTTAGAGCCACAGACATGTTAGAGCACAGCTTAGAGCATTAAGTTGGTTGAATGCTTTATGGAGCACAGACGTTACGTTTATTATACGTCTGTGGGTTAGAGTTATGGTCAAAAAATATTGTCGAGTTTTGAAAACTTTAACTAGTATTCTCGCACAGAATCCGCCTGACAGTTGATTAATTCCACCGATGACTTCATAAGTTCGCTTACAAAGCATTTTCACACATGAGTTTAGTAACGAATAATCACGTTTTCTTGTAATTTAGTTTGTCAACAGAGTCGGTTTAAAATATTCTATCCATTTCACGCTGAAAACGTTTTGTAAACCTGTGTATATTTAGTGGTTAATCAATTACTTGCCTCAACTTATATCGGAAAGCAAAATAAATAAATCTGTCACTGTATGAATTGAACATGATGATATATTCCATCGGTTGATTTTGAATTCGTATGAGATCAATATGAGATGGATGGACTGAGCGTATTGACAAAGCGAGCATATTGAGAAATGAATAATTCACTCACCGGTTCATAAAGTAAGTCATCGATGTAAATTTCTAAAAAAGAGGGAAATTAGTCGTTTAGTTTAGTTTAGGTTTAGTTTAAGACCTTGGTTGATTTGAAAATACATTATTATCTAATTACGATTAAGAAATTCAATCAATTTTAATTAGTCACCATGAAATTGCATTGAATAATACAATTAATAATCATTTTGTTATCATACTTACATATAATCACGACTATTATCCCCGAAGGGTTGGGTTAATCAGAGACTAGGCAATAAGGACCGCAAAAGCAGTCCTCTGCCATAGTCCACTTTTCACCAAATAGCGACTGCACGTGACAGTTGGTGTTGATGAGCCCATCGCCGCTCCATGCCATTGGACGTATGACTGTACAGTCTTCAGTCCGTTAGTCGCCTCCTACGACACCCAAGGGAAGAGAGGAGGTGGTAGTCTTCTTTCACCGCTACGCGACGTTTCACACGATCAAAAATATCATAATAATAGTATCTTTATAGCAAATGATTCAAGATTCAAATCCTTCTGCCTAGTATTTTCTCTTGCCGTCTGTTTTTAAAGTTTTTGCTACACGTAATTATACGTGGTGGCGGTTCATAATTCAAAGAATACTGCCAACCCATCTATTCCCTTGGGTGTCGTGAAAGGCGATAGTCTGTAAGTCTATGAAAACACGGTACAAAGTCAAGTGTGTTTTTGTAGGTGCGGTCTCATGCGACCGCTTGGGGGCTGAGGGGTTAACCCCTACTACTTAGTATGAACAAGTTTGATTATTTCGATTCTGTGGTACATTTTATGCATCGTGATCGCAAAATATCGCATAGTCTATGCTGGATTCTGTCAAATTTGACGTTGACAGTTGCGCCAATTTTTGTGTCAGAAAATTTCTACGAGTGAGTGACCTCAGAACAATAACTAAAGCTAATGTTCTGAGGTTCGGACTGAACAATACAGCGGCGATGAGTTCACCACCTATCGCTGAGCACATGTGCAGTTGTCATTTGGTGAAACGTGGACTGTGGCAATGCACTGTTTTTGCGGTCCTCATTGCCTAGTCTCCGACTTACCCTTTGGGGACAAAGTCTTCAGTGTATGTACTATCAACAAAAACGATGCAGTAAGTACCATTTTCAAAAAAATTTGCTTGCAAAAGATGACCATAGTTCGTCCCGCCCTTTGTTTAACATTGACCAATGACGACAAACCGTTTATTTAAAAGAAAGAAATTGTTGGCATGTGGTGGCCATACCCTGTCCGCCTTTTGTTTTCATTGATTAGCGACAAACAAAACGTCCCTTTTTTAACATCTTGAATAGAGGGATGTTGTAGCAAAAGTTTAAAAAGGATGTTGGGACAGGACAAAAACGAATAAAAATAGACCCTAAGAGGGTTTACGCATTTAAATAATAAAACACAGGGATCTAAATAGCATGTTTGAAAACATTTTTAAAAAATGTTTATTTATCTGAGTTATTGCGATTTTTAACTTTCTATAGTGGAGTTTAAATCGCAATAACTCAGCTACAAAAACGTTTTTTAAAAATGTTTTCATCAAACTACTTAGATATCCCTGTGTTTTTCTTTAGCATGCTAAGTTTCATCAAAATTGGCTTATTGGTTTTTAAAAATTTCGACTTTGATGTTTGTATGGAAAACCGAAATGCGTAAACCCTCATAAGGTGGTATATGGAAGATTTTGTTGAGAGTACGGTACGGTACTATCCTACTTCCTACTAATATTATAAACGCGAAAGTTTGTAAGTATGGATGGATGTTTGTTACTCTTTCACGTAAAAACTACTGAATGGATTTGGGTGAAATTCGGCATACATATAGTTTATAACCTGGATTAACACATAAGATATGTTTTATCCCGATATTCCCACGGGAACGGGAACCACACGGGTGAAACCGCGAGCGGCCGCTAGTCACTCTAATATTATAAAGGCGAATGTTTGTGAGTATGGATGGATGTTTGTTACTCTTTCACGTAAAAACTACTAGATGGATTTGGATGAAATTCGGCATACAGACAGTTTATAACCTGGATTAACACAAAGGATACTTTTTATCCCGATTTTCCCACGGGAACGGGAACCGAGCGGGTGAAACCGCGAGCGGCCGCTAGTGTAATTATAAATATTTTTTGATACTTTACTAAGCAACACTTAAATATTTATAAATTATACTTATGGTTTTCATGTTTATTATATTTTGGATGTATCTAAAGTTCACATTTTTCCTAATGTTTTAAGTAGGAATGTTCCTACCTATATACATTGATACGATAAATGTTACCCGAAAATAGAATTGAGTACCTTGCTAACCTATCAAAAGTCGTAAACAATTTTTAATCGTTTTCTGTACTTACAAGTCGCGTCATAAACTTTTGGGTTCGCAGCTAGCAAACAGAGATGAGAGTAAAACCTAACATTTGTAAACTTTTGATTTCAATAAAAAATAATTATACCTTAAAACACTTATATATTTATTTACTACAACCACTAGTTATTGCTTTATTACTAACATATATTTTTTTTAAATTTTATATAATATTATTAAATTTGAATTTTTGTTCATTTATCTCGCCCTAAAAGTTACAGTACGGTATCCACCTTGACAATTCGCCATTCTCATCCGTCTAACGATGTGAGCATACAGTAGGTATATCAGCAAACATTAGACCAGCGACTAATAAAAGATCTCGCTATTTATACGTTTTATGCTAACTAACGGTCCTTGGGCACGCATTGTGTCGGAGATGATAAACTAACTTGTTGCGTCTCACGCCGTTGTTGAGCGCTTGAGTGTCGCTGTATGTCGCAAACTCCTTAAACAATGTAACACAGTATTTGGGCTGAATCTTTATATTTACTT
The DNA here is from genome assembly GCA_963921215.1 of Scoparia ambigualis. Taxonomy (NCBI): domain Eukaryota; kingdom Metazoa; phylum Arthropoda; class Insecta; order Lepidoptera; family Crambidae; genus Scoparia; species Scoparia ambigualis. The sequence continues at coordinate 19,185,780 of OY992507.1, forward strand.
GAAAACAATGTGAAACAAGAAGTGACTTCACGCAAGATGCGTTCAGTTTTGCAATTCAATAATGTGTAATGTTTCTATCCTCCGTATTACAAAACGTAAAGTCTACTACCACTATTGTCTAAAATGTGACAGCATTATTTTGTTAGGTTGCTTGCTTAGAAGAGATCTAGCTAATTGTTTTGAAAACCCGTGCATTTTGCTCTACTTTATATACCCGTACACATATAAAAAACACGAACGAGTAAAAAAGGATTACTCCTCCGTGATATAAAAAGCATGTTTTTTACATACTTACCAGGAAATAAAACTATATATACAGATGGCACAAACGATGACCATAAAAAATTGTTTTTGGATTCCTGACATTTCTAGTTGTACCCGGAAATACCCCATGTACTATCAACAAAATCTGCCGTATACCACCATAAGGGCTATATTCATTTGCATTTGTCCTGTCCCAACATCCTTTTTAAACTTTTGCTAAAACATCCCTCTATTAGCTCAAAAACATGCAATTGTAAAGACAATCAAGATGTTAAAAAAGGGACGTTTGGTTTGTCGTTAATCGATGAAAACAAAAGGCGGAACGGGGTATGGCCACAACATGTCAACAATTTCTTTCTTCTAAATAAACGGTTCATCGTCATTGGTCAATGACAGAAAATGTAAACAAAGAGCGTGACGAACTATGGTCACCTTGTGCAAGCAAATTTTTTTGAAAATGGTACTGCGTCGGTTTTGTTGATAGTATGTTCCGCGATTTATTGTAGTTTACGAGCTATGATTTTTTTTTAATTTTGAGTATTTTAAACCGAAACCGAAAAAAAAAGTTCGGTCAAGTCGAAAATTATCCTAATTAAAAAAAATCATAGCTCGAAAACAACCATAAAACGGGTATTTTTGGGTACACCTGAATGTCAGGAATCCAAGATTTTTTTTTAGTGTCACCCTTTGGGCCATCCTGTATTATTATATGGTACTAATTATAAGACAACGTCGATCTATCTATCCCCAGGATGGTATGTAAATCTACCTATCGAAAATCAAAGCAATATCACCTACCCATAATACAATGTAGTTTAACAGATTGCTGTCAATGTCACTATTTTGAATGTGTTAAAGAGTGGCAGACTTTCAAATACACCTGATGTTTGTAATTGTATAGGTAACGACAAGTTTTATGCGTGTAGTGGAAAGGTGAGTTTTCTCTTTAGTTATGGGCGTAGTATTCAAACGTGAATTTTAAATATTTTAGTTTATGTGGTTACTGTTGGATTCAAAGTAATCCGTTCTTTTTGGCTTTCTAGATCAGCGTTTCCCGAATGATGGTCCCCGGAACCCTGGGGTTCCGTAGCTGGAAAACAACCACCCCGCCGACGAGGTCATTTTACGTGTATCGAACATCGACTGGGTACAAAATCTATTTGGAAATCATACCAAACTATATACTTAATTATTTTTCGTTTATTTGTTCTTTCTTTTCAAGTCATACATTAAAAATCCTTTTTTGTTATCAAAGTAGGGTTCCGCCTATAAAAATATAAAAACCCCTCTGACAAGTTTACCGACTTTACTATAATGTATTATGAAATATACCTTTGTATATTTAGAAATAAAATAAGGTATTGTTAATTTAAAATGCACGTGGTGTTAGCAATTTATAGGATTCATCTAAAAAACAAGTTTAACGACTCTACATATAATGTATTATGAAATATACAAAGGTATTTTATTTCTATTTGTTGTATTAAGTCAGACACTAATTATGATAAAACTTTAGAAATTTTCTATTTCATAGTTGGTGACCCGCCACACAAAACTTTTAAAGCTTTAAATTTTAACTAACGCTGGGTAAACGAATGGATTGGATAAGAAACCAGCAGTGATTCGTATTGATTAATCTTAAAATAAAGCGCTCGCGGCAATTATATACCTAAATCGTTTCTTGTTGTTTCCTACGTAATTGTTCTCCACATTATGTGAACAGTCTAAACATTGCGTGTCGGCGACCGACGGACGCCTGTTTATGAATTCTTAGTTCAATGTTAATTATAAAAATGTAAACATTCTATACTTTTAGACTTCTGTTTCGAACAACGAATTTGAAAAATAAGCAAAATTCGAGGTTTTACCTACAAGATTTCACGACACCTTCTGCAGTATCCTTGTCCTGTCGGTTCCTGTATCCGAACCTTGAGAGCTCACTCCTTCGAACATCATCGTCGGCTGCAGGAAAGTACCCGACCTAAACTATAAAGTGAACTTTTGTTTAACGGCTCTCATATTAAAAGAATACTACACAACACTCTCTTCTCTTAGATGTCGTAAAAGGCGACTAACGGGCTGAAGACTGCACATATGTGAACCGTGGACTGTGTACGATTGCCACCCGTACTTATACCCGTACTCTAAAATAGAGTATTGTCCTCTTTTTCATGTAGGCGTACTTTATAATCTACGACACCAATAAAGTACCTATACGCTAAAATACTCATTTTAGGTAAAACTGTTTACGTAAAAGACAAATATTTTATAAATGTCGCAAAGAGCAACAAAAATTACGCTTTTGAGGACAAATAAATAAATAAATACTCTTTTTTATGTTATGTAGGTACTTATTTTTTATTCTAACAAATTGATAAATACTTTATTCGTCCTATAAAAAAGTGGCAACCCTAACTGTAGCAGTGCACTGCTTCTGCGGTCCTCATTGCCTAATCTCTGACTAACCCTTTGGAGTCTGAGTGTATTTGTTTACAATCTTTGCAAAATTTGCAGCATTTCCGTGTAGACTAATATTTTGTGTAGGTCATAAAATAATAACTAAAGCATAGAAGAAGTGCTATGACATTTGAGTGGGCACTCCGTTTGGTCACCATTCGAATTACATTTGTATAAGTCGCTTTTGAATTCAGTATGGATATATGTCTATTGAAAATAAAAAAAACCAGTCATAAATGGTGACCGGTTATTTTATTCTCGCTAGACATTTGACGTTTTTAGCAACTTGTTTTGTCTCTTTTCTTTCAATGTTTATGGCGCATTTGAAAAAATAGGACAACTTATAAGAGTCTTACTTGGACTCCTTCTATGCTTTAGTTAACTGTTATTATTCTATGGTGTAGGTACAACGCCAGCACTTCAATTTATCACAAAACGTCTAATTTCTTCAACACATATTGAACTTTGTCACTAGGGTGTAAGGGTCAATACTGATTGGAGGAATTTGACAATTTTGGATAGGTTGATCTGCAGGCGTGTGTACCTGTGATCATTTTTATAATTATAACCAACTAGCGGCCCGTCCGCGCATTCGTCCACGCTAACTTAGAAAGACCGTCATAGTTCATAATATTCTTCCGTATTCTTATCATATTTTGTAAAAACTGTAATATACTTTTGCTTGAGTGAAGTGGCCAGCATGTAAATACTTCCGTATCTAACTTTACCTATTTTCAAAAAGTAGGCATTTCGCTACTATGTCATTATGCGATTTAGTCATAATACGAAGTAGGGAATATTAGATGTGGATTATTTGCTACATAGGTTTTTTGCATTGTAGGTATTGACAGCCGGACCCGATGTTTATGCGGTTTTCACTAAAAGATAGAGCGTTAACTGAGGATAATTTTGACCCGTTTAGCCAAAAATATATCTACAAAATATAAACAAAAATTATCCTCAATTAACGCTCTATTTTTTAGTGAAAACCGCATAAACATGCATTGTGTAGTTTAGGAGAATAGTGCGGTGCCACAGACATAGGAAAACGGCGACTTTACTTTATAATTATGTAGGTACCTACTGATGTAGTTACAGTTGTAACCCTCCTCAGCAACAGATAAAGCAAATATAAAAACATAGCGTATTTACCCTTTATTGTTTTATTATAGAAAGATAATACTTTTATTGCAAAATTAACCAAATTAACATTGAGGAAAAACCTTACAATAAAAACCAATTCCATTTTTTTAACGTTGGCTCTAATTTTTCTCTTTCTAAAAAAATCGACGAATGGAGAGTATTTACCTAAAAATAACAAAATTCGAGCTTGAACATGAGCAAGGCGTTAGATAATAAAACACATTATTAGGAAAGGAGGTACATCGCATCACGCAAAACAGTTAAAGGTTTTATTAATAAAAGCAAACACACTACGTATTTAAACACTATAAATAAACGGTATGGCTGGGTGAGGATTATCGGAGTCGGGGAACTATTTCTATTTTTTAAATGAGCCTGACAGTTTTTTATCGAATTTTTTAATAAATGTTTAAATAATATCAATGATTTTATTTAAACTCTCTTTTGTTTGACAACACCAGAACACGTCGAAAACATAATATACCCTACCATAAAGGAACTAGTTACTGTAACTCTGAAGACCCCAAAACCACGTCGCCGTCGTTGTGAATACGATAGGGAAAAATATATTTAAAGAACATCGGGGCAGTAAAATGACGAGAAAACGACAGACTGACAGCATGGTTACACCGGCTGGGGCCGACCGACGACGCCATTCGGGCCGACTAAAGCTGGGTCCTACGAACAGGCGTCCAACAAGGCGTGACAAAAGCGAAAAATGAAAAAAACAAACAATTATGGGCAGTAGTTAAATGCGGTAAGACAAGAAAACTTCATATACATACACAGCCGTTTTGTAGCCATTAAAACGATGTTGACATAATCGTAAATGTTGTTTCTTTTCTATTTCATATGCAGTTAGTATGAAATGTGGATGTCGGTAGACATAATGGAAGAGGAATACTATCAACGAGACCAAAGAACTTAGAGAGAAAAATACAAATTTAACATGCGAAAATTATATTGTAGGGGAGATGGGGAATGAGAGTCAGTGGGTAATGAGAGTCAGTGGGTAATGCGGGTCAGTTCAAAATAAGCAAAACAGAACGCGGTACAGAGTATGGCTATGTCGCACAGGGGCCCCCTCCGCACCTCCACCGCGCAGGCGAACACGGCGAACCGCTATTTTAAGTTATTGTATCATGGTTGAACTTAGAGATAGTGGTTCGCATGATTTGAATTTCTAATATTTATTGAGATGAATTTTGAATCAGAATCGAAAACTAACTCACTACTGGGGTCTTGTAGTAGTATCAGTTGATGAAGAAATTCCTCATCAATGAAAGTGGTGATAACGATTTAGAAAATATTGAACCACCAGCACCATGAACGCACGTGGAGATCAGTCTCTGTGTATAATATGCCTTGAAGAAGAAAGGCGAGAGAGGTTTCATACCGTTTTGGCGTCTCTGTGGTGGATGGGCCCATGAAGTATGCTCTGGATGTGATGATCCAGGTCGGTATTATTGTGATTATTGCCAAAAATAAGCTAATATATTATTACTAAAAACCGTAATGATTGGTAGAAGTCATTTAAAACTTTATTTGCTGATTTTTTGTTTAGAAGTTTTGATTCTGATTACCCCAAGGATCGACTCCCATTACCGCATATGTGGGTAATCGAGTCAAAATTAGTTTTTTGTTTTTTAATTTTGGTGACGATAGCCAAAAATTACCTAAGTTCCTCGATACCTCATTAGTTATAGATTTATAAAAAAATAAGTAATTTATGATGCTGATTACTTCTACAATGAGTTTTTCTTAAGTGACTCCCAATTCCCGATCTCCCCTACTATCTTTGACCCTCATCCTTTTTTTAATCACTCGAAGTAGAGAACGAAAAGGTAACACTTTAAAAAAAAACTACTTACATTTTGTATGCTCTTTACCCAGTTTTCGGGAAGATTCGTAAAATGAGACATAAATCTGTTGTCCACACAGCATTTCGCCGATTTAAATAGCACCAGGCTTTTAAAGCGGAGAAGGTTACCGCTACCGCTCCCGCCCCACTGACCGCTACCTTTGAGGACACGGCCTTACGGACAGACGAAGCACATGTCGACAGAACTACTTTCATTTCGATGCCAGCTTTCACTCGGCCAGCGCTCTCAAAAATAAGTTACGAATGCAAAATTTTAATCGTCCGCTAATGGGAACGCACTTGGGGACGAAAATTCGCTGCTGTGAGGACTTACACTAGTTTAGCAGGTGTTATAGCAAACCACTTCGAAAATTGTAGCACCTAGGATAGACAAGTGTTATTAGGACAACGGTCACTACAGTCTAGAATCCTGACCTGTTTTACTATTATACGAAAACCAGCAAAGGGAGTAAGTCACCGAAAATATGTATGTTTTGTGTTCTACGACCACTCTTGTTTTAAGACTTCGCTAACACAAATGCTCGTTCACATGACATAAATTTACAAGAAAGCATTAATATCTCAATGCAAGAAAGTTAATTTTCGAAAACAAGTGTTTGCCGGTAATACTTAATTCATCATTTAGTATTGTTAGACTACAGAGCTTTTTACTGCCTGTTAAAGTTTCTTAAACAAGTGGAATTTAGATTTACCTATCTTTACAAGATAACTTTTTTAACAAACATAAAATTGACGACTTAATTAATCGGTAAAAATTACACAATCAATAAATAGATAGTAAATAAAAATGTTTAAAATTGGTTTTAATGTTTTTAGAGGAACAATGCGTTTGGTAAACGATTCATATTAGTGCCAGCATGTGTTAGGTAAGCGTTCACTAAACGCATGACCTAACATGGTCGTTGACTCTCTATTGTGATCGGGTTCACAGGTCAGTGCTTTCAGCCGAACCTCACCAAAATTTATTAAACCCAATTAATATAAATCACAGTTACTACTCGTAGCTTATTAGACCTTTCCTAGGCACGCAACACGATAAAGTTTTCCAGTAGTAGGTACCTACGTACATACAAAAGGTAGGTTTCTTGGAACGTATCAATTACAAAGGAATTCACTTATTATTCTAGGTAAGTATGATATAAAACGATATTGAGAACTATATATTTATTTAATGCACATGTATTACGTGAAAGTGCGTACTCTACCACTTCCACACAATACACAAGGCACAGATTTGTTTTTGTAAAGGTTTGCTTTTTTGTTTTTTTGACAAAGGTAATAATCGTTCCTTTTTTAACATCTTGAATAGAGGGATGTTGTAGCAAAAGTTTAAAAAGGATGTTGGAACAGGACAAATACAAATAAAAAGTAGCCCTTAAGGTGGTATACGGAAGATTTTGTTGATAGTACGGTACGGTACTATCCTACTTCCTACTAATATTATAAACGTGAAAGTTTGTAAGTATGGATTGATGTTTGTTACTCTTTCACGTAAAAACTACTAAATGGATTTGGATGAAATTCGGCATTCAGATAGTTTATAAACTGGATTAACACATAGGATACTTTTTATCCCGATGTTTCCACGGGAACGGGTACCACCCCCGGAAACCGCGAGCGGCCGCTAGTTGTTTCATAGTTGTCAATTCATGTCTGGCGTTTACAGAAGACCAGCGTGTCGTGGTGTGTTAGCATATTTAGCATAGTAGCGACGTTATGAGGATCAAAATGCAAAATAATGCTATCTAAGTGTTTTTATTTGAAAATTGATCAAAGCAATTTTTACTTATGCATCTTTTTTATATGGGAATTTGGAGTGAATAAATAAAATGTGAAAACGGAATGTTAAAAAATATGTAAAAGAAAGGTTCTTCTTCACTTCACAGTTAAATGTGACTGAAGTGAAGTAAAGAAAAACCTTTCGTTTACACATTTTTTTTAATAGGAACGTAAGTTACCAAACTGAACACAGATTGGGCATAGCACACTGTTTTCTAATATTTACTGTATGTAACAGTAACTGTATTCGCTGTGTTGAGTTTGATTTACCTGTTTTATTGCATTCCTCAACGTGTTAAACTAAGTGTTTTCTACGAAAGTTACCCAGGTTTACAAGGTTACCTAGGTAAGTAAATAAACGCTAATTTAATTTAAACATTCCGTACATACATCTAAATGGCACCACTACACATTCTCGTTTCGTCGATTGGCTTTCACATTATATATACATTAGCACCTTCGCCGTCAGGCAACCTTCAAGTGGATACTTACTACTTATCTGCTAACTGTAGTTACAGGTACTTTGAAAGCAATAGAAGCGCAGTTATTTCATTCCTAACTTATTTAATCCTTACTGGATTTCCTACGTGTGGGATAAGAGAAAAGATTGTCTCAACAGTAGACGAAATGTCGCGTGGCAATATAAATTCGTTATCGCCCTATTTTCTCTATTTATGATTTAGAGATAAAGTAATTACTTTATAAACAAAGTCTATTGTTAGTCATTATAAGACATGGAAATAGAATTGTAAAGAAAGCAAGCTGTTGACTGTGTTTAGGTACTAAGATTAGCTGTCTAAGGGTCGAGAAATAGAGAAAAACTCGAAACATTGATTGCTATATTTCAAAATTGTACTATTCATTTATCTACCTAAGTATATAAAATATTTGAATTCAAAATGCATTAAAATATCGATTAATTAGTTGATATAGTAAAGATGATATTTTTTCGTTGCCTTTTCCCATATTTTCTTTCACCATCTTTATTATAATAATTTGGGCATTCTCCATTGTTATGCCATTTCCTTCTGTTTTGAGCTGATCGCATCCAGTTTTTCCAGCGAACAGCTCTATGTCTAGTTTCTTTAGATATTATTTAAATTAGGAATTGGAATGAACCTTTTTCTTTACCTCCTTAATAAATTCCTTACCGATTTGACGAAAACTAAACTAACTAAGTAGGTACAAAGTATGGAAAAATACAAAGTTCGGAAACAAAGATTTACTTGATGGAGCTAGTTAACGGTTGTCTGCTCATTGTTTGATAATCTCTATCATAAATAATTATCTAACAGTGTTTAAAATATCTTAACTGACTGCACTAACATAAAACTTAAGCAGCAGTACACTATTATTTATTCTGGGGTAACTAGTACTTCTTTGTTGCTCTGCTATATGTATTAGGTGGCATAAATATAAAGACTAAATTCGTCGTAATGTGTGGGTAGAGCAAGAACATGAGAGACAAGGTTAGTAGAAGCAATATCAAAGATAAGAATTGCATGACTAGACTTATTGAATGGACAAGCACTTGTTATCATAGCTGTGTATTTCATATGAAAAAGATCAAGTAGAATTTTTTTCAGTGTTTAAAATTTTACATAAGTATATTTAAGCGTTAATAAAACGCTAAAATATAAAACATTAAAGAATAAGTAGGTTTAAAGTCAAAGTCAAAAAAGATATATTTACAGAGGGTTTGTACCTGCTTCATAAATAGGGGAACTAGAAATTTCAGCAATTATTTCTCTTTTTTATTGAATCTCTATAAAACTTTTGTCAACAAAACTAAAAAAATAGATACTTTTACATGTCTGTACTGTGTTAAATCATGAAACCTAAATAAACGACTCCAACAAATCATTTACCTTACATACATTATTAGTTTATTTAAGTATAGGGAACAACTTTTAGCTAACTTTAAATATACTCCGAGATCACGTGCATCAAACATTAAAACAATCTAGTGAATTCCATTGATATTGACGCCATCAGTTATTTTATGTTGTTTTGACGTAATCCTGCGAGGATAGAGAGGACTCAAAACGATGATATCAGCACCTTTGCCCACATCGGCGCCGATCACGCCCAACAAACGACCTCATGAGTCAAATACGATGCCAAATGCAGAAATATAAATTTTTTGGTAACTAATATTTAAATTTAGTACGATATTTAACAAATGAAAATAACTATTGTCTTAAAAATAAAATCATATCATGTAACTCTCCACAGACATTTTGAAACTGTTACATCTTCTGTATAATATAATGACTTCGTGTCGTGTGTAACTGTTCCATATAAGGTCAGTTATACGAAATCATGCTGGACGCACCCACGCACAAACCTTTCGTACAGTTCCAATTTGCATTTTCGACAACCTGCTGCAAATATACAACTACCTACACCTCGGGTACCTACGCCACGAAACGCCACCGCTGTTAATGTCTACTGACCTCTTTAACGCAACACCAAAACGATCGCAGCTTCAACAAACGCTTGATGCTAACATTACGACAACCGCGACCTCCATAACACAGAATATGCAAACCTATTAGTATGTGTGTATGGCCTATTGTACTATACTTACTTCATTTGTTCACAGCCGCTTAGTTTGCACTAGGTGTGTCAGCGGAGCAAGTAGGTAGTAATTACTTATTATTAGTAACTTAATTAACGTCGCGGCGACGAATGAAGAATGTGACGCAATTAAACCTGCTAATAATGGCCCTAGGTAGAGTCCGAAATGTGTTTTCTATAAACTAGTGATATCGATGGATTGTTAAGAATGTCACAGCAAACTATGAAACAGGTTTATCAAGGACCATCGTAATCGATCGATCTACGTGTCTTTAACGAAATTGGAGAATTGAGTATAACAGAAAGTAACTAAAAATATTTCTTTTCGTTAACGTAAAACTTTTTTTTTGTTAAAAGGCTACTAATCGTACTCACCAATTCGACGACTTTGAGTAAGCCCGGCGGCGTTTTGAAGTAGTCGATGTTGAATTTGATCCAGTCGAGCGCTCCCTGCTGTGGTGGCTGCTGAGGAGGTGTCGTCGGCTTGTTATGATCCACGGTTACCACTGTTTCGGGAGCCATCATCGTTTAGTCTTACGCTTACAAGTTCTAAGTATAACAATTAATATTTGGACGGGAGGGAACGTCACGAGCACCGACACAAACTTCTACACAATGGTTGCGAGACTCATTTTTGTCCGTGAGGCGAGCGTAGTACAATGCGTGCAGCGGGCGACTGTCGATGCCAGTACCAAGCCGAGTGTGGCGGGGAACTAGAACGCCGATGGCGCGTCCGCGTACCTCTCTACTAGGTACTTGTTTTTTTGCTAGCTAGGAGTTGACCGCGCCGCCCGCCGGTAACGGCGACAGACCGTATATAAAATATTCTTTATCATAATGAAGTTAAATAAACACTTGTAAAAACAACAACTCTAGTACCTAAACTTAACACCTAAGTACGTAAATAAAACATAAGATTTTTAAACATAGTATCAATGGAATAATGCAACAGCAAGCGCCGCTTACCTATCCTATAATACAATACTCATTCATAATACAAAACTGTGTAGCCGTCTTAACCATTTCAAATGCTTGATTTGGTACAGATTTTGTTGAAATCGTAAACATATATTTATTTTTATAGCCTACACGAACGATAGCTATTTCAGATTTTACGTAATAGACTCCTGATAAAACACTTTCATATCTCTAGATGTTAGCAATTGCTGCAGGTTCACATGCAGGCGCTTCATACTGAAGTTTGGATTTGAAAAGGTATGTTGACATTTCTTGCGGTTTCATGATGTCGCTATGACTGTCCATTACTGTTTGATATCCTCCAATCATTTGCGTCTCGAACGTTCCGGGTCTCTTTTTCCTGGAATTTGGCCAGACTGACAGTGGCTGACCTAAAAAATCAGCCTATAAAAGTCCCACTGCTGGGCACAGGCCTCCCACATGCACAACAGCACGTAAGGAGATCGGGCCATAACCTACCATGCTGGCCCAACGCGGTTTGGTGGGTTTGTCTGCCATTTTACGACAACAACCGGGACTAGCGGCTTAACGTGCCTTCCGAAGCACGGATGAGCTAAAATGTTTTTAATTTGGACACCCACTCAGTGGACCGGCATCGCGAAAGTTGCCCGAAAGCCATAAACGCTATGCGCCATGGAGGTCCTCAAAAACACTGAACTCACGTCTTAGAACGAGTTAAGGTAAGATTAGTAGTTGCGAAATAACAACCAGATATTATAGTGTTTCAGTTTCTATTGAGATTTTTTACAGAATTAAAGAAATGACGAGAATTAGTGATAACGGCGATGGGTCGCTGAGCCAAGTAGTTAAAGACAAAACAAACGGAAAGAGGCTCTAGTAGGGGAAATAAGCTACTAAACCTTGCACTTTTGTCTCGGAAGACGCCACTTGGCACGATTGTTCTCTAGGTCATTCTGAGCTGATTTAGCCCGGTAGCCACGGAATTACCCCACACTGGTGGGCACCAGGGGGGGAGTAATTATTTGTCTCCCGCGTTGCACTCGGTGCATAGTTCCTCTCCACTTATAGCTACTAGGGCAAGTTTGGTATCGTTTTAGTATAATTTAAGAATGGGGAATCCATTTCTGGAACAAACTTTTTAACCCGTCATAGTAAAAAAAAGAAAAATTAACAAAAACGTAAAAATGAAATAAAAAATTGTTATTAAATCGCTCTACTACAGCGATACCACATGGATTTGTGGTAAATAAAAAATATGATGTTATAGCCTTTTTAATTGTAAACCTAAAAAGTATTACTCAAATAATTGTTTTTTAATAAAAAGTTCGTCAAAAAAAATATTTTCGTTACTTACGCAACCTTGATTTAACTTGTTCGATGGAATTTGACATGGGATGATTACACTTTCGCATTTAAATCTCACTATAAATCGTCAATATGAAATTATATTTTGTAAACAGAAGCTACCGCCGTGTTAGGAATGTATATACCGAGATGAACAGTCAAGAAACTCGATAGTAAAGTTACTCTTTTCAATTGCCCCATAGTTATTTTGTCAAAGCTTATCTCTAAGTCACACAGTTAGCTCTTTCAGACATAGGTAAATTAATATTTTATTTGTAAAATAAAGATTGCTCCTCATGAGTTGTACTCATACATGAACCGCCGCACCCGCACAAATCTGTACACTTTAATTGTCTTTTGGTACAGTTGAATCTGTTATTTCCGCAGGTCACCTTCCACTTGCATCTTATCAGTTCCAAACATGCTTTATCAGCGAGGGAATGTGGACCAAACAGGCTTCCAAGTTTGGTCTTATTTGTACCATCCCCACTTAGAAGGACATATCAGGTCGTAAGATTTGACCCCATAATGCCCTCCTTAGTAGACAGCTCGCAATAGATGCTGAATATGCGTCTCGAGTAGGCGGCAAGTTTTCAATGTTCCTGAACAATTTCAGCGAAAAAATTAACACCAGTCAGCTTGGTATCGGTGGCAGCAACAAGAAGACTCCACTAAATTGATGCATGTGGCGACTCGTCGCACTGCCAGGGAGCTAAAGTATAAATTTATCGTACGCGACGGAAAAAAATTTGTGCGAAAAAACGAGAATACCAATTATGTACGCATCTAGACTCTCAAAACTTTATCATTAAGTGCGCTAAGGTTATTTTTTTTTCACTAAAAGGCTTGTTTAGTGACATAATTGTTTATTACAAAAATTTAAGAGGTTTGCGAACAAAGACTGTCATTATTTTTAATAAAATAATTTGTAATTCTTGACTGAAACGTGGTTGAATGACGGCGTTTCTGATTCTGAAATCCTTGATAATAGATACAACGTGATCGCCAAAGCAGTGGGTTTCATCCTCAGATCATAGAAGGGATGATGATCCCCTCTATGATCTGAGGTTCCATCCTTCAAAGAATGGTGGAGGGGTGTTAAATGCTGCCACTAAACGACTTAACTCAGTACGACTTTATTCATGCGAATCTGACTGTAAGGACTTGTGGGTGTGTATCGGCGGTGACAGGGCCGATTCCGGTGGAACATATTTTAAAACACTATATAGACAATTGTGACCGTGTTTTAGATGCACTGGTCGGCGATACGCTCATAGTGGGTGACTTCAATTTAGGCAGTATGTCATGGATTGCGGGGGCGTGTAATGATCTTTTACCAGGTTACTTGAACAGCGAACACACAATATGTTAACTGATTTTCTTTCCCTTGATAATTTTAAACAGTACAATGGCATAGCTCAATGGAAAATCTTGAGTTTAATTTTGTGCAACATAGCAGTCGCCGATATTGCATGCATTCCTAACCCCATGTCTATCGTGGACCCGCTGCACCCTCCAATGAGCTTTTCTATCCCTTACATACTTATGTAATGACACTTTATCACCCAATAATGACGCCAGATATTGTTTTCGGAAGGCCGGAAAAGGATAGTCATACCAGTGTCATTAAAGATTTGCACACTATCAATTGAAAGGAGTAACTTTGTGGTTGATGGTCTGTTGATGAGATGCTGGATGTATTTTATAGCATGATAAGGAGTTTTATCGTGAAATACGTTTCACGTCGTTTTTAGTAAGGTCCCTTAAAGAAAAAAATAAATATCGTGTTAGAATGTGGAAGTATAGTAATAACCCCCGTGATGTTTTATCGTTCAAATTTCTCAGAAAAAGGTGTGATTCACTGTTGCCTTCTTCCTATGCTTTATACTTGGCTCGTATGGAGGATTCGTTAAAGTCAAACCCGACGCTAGTGTGAACTTTTATTAAGAATAAGCGCAAAGGTAAAAATACATCGATTCCATCGAAAAGCCTGACATTTGCAATCTTTTCGCAGATTATTTCGCATCAGTCTTCAATAAGTCGGATCCATCACCTCATTCTCCAGCGGTTGCCTGTTGTTGTGACTATCTTAGCTCTTTGTTTACAAGGCTTTAAAAAGACTTGACTCCACTAAGAGCTCCCGAAGCGGATGGCATTCCGGTTTTCTTTGTCACTAATTGCGCAAAAGTGTAAAGTTGAAGGTAGTGCCGTCAAAATCGTATATAAAGTGCCCGGGAGTTAAAGGTCTGAAGAAGGACCAACAGACAATGCTGTAAGTGGCCAAGAATTTAAGATTGCCCCAATTTGTGCAAACAGTGTGGAGAGTTCTTCGAACGTTAAACTATTGCCAGCAACGCGTTTCAAGTGGAATTTTGCGGCCTTAACACCCGCTTTCCAAATTCCACCAAAATTCGGTGGATAGGCAGAATTCCTTCACTGCTCGCGAAATCATCTACTGAGGCTTTACATGATTTGAGTAATCTAGCAATTTCATTGTCGCAGTAAATGGTAAGCGGCTTACCGCGATGAGAGATGAATCGACGCAAACATAAAATAAACGCATTCGTACTCAGTTCGCTTACAACTTCTAGGCAATTATGTTCTAGGTGTACAGCTTTTGTACACAAGTAATCAAAAATACACATATAATATTTTGTAGACCTTGCTCTTTGATATTAAAAATGGTCCCGCGAAGTGTGTACCGCAATTTTCAAAAGGAGGTGCAGGAGTAACTGTTGGAGTATAACGCTGGCCATCATTAAGAAGACTAATACTTTTTGTATTTTTGAATTAAGTCTTGTCAGCGCTGTCTCTGTCATTCGGTTTTATATCTTTTGTCATACAATGTTTATAAAATAATGTATTATATTTTCACGATATTTACATTATTTCCACTGCGCCAGTGCTGCTAATCTCACATACTCATAATAGGTCATGTGCCTTATCACGGCAATGTGAATATTTTGTGGGAATAATATTATTTTGTTCAAAATATGGGTGAGTATTCTAACTCGGCAGTTACGATGGAGAAACTAAAAGGTACCATCAATTATCGTGACTGGGCATTCCAAATGCAGAATATTCTCATATTTGAAAACGTATGGCATTGTGTTACCGGAAATCCTGAACCCGCAGAACCAGGTACGAGTACTGTTAGTACAAGTAAGAGCGCTGTAGAACAAGTCCGTAAAGAGGAGAAGGCTCGAGCGCGACTTTGTTTAAGCGTGGAAAAGTCGTGTTATCCACACATTGTGCAGGCGAAGACTGCAAAAGATGTATGGAATGCTTTAAGACAGGCATACGACGATTCTGGTTAACACAGGAGCCTGACGTGCTTACGTACATTATGTTCGATTAAGTTAGAACAGTTCAATAGCATGGACAGTAGTAGGGTTTTGAGAGTTCTGGCGCACTCAAAACTGGTCTGGTTCTGACCCCCGCTGGGCTAGTTCAGGTCGTTTCCAAAACTAAAAAAAAAAAAAAAAAAAAAAAAAAAAAAAAAAAAAAAGGAAAACCCCCCCATTTGAATCGATTGCGCTGGGTCCCAGAGCGATATCTTTAACCGTTTCCGAGATACAATTTTCGAGCGGCAGCTCTCAGTTCATTTACTAATGAATCGTTAATGACTCCTCGGTCTTAATCACCATTCCCGATGCACATCATTATCTAATGACGTACCGATGCCACTGTACTTTTGTTCAGTTGATTGTATTTTATTGATTTTTCAGGAAAGCGCTTTGTCTTCATCTCACCTGATGTTAGGAGATGAAAAGTAAGATCAAAGGCATAACTTCACCTGGAATCCTCACTACTAAGGCGATGGATAAACTAAGCTCTTTCTTGATGTTATATCTTAATTACGAATAAATTTATTCAACATTATATTTCTTTGGTTTTTTTATTTATTACTCCTCTAGGTTTTTCTGAGGTAGGGGAATCAAGTAATATGCAAAACATTTTGTTATGTACAGTTTTATTTCAATTTTTTTTTTTTTTTTACTTACAAATTTAGCTTACCTATGTTATGAAAGTCTTAAACATTTGCTTTAGCATTACATCATTTTGAATAGTATCATCAGTAAACATATCAATAAAATCTGTCAAACCCATATCTCTAACTTTGAAATACAAATAAAGTAAACAATATTCACCACAAACAGATGAAAATACACTTTGAATAACTTTATGATTATAAATCCATCTATTGGTATTTTTTCTTAAAAATGATAAATGATAACTTTCAGGTTTACGACCAAAAGTATCAAAGTATTCGCCAACTCCTTTATTGTTGATACATAATGCTATCCAATGTGAACCAGGTCTAGTATCAGGATCAAGATTACTAATCATGTAGAAAGGTGGTGTAACATGTATAGGAATGCGATTAGCTGCGTAAACATTGAACTCCAGTGAATGACATACTTTTTTCAAACATTTTGTTATTTCTAGGGTATTCATAATAATATAAAACATGTGTCTTCATACACAATTAAAACTTAACTACTAAAATCTACACTTATGTTCCTATTTTTATCTATTTCTATAATGTTATCAAACTCGGCATAAACAATACAATTAACAGTTTGTGTTAGAGCTGCCTCAAATCTAACTTCTAACCGAACACTTCCATGTCGGATAAGATTCCAATGAGCTGTTGAATTGGCTGATAAATCTGGAGTTAAGTCAAACGCCATCAAGCAGTATCCATTAGCGTAATCAGCTCTAGAAATACCGTTACCCTCATTTAGGAAATGAATTCCTGTTCCAGAGAACAAAGTATGATAAGTTGATGTAAACAAGTTGTTGCTAAAAACAGGTTGTAGAGCTTTGGAAGGAATCTGTGTTCCGTCGATGTATAAGCAAAAAGAACTAATACCATAATGATTGAAATCAAAAGGATTTTTTGTAAGACACCCATTAAACGCTGTATTATCTACAAATCCTACTATACATCTTTTTGGTACTTGACCGAGGAAAATATTATCAAGAGTTTTTCCCTGAATACCTGCTGGAATGGTTAGAACTTTTACTTCAGCCCTAGTAATAGGATATTTAGCTGAGGTTGATAATAAAACCTTTTGATGGGCAAGCAAAACAGTAGGGTTTACACGAGCTTTTCGAATCATAAGTGTAGCATCAATAATGGAAACTTTTAATTTTACATCATCAGAGGAACACAATAAATTAAATGTATCTCGAGAACGTAGTAATTTTACACACATTTCAACACCATTAATCAAAAACTTTTCTTGGTTGAATATGTCTCCATGTAAATGTCCTATCATTTCGACCTCCTTACTCTCCTTTACCAATTTTTGTCTAATAGTGAATCCTTTATTTGACTCATCAGTTGAATTCATTTTTCCTGTTGTGTCTTCATACCAGAGTCCACATATTAGGTGTGATTGTTTTGCTGATGGTGCATAATTTAGTAGTGTTTCAATGTAAGCTCGATAACCATAAGTATTATTCGGAGGTGTTATCAGTTTTTGATTCAAATAAACATCTAACTGGCTAAAGAGTGAGTGTAACCAATTATTAACCGGAGCCACAGTAGTTGTTGCTGTCAGAGGTGTTAAATCCTGATTTAGAATTTTTGCTTTTATGTGTATCAAAGTGTGTGATAAATCTATGTAGTCATCACCACTTCCAGGAATCTGAAATTCGATTGGTCCATCATCACTGAGCGATGAAATTGGTTTGTAGTGAACCCACTGACCGCTTTCGATACTAGTTTGAGTTGATGGTAATGCAAATAAATCCAACTCGGACTTAACACATTCACATGAATGATTATGCAAAAAGACATTATTTTAAATATATTTTTTAACACTCTGAAAATATGTCGTTAATTTTTAAATTATTATTCTTCTTCGTTTTTTTCAATGCTCTTCGTTTTGAATGCTGCGACTGACTGATACTTTGTAACTGTTGTCTTTTACTTTTATATCCCGAACCACTCATGACTTGATCTATTTTTTCATCGGATTTCCTTTTTAAATTTGAAGTTGCTTCCTTAACACGATTTTTTAAGGATTCATTAAGCGGTCTTGTGTGTACCATGTCTGATAAAAGTCCTACACCAGCATTTAATGCTTCTTTACCGATAACTTTAGCCCCACTCGACAATAAAGGTAATACTGAACGGAATAGCCCACCTAAGAAGCTTCCAATACCGTGTCCACGTTGATGTGCTGCACCCTTATAAATCACACCAACTCCGGAACCGGCTTGATGCATATAGAGTAATGTTCATAAGGACAGATATTGTTGTATTTTGGATACATTGTTATTTCCGTTTAAAGTGTAGTTTAACACAAGTCGTTCCAAATTGGAATGGTACGTTTTCTCCTGTGTTCGTTCTTATATCTACTTCTATCGTATCGAACTCTCTTCGCATAACAGATACATAATGTGGAGGTGAGAAGATATGCATTTTATTTGATCCATACGTATATTTAGCTGGATCCAATGGTATAATTCTTAATAATGAACACATAACATCACCAACCATCTGGGGTTCGATAATATCACAGTACACATATAACTGTGATGGTAAACCTAGATACAAATTAGCAGGAAATTTACTGACTGTTTTAGTAACCACATTAGTATTTGGATCAAATCCAAGTTGAAGACTTAACTTTGGTGAAAATTGTAAAGAAATAATTTTTTTATCTTCATTAGTGAGAGTGACATATTTCGATATCTTATCATAACGTAATCTAAAAGTTTCTCTCGAGTTACATGCCGTTAAAACGTCTTCAATGTTTTCGTAACTGGATGCTGGTATATGAGTTTTATATGTTACCACCGACTCATTTCCTTCATCACCTGGAACTTGCATTCTTTTGGTAACGTACATTAAATTTTCATGATCTTGAACAGTAAACATGGTACAGGGATATTGAAACTCTACTATGCCAACATACCATTCTTCTTCTAATTTAATCGACTTCGGTAATTTTGTACAGAAGTTAGTGGTTCTGTTTTCAGGAAAATATGACATTGAACTGTTACTTGGTAACGTTAAATAAAAACTGTCACTCGTCATATTTTCTCAAGACTTGAAGCTAATACCCAACTATTAAACTTATTCGGATAACCTTTCCATTTGACCAACAATTCCTTTCTGAGACCAGAGTATCGAGTACGCAGTATTTTATCTATTTTATACTTCGAAGAGGAATCATGACTAACCTTTTGCATTTCCTTTTCATAGAAAGTTCCAGTAATCATTTCATTTTGTAAATCTTTAAGGGTGTATACCACCCAAGGTGACCTATCTATAATCGATGTAATAACAAAGATTTCGTCACTCCAATTAGTTTCATAACCTTTTTGGAATATGTGTTTATATTTTGTGATTCTAACGTAATCACCAATACTAAATTTTGGTTTGTATGTATTAGATAATTTTGTACTATCACTATACAAATTACGCCACACAGTCATAATATTACTTGAATTAACATCACAAGGTCTCATTTTTATACTTCTATGAAAACTGTGATTATAGGAATATAGCAAATTGTCTAAGATATCAATGTAACGATAAGTATTATTATGTGTGAAGTAGCGCCACATTTTCGTCTTCAAAGTTCTTTGGAATCTTTCGACTATACTTGCTTTAATATCAGGGTTATTAGTTGTGTAATAATTTATGTTATAAGTTTTTAAAAACATTTGAACATCTTTCGAAATAAACTCAGTCCCTTTGTCTGATTGCAAATGTGTGGGAGTCACCTTTGCTTCAGATAATATACTTGCAAGACATTTTTTCACTGTAACAGAATTTTTCTTTCTCATTGCTCTTGCATACGCATATTTACTGAATACATCAATGATACACAAAATGTAATTAAAACCATCATTATATTCACTATAAGATCGCATATCACTTAAATCGACTTGCCAAAGTTCATTAAAATTAGATAAAATGTATTTGTTTCTAGGAAATCGTCGTTGGACAGGTTTATGTAGAGTGTAAGTTTCTTGAGATTCTAACCAGTTTTTTACTTCCTTTCTTGTCATTCGATTTTTCATAGCATCTGTTAATTGATATAAACTTCCATAACCAGCAGGATGAGAGATGTCATAGTAAATATCGTTAATTTCTAATACGGAGTCCATTTCTGCCAATCTATTTTCTTTTTGACTTTTTCTTTACTTGTTATGGCACTTGAAGGTGGTGTAGAATTTTCTAAGTTAGATTCAAATCGTCTACCAAAATTCGGAGTACTAGAGATATCATTGATGTAAGTTGCTCTTCTTGGATTACCGATGTAAGTCAAAGGTACTCTTAATTCCTTTAATGCTCTAGAAAATTCTGACCACCCGTTTGGTGAAGTGTTTTTCAACGGTCTTATAACATCACTGAGTAAATCAACTATGTTGCTCTTATAAATTTCCTTGTTGTCGATGTAAACTGTTCCTTTATGATCCCAATAAATTTTTTGTTTATTTTTTAATAATAAATCTATTAAGAGCTCACCTTTTGTTTTGTATGTCTTGGGTAAAAGGTTTATTAAAAGCCTTTTAGAATAATTAATATCGTTGTCTTCAGCGTTGGGTTCGACTATCTTCGAGGTGTCTTGTGTTGCTTCTGGAGGATGATCCTCACGACTATCTTTTTTTATAATTTCTGTTTCATTAAACGATATTATGGGTATTTCTAAAGGCTTTCGATCTTTACCAATAAAATACAAATATCTTTGTAGTGTTTGTAAATATAAGGACCATTTTTCTCGATCATCTATTTTCTTTTTTAAAACTTGATTCATTTCTTCGTCGAGTCGTGATAAATTGTTCACGTTTCTGTCTGTGTTATCATTTTTTAACTTTTCTATTATTTCAGGTTCAATTAATATCATTTTTTTTGTATTCTCCATAGTGGTTATTTGGTGACTGATCCCAATAATGCAATATGGCTCAATACGGCTCCCAAGATAATCGGTAAAAATGCGCCACCTTTTTGTATGATAATATTTTTTCTCGTTCTATTTGCTCCTTTTGAAATAAGCTTTCTTAAAATATGTTTATATTTTTCTAGTTTGTGTTTTTCTTTTGTAGGAATTGATATTTTTCCTTGAAGAACGTTGTAAATGCACTCACAAATGCAATGTATTTCTTCTTGGTTACAAGATTTTAATAATGCCTTTCGAAACTTTGGTTTAAGCACATGTAATGCTTTTAAAAAGTTTGTATGCGTAGTAACTCTTGGTTTCATAATTATGGAATGAAGCTTTCATGTTGGCTACTACTGTATTTATACCCCTTCTTAGATACATAACAAATGGTATACTCATTCGGAAATATATTTGTTTTGAACCGATATACGTCATCAGTGTTTTGTTTGAGATCAATCATTAAATAACCATGTAGTTTATTAGTGGCATCTCTATAAGCCTCTTCAACCAGTTTTGAGTTCTCAGGTGCAATTTGACGACCTAAAAAACGAATTTGTGTCCTATCTCGAGGATTTTTGAAATATATTATGTAACTAGAATTCAAGGAAATATCACGCTGTCCTTTACCCTGATGAAACAAATTTTGAGTTATGTAAAATACACTTAAATTTCGGTGGTGACTTCCCTTAGTAAAGATATCAACTACCCGACTGTACCATGTTTACTGTTCAATCCCACATGTAAAGAAAAAATACATATTTATACGATTTCATTTGATGTTTAACCATAGGCACCAATTCGTTATGTTTACGCTCAAATAATTGTTATCTCTTTTGAACAATTGAAAGTTGAATTTAACATGACAAATTATAGGCACCACTGCTCGCCTCACAGCTGCGGCTGGTCGCCTCCGGCGACCAGCCGCCAGAAAAACACAAACGAAAAACACAAACTAGAAAAATATAAACATATTTTAAGAAAGCTTATTTCAAAAGGAGCAAATAGAACGAGAAAAAATATTATCATACAAAAAGGTGGCGCATTTTTACCGATTATCTTGGGAGCCGTATTGAGTGCATTATTGGGATCAGTCACCAAATAACCACTATGGAGAATACAAAAAAAATGATATTAATTGAACCTGAAATAATAGAAAAGTTAAAAAATGATAACACAGACAGAAACGTGAACAATTTATCACGACTCGACGAAGAAATGAATCAAGTTTTAAAAAAGAAAATAGATGATCGAGAAAAATGGTCCTTATATTTACAAACACTACAAAGATATTTGTATTTTATTGGTAAAGATCGAAAGCCTTTAGAAATACCCATAATATCGTTTAATGAAACAGAAATTATAAAAAAAGATAGTCGTGAGGATCATCCTCCAGAAGCAACACAAGACACCTCGAAGATAGTCGAACCCAACGCTGAAGACAACGAAATTAATTATTCTAAAAGGCTTTTAATAAACCTTTTACCCAAGACATACAAAACAAAAGGTGAGCTCTTAATAGATTTATTATTAAAAAATAAACAAAAAATTTATTGGGATCATAAAGGAACAGTTTACATCGACAACAAGGAAATTTATAAGAGCAACATAGTTGATTTACACAGTGATGTTATAAGACCGTTGAAAAACACTTCACCAAACGGGTGGTCAGAATTTTCTAGAGCATTAAAGGAATTAAGAGTACCTTTGACTTACATCGGTAATCCAAGAAGAGCAACTTACATCAATGATATCTCTAGTACTCCGAATTTTGGTAGACGATTTGAATCTAACTTAGAAAAAGATTTCGAATATTCTACACCACCTTCAAGCGCCATAACGAGTAAAGAAAAAGTCAAAAAGAAAATAGATTGGCAAAAATGGACTCCGTATTAGAAATTAACGATATTTACTATGACATCTCTCATCCTGCTGGTTATGGAAGTTTAAATCAATTAACAGATGCTATGAAAAATCGAATGACAAGAAAGGAAGTAAAAAACTGGTTAGAATCTCAAGAAACTTACACTCTACATAAACCTGTCCAACGACGATTTCCTAGAAACAAATACATTTTATCTAATTTTAATGAACTTTGGCAAGTCGATTTAAGTGATATGCGATCTTATAGTGAATATAATGATGGTTTTAATTACATTTTGTGTATCATTGATGTATTCAGTAAATATGCGTATGCAAGAGCAATGAGAAAGAAAAATTCTGTTACAGTGAAAAAATGTCTTGCAAGTATATTATCTGAAGCAAAGGTGACTCCCACACATTTGCAATCAGACAAAGGGACTGAGTTTATTTCGAAAGATGTTCAAATGTTTTTAAAAACTTATAACATAAATTATTACACAACTAATAACCCTGATATTAAAGCAAGTATAGTCGAAAGATTCCAAAGAACTTTGAAGACGAAAATGTGGCGCTACTTCACACATAATAATACTTATCGTTACATTGATATCTTAGACAATTTGCTATATTCCTATAATCACAGTTTTCATAGAAGTATAAAAATGAGACCTTGTGATGTTAATTCAAGTAATATTATGACTGTGTGGCGTAATTTGTATAGTGATAGTACAAAATTATCTAAAACATACAAACCAAAATTTAGTATTGGTGATTACGTTAGAATCACAAAATATAAACACATATTCCAAAAAGGTTATGAAACTAATTGGAGTGACGAAATCTTTGTTATTACATCGATTATAGATAGGTCACCTTGGGTGGTATACACCCTTAAAGATTTACAAAATGAAATGATTACTGGAACTTTCTATGAAAAGGAAATGCAAAAGGTTAGTCATGATTCCTCTTCGAAGTATAAAATAGATAAAATACTGCGTACTCGATACTCTGGTCTCAGAAAGGAATTGTTGGTCAAATGGAAAGGTTATCCGAATAAGTTTAATAGTTGGGTATTAGCTTCAAGTCTTGAGAAAATATGACGAGTGACAGTTTTTATTTAACGTTACCAAGTAACAGTTCAATGTCATATTTTCCTGAAAACAGAACCACTAACTTCTGTACAAAATTACCGAAGTCGATTAAATTAGAAGAAGAATGGTATGTTGGCATAGTAGAGTTTCAATATCCCTGTACCATGTTTACTGTTCAAGATCATGAAAATTTAATGTACGTTACCAAAAGAATGCAAGTTCCAGGTGATGAAGGAAATGAGTCGGTGGTAACATATAAAACTCATATACCAGCATCCAGTTACGAAAACATTGAAGACGTTTTAACGGCATGTAACTCGAGAGAAACTTTTAGATTACGTTATGATAAGATATCGAAATATGTCACTCTCACTAATGAAGATAAAAAAATTATTTCTTTACAATTTTCACCAAAGTTAAGTCTTCAACTTGGATTTGATCCAAATACTAATGTGGTTACTAAAACAGTCAGTAAATTTCCTGCTAATTTGTATCTAGGTTTACCATCACAGTTATATGTGTACTGTGATATTATCGAACCCCAGATGGTTGGTGATGTTATGTGTTCATTATTAAGAATTATACCATTGGATCCAGCTAAATATACGTATGGATCAAATAAAATGCATATCTTCTCACCTCCACATTATGTATCTGTTATGCGAAGAGAGTTCGATACGATAGAAGTAGATATAAGAACGAACACAGGAGAAAACGTACCATTCCAATTTGGAACGACTTGTGTTAAACTACACTTTAAACGGAAATAACAATGTATCCAAAATACAACAATATCTGTCCTTATGAACATTACTCTATATGCATCAAGCCGGTTCCGGAGTTGGTGTGATTTATAAGGGTGCAGCACATCAACGTGGACACGGTATTGGAAGCTTCTTAGGTGGGCTATTCCGTTCAGTATTACCTTTATTGTCGAGTGGGGCTAAAGTTATCGGTAAAGAAGCATTAAATGCTGGTGTAGGACTTTTATCAGACATGGTACACACAAGACCGCTTAATGAATCCTTAAAAAATCGTGTTAAGGAAGCAACTTCAAATTTAAAAAGGAAATCCGATGAAAAAATAGATCAAGTCATGAGTGGTTCGGGATATAAAAGTAAAAGACAACAGTTACAAAGTATCAGTCAGTCGCAGCATTCAAAACGAAGAGCATTGAAAAAAACGAAGAAGAATAATAATTTAAAAATTAACGACATATTTTCAGAGTGTTAAAAAATATATTTAAAATAATGTCTTTTTGCATAATCATTCATGTGAATGTGTTAAGTCCGAGTTGGATTTATTTGCATTACCATCAACTCAAACTAGTATCGAAAGCGGTCAGTGGGTTCACTACAAACCAATTTCATCGCTCAGTGATGATGGACCAATCGAATTTCAGATTCCTGGAAGTGGTGATGACTACATAGATTTATCACACACTTTGATACACATAAAAGCAAAAATTCTAAATCAGGATTTAACACCTCTGACAGCAACAACTACTGTGGCTCCGGTTAATAATTGGTTACACTCACTCTTTAGCCAGTTAGATGTTTATTTGAATCAAAAACTGATAACACCTCCGAATAATACTTATGGTTATCGAGCTTACATTGAAACACTACTAAATTTTGCACCATCAGCAAAACAATCACACCTAACATGTGGACTCTGGTATGAAGACACAACAGGAAAAATGAATTCAACTGATGAGTCAAATAAAGGATTCACTATTAGACAAAAATTGGTAAAGGAGAGTAAGGAGGTCGAAATGATAGGACATTTACATGGAGACATATTCAACCAAGAAAAGTTTTTGATTAATGGTGTTGAAATGTGTGTAAAATTAGTACGTTCTCGAGATACATTTAATTTATTGTGTTCCTCTGATGATGTAAAATTAAAAGTTTCCATTATTGATGCTACACTTATGATTCGAAAAGCTCGTGTAAACCCTACTGTTTTGCTTGCCCATCAAAAGGTTTTATTATCAACCTCAGCTAAATATCCTATTACTAGGGCTGAAGTAAAAGTTCTAACCATTCCAGCAGGTATTCAGGGAAAAACTCTTGATAATATTTTCCTCGGTCAAGTACCAAAAAGATGTATAGTAGGATTTGTAGATAATACAGCGTTTAATGGGTGTCTTACAAAAAATCCTTTTGATTTCAATCATTATGGTATTAGTTCTTTTTGCTTATACATCGACGGAACACAGATTCCTTCCAAAGCTCTACAACCTGTTTTTAGCAACAACTTGTTTACATCAACTTATCATACTTTGTTCTCTGGAACAGGAATTCATTTCCTAAATGAGGGTAACGGTATTTCTAGAGCTGATTACGCTAATGGATACTGCTTGATGGCGTTTGACTTAACTCCAGATTTATCAGCCAATTCAACAGCTCATTGGAATCTTATCCGACATGGAAGTGTTCGGTTAGAAGTTAGATTTGAGGCAGCTCTAACACAAACTGTTAATTGTATTGTTTATGCCGAGTTTGATAACATTATAGAAATAGATAAAAATAGGAACATAAGTGTAGATTTTAGTAGTTAAGTTTTAATTGTGTATGAAGACACATGTTTTATATTATTATGAATACCCTAGAAATAACAAAATGTTTGAAAAAAGTATGTCATTCACTGGAGTTCAATGTTTACGCAGCTAATCGCATTCCTATACATGTTACACCACCTTTCTACATGATTAGTAATCTTGATCCTGATACTAGACCTGGTTCACATTGGATAGCATTATGTATCAACAATAAAGGAGTTGGCGAATACTTTGATACTTTTGGTCGTAAACCTGAAAGTTATCATTTATCATTTTTAAGAAAAAATACCAATAGATGGATTTATAATCATAAAGTTATTCAAAGTGTATTTTCATCTGTTTGTGGTGAATATTGTTTACTTTATTTGTATTTCAAAGTTAGAGATATGGGTTTGACAGATTTTATTGATATGTTTACTGATGATACTATTCAAAATGATGTAATGCTAAAGCAAATGTTTAAGACTTTCATAACATAGGTAAGCTAAATTTGTAAGTAAAAAAAAAAAAAAAATTGAAATAAAACTGTACATAACAAAATGTTTTGCATATTACTTGATTCCCCTACCTCAGAAAAACCTAGAGGAGTAATAAAGAAAAAAACCAAAGAAATATAATGTTGAATAAATTTATTCGTAATTAAGATATAACATCAAGAAAGAGCTTAGTTTATCCATCGCCTTAGTAGTGAGGATTCCAGGTGAAGTTATGCCTTTGATCTTACTTTTCATCTCCTAACATCAGGTGAGATGAAGACAAAGCGCTTTCCTGAAAAATCAATAAAATACAATCGCATAGTTGTTAAGGTGATTAAGACCGAGGTGTCATTTATTAGTAAATCAACTGAACAAAAGTACAGTGGCATCGGTACGTCATTAGATAATGATGTGCATCGGGAATGGTAATTAAGACCGAGGAGTCATTAACGATTCATTAGTAAATGAACTGAGAGCTGCCGCTCAAAAATTGTATCTCGGAAACGGTTAAAGATATCGCTCTGGGACCCAGCGCAATCGATTCAAATGGGGGGGTTTTCCTTTTTTTTTTTTTTTTTTTTTAGTTTTGGAAACGACTTGAACTAGCCCAGCGGGGGTCAGAACCAGACCAGTTTTGAGTGCGCCAGAACTCTCAAAACCCTACTACTATGGAGATATACGTTAATGAGATCTTGTCGCTTGCTGATCAATTGCGTAGCATGAAGAAACCTCTTGACGATGAATTTCTGGCTGCTATTATGCTTCAATGGTTGCCTCAGGAGTATGAGCCCATGATTATGGCTCTGGAGCACTCAAGCATGGACATAACAACTGATATGGTAAAAACCAAACTTCTTCAAGACGAGCGATGGACAGGGAGTACTGGTGTTAGCAATGACTGCTTGTTTACACGTAATCGTGGTAGCAACAAGACCAGTTTCCCGAGATATAAAGAAAAATGCTTCTAGTACATCGAGATATACCAAATTCTCGTCGAACGCGAATAAGCTGTGGTGCTGGAAGTGTCGATCAAAAGGTCACGCCAAGAAGGACTGTCCTCAACTGGATCATAAACTTAACACTGACAGTTCTTGGATTTTAGATTCAGGTGCCACGGACAATATGTCTGGATGTCGAGAATGGTTTAAATCTCTCGATGAATCGTCGACGAAAGAGGTGTATGTTGCTAACGGCAAGAAGTTAGTAGTAACTGGTAAAGGCGACGTACATTTTACGGTTAACTTTCGTGGTAGCACGATAGATATAACTTTAAAAGATGTAATGTTTGTACCTGACTTTACTGTAAATTTAATATCTGTGTCTACTCTTGCTGAGAAAGAATTTTATTTTAATTTTAATAATAATGGATGTGAAATATTTAAAGATGGAAAAGTAGTTTTATATGCTAGGAAAGTTGGGAGAGTTTACAGACTACAAACTGTCGGTAGAGTCAATCTGACAACGTCATCTACGTCTAAGGACATGATGTTATGGCATCAACGATTAGGACATCTTAATTTTGATAGCTTGGCATCACTTAGGAAGGTCGCTAATGATATTGATTTTCAGGTTACGACTCAGAAGAAAGTTTGTGATGTGTGTCTTAAGGGTAAGCAATCACGCACTCCCTTTGAGACTAATCATAGTAAGCAGGTGGCGGACGCACGACTGGCGCTTCTACATAGTGAAGTCATGGGGCCGATGCCGACCACTTCTCTCGGAGGCAGCGCTACGTCCTCACGTTCCTAGACGACTACTCCAGGAAAGTTTTCGTCTATCCTATTGCGAAGTAGAGTGATGTGTGTAAGTACACTATTGAATTTATTAGATTGGTAGAAAACCAATGTAGTGCTACGGTGAAAGTATTGAGAACGGATAATGGCTCGGAGTACGTTAATGCTGAGTTGACAAATTTTCTTAAAAAGAAAGGCATTGTTCATCAGCTGACGGTACTGTAGAACTCGTAAAGGTTGGGGGGCGTTTGTTTTAATAACAACAACCTTTATTTAGTATACGAGTTCATTTATTGTATACTTTTATATACATTTACAATTACATATTTACAATATAAAAATAACATGGTCAAGTCTACCCATGTTGGCACTTCAGATCGTTCTCCCCATTCCCAGTTTGACATCTTGTCAATTCAAATTATGTTTTTAATAAATTACTATAAAGTAAAACCAGCCAGCGCCCTAACATGGTATAAACTCTACATTCCTCCCAACCTGAGGAAAAAAAAATTTTTAAACAAAAAAAATTATTTCCCAACTTTTTTTTTTACATTTCTACCCATTTCTAAACATTTCTAAACATCCTAGCAGAAACATGAAAAAAAATACATACAAGAATGATTCAACCTAAACCCAACTTGGATTTAGCTATTCGAAGAATTAAACTTCGAAGAACTTGGCACATATAAACCCGTCAAAACTATATACCTATTTCGAATCATCCTCTAAATTAAAAACTAACACGACTCATATACATCACCCTTAACAAAAATTACATAACTAACTTTATCAATCTGCATGTTAAAATATTTCATGTTAATGCAGAGAAAAATTCCAACTTTCTAAGGGTGTGATAGTCGTTCTTAAACTTAAGCTTTATAGCAAGACTCAAAGCAGATACTATCAACTTATCAATAGGAAAAAATATTCTACACCATTATATTTAAAACTCTCATGAATTCAAGAGGCTCAAGTACAAGGTAAGAAATAGAATCCCCAAAAACATGTCAACTATCCCACGTTATGACTTGATACTCAATAATACAATATTCCCTCATAATCTATAGAATTAGGGAATTATTGATTAAACTTTAAGGCAAAAGATAATCCCTCTATTTCCAATCCATTACTTAGGTAGAACTTCTACTAAGTAATTCCGAATGCTTATGAGAATAGTCACTCTATTCTACACCAGAAATTGCTTATCGTGAGAGAAATTTATTAACTCACTACAAACTACTAAAATAACAAACTATTAATTAACCCTATACTACTATTACACTACTTCTATAAATCAAATAACCTACAACATCATACTCCTCCATACTACTAACTCCTTAACCCTTCATAAACTAATGCTCTAAATACTCAGCCCTTTATCTGCATACTACATACTGCTAACTCCTAAACCTTCACCAACTATGCTATAAATACTCAATCCTTTAACCCTCAGTAATAACAAACCATTTACAAACCAGATACTAACCCTATATCCCATCATTTATGTGTGTGAAACCCAAATCAGGAATCCATGACAAATAGCTTATTGCCTAATCATGTTACACCAAATAATAGAATAAGTCGACTAGATCTATAACAATCTAATTCTACTTAACCCTTACAACTCCTTTTTATCTTTCTCGAATCATTACTTTACCAGCATTCAACATTACAAATACGTTAATAAACCTATCTCACGCTTTTTAACAATATTTTCCTTATCATATCAAACTACTCTTTAAGGTATGTCTTGTATTTGGTCCTCTTTTTCAAACATCAATTGCTACCTAAAATACGTTTTTCATATTTCTCTCGTACATATGAAAACATTAAGACACATATTAGCAAATAACAATGACAACATATAACTTAAAATTAATCTACTAAAGCCTTCCCTTTTTACACAAACTTATGATAATTTACAAACATACATACACAACAATGTCTACAAACACACATCATCGTGACATGAAATGCTTTAGGCGATTTGTATGAAAAACGAACTTTACAAGCCACCAACATTAGACCTCCTATCGCTTAATGATTCTATATGCCATTGATAAAGACGTGCCAGTTTCGTACATCTGCCAATAACTCGCTTTGGAACATAATAAAAACTAAATCATTGACGTTAAAGAATACCGGTCTAACTCTTACGTAGTGCCTTCGTAAATGATCTACTCATACGACCTACCTGTTCCATCGAATTTTCGTTTTAGGATAACCCGTTCCTAAATCTACATTAATTACAAAACGTTTTTCCTCCACCGGCAAGGAAAATTCACCACTATTTGGTGCCTTCAAGACATATACGTAATCATTGTTACGCAATTTCTGAAAATCAATAAAGTCAACAATTGATTGATGCCTGTCACTTGTTGACACATCAATGTTTTTCTTTTCCGCGCCCGGCTCGGAACTTTCTAAAACAATTGCCTGATATAGAACATTCGATGACCTATCTGACTTTTGTTCTAACTTCAAACTTTCTAAACCAATTGTTTGACATGGAACATTCGATGACTTACCTAACTTTTGTCTAACAAGCGAACTCGATTTTTCCGAATCCTGTCTTGCAACAATAGCGGCTTTACCTATTTCGCTCGAAACATTTGGATGAACTAAATGAATATCTCCTAACTTTTGTCTAACAATCGAACTCGATCTTTGCGAATCCTGTCTTGCAACAAAAGCGGATTCATCTTTTTGGCTCAACACATTTTGCTGAACAGAATGAATATTTCCTAACTTTTGTCTAACAATCGAACATCTTTCAGAGTCCTGTCTTGCAACAAAAGCGGATTCATCTTTTTGGCCCAACACATTTGGTTGAACAAAATGAATTTTTCCTTGGGAAAAAGACACACAATTGTTATAAAAATCAATACACATTTTATTCGTTATTAAGAAATCCTGACCTAATACTACACTACATTTTAAGTCAGTTATAATTATAAATTCTTGTTTAAATAACAAATCGCTCAAAGAAAACATTATATCGCATTTTCCAACTACTTTTAACCTACTACCATTACTCGCACTAATACATCTATTTTCTACATCTCTACATTTTACTCCTATCTCATCCGCGGCAGCTTGACTGATGCAGGAAACCGTGGCACCTGTGTCTACAAGAGCTACACAATTTACCTCATTTGTAGAAAATACTATTAATGGCAATAACGTAGAAGAAGGTCTAACCTGTTGACTAGCTTCATCCATCGCTTGCAATTTCACGTCAGATGTGTGCGCTTGCAAAAGACCAGACGACATCTCAAAAACATCACCGTCGCGACAATTGGCCTTCTTTATTGTCGGCGAGGTTGAAAACCCGGCTGCGACTGCGTTTTCCTAAAATTAGAACGTAAATTATAGCTATTTGAAGGTGCAGGTCCTGGTACAACGCGTGCACGCGCGCATTCATCTTGCACTTTCGTCGTCATTGGCGGACCAAAAGGAGTGGGCGTACTACGATCACCTCCCCCACCAACAAACTTATGAACGAACGCAGCAGGATTCTGCGCTAAGTTCATCTGCTCTTCACGTGCTTGTGGATACACCTTCTCCAATTGCAAAATAACCTCCCTGAGGTCTCTTTTACACGCATAGTGGGAATATGCCAGTTTACTCTTGTAGTAAGGCTTTAATCCCTTTAAAAATTGCGTAATGAATGTTGCTTCATTAGTTATGTTTGCTTTGCTAGCCAACTCCGATAAATTATAAAAATGCTCGCTCAGGCCTTTCTGGTCCTGTTTCGCACTATAAAACAATTCGGAGTAATCACACACTTCAAACTCTTCCCTCAATTTATCCACCACTTCTTCAAAGCTTTTACATGAAGCTTTTATTGATCGAAAGTAGTGAAGTGCAGACCCTTTTAAAAATACTGGCAACAACAATAACCGTTCCTCAGAGCTAGTGCACTTCTTATAAACTGCTACTGCTTGGAACTGCTCCAGAAACTCTTCCACCGACTCATCAAAATGACCCGTAAAACAAGTGACTACGCGATCCATTTTGCTTAAAAAAAATTTTCCTCTTTTTTCAGGTATAGATTATCTTAATTTCTTTTCTATTCTTCATTCTTCAACACTTAGCTTATTCACCATTCTTTTCAGTGCTTTCGTGCCACCTGAAAAACGGAAACTTTTTCGCGCACGGCCGGCTCTTGACGCCTCCACCATTGTAGAACTCGTAAAGGTTGGGGGGCGTTTGTTTTAATAACAACAACCTTTATTTAGTATACGAGTTCATTTATTGTATACTTTTATATACATTTACAATTACATATTTACAATATAAAAATAACATGGTCAAGTCTACCCATGTTGGCACTTCAGATCGTTCTCCCCATTCCCAGTTTGACATCTTGTCAATTCAAATTATGTTTTTAATAAATTACTATAAAGTAAAACCAGCCAGCGCCCTAACATGGTATAAACTCTACAGTACCATATTCTCCGCAGCAAAATGCTTCGGCAGAACGCCTGAATCGAAGTTTACTCGATAAAGTTAGATGTCTACTGTACAATGCAAATCTCGATGACAAGATGTGGGCAGCAGCTGTACACACAGCGGCATTTCTTATTAACCGATCGCCTAGTTCGAGACTCTCTGGTAAGTTGCCAGAAGAGGTGTGGAGCGGTAATATAGTGAGCCTAAAGAATTTGCGTGTCTTTGGTAGCGAGGCATACGCACATGTAGATGACTGCAAACGTAAAAAATTAGACCCCAAAAGTAAGAGGCTAATCTTTATAGGTTACTGTGATAACGTTAAAGGATACCGTCTGTTCAATCCTGATGAGAATAAGATTGTTGTATCACGTGACGTGGTATTCAACGAATCTGTGTTTCCAGGCAGAAACTCTAAAATAGGGCCAAAACGCATGTTTGAACCTATTTATCTTACAGGAGGTGATTATGAAGAGGAGATACTGCAGACTACGCCGGTTGAGGCGGAGCCAGAACCGAATTTCTTCGAGTCATCAGATTACCCACTTGAGGCGAAGACAGATGGAGTTCCTGTCGAATCACCAAGTCTTTCTGTTGAGTTGGAGTGTGAACGCGCGCCTAGTGAAGACTCAGTAGTGACGCCTTAATTGGCACCAGAGTCTACTGGTCAGCGATATAACCTACGTCCACGAATGCCTAAACCGGCTTGTAACGTCACTAACGTTAGTAATGTGACAGATCCTATAGAGCCGCGTACTGTCAGAGAAGCTATGAGTTGTGAAGATAAAGAGTTATGGCAGAAAGCCATACAAGAGGAAATAGATTCTTTCGTCTTACACGGAGCTTGGGAGCTAACTGATAAGCCAGTTGACAAGAACGTCGTTAAAAATAAGTGGATTTTTACACTTAAACGAGACTGATGGAAACATTACACGTTATAGGGCGAGGTTGGTAGCGAAAGGCTTTACTCAAAAATATGGTGAAGATTTCCATGAAACTTTTTCACCGGTCGTTCGTCATTGTTCTATCAGATTGTTATTATCTTTAGCTGTGGAAATGAACCTTAAGATTGATCATTTGGATGTACAAACAGCATTTCTAAATGGAGACTTGCGTGAGGAGATTTTTATGCAACAACCGGAAGGTTTCAAATGCCTTAGGAGTGAGAACAAAGTCTATAGACTACGAAAGGCTGTTTATGGGTTAAAGCAAGCATCGCGATCTTGGTATCAAAAGGTAAAAGATGTCTTACTTTCCTTGGGATACAATCAATGTAAACAAGAGGACTGTATATTTACTAGTCAATTGTTTATATTGCTTTGTATGTTGACGATTTTTTCGTGTTCTATAATGACAAACGTTTGGCTGATACTTTGAAAAGTTCATTGTTAAAAGTTTTTAAACTCAAAGACTTAGGACCGGTACAGAATATGTTAGGTATTAAAGTAGAACGTGATGCAACTTCCATTAAACTTTGTCAGGAAAATCGGATTGACAAGTTGTTAGATCGTTTTGGCATGACGGACTGTAAGTCTGTAAAGTTTCCCATGATAACTAACATTAGTTCTGTCAGTGAGAGTAAGTCAAGTCAAGTCAAGTCAAAATATATTTATCCAATAAACTCAATTAATAAGTACTTTGAATCGTCCAAATCTTTTTTGATTCAGGACATAATTTTTTAACTGTGGCAAAGAATGGGCGCAAGAAACCACAGCGCACAAAAGCAACGACATTTACAAACAAAAAAAAGAGTATGTCGTTACCAGGTCAATACAAAATATGAATTTAAAAATATAAAAAAATGATGCAATACAAAATTACAATACAATGTAGTATCAATTAAATAGAGACAATTAGAAATAGCTGTTGGAGTGCTTGGAGCATTTCAGATCCAAGCTGTTTTGTCTTCTGTGTAATCTGACACTTTATAATAAGCTTTTTTATAAAGCTTTTCTTTGATTTTGATTTTAAATTTATTAAGATCTAATTCCTGAATATCATTTGGTACTTTGTTGTAAAATCTTACACACAGACCCCTAAAAGAATTATTTATTTTATGGAGCCTAGTATAAGGTACTGCTAATTTGTTCTTACTTCTAGTGTTTACATTGTGAATATCACTGTTTTTTGAAAACATTCCAGTATTTTTATGAACATAAATCAAATTTTCATAAATGTATTGTGATGCAACTGTCATTATATTTATATTCTTAAATCTCTCTCTGAGAGAGTCGCCAGCCTTTAGGTTATAGATTGCTCGAATAGCCCTCTTCTGAAGCACAAAGATAGTTTGAATGTCGGCAGCATTTCCCCACAGTAAAATGCCGTACGACATTACACTATGAAAGTAACTGAAATAAACTAATCTGGATGTATCAACGTCAGTTAACTGACGGATCTTCATTACTGCATAAGCCGCAGAGCTAAGTCTATTCGACAATTTAGCTATATGTGGGCCCCACTGAAGCTTGGCATCTAACGTGATGCCTAGAAACACAGTGGTGTCCACAGGATTCACATTCGTACTTGTAATGCTACGAATAACATTGTAAATAAGTTTCCTTACCAAGAGTTGATTGGTAGTCTAATGTACCTATGTGTAACTACACGCCCTGACATTTCGTTTGCCGTGTCATATTTAAGTAAATTTAACAGTTGTTATACGGAATTCCATTGGATTCAAGCTAAGCGTGTACTGAGATATCTTAAAGGTACAAAGCATAAAGCCTTAGTGTTTAAGAAATCAAATTCAAATCCCATTCTTGAGAGATATTCTGATGCGGACTGGGCTTCAGACCCTGATCGAAAGTCATACACGGGTTATGTGTTTAAATATGGCGGTAACTCGATATCTTGGAGTAGCTACAAACAGTCGTGCATAGCGCTTTCGTCCACCGAGGCGGAGTATTGTAGCTTGAGCGAAGCAAGCAGAGAAGCGGTGTTCCTGCAAGCTTTAGTTAAGGAATTGTTAATAACGACTAGTTGTAAAATAGTAATGTATTGTGATAATCAATCTGCTATTCAGCTTGCTACCAATCACACTCTACATAGAAGGAGCAAGCATATTGAAATTAGATTTCATTATGTTAGAGATATGATTGATAGATTTAACGTTGAAATTGTATACATCCCTACGGATGAGATGACAGCAGATATATTCACGAAGCCCCTGGGCTGTGTCAAGCACGAGATGTTCACGCGTCTGCTTGGAGTGGCTTGAAGCCATGATGCCCACGTTATGGGCATGTTGGAGTATAACGCTGGCCATCATTAAGAAGACTAATACTTTTTGTATTTTTGAATTAAGTCTTGTCAGCGCTGTCTCTGTCATTCGGTTTTATTTCTTTTGTCATACAATGTTTATAAAATAATATATTATATTTTCACGATATTTACATTATTTCCACTGCGCCAGTGCTGCTAATCTCACATACTCATAGTAGTAACTCGTGGACGAGGTAAGTTTCCCATAAATTGCTGAAGCGTTTGACCCTAAAATCTTCTACACTTTATACATTTATTTACTGTTCTCGCACTTCCCCACCAACTGCCCAAAAGCGATCTCTAATCGAGCTTAACAATTGTTGAGGACCACAATGCAGCAGACGAAGATGCTCAGCTTCAAATAATAATTTTGTGAACACATTGCACCTTTAGAATTACAACGACGCAAGTGCAAAATATCGTCAAAATGAGTTAGGTATAACAAATGCTCTGAAAACTAGCAAACTATCGTAAGAAACATTGACTGTTTTGTAATTCCAATAAATGCCGCTACATGGAAGTAGCGTCAACGTCAAATTGAGCGAGACTTGAAAGCAACAACGCCTGATTGGCAAGTTACTCGCGGGGAGTGGGACGAGTTAGTTGATTCAAGGTGCTACAACGACGCTAAGGTAATTAGGCCATTTTTAGAGTTCCGTAGCCAAATGGCAAAAAACGGAACCCTTATGGATTCGTCATGTCTGTCTGTCCGTCCGTATGTCACAGCCACTAAATTTTGGGGGTTCCCCATACTTAGAACTGAAACTCAAAAAATTTTTTTCATCAAACCCGGTAGGTCTTCAAAAATGATATTGAGGTTTCTAATATCATTTTTTTCTAAACTGAATAGTTTGCGCGAGAGATACTTCCAAAGTGGTAAAATGTGTGTGTCCCCCCCCCCCCCGCCCCCTGTAACTTCTGTAACCATTGGTTTGAACGAGATCTAGTAAGTAGTTTTTTTTGATACATCATAAATTAATTAATTTAAAAAATATATAATAGTACGGAACCCTTCGTGCGGGAGTCCGACTCGCACTTGGCCGGTTTTTTTACTGTTTTAAGAAGAACATTGACTCAAATGTAACTTATGTCACTATTCCAACATTTTTTTTCAAATATTTATAAGAACAATGACTATGATAAGAAGAACAACAACGACCTAATTATCACAATTAGGTCGTTGTTCGTCTAAATTTTATATCTTGTTATTGTGATTTAGGTCATAACATAATGGAGTCACGCACAGGGAGCTAAATTAGTTAGATTGGCTAAAGATCACTATTGTGCTGAGGAAAATGGCTCATTTAATCAAACAGCATCAAAAAGGTAAGGTTCCAAAATTAAGGAAGATACGGATTCGCTCAATACGTCTGATTCTGTAACAGGTGACTTTTTTGAAACCGATTCTGGAGATGAATTTAAGCCATCGTCATCGAATAACAGATACGGTAGCAATAGCGTAGACAGTAGTTCAAGTAGTTCCTCTTCATCTTCTTCTTCGTCTAGCTCGGAATATGAACATGAAACCAATGTTTCTGCTCCTGAAGCATCAAGTGCAACTCACGACACGATTTCTGAGTCACCAGGACCAAAAAAGCGCAAAAAAACTTAGGTACCAGAAATCCAAATAATCGCGTTAAAAAAGAAATCGCGTTTCTGATTATGATACGAAAGATAATGATTTCCATTCGCCATTTTCAAGTCATACACTAACATTTAAATTTTTTTTTTCTTTTTGGACATTATATTATTGAGATAGTAGTAAAAAAATATTTTTAATTTACTAATGTTGTACCTTAACGTCATTGTTCATCACTATTTTTTATCATTTTATATATATTTTAGTGGAACAATGACAACTGTAGGTGCCCCGTATTTTGAGAATTTATATCGGTATCGTTATTGATCAAACACTTGCCTTTAAGAGGAAACACTACGTCGACGTGGCATGCAAAATTCTCATACAAAACACAGAAAAACGACGTTTTGTAGTCCCCTGTTTCCTCCCTCAGAACTGGACCAATTTTTATTACTTTTTCAGCATCGGTTAAAGAAAGAGATTTTCTATGTCTGTATGTTTGATTTTTGTTTTAAAGCAGCCACTTAATGTTTCTGAAGACGCCTTAAAACGGAGTGATTTCGCTAAATTTTGAAGGCTCCTGGTTATTAAATAAATGACTTATTGCAAAAAAAATCAAACATACGTACATAGAAAATCTATTTCTCTAACCGATACTGAAAAAGTAATAAAAAATTGGTCCAGTTCTGAAGGAGGAAACAGGGGACTACAAAACGTCGTTTTTCTGTGTTTTGTATGACAGTTTTGCGTGCCACTTCGACGTAGTGTTTCCTCTTAAGCCTCACATTGAATTGTTAGTAGGTACCCAAATTACAAAAACTAATTTATGTCTTTAGGTCTCTTAGACACGTGGCAGACCGTCAAGTCATTAAGATGGTATACTACTCTCTGTGCCAGTCTCTTGTGGAGATTGTGTTACTATATGGGGAGGCGCTGCCAAATCTCATCTTATTGAGGCCAGAGAGGGCACAGAGAGCTATTTTAAAAGTTGCGGGTCTCCCTTTCCGACACCCTACTGATGACCTATACAACAGTTGGGACCTTCTGTCTATCAGGAAAATTTTCGTGCTACAAACGATTCTCAGGCAGCAGTCACTTTCGTATTATGATCCTGAGTTACATAAACACAAAAGAAGGAAACACAAAATATGTGTGACACGCAAATTTAATACAGCCACCTCTCACAATTTCTTTTGTCTTTTGGGTCCTCACCTTTATAATAAACTTAATAAAAATTTTAACATTTATCTGCTTACTAAGTCTTCTTGCAAATCTACAGTTTCTAAATATCTTAAAAGTCTAACTTACCAGACTACAGAGAATCTGCTTCATATTCTTCGCTAGGATCTTATTGTCACTAATAACTTTTCCGTTTGATAAACGAACCAAGTGACGCACTCACTTTCACTCACTCACCCACACATACACACTACACACACACACACACAAACACACACACACCCACACACACACACACACACACGCGCGCGCGCACGCACGCACGCATGCACGCACGTTTGCACGCACGCACACACACACACACACACACGACACATAAATACACGCACGCACGCACTTACACAATACAGCAATTCGCTCTAGTATAAATTGTTGCTATAGTATTAATTTTCTTATTTCACGTTCATGGTACCTACCTCTTATACGAGATTTTACCTTAAACAAGAGGGCCCTGGTGACTTTCAAATGTATTTTTGTCGAGTGTATGGTATTAAAATTTGCACTAACGTCGTTGTAATTCTACAAGTGCGACATGCTTTAAGTCAAGCAAAATTGGGTGAATTTTATCATATAAACAGTATAAACATTTTGAATTCGTCCACCTACTCGCAAAACGTTATTCTCATCAAGAAAAGGACTTAACGGTTAGATATTTGGTTTTGAATGTAGACTTTTAATGTTGTTAAAGCGTAAATATCTTTATCAAAGGACTCTTTCTGTGATTGTTTAGATAGAATTAAAGAGTTCTTTAATTCATCAGCTGTAAGCTGACCATTAAACTTGGAATTATCTTTTTTATAATTGTTGACAAATCTTAGAACATAAGCAAAAATTCTTTGTAATTTGGATAATTTTGAGTATATCTCAAACAACAGACAGTATAGTGCAATAGACCATTTTATTGAGTTATTGGTTTCAGTTTCATAGAGAGTAGAGTAAATTCCTTCCAACTTGGTTCACCTGATACCTACTTTGCCCGTGCCGTGAAATAAAGGAGAGAAACTTCAAAACCATTGTTTTCATTAGATTCACCAAATCGCCAGTTCGTGACGTGAGATAGTGTTGGACAATTTTGGACCTGCAGACGTCATAATTTGTTGGACCGTTCGCCCTACCCATTACAGATTACTTAAATAAAGTAAAGTAATGTGTGAAAATGTGAGTGCTTCTTGATTTGTGTTTGTTTGAACGTATATAAATTTCAACTGCTAAAATGACGAGAATTGACAACTTTTTCAAGCCAGTGGCAAAAAATAGTTACTACTAGCGAGGAAAAAACTACTCCAAGCATGGCTTCTGTTGATAGTGGACAACTAGAAACTATTTTGTCAAGTTTATTATCAGAAAAAAATGTAATTTCAGCCGGACCGGCTGGGAGATGTAGAAATAAAGGAGAGTGTTCAACTTCAAAAACGTGCAGTTTAGATACAATGATTATAAGTGAAACTTTTCCTGATATCGGCGTGGTTTCTAATGCCATATATAACACACAGTATCCTCCTCTTGTAAACACAGATGAACAGAAAAAAAAATTATTACACAGCCGTTTGTCCCAGATGCGTCTTTTTCGTATCCGGCTAGTAGCTTTATAAAGAGGAAACTTAAATTTCGAAGAGAATGGATGGGATCATGGGAATGGTTAACATATTCGCCGAGTAGGAACGGTGTGTTCTGCAAATATTGCGTTGTCTTTTCATCAGGCACCGCTGGAAAAGGTTCCCATCAGACATTTGGAAGTTTTGTCAGCAAACCATTTGATAATTGGAAAGATGCAACAGAAAGATTTCGCGAACATTCTGCTGTTAAATATCACCAGTTTTCTAAGTTACGCGCAGAAAATTTCTTACGCGTAATGGATTCAGCATCAGCAGCTGTAGACGTTGCATCACAGCTTAATGATCAAAGGCGCAAAAAAAAGGAAAGAAATAGAACAGCACTAAAACCTATCATCGAAACTATCATCTTCTGTGGAGAGCTAGTTAGTTGCCGCTAGCTAGTTGCCGCTTCGTGGAGACAAAGACAGTGGACCATTAACTTTAGAAAAGCCACTTAGTAAAGATGGAAAATTCAGGGCTCTGCTGCGATACCGAGCAAGCTATGATAATATCCTGAAAGATCATATCCTTACAACCCCTAAAAATGCAACGTGTTTTAGCCCTATTATTCAAAATGAAATAATAGATACTTGTGGAAAGATAATTCAGAAAAAAGTTGTGACACAAATAAATAGTTCAGAGTGTTTCGCGATTCTTCGCGATGAAACCTTAAGAGTGGAACTGAACAGTTGTCTTTGTGTGCGAGATACGTTTATAAAGGTATTTTGATAAAGGACTTTCTCAGTTTCATTGAAATACACGACCTAAGTGCCGAAAATATAAGTGCAGAAATTTTAAAAAACTGTCGTGAGATTGGTTTGAACCTCGATAAACTAGTTAGTCAGGGGTATGACAGAGCTGCTACCATGGGAGGACACATCAGTGGTGTGCAGACGAGAATCAGAAAAGAATTTCCTAAAGCCAAATACGTACATTGCTTGGCTCATCGTCTGAACCCAGTTCTTTCAAAAGCTCTTTCAATTCCCGAGGTGAGAAATTCAATGGGCGTTGTGAAAGAAGTCTGCAATTTACTTCGCAACAATGCAATGGCTGGGAAACAGTTCAAGGAAAATGTGGAAAAGCTCACACCAGAAAGTAAGAAAAAAAGACTGGTCGGCATGTGTGCCACTAGATTTATAGAACGTCACGATTCTATAAATGTATTTTGTGAGTTACTCGAACCTATTGTCGTTACATTGAGAGAACTATCCTGCACAAACAGAACTGTTGCCCAAACTGCATCTACACTCATAGCTGCTATGGAAAAGAGTAGTTTCATGATTTTTCTAAAAACCTGTAAAAAAAATTTCAGTTACACTCTCACACTATCAGCATATTTGCAGAACCCTACACACGACCTGGCCTCTGCTATGAAATTTTCCGATGACATTATCGGAAAACTAAAAGGGATACGTGACGATGTTTACCCGGTATTCTCGGAAATATATAACGCATGCTGCAAGATAGCGGAAGATGTCTTGCAAGTAGCAATCCAGCGTCCTCGAGTTACAGCCCACCAAACTGCACGAAGCAACCCTCCCAGCGATACTCCTGAAAAATACTTCAGAAGAACCATTTTTATACCGTGCTTGGACGATTTGATATCTGGCATGAATGATAGATTTGGGAATCAAAGAGAGCTGCTTTCTTCTTTAGAAATTATTCTTCCGAAAAATGTGGACGAGAGGAAGATAAGTGAATTAGAAAATATGAAAATTTATTGGGAAAAAAGTGTTGGAGAATCATTAATAAAAGCAGAGTACAGTATGTGGTGTGCCAAGTGGAAAAACACAGATAAGAAACCAGTCAAAATTATGGAAATTTTAGACACGTGACAAAATTTTCTTTCCTACCATTAACAGGCTAATACAATTTTGGCCACCCTTCCGGTTTCAACGGCATCTGTGGAGCGGTCGTTTTCATGCCTAAAGAGAATAAAATCCTTTCTAAGGAATAGAATGGCGGGCGAGAGGCTTACTGGTCTCGCTCTTTTGTCTATTCATTCCGCATTAGCGCCAGATCCTGTCCACTCAACCGTCCACGGTAGTTTTACTCACCGAGAAAAAATAAGTGCGAAACGTCCACGGTAGGTTTACTCACCGAGCATTTAAACCTCCAACCGTCCATGGTAGGTTTAGTTACCCGTTTTAATAGGTCAAAGAACGTAGTACGTGGGTCCGTGAAAAAATTTGAGGTGGTTCTTTGGTTACTAATTCATCATACAAGTAAAAGAAATCTATATATTGCCACAGAAAATTTCACAGAAAAAAATAATGAAATTGACGAAATTGACAGTTCGCCAAAACGGAATTTTGCAGCGTAAGCGTCTTTAAAAATGTCGAAATACTCTTCTACTCACCATATTTCCTAAATAAGTGCACATCAAAACAATCGCAAACTAATTATCGTTAAAGATTGGATAAGTTTGTTTACATTCGTAGACAGTGACATTGCAACTAAATTTTTTTTCTGACCAAGCGCCATAAACACTGCAACGTTCTTTGATAAGTTGCCCACTGCACCTAGTTCGTAGTTCCGCAAGAAAATTTGAGGTGGCTGTATGGATATCAGTTGATCCGTAGAGCAATTGAAACTATGGCAAAGTGTACGAGAACCTTTAGTAAAAAAATGAAATTGTTGACAATTTTGACGGTTCGCCATTTTTTTTGCATAGGATTTTTTTGGTGCTAAAAATGTTGTTATTACTCTTCGTAATCATCCTTCTTCCTAATAATGTGCACATCAAAACAATTGTTATGGTTTTAGCTATCGAACATGGTATGATTCTTTATAGTTTCAAACAGTGACTTCCAAGTAATAATAATTTCTACATGTCGATATATTTTTACGTATTTTTTTTTTGTCTTGGAATGTTTATTTTTGTAATTTTAGTAATAGATTTTCGTAATTAACTGTTAATTTATTAAAATACTGCGTTTTCTAAGCAGTAAGTATATAAAGTTTTGATATAGCCTGAGTAGTTGTTTAGTTCTAATTTTTTTTGTCAGCTCAGTCAGGGTTCGTATTCTTCTGTACACTCTTCTAGCAGCTCTGTAAACAGCTGGACGCTGGGCGCCATGTTGTATATAGGGGCTCGGACGCTTAAGTGGTTTTTGTAATAGTACACTTGGAATTGTACTGTAGATTGAAATAGAAATGGACTCTTACAACGTGTTGTTGCAAAAATAAATTCTAACATTCCAAATCTCGCCAAATTACAAGATTTGAGGTATTAATTTTTCGTATTTTTAAGTTACGACACCAGCGCTAATTTGGATTCATATTGGATGAACTAAATGGGTACTAGACATAATGGCTGCCAGCGGAAACAGAAAAATATTTATATAATACTTACATATATAAAAATATAAAATACTTATATGTGTGTGATTCAACTACGGACGGTACTTAAAGTTATTAAAAATTATAGTACAGCGATTACAGTGATTTTTATACAGTTCACATGGTTGTTTCAATGTTTTATTTATTTATTTATTAAAACTTTTGCAACAATATATTACATGGCGGACTTAATGCCTAAGGCATTCTCTACCAGTCAACCATAGGGTGGTGCAGAGATGACATGGTAGGTGCAATTAGCTGCGGTGACAAAAGATGTAAAAAAAAAAACAATAAAAATATATTTAAGCAAATAATGTTTGTCCCCCCCCCCCCCCCCCCGAACGAAAAGTCTGA
Organism: Scoparia ambigualis; assembly: GCA_963921215.1. Lineage (NCBI taxonomy): Eukaryota > Metazoa > Arthropoda > Insecta > Lepidoptera > Crambidae > Scoparia > Scoparia ambigualis. Next base: position 19,230,625 of record OY992507.1, read on the forward strand.
ATACGTGCCTGTCTGTTAAGGTACGTATTTCCTCAATTCTATTACACACATAGGTTTATTAACTGAATTGTTTAGAATATTGTAAAATATTTTCATTCAGATCTCTAAGAGTGTAAATTCTAAAGGTTTGTTAAGACACTGTTACTATAAGAACATAAAGTTAAAGCGTTGAAAAATTTCGTCGGTCTAACAAATACCTCGGTGGGGGAGTGGTCAACGCAGCCGCCCGGATTGCGGAGGACGCGGGTTCGATTCCCGCCTGAGATAGATATTTCTTTCAACATTTCATAAACGTTTTTTAACGCAAATAATCAAATATTACGATTATTTTTTTATACATATTTTAGCGTTTTATTAACGCTTAAATATACTATTTAAACGTTTTTTAACGCAAATAATCAAATATTACGATTATTTTTTTATATATATTTTAACGTTTTATTAACGCTTAAATATACTAAAGTAAAATTTTAAACACTGAACAAAAACCTTCCGCATTCCGGGCGGCTGCCTGAACCACTTGGCTACCGACCGAGGTCTGGCTTTCACCCGTCGAAATTTGTCAGTGCTTGATGCTTATGTTTTTTTGGTCAACATTGCTTCATCAAATCTTAGAAGTTTTCACCTCTGAGATCCAAAAGAAATATTTTTACAAATATTTGAACATTCGGTTAAGAGGAAACTGCGTCAGGACACGAACAGAAAAAGAATCAGCTAATGAGGTAATATTTATTCAGGAGGTTCTCGAAATGGCAATTTAACACAAAATCTATCATCTGGAAGTGGTTTAGTATTATTGACGAAATGAGCTTCACAATAGTATTATTGACAAAATGAGCTTCACAATACTCTTCATCTTTTGTTATGGGTTTGTGAGTAGAAGTAGGAAGATCTTCAATTTCCCAAGACTTTGCTAAAGCTTCACATATTTCTAGGGAGAAATTGCAATTAATTTTAGATGCTGACAAAGGGAGAGTGTGCTTATCGGACCAGCTACAAGCCAACCAAATTTGGATTCTTGTAAAATCGGTTCAGGTAAATCTAGCTTGGTAACATCTATGGGTACACTTGGAAGACGTCCAGTAATTTTAGGAGTCACCAGATACAACACATCAATATTAAAATTATTTAATCGAGATTTAACCATTAGATTGCAACTCTTAAGAGGCCTATTACATTTCGACTGTGATTTTTGCGTAAAATGGCCGGCCGTCCGAATTCAACTTATGCTCACAGAATGGATTACATAATATTATTACATAATATTACAAATTATTATGCACAAATTTATTATCCTATTTCGATAAAAACGATAAATACAACTGCAAAATTACTACAAAATGCGTAAATAGGTATTTTACGCAAAAATCACATTCGAGATGTAATAGGCCTCTTAACTACATTAGACACCACAGTTTCTATAGGGATCCCTTTTTATCGCCTATTTTTTTTTGACCTTATTTAATTTGGCATAACGAGAGAGGCATATTTTTTGTCATAATAATATTTAGACATAATTGTTTTTTGACATACTATTTCGGTAAGCATGAATATGGCTTAGGCTAATGTTTTTTACCCTAATTTTGATTTGCATAAAGTAATAAGGCATATTGTTAATTCGTCTAATAGTTATTAGGCATGAAGATAATCTGGTAGATTATAAAAGACAGAAGGTGAGGTTATAGTTTCAAAATCCGCTTTAATTTGGATTGACTTTATATCAGGATGTGTCTTTGCAATATTTTTTATTTTACTGATAGCTTTTTGAATCTGAAAAACCAAAAGAAGGTATTAGGTACATAAAATATAAATTGGAGACCGTAGTGTAATAGTAGGTTAGGGTGCGGCGGGGGTGGCCCTTGGGCCACCCCTAAGCCGCCAACATGTTTATTTTATATACGAAAAGTATTCTATTAAATGCAAACATAATGTTTCCAAAGCTTACTTTTTAACTATATAATTATTTAGCCTATCAAAATTATGCTTAAATATCATTATGCGTAAGTAAATTTAGGCTTTAGAATAGTATGTTTAACAACTATTATGCTTATAGTAATTATGCTTAAAAAAATGTGCCTTAAAAGTTATGCCTAATTAATGTTGTGCGTAACTATTATTAGGATAAATCAAAGTATGGCATGTTGAATGATGACATAAAATTTTATGCAAAAAATAGGGAACCGTAACCGTTTCGTTAACACCACATATCCAGACAGGATTAGTTTACACGCATATTGACTTACACGCATTTTGACTTACACGCATATTGACTTACACGCATTTTGACTTACACGCATATTGACTTATACGCTTATTGACTTACACGCATATTGACTTACACGCATATTGACTTACACGCATATTGACTTACACGCATATTGACACACAAGAAAATTTTTAGTATTTAACACCAGTTTCCCATCAAGCGGCTTCGCCTACGATGTTGATTTCTGTTGATTTCCTACCGTAAAAAGTAGTAGCCTGTGTCCAAATCTATTTCTGTGCAAAAGAATAATGAAAATTAGATGCGTAGTTTTGATGAAAGATCAAACCTACTTTACTTCTTTTTTTTCTCATGAATAAATAATTATGAAAATAAAAAATTAAAAAAAAAAAATGGCAAGTAGATAGACAGTTTTGAAATTATCCCTAAATAACAAAAAAAAATTAACGTACATTCACGAATGAGTTTATCACTAGAAATCCAACACCCATATGAACTTCTTACAGTCTTAGTTACCTTCAATTCAAATGAATTAGCCACTTCAAAGTATCATTTGCAAATGATAAAACATGACATAAAGAGTACACATTATGTCATGTTTTATCATTTGAAAACGTTAATTTTAACCTTGACAAAACATGACATAATGAGTACACATTATGTCATGTTTTGTCATTGCAAACGTTATTTTTAACCTTTTTATTTTATGCACAATTTAACAAAAATGGAATACGCATTCGTGATTTAAAATCAGTAAAAAGGACGAACTTTATGTATGTCATTTCGCGTAGCTTTGTTCCCGTGTGTCATTTCGCGTATGAAAATATGTGTCAATTCGCGTATGTCATTTCGTGTAGTCGTTCCCGTGTGTCTTTTCGCGTATGAGAATATGTGTCAATTTGCGTATGTAATTATACGTAGACACGATGTGTCATTGTGCGTTGGGCTACCTAAATGTGTCATTATGCGAGTAACCCGTTTCTTTGCATGAAATATTCATAATCTATATATATAAAAATGAAACCCGTTTTCCGTTGTCACGACATAACATGAAAACGGCTTGACCGATTTGGCTGATTTTTTTTTGTTGTGTTTGTTATTGTCAGGAGAAGGTTCTTATGAAAGAAAAAATAAAAATAAATTCTTTTTTTTACATATTTTTTGCAATATTCATAATTACGACAGGACAACGTCTGTCGGGTCAGCTAGTTTGTTATATTTTTTCAGAGACAAACGACGATTGACTACCGCTGTCAAGAGCGCCTTAGTTGGGTAAGATTTATACTAAACGACATCAACAAGATCAATTTCTACAGTACACAACAACACTTACACAGGAACTACAGCCGACAACGAAACACTAGGAACTACCAATGATGACTCATCTGAGTATGTATTAGCAACATCGGAGCTTGTCGGACTCGGAGAACTGTGAGTATTAGGATTTGATTGGCTACTATGTATTTGTTTGTGAAAAAATGAATTGTGACGTTTTTTGCAGATTCTGCATGGACCTAATCGACTACGCGACACAGGATGATCAGAACGAAGACAATTTGGGAAAAGGTTACTCTTCTTTACTACATCCCGTTTGTTCGATAATGTTAACTCTTTAAAGACGAATGGGCTTGTATGTATGAAACCCGTCCCACCCCTTGTAAGTTCCCACATGGTAAGTTTCGAAATAAATTGTGTATTTTGTTGTAAGGACAGCAAATATGAACGAGCGAATGCATGAATGAAAAAAAAGAATAAAGAAGGGGAAAATAAAAAAAATATGAAAAATGAGCTTTATCTTTAATTTTTTTTTTTTATTGTATACGACTACTTCTGATTTTATACGACTCATATAAATCAAAGAAATCTGCAAGGGAGGAGTTTAAATTCAAGAAAAAGTCTTGACTTTAATTTTATATTATCATTTATTATTTTAATTTTCTTCTTTTCAATAACTTTTTTCTCCAATACCTGACTGATTTGCTGTCACACAATAAAATGCTTCACTTTTCAAGTAGGTACTTTTATTTGATGCATAGATGGTAAGTGTTACAAGGGGGGGGACATTTTGCCCATTCTTCTTTATCACAAGTGTGAATAAAATGATTTTGCTGACAGTACACACAACCTCCAAATGAAGTAGGTGTATTTGATGTATTTAATGTATTTGATAAGAGGCTGATTTTATTGGATCAACCTTGCCATACTGGATAGTTTCTAAGACATCAGCTCGTTTTCGTAGAAACTCAAAAAAATCAGCAAGGGGGGCGATAATTGCAATGCGTTACTATATTCCTCCCAGTTGCGACTAACGGAACTATCCAATTTGGCGGTCATGACATAAATTCTCAAAGTGCCCCAAAACTGCACGGGCTCATTCAATTCTTCCAAAGATCGCAAATTTTTTGAATAATAATCTACCGTAAATTGTATCTATTTGTAAGATTCTTTGGATATAGCTTCAAAATTAAATAAAGACTTGATGTGATTATTTATCAAAATTCGTTTATTATTAAACCGTTTACATATCAAATTCCACGCTATTTCATAATTGGAAGCAGTAAAATTAATAGACTTAATTAATTACTGCAGAAACACTTCCCTTCAAAGAATTACGTAAATTATGAAAGGACATTGGCGAACTCCCATACAAACTTTTGTCAACTCCTTTTTTAAGCGTCTATAAATGAAAAAAAACATGTTGGTATAGAGTTTGTAATCGTAAACAACATGATCTTGGTTTTACATCTCTAGCAAGTCTACAATTAAAGATATTCCAATTCAAAGTTTTGGAGGTTATGTCTATTATAATTGGATAAAACAAGTACTTACCTACCTAGCTGTGTTATCCATTCAAGGATTGGCCAGCACAAGCAACAGACCGCGAAAAGTGGAAAGAGGGGAGGGTGGGCTTGCTTTCCCACCAGTGGGAAAATATAGGCTTATAATAATAACAATGTGATTTTAACTAACTAATGACTAGGTAGTATGGTCTCTGACCTTAGCCTGTTCCTTCAAGGAACAAATTATAAAAAATACGTTTTGCCAAATTAAAAATAAAAACGTGAACTTCTTGGCGGGAAATTGAACCGTCATGTCTGCAGTTTAGTTTTATTTTATTTTCTATAATTTGTGTTTTGTCGAATATTAATGTGAAATAATAGTGGATTAAATTTAGTGGAATAAAACAAAACAGTGCAACATCACTTTTCAAATTTTATCAAGAAGTCCGTGTGAGACTGCTTTATTGAGTCTCAAGGGGTTTGGGGGAATATAATTTACAATTAAACATTAATTATTATCATCTACTTTATTGGGACTTTATGCAAAGGAAATATTCACTTTAATATACTGCTAAATGTGCTGACCGCACGAAGCCATTATTTAAGAAGAAAAAAACGTCGTCATTGCCTTTGACAGAATAACTAGTAATTTAAGGACTTCTTAGCGGGAATAGGGATGGGATTTTACCCGAAAAAACCCAAATTTGGAAAAAAACCGGGGAAAATTCCCAAACGGGAAAATATTCGGGTTTTTCATTTAATACAAATATATATTGAAAATAAAAGTATATTTACACTACATAACACAATTCCACAAAGAAATGGAGTAATAAATACAAACGAAAATGGAATTATGTAAGAACTTTTATAGTAAACTGTAACTTTCGGCGATTTTTATGACCAATAAATGCGAAAAATAAAAGGATTAAGTAGCGGAGGTGAGGTAGTTCCGAGGGGGAGGGAGGGAGTGAGTGGCCATTGCGTTATCGGACTCGTGATCTGTCATACGTAGTTTCGCCTCCATACCGTGCGCACTTGTGTTTTTTTGTTTTCTATATTATTGACGACCTGAATTTTTGATTGTTTTGTGATTAAATACGTAATTTGCTTTGGGTTAACAACTGCTGCTACGCTCACAGACTGTGATACTTATTGCTGCTTAGCAAAACAGCATTAAATGTAAAATTAGTAATTATATAAATTACATGTAAAGTAATGAACATAATCGTATCTAATGTTGGTTTTGCTAACGTATGATTTTTTTTTAGTTTTAAGCCATTTTTAACCCTAGAGGTTTCGTTCAAATCATGCCACTTTTGCCGCTCTTGTGCAGACTCAATCCATTTCAACCCAGCTGTTCTTTTTATATCATCGTACCAACGCTTTAATAATAACGTATAAATTAATAACTATTAAAAGTTAAATCTGTAAACAAATTTTGCCAAAGGGTATGATGGGCGGCTCATCCAAACACATTAGTCTCATAATGTACGAGTATAATGACATTAAACCTATCTCAATAAATTATCTACTATCGTGTGTATATCGAGGTTGCCTTAAGTTTGATGTGACTCCATGACTTTCCTATTTATTTTTCTATTCATTCGCTGTAAGTTGAGCAAAACCGGGTACAAAACACAAAGAAGAATGGGCAAAATGGTCTAGGTAGCGTTCACTTCCAAAATTGGTGTCAATTGTAGGTATAGCTATAACGATCAAATGTTTGTATGGGGCCAAATCTGTAAACCTTTTGATTCTCGTTTTCTAATGTGTTTCTTTTCTGCATTATGTTAACATTAAGACATAGCTTTTGTATAATTATGTTTTTATCTATGGGCCTGTTAAAATAGTCTTGCTCGCTTTAACTACCCAACGGCAAATCGTAACAAGTCTCGACTTATTTACTTGGATAGTTGAGAGCTGTGTTTCTGAAGGTTGTTTTGTTCTTTAGGTGCATATGCCTAAACAACAAAACAACCAGAAAGAGCTTCATACCCACAACTCTCTATAATTGGAATAGTTTCTCAAAACCCTCTGTCTAAAGTCATCTTCATGTTCAAAAAACCAATGAAACACAGACTCTTCGGACATTAACTGTAACATAATTATGGAATCTAGTCGTCGATCCAATACACAATCACTGTCCAATTCACAAAACACTTTTCTAAATCCGGTGAGCAAGTCAAGTCGTAAACGATTAGAAATTAATAAATCAAACAGCGAGAACGTACAAGTAAACGAGAAGTAGGTAGTTGCACTGAAGAATGTCGACATTCAACTGACTGCGGCGCGAGCGCATCGCAAGGGTGCGGGGAGTGTGGGGGTCGGGTAGACAATATTATATTGACTACCTGCTCCCGTATCCCTAAACCAACAATAGGTTGATTGACACAAATATAAGATAGCAGGTAAAAAAAAGCAGATTTGTGTTTACAAGGAGGTATAACTTTTATTTAAAAACAATACGGGTCTGTGTTCATAATAGAAATAATTTGATTAGTGGTGAAGAGTAAAAAGAAAACGGTCCAAAACGACCACACTTCATACATTTTGCCCATTCTCCTTTAATATCTTAAAATATGTTTGTAACTGAATACCATTAGATACATAGTTTTAATATCTACCTACATTATATATTTTATAATGAACCTTCCTCGTTATGATTTTAATCAAGCTTTTTAACAAATAACTGCATTAAACCAATCCACTGCGCTGCATATTTGTTATATCCAAGATCGCAAGCTATTAAGTTGGATGAAGAGCATGAGGTGAATGCCATGGAATTTATCCATTAGGTGGGCCATTTGGTAATATTGACATTTCTGTCGATTTAGCCAATTAAAGAGCTAAACAAGGTTTATGGGGTAGATCAATTATTTGGAAGAATGTCACAGAAATGGATCCAGTAGTTTGGTGCAGAGGGTTGTGTAAATAAAAATTGCTGAGTAGAGTTGCAGTAGGCCTTCTGACTGTTCCCTGCACTTCGGCAGCCACTGAACGATCATTCAGCACACTTGCTTCTTCTTTGTCGTAGGTATCGATAGTTCAATATATACGCGCTGTTAAACATTTTTGGCCCAATATTCCGCTGTTGCCACCCCAGGAGGAAAAGTCTCATTCAGTTCTTTCTTTCAACGTGCAGGTGTAAGGGCAACGCGGGCATGACAGCAGATGCCGCATGTCTTGTTCTGGAGCGCCACACTCGCACTGGGCAGAGTTCAGAGCAGTATAATAATAATAATAATAATCATTTAATTCAGGCAACAAAATGTACAGATGGTAAATTACATTGGCCCATATAATATATACCTTACAGACTAACATATATACAAATAAAATACAATGTTTTGTTAGTAAATAACTTAATAACTAATGTTAGTATTATTTAATTGGCACCTGCGGTACCAACTCGGTAGCAACAGGCAGCTTCCCTCGGAAACGCCTGTAGACTACACCCTTAGGCCAGAAGTCCTCCTTCAAAAAGATGTCCAGCTTTGATGTCGGGATTCGCACCACAAACGCCTTGAAGCTCGTGTTATAGCGCGACTCCAGCTGTCCAATCCTCAAATTGAAGTTAGACTTCATGCGAATGTACTCTGCTACCTCCTGCGATGTGGTGGTGTAGTGCAGGCGGGACAGGTACACGGCCGTGGTCGGTGTCGCGGCACGCAGCAGGAAGGCGGGCCCTGTCGGTGCAGTACCGCAGCGGTTCTGGCTCGCTCGCTGACGACGTCGCTTCTTGCTTCGAACCTCGACGAAGCCATCCTCGTCTTGATCCGGGAGCGCGACGTTTCGTGAAGCGGCCTTTGCCTCGGCGACAGGTCGCTGTGACCGTGTTTTTGCCTTAGCGGCAACAACAGCGGCGAAATCACGACGTCGGCAGTTGACGGGCGCACACATGATAGGCGCATGCGTCGTCACGGCCGGCGATGCAGGCAGCGGCGCGGCGGCGGCGGCGGCGGCAGGCGCGCGGGGCGTAGAGACTGCGCTCGCGGCTGACAGCTGCGCCGGCGACGCTCGGCTCGGCTCGGGTCGTATCGGAGACGGGGCCGAAACTGCTGACTTGCAGCTCGACATCGACGTATCGAGGCAGGCCCCTCGTCGAGTGTTGACATATGAGCCCGCGATCGATGACCTACTTACCGCGAGCGATTCGCGTAGAAAATCAACTTCCTTGCGCAACTCACTCACGGTATTTTCGGATGTCTTAAATTTCAGCATCACTTCAGCCAAACTCGCCTTAAGGGACACGATGTCCTTCAGGAGGCAGGTGACGTCGACATGGTCGAAGGTGACGGGAGGCAACTTGTTGAGGTCTCTCGCCACAAACGTCGGCATGTCATCTGGATCGGTTGCCTTGATCAGTGTTATGATCTCCTGCAGACTCTTCTGCGTCCCATCTCGTCTCCGGGACACCATCTGGTCGCTCTTGCCGACAGACTCGTAGAGCAGCTTCTTCGCACCAGCCACCTCATCTTCACTGAAGCTAGACTTGCAAATTTGCACTGCGCTCACCTCGTCCATGACGTCCAGCTTTTGTTGCAGGAACGCCAGGAGTTCATTTGCCACGAGTTTGTCACTCATGACGTTAGTCGAGCATAACCCTACCTGGCCATATTCGATCTGCAGCGGCCCACTTGGGTCCGGAGTCGGTTAAGCTACTTCCATGTGGGCCACGCTAGGTTATTGTCAGGGGGAAGATTTTCAGAAGGTGCAATGGAGTTAGGTGGAGGTGCCATAGTTTGCAGCGGGCCTCTCTAGGGTGTTGGTGCACATATTTCCTGCCATAGTTTACAGCGGGCCTCTCCAGGATGTTCCGTTAAAGCTTTTGTAAACTTCAGGAAGCTCCTACGGCTTTCAGGCGGTTGCTCGAACAGAGAGTGCCTGTTGTCGGATTCTTGCCATAGCTTTTTCAGAGAGCAAGCAACACCTCTGCGAACTTGCGGCGATGCTATACCAGATAATGGGTATAGCATAAGGGGAGTGGGTTTGAGACAACCTGTAATTTTCCTGCATGTTTCGTTCAGGGCGACGTCTACCTCTTTGGCATGAGCGGACCGACGCCACACTGTTCATGCGTATTCGCCAGCTGAGAAGCAAAGTGCCAGCCCTGACGTCCGTAGTACATGAGGTTTGGCACCCCATGAAGTTGACGTTAAACGAGAGATTAAATTGTTGCGGGAGTTAATTTGAGCTTTTATATACACAGTCAGTAAAAAAATGAATAGACTGACTACAGGGCAGCAATAAATAACTGGAACTTTTTAGAAAAACATAAAGATGACAATAACGATGAAGATGACGAGCCCATATCTACTTCTGGAGTAGTACTTAGCCCAAGAATTAGTCCAATTTACGACGAACAACCCTCTACATCGCACACAAATACAAATACACAAGAAATCGAATTCTGTGATATGACCGCAATAACAGCAGAATGTTATGATAATGACAGCAGCGATAGTCATTAAAATTGTACCTCTCTCTCTCTCTCTCACCTGCCAGGCACTATTTTGACATTGACTGATACTGCCAGCTCAAAATGGCCGCTAAAAAATTATGCGCCGGGCGCTGCATACTATGAATTGAGCTGTTTTTTGTTAAATATGATGTAAAAACTATATATTTTATCTACTTATTTAAAGATTTTCTAACTTCTAGCGCAGTAACAAACTATAGGCGTATAATGCTACTGTCATCCACACTAACAGATAGTGTCAACTTGAATCAAGTTTACTTGGTAGGAGAATTGGATTTAATTTTTCAATACAAGATTTGTTGGTCAAGAGAGTCCATATATCTTAGCAAGCAGTGAAAATAAATAGGATCGTTTAAAAACAGTCAATTCATTCAATAATACTACCGATGTCCATATTTAAATGAAGAAATAATATGATTCGTGATAATGCATGAAAAAACCCAGCATTTGGCTTTTTTCCCTGATAAATTCCTGGTTTTTTCCCATTTTGGGAAAAAACCCGGTCATGTCTAAACATGTCTGCAGTTTTGTTTTATTTTCTAAAGTTTGTGTTTTTACGAACATTAATGTGAAATAATAGTGGATTATTAACCGTTAAGTGTTTGTGATCGTGCATGAGTGTTGGCAAATAAAACAAAACAGTGCAACATCACTTTTCAAATTCTCTCAAGAAGTCCGCGTGAGACCTCAATAAAGTCCCACATCTTTACTGAGGACTCAAGGGGTTTGGAGGAACATCATTTATCATTCATCATCTTAATCACCACTCATTATCATCAAGGGAAAAAAGAAATAAAAAAAATTAATGACTAGGCAGTATTTATTTTATTTTATTTTTATTTTATTTATTTTATTTGGAAAACATACAGTATGAGTATAACTAAGAGCTTAACTAACATAATAAAAATATACACAATTAATTTGTTTTCGCATATAGACACTTGTGTGCTTATTTGTAATCCTATGATCTTAACTTACAACTTAGGTTTATGCTTAACTAAGCTAACTAAGTAAACAGTAGGTTCTCTCTCATCTATATGAATATATAATTTAGAAACCAAAAGAAAGAAATAAATAAATAAAAAACAAATATGGACAATCTAATTAAGAATTAAGGAATAAGGATTAAGGAACCACATCAAACCAATTATTGCTTAGAACCTGTTTAAATTTGTTAGGCTTACAATTAAAAATGTCGAGCGAAGTGTCATCAACCAGTTTATTAAAGCTATTAGCGGATCTAATGAAAAACGAATTTTTTCTATAGCTGGTGTTACAAAAGGGGACAAATAGGCTACCACGATGCCTTGTATATTTATTGGGTAATCTAAAATTTATCAAAGATAGAAGATGTGGGGAATCAATAATAGACTGTGCTAGTTTTACAAGGGTCACAACATCCGTCATTTATCGTCTATATAAGATGACTGCTAAAAACCGCAAGAAACTTCAAGGGCAGGTCAGGTCAAGTGTTTAATACATGACAAAAATTACAAAAAAGGAATTCGTGTTTCTCGTAGGTACTTATCGCCCAGCTGATACGGACGGGTCAACAGACGGCCGTATGCTTTAAAATAAATTAGATACTCAAAGACTATCCAATTATAATTCACAAAATGAATTATTTCATTAAAAATGAAAAAAAACACGAATTCCTTTTTTGTCATTTTTGTCATGTTTAAAACACTTGACCTGACCAGCCCTTGAAGTTTCTTGCGGTTTCTAGCAGTCACCTTATATACGAGAGGTAACATATGCTGTTTCCTACACCTCGCAGCATAATCACTCTCTTTTTCTTTGCATCTAAATTGCAAATATCTAAGAAATTTACGTTGAATAAACTCTAATCTATTGATGTAGATTCCGTACTGTGGGTTCCAAATCTGCGAACAGTATTCGAGGTTACTACGCACATACGAGCAGTACAAGACTGTGGCAATTTTTATACTGGGAAACTGAGAGCAAGATCTAATAATAAAACCTAATGATTGATAAGCTTTTTGGCTATGTGTTCTACGTGCTTTTCGTATGTCAATTTACTATCGTGAATTACACCAAGATCTCGAACCTCGTTGACTTTCTTAAGCTCATGCCCTTTAAGTATGTATTTATAATTTACAGTTACAGGTTTACGACTAAATGAGATATGGTAGCATTTGGAGATATTCAGGTCTAACTTATTATCAATACAATACTTTTCTAGAATATCAAGATCCTGTTGCAGGAGGTGACAATCGTGGATGCTTTTAATATGTTTAAATATTTTCATGAGTGGATGAAACAGGAGGTGATATCGTTTATGAAGAGGTTAAACAGAAATGGCCCGATCAGGGATCCCTGGGGGACACCAGAAGGGATAATATTCCAATTAGAAGTGTAACCATTTAAGGCTACTGCCTGGGTTCTGTTATATATATATGAAGAAAACCATCTATACAAATTTCCGTGAATCCCCGCGTCGAAAAGCTTTTGTAAAAGTAATTTATGGTCTATTCGATCGAAGGCTTTGCTGTAGTCAGTAAAGATGGTGTCGACTTGGCCCTGACACTCCATACAAGATGAAACATATTCGGTAAAAGCTAATAGGTTAGAGGTAGTGGAACGGTTTTTAAGAAAACCGTGTTGCTCGGCAATGAAAGTGTTCGATAATGAGCTGTAAACCTGTGTGTAAACAAGACGCTCTAGAACCTTCGCGAATATACTTAATTTAGAGATTGGGCGATAGTTATTCACCTTGCTTTTATCCCCACTTTTGTGTATAGGAGTCACAAATGCTGATTTCCATATTGAAGGGACAAGTCCTTCCGAAAGAGACCGTTGGAACAGTATCGTAAGAGGTTCAGTCAATTCCTTAGCACAGTTCACGATCATTAAAGGTGGTATGCTGTCTGGTCCAGCACCCTTAGATAAATCGAGTGACTTAATTATACTATAGACAGTCTCCGGGTCAATGATTATATCGCCGATAGCATGCGCCTGATTAGGGGAAGCTGTCCTCGCAGGTGATGAGTTATTGTTATTAGGACTATTAGAATTGGAGAGAAAAGTCGTTTGAAAATACATTGCAAAAAGGTTACAAATATCATTACCAGAATTTGCTGACTGATCTTCAAAAGACAAGGTTGAGGGCAACGCGTTTGAGCCTTTTTTATTTGATTTCATAAGGGACCAGAATAACTTAGGATTGACAACTATTGAATCCTCCATTTTCTGTATATATTCCCTATAACATTTCTCTTCTACTATTTTAGCACGTTTTCGTAATAAGGAGAATACTTCATAGTCACCCTTATTGCCATATCTGCGATATTTGTTAAGAAACTTGCGCTTTTCGCTTAATACCTTTTTCAGAAAGGCGTTATACCACGGCGGGAAAGATAAGAGACTGACTGTTTTAGAAGGTACATATTTATCCCTAATACAATATAGACAATCATAAAAATACGTTACGGCACTATCCAATGAGTTATTATTTAAATGAATTTTCCAGTTGATTTTATTTAAGCAAGATTTTATTTTAATATAATCGCCGGATGCATACATATATTTCTGCCTGGGTTTAGTTTTAAGAGATTCGGTAAAGTTTGAGTTAAAACAGATATCTAGCGACTTATGGTGATCGTCTTCGGGCACCGGCGGCGGGTCGTCGCATGAAGTAATCGTTAACAGAGAGTTACACAGAACTAAGTCTAAAATTTTATCATTAATATTAAGGTTTGAATTGAATTGGGTTAAATTGCACTCGGATAACGTGTCAAAAAATAAAGTCTGAGTCTCACCTGATATACCGAAGGGTTGCAATTGAGTTCCATCATTTAACCAAGAAATATTAGGAAGGTTAAAATCTCCTAATATTATAAAAATATCATTTAGACAAGAACTAACTATATTCGACAATTTATGCGCACCTGTGAGTTATTGTGACCCAAAGATCCTCCGCTGTAGAACACCACTCGGGACGCTCCACTGCTGGTAGCCCTCGACGCACAGCCAAAAGCACCCCAACACCAAGTCTCTGCTTAGTTCGCACATAATCTCTATCACGCCGCCACACTATATACCTATCATCAATAACTCCAAGATCACTAATACCGTTTGTTAACCAGGTTTCCGTGATCGAAATAATACCGTATTGCTTTAGGAGTAAATTGCGTTTAAATAAGTGCGTTTTAGTACGCAAACCTCGAGTATTTTGGTAAAATATCCTTAAGTTATTCACGGTTAAATTTTAAAGAATTACTTAATTTATAACTATATAAAAAGATTAAACCCCATTATATAAAAATACTATCCTTGGAATACAGTAAGGACGCCACAATCACGAATTTTAGAGCGTATTATGATAAAACAATTTAGCAGTATAAAGGCAGAATCCCCATGTTTTATTAGCTTTTTCACTGATAAATCAATTGAATACTCAAATACTAAAATCTGTAAACACCAAAACAATAATAAACATTTAAAAAATGTGAAGGTGAAAGTATAAAAATGACACAACGTGCATATGAAAATACTTACATGCAAACACAGCGGCAAGCGAATGTGACCCGAATGGCAACAGGAACAAATGCACGCACCGGCGTAAATTGCATTTACAAAAGTCACAACTTACTCTCGCCCTATGGTTGATGACTATGTCGCTCGATAACTGATAAACAAGTTGTAGCATGGATAATAAGTAATATAAGATAATTAAAAACTATTTTTTTTATAAGAGAATAAAATATGTTGAGATGATAGCTTATGTTATCTTTAGTAGGTCCTTTTCGCTCTTTATCGAAATTATAGGCGAAGAATCTGATTTGCGGCACATTTTTGCAGTGCTTCACCCAAATAAATAGATAGTTTTTTTCTTTTGCCAATGCTCTTGCTTTGCCTAGCAAATCTTTGTTGTATGTGGTGAGGTGGTCATTGACATAAATGTTACCGTTTGCTGAGAATCCCAGGTTTGCAAGGGTGAGCTGCTTAGCCTTGCGCGCCAGTGCAACCAATTCCTCCTTCCTATAACGGTTGTTGAATGACAGCACTATTGATTTTTCCGCATTTGGGACACGAGTAGGTATACTACCTATATAATTAATCTCGTCTTTTATGAATTTGAACTGGCATAAATCACCAATCCTTTGGGCAACCTCGTACAAATTTTCAGTCTTCTTTATGGGGACTCCTCGGATCTCCACATTATTCGATCTTGCCCATTGGTCCCTATCTTGCAGCTCTCGGTGTAATCTGTTAATCTCAATCTTGAGGGCGGGAACCTCATCGGCTTTCTTTTCTGCTTTGATGACCCGGGTTTCGAGTTTTTGTATTTTGTCCGAGGATTCATTAATGAGCGAGTATGCCATCTCCAACAATTCCTTTAGGCCACTGATCTCACCCTTAATGATCTTGATATCTTCAGCAAGAGACGATAATGGCACTAGCTGGAGCGTTATGGCGTTGAGTTGTTCCTGTATTATGTCAAATTTGCTAGGCTGAGGTGACGCTGAACCCGAAGATGTGGACGGGGGTGGAGCAGACTTGCATTTAGGACACCGCCAGGTACTTTTTTTTCTGTCCCCTAGCTTACGATGTCCGACTTCCGTAACTCCAGAACAAGGGAAGTCATAGTGACCTTTACAGATGCTACATGTGGTGCCTTCAGTAAATTGGTAACCACAACTCGAACAATTGAACATATTGGCTATGGCTACTAAAAATTGAGAACCACTGGAAAAAGTGCGGACACAAACAAGCGTCTGATAACTAACGTATGGTCTCTGACCTAAGCCTGTTCCATCATGGAACAAATATAAAAAAACTAGTAATTTAGCTTTCTTGGCGGGAAAGTGAAGCGTCATGTCGTTGCGTATAAATATCTTTATTATTGAAATTTTGCATTCACAATTGTATATAAATATAGGATAAAATGTTTACTAGAAAAAGATCAACCAGTCTCAGAAAGCTCGAATGGGATTCGAACCCACGACCTTTGGATTGCCGGTCCACTGCTCTAACCGCTGAGCTACCGAGACCCCAGAAGGCTCGCTGAATTTTCCTAGTAGTTTGATTTACGCTGCAAGCCAGCGGTATTACGTCACTGTGAAGTCTACCGTCACATTCGAAAGAAATACTATTGCAAGTATTTAACAATCGAACCTAGAATGGTATATCGAGAACTCTTCGTCGATAGATAACTTCACCGAAATCACTCTTAGCCGACCGTTAGTCACTCTGCTTCAGCTAGCTGATGATGAAGGTCATCGCTACCCTGATGCCGCTCAGGTTCTTCACAAGTCTATCTTCGTTGATGACACTTGTGTGGTCATGACACAGTTGAATCCGCCCATGCACTCCAGGACGAGTTAAAAAGTCTACTAGACCTAGGCGGCTTTTAGCTCAGTAAATGGACAACCAATGCGACATGCCCAAGGACTTCGACATGAACCCAGACTCCACGTCCATTAAGGTCTTGGGTATACAGTGGAGCCCTCAGTCAGACGAGTTTACCTACCGCATCTCTCTGCCCCCCATCACACATGTCACAAAGCGGTCTATTTTAAGCACCGTAGCTTCACTTTATGACCCAAACGGCTGGGTTTCTCCCGTTATCTTCCGCGCAAAGCTGCTCCTTCAGCAATTGTGGCTACTGAAGCTAGAGTGGGATGAGCCTACTCCCTCTGAAGTACAATCAGAGTGGCACCACATCTCAGAGGATCTGCCGCTGTTGTCTAGCATTCGCTTCCCTCGGCACATTAGTGCAAACAAAGGCTTAGCTGCATACTCGCTTCACGGGTTCGCAGACGCCTCTGAAGCCGGGTTTGCCGCCGTTGTTTATCTCCATGAGCTCGATGCCTCCGGAGATACCTTAGTACACTTGATTGTCGCCAAGTCGCGAGTCGCACCAATCAAGAATCGCCTCACAATCCCCAAGTTAGAGTTGTCGGCCGCCGCCCTACTCTCCCAGCTCATGATCCGTGTGTCAGTTCAGTTATCAGCCCATATCAGTATACAACAACACATATGTTGGTCAGATAGTACGATAGTCCTGGCCTAGCTCAATACACCGCCTCACCGTCTTCAACCCTTTGAAGCCAACAGGGTAGTTAAAATCAGCTGAAGCTCATTCCTGTCAGCTCATGACCTATGGTGGTCTCCCACGTGGCTTAGACAGCCTTGTGAGTCTTGGGGTGCGATGCCCTCAGCTCTGGGCCATCACGCCCTACCAGGCCTTAAGCCCAAACACATCCCGTCACTGGTCACAGTACCCGGTCTGGACTTTGATCTGCTCACTCGGTTCAGCTCACTAGAAAAGCTCGTCGGAGTGACAGCTTGTTTAAGACGTTTTCTGCACAACTGCAAAAAGTACCCAGACTTGCGACGCTCAGGCCCCTTGTCCGTCAGTGAACGAAGGGAGGCCCTACTTTACTGGGTACGCAGAGTTCAGCACAATGTGTTTGCAGAGGACATTCACCGCCTTCAAACTGGCAAAACCTGCTCCGTCAGACTCCAGCGGCTGTCACCTCTCATTAAAGATGTGCTCCTTAGAGTTGGTGGACGACTGTCCCATGCGTCTATCCGATATGACGCGCAGCATCCGCTCATACTTCCCAGCTCTAGCCCACTTGTAGACCTCATCATTGACCACTACCACAAAATACACTGCCACCCTGGCGCTGACACCTTACACGCAATCCTACGCCAACAATTTTGGATATTGTCCGCGCGCCGTATTATTAGGCACCGAGTCTTTAAATGCATTAGATGCTTTCGATGCCGGACCCAGCCGCAAGCGCCCTTCATGGCCGACCTGACAGCCGATAGAGTTACGCCTCAGCCCGTATTTAGTCAAGTCACGACCGATTTTGCCGGCCTATTTCTCGGTTAATCTAGTACCCTACGTAACGTTAAACTCTTAAAAGCGTACTTTTGTATATTTGTGTGCCTCTCAACTAAGGCGGTCCATTTGGAACCGGTCTCGGACCTCAGTACAGAAGCGTTCCTCGCGGCGTTACAACGTTTTATCGCACGACGTGGTGCCCCGGTTCTCATCCGCTCAGACTGCGGTACAAATTATATAGTCGCTAGAAATCAGCTCATTGAAGTACAAAACTTTCTTGCCTCGAATAATGACACGATTGCGCACAAGCTCGCTGGTCAGCACATTACTTGGTTGTTGGACGTCCCTAAGGGACCATGGTTCGGGGCGTTACATGAGATCAACGTAAAATCAACAAAGCAACTTTTATATCGCGTAATTAGCGAACAGCACCTCACATTCGAGGAATTCTCTACACTTTTAGAATTCTCTACAACTCTAGACCTCTCTGCCCACTTTCGTCTGATCCCTCAGACTTTGAGCCGCTTACAGCCGGACATTTCATTATAGGCCGCCCACTAACGGCCCTACCTGAGCTATCCGTGGAAGATCGGCCGATCTCCACACGTAGGCGATTCCAAATGGTACAGGCCCTTTCCCAGCGCTTCTGGACGTTGTGGACTCAATCCTACCTTCACACCCTCCAAACCCGCCCCCTCCGAACCCCATAGATAACGCCGACCTTATTAAATGCAGTCAAAGGTCATCCTGACCGAGGTCAGTTAAAATCATATTAGTTTTCGTTGCCACCGTGATGCGTTTCCACTAATATGACCCAGAATACTGCATTCTGTTAACAATTCGAGTTGCGATAACAATAATTTTACTTTAATAATCACTTTCTATTTCACAAACAATTTTAGTTAATATCGCAGCTCGAATAACACTTCGCGCGCTTTAAAGGCTCGGACGCTCGTTTTCACGTATGAGATCGTTATCCCCCGGCGACCTTGAATCGAATGCCCGTCTGCCATACCCTGACGCCAACATCTTCCAAAATCCCGCCACTTCCCCCGACATTCGCCCGCGCAAATCCATTTCCCTACCCTTTAGCCAACCGCTAGCCCTCTCGCCTATGCATATCAACTTCACGTGTCTTATCTTTCGTTACATGCAAACTTCGTGTCGTTCCACGTGGAGATAACATCTCCCCTCTCTTTCTATCCTTTTCTCAACTTCTCGCTCGCTCATTGCCGCCGTTCCCCGCGTAAATTCTAGAGTTTTTCCATAATCCAACCAAATCTCTTTAGATAGCCAATATAACATGTTTGAACATCTAGTGTAGGGTTTTTTATAAAATTGAAGTTAATTTATTTGATTTGTATGCGTTAGAAACATAAAATCAATAAAAGGTATAATTTTGTTCTGCCGACTGGCAATACTGGATGTCTGTCAATGTCAGTTTGTAAAAGGGGAGAAAAAATAAAAAAAAGATGGCGGCACTTGGCCGATGTGAGAGGGATTGGGTTTTGAGTTTTTGGACAGAACGGACGTCTCTGAGAGAATACACGTGGTTGTCTTGGAAACTGAGTTTTATTGGAAGTATAACCTGAGACCCCAAGTTTTATTATACTTCAGAAGTGGGATACCAAACGTAAGTACACGCCTACGTATATTTCCTTCTACACTGATATTAATGCTATTGCGGTTGCAATAAAATAAAAATTGTAAGGTATAGTTAAAAATATGAACATTAACATTGAATCTACATTTTAAACAAATAGTTTTGAAATACCACCCCACAGGCTTGACTAATCGATTTGAATAAAATATGCATTGTACTAGCTACAACACTGATTTGCAAATCGAATTTACAAGCTATATCGGTAAAAAGGGTAGCCATTTATGTGATGAAAGTTGATTAAATCTTTTTTTTTCTTGCCTGCATTTCTTTTCTTTGTACGAAAGAGTTGCTTGAGCAATTAAAACTTTAACAGTACATGAGTCATAATCACCGTTGACCGATCACCGGCCAAAATTTGTCCAGGTACCGACTTCAAAATATGTAATTTAGCAATTCAATTAGCTTGCCAGTGTGGCCTAAGACCAGTGATGCCCCGTTTCCGAGATATCTTTCATTTTCTTGGTTTAAGCGTGAAACTAATACAAGTTTTGTTTTGTAATCGAGCGTCAGATAATGGAGTAAGATGGGAACGACGAAGGACGCCGCGCTGTTGGTCGCCCTGCCTGTGTCTGGCGAGGGCTGCCGTTTGTGGACATCGCCGGTGCATTGCTGTGACGGCGACGGCGACGAGGACGAGGAGCAGGCGGAGGCGAGCCGTCTGCGTAGCGTGGTGCAGCACATCGGGAGTCCGGCGCTACGAACGCGGGTTAAAAAGATAAGTGGATCCAAAACTTCGTTTTGTAGAGGTGCATTTTTACGCTCAGTTTAAAAGATGTATAGCATTTCTAAGATCTAGAAATCGTCAGAACGATTCTTTGTTAGGATTCTTTGTCGCCTACAGATTGGCTACAGAGCTATATCGTATTATAAAAATAAGTAAATTGGTCTAGGTCATGCTGGTACATAGATGGACAATAAGAACTTTATTGAAATAAATTAGCTTCCATTACATAGAGCATAGAATAAAGACCAAATTATGATTTCGACCACTATCTGTGACTTCGACGAATAGTTAGAGAATGCGATCGTGACAGACAAGGGGATGGATTAACATGTGATAGTAACAATGACTTAGAAGACCTAACTCGACAGCGGCAATTAATTCTGATTGGTTTTGCCATAATTGTAAAGGACGCGGGCATCCCTTAATAAAGTGTCTCACTTGTGATAGATTTGGTCATCAATCCGACAAGTGTGCTGTGAGGTCTGGAAGTCAAAATGGCCGCTATTTCAATATGACATTTTTTTTCTGCAAGCGGGTGGTTATCCTTTTAGGTAAGCTTATATCCATAAAGATGCCTACCATACCACCAAGGGGGTTTTATAAAGGGGGGGGGGTCAAAATTCGCTTAGTTTTGCGCTACGACGCACCGTTTGCGAGAAAAATCGATATCGATATTTGAAAAATCCGTGTCAATAATTGTCATAAACGCATGTCGAACAATTTTTATTAAGATTTATGTTTCAAGATGTAACAAAACCAGCATATAGCTTGTAGATCTTTACTATAGAAAAAAAAAGAGCCTGCAGTTTACTGTATGATTCAATTTCATTAATTTATACTATTTCTTCTCTTTTTGGAACGACGAGATTAACATTATGGATAATGAGACTGGACGTCAACGTGGAAGCGAGCGACGGCGGCATACTCCAATTGCTGCTACTGGGGCAGATCGTAGTCGAACACGCAGCCGTAGCAGGTCCAGAAGGATTAATAGAAGTTCGCACCATCGAGGAAAGGAGACCGAGTTGGAGCAGACGCGAAGGCGGTTACAGGCTTTGGAGCACGAGTTGTACCGGGAACGCGAAAAAACATCTTCGAGGCGTGAAGATCGACCGCACCGGAACGCGAGGGGCAGCCGCAGTCGCAGCCGCGCCAGTCGTCGACGCACCCGCAGCCAGAGCAGGCGGCTCCGTAAGCGCAGTCGCAGTGCTACGCCGAGGGCGGGCCGACGACAACGCGAGGACTCCGCGCCGAAGGAAAATAGGTCACGTACACCATATTTTTCTACTAAGGACTTGATAGATATTGTCAAATCAATTAAAAGTAATGTCGGACCTCAGCCATCAACTTCTGGGGCATTGATGTCAAAGACTATTGATCACAAGAATATCTCCCTAATTTTGACCCCTCTGCGAAAGGACAACGCATAGATATTTGGTTAAGTAAGGTCGCTAACGTGTCCCTGCAAAGGTTTTATTTTTAATTGATTTACTTAATTATCCATATGAGTCTGTGTTACAGGTTTTGCTTCTTATACTTTTTACAACTTAGACATTGAATTTAGACATTGTGCTTTAAAGACGTTCTGCAAGTTAAGGCTATAGGATCATAACTGGTTTAATTGTCAAAATAACAGAAAAAATTTAGTTGTGTTTCTAGGGTCAATGACCGACTACAGTGACATACATACACTTTTTAATGATCTAGCGATACATTGTTACTATGTGTGTGTTTAGATTATCGGTTGATACACTTTATTCTTAATCGAGGAATAAAGCCTTTGTTCTAAATGCCTACTACGGCTACTATTGGTTTAGTGCGTTTGACTTGACATTTTATTTTATTTTATTCAGAAAACCAACAGCATTTAAAATAACAACAAAAAACAAAAAACAATTTTAAAAAAAGAATCGTAGTACTTACAGAAAAAAAAAAAAAAAAAAAACAACTTAATCTAATAGGCCACCGCGCGTCACTCCTGGCTCGAAGGTTCCCATGATACCGGCCGCGTTGCCGCGCTGTATCGCCAGGGAGATCCTTTGAACCAGGTATGACTTGCAGCGGCGATCGTAGCTACGATCCGCCAAGCGGTGCCCTACTTTGGCAATAAAAGATTTTGCTTCCGAGCCCCACACTCCCGAAGTCTCTACCGCAAAGGGGACAAAAAGGTACTGAGCCTTTAAAGCCTCATACTTTAGGTGCTTTTGCCTCGCGGCAGTCTCAGCGGCAGACCCAGCAGTCCGCGTTGTGCCGGGGAGATGAGACGCCGCGAATGTGCTGACACACGTCGCATCCCACAACAAGCAGCGGCCTTTTTCCCAGGGAACCAATGTTAAACCATCGGGTCTTTTGCCGTCTGTGCGACTCAGGCCCGGAGGTTCCAGCGTGCAAGGAATATTAGCCGTAATTAACGCTCGTCGAATGATGTCGTTTAGCGCGTGATGTCTTGGGAACCTGCCTGCGCATCTAGAGCAGCTAAACCCATGGTGGCCATTAGCCTCAACCTGAGCTCCGCAAACACAACGATGCGGCTCACAAATGTTGCAACCGAGCCTCAATCCTACCGCTATACGCAAGGAATCGTTGTCCATAAAGGTGCCCAACTGAGGAGAAGGCAACGCATGCAACCAAGCACCTGATTCTGGTTGAGATACCGCCCTTACAAACAGCATTTACAAACAATTCATATTGAGCAGTATTAACTTAAATCGATGACAATTACAGGTTTTCCTAATGTAACAAGAAGAAAGTCGATTCTTGAGTGATCCTTTATTAAAAGAAAAACAGGGTTTTATATTAATGTGTGGTAGGTTGTTAGTCATGATTCGGTGACCCGATACAGACAGAATATTTAGAAAAGAGTATCTAATTACAGTGATCGAAGTATTAGGTTACATGCTACACGTTTACAATAAAATGTCAGTTTAGGTCATTTTCATTTACAATAACAATTACATAAAGGGTGAACAAGTGCAGTCAAATTGTAGTACTTACTTACTTACATATTGTGTTTGTTACTAGTTAGCTAATTACTGACATCTAGGAGTTTTAATGCCCACATATAATTAAAGTTTCTTTTGACATTGATCAAGTAAAATTAATTGGACATGCGAGTGAATAGAAACTTTAAAGCTTTCCAATACAATGAGTTGTGGAACAAATATTTTATACTTTGATCTTGAACATTCATACTTAATAAACTCTCATGCTAAAGCCTTATGTGTAAACATTCTATACAAATCCATTTATACATAAATAGCTGTCAGTACCCATACTTATAAAATTATTTGAAGCTGAACGGTTACTATTTAACTTCTCATGTAGGTACCTACATTTACCTAATCATAGTGTTTGCGTACATGTGTTTATTGTGCCTTTATTATGCGCAAGCGAGTGAGGCTTGAGTTAATATTGTGTACTAGAGATGATCGTTATATTAGATAACGAATATGTTGAAAGGATAATAATAACGCATAATATTAACGTATAGGTAACACCTGCTATTTTTCAATAAAAAAATTTTTGTCGCTAAACCAACGCCATCTAGTTTCGTCGGTTGAGTAAACTACGGTAGATTAGACAATTACTTTCAGACTGTAGCGACTTATAATTGCCCACGAGATGTACTATTATGAACCAAATTAAAAGTGGTTTTCAAGAAGCTAAAGGTCGACAATAGAGCTGGTGGCATTGAACCTTCAAAAACTATGAGTATTGCAGATACTTCTCCAAGCTCCAAGTATATAAAACAAGTAAAGGTAAATAACGTTGATATAGATGCTTTTATCGATTTTGGAAGTGAAGTTACGTTGGTAAAACATTCTTTAGTCTTGCTGCTAGGCTTAACTCATGATAAGTTACCATCTACGCTCAAGGGGTTCGGAAACAATTCAGTTCAATCACTGGGAAAATTGTAGCTAGATTTATCTGTAGATGGTTTTAACGCTAGTGTATGCTGTCGAGTAGTTGACGATAACCTTTTAGAAAAATCAATTTTAATGAGCCAATCGTATACTGAACAACCTCTTAGTAGTAGTAGACGCTTTCACTAAGTTTGTCTTTATAAAACCAGTGCGCAATACCAATACGCAAAATGTTGTCCGAGTTTTAGATGATATATTTTATACATTCAGAGTTCCTGATCGATTAATAAGCGACCGGGGAAGTTGTTTTACATCTAATGTTTTTAAAAGATATTGTTATGGTAAGGGAATAAAGCACATATTGAACGCTGTCGCCAGCCCAAAATCAAACGGTCAAGTTGAACGTTACAATAGAACGATACTTAGCTCATTGACAGCACAGAATTTGAAGCATAATGAAAGGGAATGGGACACCCAGCTAGGGAAAATACAATGGGGATTTAATAAAACCATTCAGAAGACAACAGGTAGAAAACCAGCGGAAGTCATGTTTGGCACGTTGATGAATAGTAAGGTCCACCCTATCCTAAATGAGGCAATGTGTGAAACTCGCAAAGAAATCGATGTGTCAGATATACGGAGTGAAGTAAAAGAAAGAATAGATATCGAACAAGAGAAACAAAAACAGTTTTATGATCGGAATAGGCGTCCTGCTCGAGAGTGGGATTTAGTTAAATTAACTAAAGTTGCTTTTCAGAACGACGGAAAGAGTAAGAAACTTCTTCCGTCCTATGTAGGCCCCTTTCGGATTACTAAAGTTCTAGGTCAAGATAGGTACAGGGTAGCGTGTATTCCAGGGTTTAATAGTTGTACAAAAAAGCGACCGACTACTGTGGCAGCCGATCGCATGTTGCCATAGGTTCACGTTGCTGCTTTGCAACTTGAAAGTGATTCCGATGATAGCGAAAATAGTGAAGATAAAGATGATGATGACGAGGATAATGATGTCGATAATAATTAGTTATGTAATAATGTCAGTCCAAAATTGATAAAGATAGACTAATAAATACATACGCATATTGTTATTACGGCTATTATTGTGTATCTACATATGGTTTTTTCTATTGTTGCAGCCTGGACGTGAGAATTGATTGGTTCATGTTCCGGGTGGTAAAGTAGATCCACAGAAACGAGAATTGATTGGTTCGTTTCATAGTTATTTATAATGACCACGAGAATTGATTGGTTCGTGTGTCATTATAATGATAAGTGTTCAATTAGGCGTGAGAATTGATTGGTTCACGACCTGATGGAAGTACATACAGTTATTCCAACCTGGACGTGAGAATTGATTGGTTCATGTTCCGGGTGGTAAAGTAGATCCACAGAAACGAGAATTGATTGGTTCGTTTCATAGTTATTTATAATGACCACGAGAATTGATTGGTTCGTGTGTCATTATAATAATAAGTGTTCAATTAGGCGTGAGAATTGATTGGTTCACGACCTGATGGAAGTACATACAGTTATTCCAACCTGGACGTGAGAATTGATTAGTTTATGTTCCGGGTGGTAAAGTAGATCCACAGAAACGAGAATTGATTGGTTCGTTTCATAGTTATTTATAATGACCACGAGAATTGATTGGTTCGTGTGTCATTATAACAATAAGTGTTCAATTAGGCGTGAGAATTGATTGGTTCACGACCTGATGGAAGTACCTACAGTTATTCCAAGTAACAATGATTTATAAATGTAAGAAAAGATTGATTAGTGTGTCATTGATAAGTATTCTGATTAGACGTGAGAATATATTGGTTCATGTGATCTAACTATGTAATAGAAGAAAAGTGAATAAAAAGAGATAAGGATGTTACTGTGGTAATATTGTATTTATGTATTTTGTATAGATTTTCAAATATATAATCAGATAGTACTGTAAATGACGTTCTAGAGGTTCTATTTCGTGTAATTTTTTTTGTAATGTAAATGTAATGATGTATGAGTTAGTTAGTATTACGGCCAAGTGTAGGGTTGCCACCAGGCTTGTGTATGGGGACATCCACATTGTCAGGACGGTCGAGTGTAGGGTTTTTTATAAAATTGAAGTTAATTTATTTGATTTGTATGCGTTAGAAACATAAAATCAATAAAAGGTATAATTTTGTTCTGCCGACTGGCAATACTGGATGTCTGTCAATGTCAGTTTGTAAAAGGGAAGAAAAAATAAAAAAAGATGGCGGCACTTGGCCGATGTGAGAGGGATTGGGTTTTGAGTTTTTGGACAGAACGGACGTCTCTGAGAGAATACACGTGGTTGTCTTGAAAACTGAGTTTTATTGGAAGTATAACCTGAGACCCCAAGTTTTATTATACTAGATGTAGCCTTCCATCAACAATTCCCTCTAAATAAACACCCACTGAAGCTAATAATCCCGTATGTAGTAAAGTTATAAAAAGTTCCGTATTCAGAACATAGATGGCGCTCGCCTGTATGTGAACCGGTCTTGCCAACTTACTCCG
The DNA here is from genome assembly GCA_963921215.1 of Scoparia ambigualis. NCBI lineage: Eukaryota > Metazoa > Arthropoda > Insecta > Lepidoptera > Crambidae > Scoparia > Scoparia ambigualis. Next base: position 19,257,700 of record OY992507.1, read on the forward strand.
TCCTCCGCGAAACTCAAGTAAATAACGCACGCTAGACGGCGCCTATGTCGCAAGGGACGCGTTAGCCAATACCATCACTCTAAGCCATTGCCAACCTAACAATCCTCCACGAAACTCAAGTAAATAACGCACGCTAGACGGTGCCTATGTCCCAAGGGACGCGTTAGCCAACCCCATCACTCTTATCCATTGCCAACCTAACAATCCTACGCGAAACTCAAGTAAATAACGCACGGTAGACGTCGCCTATGTCGCAAGGGACACACGGAACAGTCCCCGCAATATTCAAAATAATGATAAGCCCCTAGTCTATTGACACATTCTTACTACCTGTAACGCAAAGCCACTTGTCCACATGTCCATTATTTTAGACTAGTTTATTTTTCCCTTTTCATGCTTATTACATTAATATTAATTTTAGTGCTACTCCCATATATTCCTTACTAACGGACAGATACCATTCATTCTGTACCGTTACAGTACCGCCTTCCCGTAAGTACCTACTCATTATCCCTAACCAAACCTTTTGTTCTGTGTCCACAACCGTAATTACGCTGCTGTTACTTGCGAACGCCTTTCGCCGTAACATGTTGGTCGGCGCGGGCGGCGCGGCGCGCGCTGTGCGGCGGCGGACCGACGCCGATGCCGCGTTTCTAATTGGCCGACGGAGGGGCGGCCATGATTGGTCGTCGCGTCGTGCTGGCGCGAACATCTTCCGGGCCCCAGGGGGTAGGAGGGGGGAGGGGGGAAGGAAAGGGTAGGAAGGACTGTTAAGACCCATAATAAAATGTCCGGCTGTGGGCGGCTCGGAGTCTAAAGTTAAAAGAGTCTAAAGCAGAGAGGTCTGTAGCTAAGTACAGCCTCGATTCGTGCTGTGTTGAGTTAGTGTGTGGTACGAGTTTGTATGGGTGTGTATGAGTGTAGGAGGAATGCATGAACCGTATAGGCCGAGAGAGCTGAATGCATGTGTATATTTGTGTGTTTGTGATGAATGCATGAACCATATAGGCCGAGAGCCTACGCTGGTAGAGTCGCTCATGCCTTCGCTCTGACGCAAGACCTGACGCAACTGGTAGACCAGCCCACCAGGATGCCAGATATCGTAGGTCACGCGCCCTCCTTGTTGGACTTATTGTTGACGAGTCGCCCTGCAGGGTATAGAGTGTCGGTGCTTGCACCTCTAGGCTCGTCAGACCACTGCTTGGTCATTGCCACAGCACCGCACAGCGTTGGTCCACCGAAAACGGTGGAGACTAAGCGTCGTCTGTGGCACTACTCGTCGGTGGATTGGGACGGATTGCGTGATTACTTCGCATCCGTCTCATGAATCCAAAATGCTACATCGAGAGTGCTATTTTAACTGCCTCCCGGAAGTTGGGTATTCTCAATAAGGTGAGGGCGGTTTTCACTCCCGAGCAGCGCTGTTTGCTGTACAAAACTCAGGTGCGATCGAGTATGGAGTATTGTTCCCATCTATGGGACGGCTCCGCTAAATACCTCCTCAATGCACTTGATAGACTGCAAAGGCGAGCGGTACGCATTATTGGAGATGCTGAGGTTACAGCTTCCCTTGAGGACCTCCAGCTGCGTAGAGACATTGCTTCTCTCAGTGTCTTCTACCGGAACTACTACGGAGAGTGTTCTGAAGAACTTTTTGATCTTATCCCGCCTTCTCCTTTCCTCTCCCGGACTGCACGTGCTGGTCTTAGGAACCACCATCATACTGTACAGACTATCAGTACTCGTACCAAAAAATTTGGCAAGTCGTTCTTCTGTAAGACCATTCGGCTTTGAAATTCTTTGCCGGCGCATGTGTTTCCCAGCTCCTACAGTCCCGGGTCTTTTAAGCGAGGCGTGAAACGGCATTTATGCAGGCCGTCATGAATGGGTGCGCTCGTTATCGTGCTTGTTCCACGGTGGGGAGCGCTCTTATTATTTTGGACTGCATCGGCTGCTTACCATCAGGCAGGATGCAGTCACTATGACAAGCCATTATTAAAAAAAAAACTTAAGGTTCTACTTTTACTAAGGTTCAGGCAATAAGTCCAAGGCCACACCAGGGCACGTATGCTCGCGTGGAACGGATATCAGCGGCGCGCGTGCGTATACGCTCACGATTGCTTGCAGACAGAGACGCGCGGGCGCGCGTCGTTTTCCCACTAATCACGCGCGCCAACTTCGCGACACAACGCTAGGTGGCGCTAGGCGTATTTTAATACGCCTATAAAGTAACGTCGCGCCCATGGCGAGTACAATTATCAAGAATGAAAGTAACATCAAAAAATTTAAAAGAAATGAACGAATGTTTAAATGTCATGACAAGAGCAGTAGAAAGGTTTAAGGTTATACCTATATTTAAATCGGGAAATAAAGAAGACTCCAGTAACTATCGACCAATTTCAATACTGCCAGCACTTAGTAAGATTTATGAAAAAATTATTCTCAAACAGTTAGTGAAATACTTTAACTTAAATAATCTTTTAAATAGTAAGCAATTCGGTTTTACTAAGGGTCTTTCCACTACTGACGCAGGTGTAGCTCTAATGAAACATATATTTGATGCCTGGGAGAAGTCTCAGAACGCTCTTGGAGTTTTTTGCGACTTGTCCAAGGCTTTCGATTGCGTTGAGCACCGGACACTGGTAATGAAGTTAAATTACTATGGTCTCAAAGGTCTTGCGCGTAATTTGATACAGTCGTATCTTAGTTCTAGAACACAATTTGTCGACGTTAATGGAACTAAGTTATCCGGTTTTCATGTTAAAATGGGAGTTACACAAGGGTCAATTCTTGGCCTTTTCTTATTTTTATATATCAATGACTTGCTACTCTTTGAAGAAAACATCTGTGATATTGTATTGTTTGCAGATGATACTACACTCATTTTTAATGTGACTAGATGTAAGAATAATTATGACGATGTTAACAATGCTCCCTCAGAGGTACTCAGTTGGTTTAGTGCGAATAGTTTACAGCTAAACGCTAAAAAAACAAAATGTATTATGTTGCGTTTAGAGAGGTCATCAGTGCTCTGGGTACCTAAATGTGGTCCAGAGGGCTCACTCGACTGACTTCCCTAATAGCGTCTCTGCTACCAGGCTATTTCTAGCCAACAATGTATGAATATAAAAAAATGATTTAAAGTAACTTACATACTAGTTTCCTCTCGTCCGCCCGCGCTGTTCGCGGTGGTCGCGAGTCCTCGGACTCGCCGGCCGCCGGCTGCCACGCCGTAGTCTTCGGCACGCTGTGGTGGTGGTCGATCTTCTGGCTGCTGTGGTGGGTGGAAGGCCCTAAGCGTCCGTGGCTACCCCTGAGAGCTCTCAACCCCAGAAAAATACGTACCACTTGCACCAATCACTCCACGTGTCGACCAAACCAATAACTGATTTTAACCAGCCCGCCCTGGTACTAATTTATGTTCTACACTGTTTCACTGGTCGTTAATTATTACGGGCCCCCCCGAATCAACTTATGCGTGCCCCTCACAACAAATTATCAATTACAACCAAAATCTTTACACGACCCCGCGGTATCGGTTCCTAACCTATTTTTCAACGTGAGTGTGTGTCACACTGACACTGACAGCCGTGTGTCACTATATTTTTAAAGCTATAGCGGGGGCGCACGAATTGGCCGTTGTGTTCGATACACACCCCTGCCCCGATCGGGAGGCTCCGATCGTTAGCTCAATCAATCGGACAAGGAGAGACAGCTGCTGTGGCTCATCGCGGACTCGAACCGCAGTCCCATACTCGCCAACAAACAACTTTACAATGCTGCCCTAGCTACAAGCAAGGAGAGCAAGTCATTCTCCTTCAACAATATACTAAATCTAATTAGCCAAATTAAAATAATATTAAATTATCTTATTTACCAAAGCTTATTTTCAAAAAATTTACAAACATCAGTTAAATACACCCGTGCCCTTGCCATTTTGTGCCATTGTCGGAGCGAATAAGTGAAGGTAGACCCTTACGCGACACGAAACGATCCAACGCGACGACGAAGGCTTCCGTGGACAACGAAGAAACTCCCAAGAGGACGGCCTTAGTAACCAGGCACAAAAAAAAACACAAAATATTTACCTACAACTCAGGCGTTGCGAAGGTTGGTCGGTTTTACCGAGAAAACCCGTTGCGTGCGATTCCCAAGAACTGACGAGACTGAGTGACTCGGTCCGAAGGTCCGTGCAGCCGCAGACGGGGGGTCTCCCCGTCTGCGGCTGCACGGGTGAAGACGTCCACTGTGACAAAATAAACACCGAAAGAGCACTACACAAATAAAGCTCTTTGGACAAACAATATTCAAAATTACAAATTACGTTACCTAGTAACACATTCAACAGACGTCAACCGTGACGTACTGGCCTATTGAAAGGCTTCACAATCCTCATGGGCATGGGCAACCATGTAGACCATGGGAAGTTTCTCAATTTCACAACTTGTGCATAGTTATGGAAATGGTACACAAACACAATGACTCTAGACTATGCAGAGTCGAGTCGTCAAACTGTGTACATAATAGAAACAAAACCAAAATAGTTGGCACTGCCAGCAGTGTAGAGCGACCCAGAGCTATCTGGGTGCCTAGTAGGACCCGTCCTAGTACACCCGAGCCCAAGAGTAGGTCAATTGGGCCAGGTGACAAAGTGTGCCCGATCTAGACCAATGTCTGTGCCGTTAACCTACAATGGTAAATTCCTTACCGTTACCGAAATTGACATTCTCAACATAGATACATGTACCGATGTGAGGGTGACTTGTGTTAGCCGCGTCAAACTCCCGGTAAACATGCCTCCAAACAATGTCGCACAAAATAAAAATTTCAAATTTAAGATTTCTTTAAAATCTTTTAAACGCGGCCGCCGTAGTAGAAAGCAAAACCGTCCGTGGTTTTGCTCTCGCAAAGGGGCAGGCTAGCTATGGCCTGCCCGGGTCCCCCATCTCCAAAGAAGGCCCCCGCCCGTGTGATACCGCGGGTGGTACTATAACCGCTGCGGCATAGCTCGATCGCGGCTGCACGCTGGCGCGCACAGAGCTAGTTGCAGGGAGAGGTCCCTCCTTCGTGACACCGGGCCCCCGCCCGTGTGATACCCGAATCACACATGGGCCGGCGGCATGGTAACCTGCAGGCGCGGGTTTGCGCGCCTGCGCAAGGTTCACCTTCCGGTGTGGGGGCGCGCCTCGCGCATGACTGGGCTTCCAGTCCGCTGGTAGGTGTGTGCTCCGCACTGGAGCAGCCCTGCCCGTGTAACGCTGCCACCGCTGTTGTGTGGTCGGTGAAGCCGCTCCCGATCTGTTGACACACAACAATAATAAATGGTGTGGTCCACCAAATGCACGGCAGCGCTGGGGCCTATTGCCATAGCAAAGGCCGCTGCGCTTTGCCATACGCCGCCTCGTAATTACAGGCAGCCCTCGTCGGTCCTGGCACCGCGTCGTAGTGTAACCTGTTTGGCCACAGTGTGTACAAGCCGGGTCCATGCCGGCTGCTGTAGTCAGCGCCGCCAGCCGCGCTGTAGTGTGTCCTGGCTGCGGCTGTACCGTGGGATTCGCCTGGCGTCCCATTGAAACCTGCGCCTCTGATGGCGGCAGGTCAGGCTGGGAGGTCGCTACGACTCCCGCCTCATCGCCGAGGAACTTAAGAAGCTCCTCCAATCCCGGCAGAGTAGCCCCCCCCCCCCCCTTCTCTGCCATTTCCCGCTCAACCCGGGAACGAACGTCCGTTGGCAGCTTGTCCAACACAATGTGTACCAGTAGCACTGAACACTCGGAGTAGTGTAATATTGGGCATTCTAGATCACTTTTCACTCCATTGATCTCACTGACGTTCGATCAATGTCGTTAAAAAGTGATCTAGAATGTCCCAATATTACTTTTGAAAATCACTGCCATTCGCTCGTATATATGTTTAAGCGCTATGCTTCAAAGTCATTTTATTGAAACTCCCGAAACACTGTGGTCAATAAGAAAACAGCTGCTATGAGATTTGTTAAACAAAAACAGTCATTAAAATTAAAATGCATTTGCCCACCATCATCAAATGAGTTAAAACGTCATGGCAACTTATTGCCGAACAGTATCCGTTGTATTGTTTGCGGCCCTTCGAATTGTGGAAAGACAAACTTAGTAATTAGTTTATTACTACATACAGATGGTCCACGGTTCCGCAACCTTTATGTTTATTCAAAATCTTTGTATCAACCTAAATACATATTTTTAGAAAAAGTATTAAATATGGTTGCAGGTACATCGTATCATAAATATAATGACAACACCGAAGTTTTGAGTCCACATGATGCTTTGTCTGACTCGATTATTATATTTGATGATGTTGCTTGTGAAAACCAAAACCACATCCGAGATTATTTTGCTATGGGACGTCATAAAAATATCGATTGTTTTTATATTAATCAAACTTATACAAAAGTACCAAAACAACTTATTAGGGACAATTCTAACCTAATTATATTATTTAAGCAGGACGATGTAAATTTGAAACACGTATATGATGAACACGTAGGGTCGGACATGACTTGGTCACAATTTCGAGAAATGTGCTCAACTGTTTGGAAGAAACCATTCAATTATCTTGTAATAAATAAGGATTGTGAACGAAACAAAGGATGTTATAGGAAGACATTTGATACGTTTATAGAATTAGATTAATGTACAAAAGCAGTTGTAATTATGCCATAAAATCACTTTCATTTGTGACTTAAAGCTGAAAGGAAACCTATTTATTGAAATGGAAAGAGATTTAAAAGAACAAATTGTAAAATCAGCATCAGCTGTTAAAAGGAAGGTAGACTTAATAAAGGATGCTAAAAATTCTAACAATGTTACCCTGGAAACAATATTTAAACCTATTGTTGACCCTCTTAACATTTTAGCGAATAGAAATGATGAAAAGAACTTACAGGAAGTAAAGCTTTATGATCCCATATCAAAAAAAAACAGGAAAAATGAAAGCGAGAAGTCGTATTCTTCTTGTGAAGAATATATTGATTCTAATAGTGTAGATGAAGAGGAATATCAAGACACACCACAAAAATCAGACAAAATCCTAACTACGTCACCTTTTAAGAACCATGATGTAAGTAAAGGTTCTTTTAAGTCCCTCCAATCATCACCAAACATTATAAATCAAGATGAGTCTTCCTCATGGTCTACGTCATCTGAAGTATTTAATGCCATACCTTTTGGAATTAGAAATGAGCGAGGGAAACTTGAGCTTGGAAACACTCGCGTTCATGATGACGGTAGAATTCTTAAAGTTGGAAACATTACTTTTGAAAAGACTCTTGGCTTAAAAGAACTATTATATAAAAAGGTACCAAATCTAGATGTTATTACAGATGACGACCTTGAAAACTACAAGCTACTACTTATCAATACTAATGCACACAGACGTAACTTTGATCCTGCCAAACCAATAAACAGCAATAAAGGGTTTAAATACATGAGTATTATAAAACCATTATTTAAATTCTCTAAACAACCTACTAGTACTGAGAGTCCTCCACAGGGAAAAGGTATCAATCTTTTAAAAAAAGTTAAAACAAATACAGATTTAGTTTATTGGGATGATCCAAATGAATTAATAGAACGATTGAAATTACTGCTTGCGTCAAAAGCTGCTGGTAACACGGGTTTGGATAATGAAATCGTTGCAATAATTGAAGAACTGCGCGAAGCGGGCATCATAAATATGGAATATAAACAAATAGCACGGGGAAAATTAAGCAGTATACTCGCAGTAAGCAAAGCTTCGAGATTATAATGAATATAGATAAATTCGGTCATCACATTCATAAACGTTTGAGGTTATCTGAATACATCGATACCATAAACGATACGTTAAAAAAGTGCGAAACGGGCGAATACGACTTAAAATCATCAAAACTTAAAGGTTTATCATCTCCAGACAAGGACGATGAAGCTGTAAATAAGGCATATTTGGATAAAACTGTACAAGATCTAAGGAATGAAATAAATAAAGTTAATAGTCGTGTAAAAATTTACATCCAGAACTTAGAATCAGCTACTTCCAATCGCTTGTCTACTATGTTTTACTCAAAAACAGAAATAGACCGTATGATTCAAGCAAAGTCAAACAAAAATGAGTAAAAGAGATATAGTAGAAGAAATTCACAGAGCGGCGAGAAGAAATTTTCCTCGCCGATGTACAATTATAAAAGGAGTAGATGATTCATGGCAAGCTGACCTTATGGATTTTCAAAAGTATTCACAATTTAATAAAGGATATAAATATGTTTTAGTAGTTATTGACACTTTATCGAAATACGTTTGGACAAATCCTTTGAAGAGTAAAGATAAAATTAATGTCACCAACGCAATGGAAAATATATTATTGAATTCGTCTCGGAAACCAAAAAATTTGCAAACAGATTTAGGTAAAGAGTTTTATAATGAAAACTTTAAAGAGTTGATGAAAAAATATGACATTAACCATTATTCCACTTATTCTGTGAAAAAAGCAGCAATTGTTGAAAGAGTAATTAGAACGCTAAAAGGTCACCTTTATAAGCTATTTAGCTTATGCGGTCAATACCAGTGGATAAATAAAAATTTGAAAAACGTGGTACAAAGCTATAATAACACTGTTCATCGTATAACAAAATTTAAACCTATTGATGTTGACAAAAGAAATCAGACAACTGTAAAGTACAACATCATCAAATCACAAAATAATAACATAACGAAAAAAAATAAGTACCGTGTTGGTGATCATGTTCGGATTAGTAAATACAAAGGTGAATTCTACAAAGGTTATACTCCCAACTGGTCAACAGAAATCTTCAACGTTGTGAAAGTTAACCATACAAATCCTGTCACATACCACTTAGAAGACAAACATAAGCAAATCATTTTAGGATCTTTTTACGGATACGAACTGCAAAGAACCCAATTTCCCGATATATATCTTATTGAAAAAGTTTTAAAGAAAAAAGGAAACAAACTCTTTGTCAAATGGTTGGGTCTCAGTGATGGTGAAAACAGTTGGGTTGACAGAAAATTATTAATGACTTAATATAAATATCGCCTGATTATGTTGTACAGTCACTTTACGAACATCAATGAAGGAAGGAAGCGGCATTGTCAACAATTTAATAGATAACATTCCGTTCGAGTTACACTTACCTGGATATCAGTTTTGTGGTCCAGGAACAAAACTTAAAAAACGCTTACTAAGAGGTGAACGAGGAATAAATAAATTGGATGAAGCTTGCTTGTATCACGATATTGCTTACAATAATAAAGATTGGAACGTTAGACAAAACGCCGATTTAGAACTTTTAAATATGGCAAAGAAAAGATTGAAATCGAAAGATGCTGGGAAAGGAGAAAAGATTGCATCATGGATAGTAAAAAATGCAATGAAAGCAAAACTTAAAGCCGGAGCAGGAGTGCGGTCATTCATGAAAGGTGTTAAAAAAATTCAAAAGCAAATGAAAAAAATAAAATGTAATGATAACCGCACGGCTATAAAATATGCGCATGCAGCTGCAAAAAAAGTGTTTTCTAATATAAAAGGAATACGCTTCCCACGCTGCATTCCTGTTCCGAAAACTGGTGGGTTGTTACCCCTCATACCAATCTTTGCTGGTTTATCAGCTCTTGGTTCACTCGCTGGGGGTGCTGCAGGTATAACAAAGGCTGTTAACGATTACAAGGTCGCTCAAAAAAATCTTCAAGAATCAGAACGACATAACAAGATGATGGAAGCTGTTGCACTTGGAAAAGGGTTGTATTTGAAGTCTCACAAAAAAGGAGCGGGCTTGTACTTGCAACCTCCAAAAAACTAATTAAACGGTTACCCAAACGAGCACTTACTAATTTAGATATATTAAAGCACTCAGTTGATATTCCATATTTTCGTGGCGTTTTTATGAGAGATACGTTACCCTCAAAACCAAGAAAAATTGAGTGTGCTATTCTTAATTTAGATAGTTCTTCAAATCCTGGAACTCATTGGGTAGCCTATGTAAAAGAAAATAATTACTGTGAATATTTTAACAGTTTTGGTAACTTAAAACCTCCATTAGAATTAATAAAATATTTGAAAGATAGGCACATAAATTATAATTACAAACAGTATCAATCTTTCGGTACTGTAAACTGTGGTCATCTTTGTTTATTATTTTTAAGAAAGTATTGGAAAAATCATTTATATAGGTTACAATTAAAATAACTTGACAGTATAAAAATGTCTTTCACTGTATCCATAACTGGGCAAGGAGCCTCATTAATAACTAACTATTCACCAACTTTAGAATTACGTGGGCAATATGAGTGCGGACTTATATACTTTTCTACTTTTAATTCTATTCCTAATATAGACGAAAGGAACAATAAGTTTTATTACGGTATCAATGAGTTCATCGAAATTCCTGAAGGATCATATGAACTTCAAGATATTTGCGAATTTTTAAAAAGCAACATTAAGAACACTGCATTAAAATTGACTTGTAATAATAATACTCTCAAAACCAAAATATTTTGTTCAGAAGATGTTCATTTCGAGAAAAATAATTCCATTGGTAGAATTTTAGGTTTTGCTAACGACACAATTAAGGCAAATATAAGTTGTGAGTCTCAGTACCCAGTCAGTATTTTAGCAACAACCATCGTACGCATCGAATGTGACGTAGTTAGCGGATCATTCGTGAATGGGAAAGCAAGCCATATTATTTATGAGTTTGTGCCTAATGTACCACCCGGTTATAGAATTATTGAAATTCCTAAAAACTTAATCTATTTTCCAGTCAATCAAAGTTCAATTAGTGCAATTAATATTAGGTTGTTAGACGCTGATAATAGACAGATTAATTTACGTGGAGAAGACGTACAACTTTATTTACATTTTAGAAAAAAATGATTAATTTTAATAAAAACCCTACCTCATCAGGTGTTCAAGTCAGTTCCAAAAGAGCAATAAGTAAAAGAACACCGTTTGACTTAAAAAAGAAGGTTACTAAAAATAATAAAGAATTTCTAAAGCTAGTAGGCTTGTTAAAATGAACATATTAAATATATCTCAGCCAACGTCATACGATAACAGTATCGAGAGTTTTGAATATCATTCGTATAAGCCTTATAAAGCCTTATAAACTTGTTACATACGTAACAAGTTTATAAGGCTTTTAAACTTGTTACATACGTAACAAGTTTCAACAATAATGATGAAATAAGAATACCAATCAATCAGCAAGATTTGTATGTGTTGCCGTCACGCAGCACTTTGTATATTGAAGGTAAAGCTGATGTATATAACAGTACCACTAAAGAAAAGGTAACAAGTGTGCATTTTGTAAACAATCCTGCGTTATTTCTATTCCAAGATATTCGATATGAGTTAAATGGAATAGAAATAGATAAAATAAAAAATGCAGGTATCACAACGACAATGAAGTCTTATTTGTCTTTGAATGAAAATGAATCCAAAAGTGCAAAAGTTTGGGGTTGGTCTCCTGCAGGAATAACCAATGTTACAAACGGAGTTTTCTCTGTCTCCATACCATTAAATAAAATATTAGGATTTGCAGAAGATTATGAAAAAGTTTTAATTAACTGTAAACATGAGTTAGTACTGTTGAGGAGCAACACAAATGTCAATGCAATAAAATTGAGTAAAGAGCAAATAGTGGAAAATATAACAATAAATAAAATCGTTTGGCGTGTTCCACATATTAAAGTGTCAGATCGAGAGAGAATTAATTTATTAAAGCATTTAGAAAAAGATCGAGCCATTACACTAGCGTTTCGTAACTGGGACTTGTATGAATATCCGTTACTACCCAAGACACGTAAGCATACTTGGGCTATTAAAACTTCATCGCAAACAGAGAAACCTCGATTTGTTATTATTGCCTTACAAACAAACCGAAAACATAATGCTCAAATGTCAATGGCTGAGTTCGACCATTGCAATGTTCGTGACGTAAGAGTGTTTTTAAATTCATCATATTACCCCTACGAAGGACTTAACATAAATTTCTCTGACAACAAGTTTTTATTAATATACGAACAGTATGCAAGGTTTCAGCAGTATTATCACGGACGTCGATCAGAACCGTTGTCGAGTTTAAAAGAGTTTAAAGATATTGCTCCTTTATTCGTTGTTGACTGTTCTCGCCAACAAGAAATGCTGAAGGGATCAATCGACGTAAGAGTAGAAATCGAAACAGATCAAGAGATACCTGATCAGACCGCTGCATACTGCCTTATACTGAACGATTGCATATTTGAATATAAACCACTGAGTAACATTGTGAAAAAGCTATCATGAATAACGATACTATTATAGTGGATGTGCAAGGATTTAAGGATTTGAAAAATAATTTTATTGTAAAAGAGTTATCAATAGCAACTAAAAACCATACGCAGACGTTCTTAATTAAGCCACCATATGCTTTTAAAAACCTAACAGATGAAGAAAAGAAGCAAATCCGGTGGTTAGAAAGGAATCGCGGGCTCAAATGGAGTCAGGGATTCATTGATTACCGTGAATTTAGACGAATAATAGTTCCGTATTTAAGCAGTAAGAAGGTATTAGTAAAGGGATTGGAAAAAGGAATATGGGTTCGCGAGCTATGTCAAGATTGTGAAATAATGGAGTTGGAAGAAATAGGTTGTCCTAACTTTTTAAAATTATATAGTGATTACCATGTAGATGTAAATAAATTTAATTGTGAGTACCATAAAAAAATGTGTGCTTTAAAAAATGTTCTGTGTCTAAAAAAGTGGTACACTTTAAATGTTAATTGAGTTATTAATGTAATAAAGTATTTTCCTCAATAAATCAAATGTGTATAAATATCTTTTTGTTTAATTACTAAAAGTAAAAAGGGTGAATGAAACGATCTTAGTATTCAATTCAATAATATTTATTTTAGAATTTCTTAAAAACTATAACTATATCCACAAACTTTTTTTGATATATTGCTAATGATAGCCTCTGTTTGATCCATTATGGGGTCAATATGCTCTGTTACCACATACTGCGCAGATAATAATGGATCAGTATGATTTGTTTCGAAGTCCACCACTTCAATCTTAATTAATCGACGACCTTGAATCGGCGTACTTTTCATCACGTAAGAATGAGAATGCTTCAGATAACTTCTTCTTTTTCGAAGTCTCTTCTTGGTGATATTATTCACCACCTTGTTATACAGCGGGGAATCGCCTCGCCGTTCATCTGCTCTCCAATTCGGATACTCCTCTGTAAATCCCTCGAGCATATCTTGAGCGTTCTGTTCAAAAGTGGGAGATGACGGTTGTACGAACTCCTTGTTGATGCTGAGCGACACCAGGTTCTCTTGAGTATTCTAAAACATAAAATAAAATAGTTTATTACATACATAAAACCACGACTATTATCCCCGAAGGGTTAGTCAGCGACTACGCAAGGAGGACAGCAAAAGCAGTCCTTTACCATAACCCACTTTTCACCAAATAACGACACAATTACAACACAAATAAAATTAATTTATAATCATACAAAATTATTTAAACTTACCATGTTGATATTATCTAGCTGGACTACTGACGCCTTCACTTTAATAATTGAAATTGAAACTAATTTGAAACCCATTTATATTAATGTACATGATGACACAGCAAGACAATATAGGTAGTAAAACATGTAATTAATGGACATTTCAGCAAAATAAAAAGAAAGAATTGATATTATTAAAGAATGATTAACTTGCCAATAACGTGACCTGATTTGTATTAATTAGGTTTCATATTACCTTATAATCAGAAGAGTACAACCTACTCTGAATTTGACTTGTTCAAACTTGTTTGCGTTAGAATTTTCTTACTTATTTACCGTCAATGATTTATTATACAAAGATATATAATAAATTAAATAAAAATGCAAGTTAGTCGGTTACTTTTATATTTTATTAGGTATATTAATACAGCTGGGTAGAGTAAATTTTACATTACATTTCATAATCTAAGTTAGATTTCCTATTCAAACAATAAATGAATCTGAGCAAAAGCAACAACTTACATATTTTTTAACAATTTTTATAAATCAAAATATTCATTATATGTACCTACTTAAGTATATTGAAAAACTGGTTACAATAGTTTATAAAAAGTTAATATTATTTTAAATTCAACCAATGAATCTTAGTAATGGTAATAAATAATAATACATTTTTTTATTTCTCAAGCCTTAAGTATAATATAACTCTAATATAATATATCTAAATCATAGTCATATATCTAAATAATAGAATTTAAAAACACAGTGAAAAAAATAATTGCTAAAATATATAATCCCAGTGGCCCCAAGACATAGTAGATATTTTATTTTTTAATATTACGCGTTTGTCATCATTACCTGACAAAGCTATCTTGTTCTGTTCTTGGGTAAATATTTCATGCTTTAAGGATTTAAAAATTATGTTTTTCTTTCTTAAAAAAGTATTTTTGTTTAATACGTTATTGTAATCTTCGAAATGTACGTTTTTCAAAACCTGTTTCTGTATACCTTTAGCCCTTTTTAACTCCTCTTGTACTGTTTTTATACAGTATAATTTTGATCGTAAACCAACAAATTCAGAAATTAAATTTCCACCTAGTTCATCTTTGAAAAGACCTGGTACTTTTTTGTTAAGACCAGGTATACCGTAACAGTTATTTAATGGATAATTACTAGTATCAAAATATCTAAGGAAATTCAACTTTAAATCTGTATAAAAATCTTTGCTTTCTATTGAATAAAGAAAACTGTCAGTATCCGTATAACAAAGCTTTAATTTTTCCCGATAAAAAGGTTTCATAATAGAGTAATGAAAATCAAACATATGACTTTTGGATATTTCTAATACAGAAAAGCCAATATATATGGGTTTGTCTAAAGTAATTGTCTCGGGTTTCATTTGAACAGCTATAAAATTTTCTGTAAAAATAGTAGCACTATGGAAATTTGGTCGAGCTATTAGTTGCTCAGCACCGAAACTTTTCTTTGTTATATTCTTTTCATCATTCCACTTATTAACCAACTTCACGCTGACCCTTTTCTCGGTGTCTTCTAGTGTTTTACCAAATATACTATTATTTAAAAGTTTGAAGAAATCTTGTTCAAATATAGATTTGGCCTTTTTTCGTAACTCAGTGTTCATATCAATGTACTGTTTTAAGTATGGACTCTGATTGAATTGAATTACTCTATGTATTTTTTTTAGCAATAAACCATGTTTTAGACATGTTTTCAGATGGGAAAAATGAATGACATAAAAAAACTTATCGTATAAGTTTGGTATCAATTTCGAAGTTTTAGATCCTGGAGGAGCAAATTTTTGAGCACAGAATGGAAAATCGTTATGATAATTATGCAAATGGAAAGGGTATTCTAAGTCTACTTCGAGTATATAGCCAATGTCCCCGTCAATGGGTATATTATGAAAATCAATTTTTGAAATTTCTAGTTCACTTAATAACTTAAAATTTGAATGAGGTAAATAAGCGCACATAGCATAACCATAAAGATTATTACAATCAATATAAACAAGGAAGTTATCACTTTTTGCGGGGTCATAAGTTTGTAAGTACTTGTTATTGGCTTTCGAATATCTTGTAGAACATAAACATATACCACCGCGTATGCCTTTTTGTATCATTCTTATTATTTCCAAATCATTTATTAATTCTAATTTAACATCTGTTTTTAATAGCATAGCGTCAAAACTTAGGCTAGGTGCTGTTAAGTAAAAAGAAGGATCCAGTTTATAATTCGTCTTACACGTTTTTCGAAAACTTTCGAAGACGTCCGCTAGTAAGAGTACATCTGACTTAAGATATAAATCAGTGTATTCTCCAAGGCTCCGTAATTCAAAGGTTTGCCATACTCTTTTTGCGTGTTCATAATCTACTATTGATACGTTGCAATTGTGCAATTTACTAAAAAAGCATTTATAAGGAGGTATTTCTTCTTCATCATAAGAACTCCAAGTAGTGACGTATTCGTAAGGATAAACCCCTTTACGTCTAAGTAAATTAAAATGTTCCTGAGAAGGAAAAAAAAAGATAGATGTTTAAAATCATTTGTATTTAAATTTGCAACTAGCTTCTCTAGGCTTGTGCCTAAAAATTTAAAAGAATCGACAAAACGAACAGGTATGATAGCTTCGTTACTAATTTGAAAAAATTTGGTAAACGATATGTAATTTTCTTTATTTTTTGCAATCACTTGTATCCTACCTGATAATTCTCCTAACTGTCGTATGAAAAGATGACTGTCGTAACCAGCTAAATTATGAAAAAATATGGGAACGAACTTAGGCAAACAATATTTTATATTACAATAAGAATGAGCTGCACCACGATATCGTCCAGTAAGATGACAGTGATCTTTTACTTTGTCGTCAAATAATATTTTGTTACAAAGATAACAGTTTTTAGCTTGAGCAAAATTGGTTCTATCTTTATCTGTTAAGAACATAGGGATCGATGAATGCAAAATATTATAAATTACAGTTATATCAGATAGAAGGTTATCAAAAAATTTATTCACACAGTCAGGTCCTCGATAAGACACATATTTATTAAGGGAGCTGTCGTAGGAGCATACAACGTAGTAAGCAAATGCAGCTGGTACATGCTTTTGCGTAATCGTTGTGCAACTTGTTTCAGAATTTGGTTCAACTGGCTCTAACAAAGATTCAAAGTCTGCGTATAAAACGAAAGGCATGTCTTGCATGCGTTCATAATGTTCAAATTGTATTCGAGTTCCTTGATTAGGTAAAATTGTTGCTACACCACTGCAAACGTGGGCTTCGAGTTTAAGATTGTTATCAAAAAATATCATACAATCCTCACATAAAAATATTTTGGAATGATGTTTAGTTAACTGCTTGCGAAGTAATTTAGCTAAATCTTTAATTAGACAGTAATGCGTACGTTTTCCATTTTCGAGAAAAAGCATGTTGACGTGATGTCTTTTACGTAATTCGCATTTGTACAGAGGTCCAACAACCTTACTGCTATTTTTAAGGCCATAAACATTAATACTTATGTTGGGATTATTCTTTTCAAAAATTCTTATATCTGTGAACCCTACTGGAAATGTCATATTTTTAACTTTAAGTACACTTTCAAAATGCGGATATGCGGTGGTTCGATTTGCGTTATTTTTTGCAGGAAAAAGTGATGCCATGACACACCATAAAAAGCAGTAATCATCCGAATTTTTAATGTTGATACATGCACGTTTGTTTTTTATAGCGTTAGGTAAATCTAAGTAACCTGAGGCTCTCAACGGGTTATATTTGTTTATATTTACTTCTAGATACAAGCTTCGTAAGTAAGCCCAACCACTATCTCTTTCCTCAAATTCTTCAACTTTTTTACAAATTTTATGGCTAATGTTTGTATACATAGCATCAAAATTATAACTTTTATGTAAGATAATGTTTTCAGTAGCAAAAGATTTCGTTGAAATCGAGTCATCCTTATGCAGAAAAAATTCAGAAAACAATTCGAAATTTACTTTAAGGTTTGTATAAGCCTCAATTCGGGCTGAGAGTAAAAGTTTCACGCGGAGGCGCAATTGCGATAAAAAATCTGCAGGAGCAAACACATGCATACGTTCTTCAACGTCCTCGCATTGAACACGGTACGACGCTATGCGACCGCGAAGAGCGCTATGCACTTGTTCGATACCCTCGCTCTCAATTACAGAACTATTATTTTTGTGTAAAATACTTTTTAAATGAGCAGAGAAAGCATTATTTTTAACGGATAAGTTGCAAGTTGAACAGAATATAGTCTTAACCATTATGATTTTGTTTTCACTGTGTTAAAAAATTACAAGAGGTTAAAGTAGTTTTTAAGTAAAATGTATAAAACCTAACACACATATAATATATAAGTAAAACTAGTTAAGTCAAAATTTACCGAAGAGAGTGTAACTAGTTAATATGTAGTACCTAGCTGACTGTGACTATTTTTTCTTTTTATCACTAAAGAATACCCCCTCTTCAGTAAATTTTGATTTGGCTAATTTTATGAATTTTTTTATAGTCAACAATTCAGGAGACTCAGCTTCGCCTTGTAGTCGAACCCAAATTATTGCCTTTTCACACCTTTCAAGACCGGTGAGGCTACGCACCTCCTCAGCGTCGTAGAGACGCAGCTCCGCCACCAGTTCACCGTCGAGCTTCGCAGTCCGACGCGTTACCCCGCCTGGTACTCGTCGCGTTAGTACACTGTCGAAGGTCTGGTCTGTCTTGCGTGGAGGCGGCGAAACTTCGTTATCTGACTCTGAATCATTTAACCAGTCTAAAGCGGAGCTAGACCCTTCTTGTTTTTTCACAATCGTTGTTGAAGTCTTAGGCACCGACGACGAGTACAGGCATTTCTTCTTAGAGCTAGAAAGATAAGAAATGTAATTAAAAACTAATTATTAATATTGACGATATACGAAATAACATAAAATATATTAACAGGTTTTAAAAGTAATCAACGCAAATTACCTTATGCTTTCGTTGTCCGAGTCAAATGAATTGGCTAACACACAGCTTTTCTTGGCAGAGCGTTTAACTTGCTTGCTTTCAGACCTAAAATAACAATAAATATTAGTGACATTAACATTTAACATATGACAGTAAATACTAGTACGATTAAATAATAACATTTGCTGGTCTAGGTCACTGCTCCTCTACAGACCTTCTTTAATAACTTCTTTACACATAGAGAGAGATCCGTGCTTCGGAAGGCATGTTAAGCCGTTGGTCCCGGATGTTGTCGTAAGATGACAGTCGTTAAAACCCACCGACCCGCATTGGACCAGCGTGGTGGGTTATGGCTTAATATCCCCGTGCTATTATTCACGTGGGAGGTCTCTGCCCAGCAGTGGGACGTTTATAGGCTGATGATGATGATGATGATGACATAGAGAGAACGGACCATAGCCCACCACGCACACCCACTGCGGTTTGGCGGTGCTAACGGTTGCAGATGCAGAAGGGATCAACCGTTGACATACCTTACAAAACATATACGAAGTCGAGCAAACACAACATTGCTAATAGAAAAATAAAAATATTTAAAACTTACGAACATTGTTTCGGTGTATATCTTCTGGATGATTCTCGTAGCGATGTCAGAGTACCGAAGCACTAAATATTAAAAACTTAGGCGTAGCTTAGGCGTACTAGTGGTCGATCTGACTTAGGAAGCACTGATACGACAACTACCATTTTTCGGGTATTTATTGGAGAAAAGTGTTTAACAGCAATTTTACTAAGCAGGAGTGATCAACTTTTTTTTTTTTTGCTTGTATACAATTAAACTATTAGTGCTAGTTTTTACTTTCAAGAATAACACCGTATGTAAAAACTGTTAATTCCAAATTTTTTTTTTATTATTATTGCTTTTATTACAAACCAAATAGGTACATATTGGGCTTATTATAAACACATACATTATCTAAGTAAAGCAAGCTTAATCGGTAGCGTAACCTTCTGTACTACAAACCGTTACCTATACGATGTACACATAAATGCTTGCATTCATCAAACCATTAGCCTGAGCCTTTTTCGCGTTATAGTCAAGTACCTACCTAACCACTACATTAGCTGTTATATTTTAACGAGTGTACGTTTAAGCAAAAGTAATTAAATAAGTATTACAATGTTATAAATAAATATGTGTTATTAGTAGCAAGAAAGGAAGTAATTACAAAATTGAAGCAATGTTTGTAACCTCTGTTTTTTTAAATTTTAAGCAAAATATTTAGTTTATCGATTAGTGCGAAAACTTGCAGCGAAAGTATTTTACATTTCCTGTGTAATTGCTAACCTTTCGATAAAGCGCTGACGACGATTGTCCGGATGTTCAACATTAGGACTGTTTTCACTAAGCATGAAATTTACTATTACATTTCATCTCATGATCGTCTTAACGAGAGTTTCATAACCACCACAATCACAGATCGAGTTCACCACTAGGTACCTCATCGAGTTCCTCACACTCTAACCCTGTCATTAATAAACGTTGATTAAAGTTACACTTAGGATTAAATTGACGCTGTCTCTATCTGTCTTCTTTAACAAAAACGAGACAGCGTCACTTTAAACCGAGGTGTAACATTTGGCCATTTTTATTAATGAGACGGTAAAAGTTAAACATTTTGATGTACGTACTAAATTAAACAAATGTCTCGGTATGTTACAAGTTAGCCGCTCGGATATCGAGAGACGCGGGTTCGATTACCGTGAGGCAGTCTATTTTTATAACTTCGGTGTTTATGTACTCATATTATTCCCACAATAATTAAATCTAACCATATTTAGTGGGTACGTATTCAAATCGACATTTGCTTTATAAGTTAAACCATAATTTGAAAGGTACTGTTATGAAAATCCTATCTGATCACTTGTTGCTAAACGTGACTTCAGCATGACGTAATTAATTGTTACTTGTTGCTCTGTCTATCCCACTTGTGGGAATACGCCGTGATGTTTGTGTTTGTATGTATTATGAAAATGTATGTTTAATGCGTTTGTCAATTAAAACAGTATAGACTTAGCTTTATCTTTCTAATTGTGTTTATGTTAAAGGTTATTCCCATTCTCCCACAACAAAATGGCCCAAAGTCCTCCCCAGAAATAATACAAATATATTAATTTTCATGCTCCTCCGTGATAAAAAATGGTCATCATCATCATCATCATCCAAAAGACGTTCACTGCTGGACAAAGACCTCCCCCAAGGATCCCCACCACGTCCGGTCCTGCGCCGCACGCATCCAGCTGCTACCTGCAATCTTCACCAGATCGTCGGACCACCTTGTTGGAGGCCTGCCCACACTGCGTCTTCCGGTGCGCGGTTGCCACTCCGATCTGCCCCAACGGCCGTCGGTTCTTCGAGCGATATGCCCTGCCCACTGCCACTTATGTTTAGCAATTCTTCGGGCTATATCGGCTGCCTTAGTTCGTCTACGGATCTCCTCATTTCTGATTCGATAATATCTTTTATAATATTTGGTCTTTGGAGGAGTATAGGAATTGATGTATGGATTTCTTATATTTTCCAAACAAATTTTTGATGGCGCTTGGGAATAACCCGTATTAAAATTGTTTTCGTTAGCATTGAAACGGGAAGTTTCAAAGTCGAACTCGTAGTTAATGTATGTTTGTGTGTTTGTGTGTGTGTGTAGTGATTGCATACGTTGTTGTTTGCGGGATTGATATAAATAAGGTAACTAACAATTCCCTGCACAGTTGTCTGCATTGACTTAGATCAAAAAATACAAGTGTTTTTTTTTATGAGAACCTTGAAAATGTGTTGAGTAGATCAGAGTCGACAATGACAATTGGCAACTGATTCTAATCAAAATACACAAGTGTTTTCCTTGGATCGAGGTTGAGGTGTTTCGGCATAAAACCTTTTCTTCCAATTGTTGAAAACCTTGAAAATGTGTAGAGTAGATCGGAGTCACCGTATACTGAAATGAAGTTTGGTTTAAAAACACAAGTGTTTTCCTATGGGTCGAGGTTCAACTTTAGCAAATGTTATTCATAGTTCAACTTATTCGGGGATCCAGTCCTGGGAGACCAGGAAGCCCCATCCAGCTTAAGTTGTGCTGTAATTCCATATTGTTAAAAACCTTCGCATTCATTAGACGAAATCCTTGAAAATGTGTTAAGTAGATCGAAGTCGTTGTATACAGAAATTAAACTATTACATACTGGATTCTGATCAAAATACACAAGTGTTTTCCTATGGGTCGAGGTACTACTTTGATAAATGTTATTCATAGCACTAACTTATTCGGGGATCCAGTCCTGGGAGACCAGGAAGCCCCATCCAGTTTAAGTTGTGCTGTTATTCCATATTGTCAAAAACCTTCGCATTCAGTAGACGAAATCCTTGAAAATGTGTTTAGTAGATCGAAGTCGTTGTATACAGAAATTGAAATATGAATTCGATTAAAATACACAAGTGTTTTCTTATGGGTCAGGAATAAAATTTGACAAATGCAACTATATGATACACCTTGGAGCGTGGTGGCAAATAAAAACCGTATATGACGGATACTTAAGTTTAATAATGTGATCTCAATGATGAATCGAAACTATATTACAAAATGGCATTATAAACAATATAGAATAAATTGACCAAGCGCCTTCGGAAAGACTGAGGAGCGTAGCTGTTAATGGTATATTGCTATTTTAATCGTGTAGGCGCTTACGTCTAAACAACACTTATTCCGTACTGAGAGTTCACTAAGTCACATTCATTTATAGTTGTGCTGTAATTCCATATTGTCAAAAGCTCCTGCATCCTATGAACGAAAGACCTTGAAAATGTGTAAAGTAGATCGCAGTCGTTGTATGGGATTCTAGATCACGAGAAGTCGATTAGACATTCTAAAACACGAGAAGTCGATTGGACATTCTAAATCACTTTTTGACGTTGACTGAGCGAGTGGCAGTGATTTTCAAAAGTAATATTGGGACATTCTAGATCACTTTTAACGACATTGATCGAACGTCAGTGAGATCAATGGAGTGAAAAGTGATCTAGAATGCCCAATATTACACTACTACTCGGCTACTGGCAACCCTAATTTACGTAACGCGGTACACGCAACTGTGACTGGCGTGAACAGCTGCGTCTTTAAGTCCGCCCGATTGGCTACCTTAGGTAGCGACAACAATTGGCGCGCGTGTGCGTCTACCAATGACCCTTCTTCCACTTCGCCACCCAAACTTCCTAACTGATGGGTAGGAAGCCTATCAGGTATCCTGGGCCCTCCCATTGGTGGCGGAGTGGATAGCTGGACATCCCCTATCCGTCGCCTTTTAATGTCGCAGGCCGCCTGGACGACATTATCATTGATTTCCATTATTTGGTCAAAATCATTTCCATATGCCGACCATACCTCTTTGTGGGATGTTGGAGCAGTCTCCGACAAAACCACCATGGCGGTCTCAACCGAAGACACCCGCTGCCTTAACTGCCTGGCTCGCTCGAGGATGTCATCATCGCAGCCCCTCCGAGACAGCAGATCCTGCGTATGCACGAACCAGCGCAGCTGCGTTGCAAAGACTGCCTCCGCCATCGCGTTGTCAACAAAAAACAAATAAAAGAGGGATGAGCTTTTTGTCCAACAATAGCACAAATATGGCAGAACAATATTTCCTACACACATACCCTTTTAATTACAATGTAGGCACAACCAAAATTAATAAGTACAAAATAAACTTATACGTGTTCGCTACGAGAAGCGCACTAACAAATATAATGTACAAGTATTATTATTACATAGTCCCTATGCATAAATCAATCAAGTTAAAACCAATGTAATAATCTAATTAAATTTAAAATTAGTTTTCAAAAATGAAGGCACCGACAAAACAAAATGTGCTATTACTATTATTGCATAAACCATTATGTAATAATCCAACAAATTTAATACTAAAATTGCCTAAGTCGTTATGCCGCAATTGAAGCAAACTGCAACTAATGTATCAAAAAATAACAGGTGACGGGTTGTCAAAGAAACCACAATGAACCAATGGATGTTCAACCAATACACATAGATAAGCAAATGAATCAAACTTGAATTAATTTCCAAGAAAAAAAAATACAAATAAAAATGTTCCTTAATATTACATACGCCACTATGTAAACAAATCATTTACCAAACAAATGTTACAAATGAATGGAACTCAATGAAACTAAATTATTTTCAAAGAAAGAAACAACTTATGGGAACAAAATAAATGTTACATAGCCGCCATGTAAACAAAACAAGCAATAAATCAACCCTAGTTGATTCTAAAGCAGCCACAATAAACATTAACTGTTCAATTAATGATAGATAGGCCAAATTTACTATGTAAACAAACAATTTATAATGTAACATAATTGCAATATTAATATATGTGTCTACAGCTTTGCAATCGCTAGACAACCAAACTACAAATATTGTGAATCAAATGCCTAAATATTTAAATATGTTTTCAAAATGAAACAACAAACCAAATGCAACAATGAACTGCAGAAAAACAGTTTTAATCAGTACAACTTTCTTTCCCACAAGTACATTAAGGCAAGTACCTACATTATAGTTGTCTGACAATTACACCGCCCTGGTAAGTTGATATGACTCAAATAAATTCAAAGCCTGTATAGCCTAAATACAACACAAGTACAATGTGTAATACAACTAACAGTTATATCCTAACTCAAATAAATACATTTTAAATATGTAACCAAAATGCAATTATAGCAAGTTAGGTTCGACCATTGCACTTTCCGCAGTGAACCTCTTACCTACTCAACGCATTCTAAATGCGAGACAAACCAAATTAATTATGAGCCCACTTGCTATGATCACAATAATCATACAACACTATTAACTAATTACAACTACTTTAGGTTCGTTGATTAACCACGCTCTGCTACCAAAAAATGTTGCGTTTAGAGAGGTCATCAGTGCTCTGGGTACCTAAATGTGGTCCAGAGGGCTCACTCGACTGACTTCCCTAATAGCGTCTCTGCTACCAGGCTATTTCTAGCCAACAATGTATGAATATAAAATAAATGATTTAAAGTAACTTACATACTAGTTTCCTCTCGTCCGCCCGCGCTGTTCGCGGTGGTCGCGAGTCCCCGGACTCGCCGGCCGCCGGCTGCCGCGCCGTAGTCTTCGGCACGCTGTGGTGGTGGTCGATCTTCTGGCTGCTGTGGTGGGTGGAAGGCCCTAAGCGTCCCGTGGCTACCCCTGAGAGCTCTCAACCCCAGAAAAATACGTATCACTTGCACCAATCACTCCACGTGCCGACCAAACCAATAACTGATTTTAACCAGCCCGCCCTGGTACTAATTTATGTTCTACACTGTTTCACTGGTTGTTAATTATTACGGGCCCCCCCGAATCAACTTATGCGTGCCCCTCACAACAAATTATCAATTACAACCAAAATCTTTACACGACCCCGCGGTATCGGTTCCTAACCTATTTTTCAACGTGAGTGTGTGTCACACTGACACTGACAGCCGTCTGTCACTATATTTTTAAAGCTACAGCGGGGGCGCACGAATTGGCCGTTTTGTTCGATACATATTAAATTTATAATACCAAATGTCAAGAACGAATAAACCGATGTTAGAATGAATGGTGTTAAATTAGATTTGGTAGACTCGACAGCTTTCCTAGGGATAACCCTTGACTCAAAACTCCAATGGAATCCGCATATATCGAATTTGGCCGGCAGACTCAGTTCAGCAGCATATGCGATTAGAAAAATTAGACAATTAACAGATGTTGAAACTGCTAGGACTGTTTACTTTAGTTATTTTCATAGTGTCATGTCGTACGGCGTCCTTTTGTAGGGAACAGAGGCTGATGTTAAACTATATTTATTTTACAAAAACGAGCAATAAGAACCATTTATTGACTGGGATCGCGAACTTCTTTGAGAAATATTTTTAAGGAAGTTGGTGTTTTACTGTTGCCTCGCAATATATTTTATAATTGTATAGTTTTTGTGCGTTGCAAATATTAACACTTTTTCTAAACACGGTGATGTACACAATTTCAATACTAGAAGTAAGTTAAAACTAGTAGTGCCACTATTTAGGTTACAAAAGGTTCTCGGCTCTTTCTTGGGGCAAGTTATACACTATTATAATAAAATATCAAGTACTGTACTAGATTTACCTTTAGATAAGTTTAAGAATCATGTAAAATCTTGTTTACTTAGGAAAGGTTATTACACAGTCAAGTAATATTTAGTCGACAAAACAGCCTGGTTATAATAATATATTTACATTATTTTTCTTAATCCATTAGTATCTTTATAACTGATTGTATAATTTGGTAACGACATATTGTTTTGTAAATGTCGTTACTTCTATATTATTTTAAAGCTGTTAAGTTTCTTGCGCCCGTACTTCTCCACAGCTAAAAGACTTCCTGAATGAAATCCAAATAAATTTAGACGATTCAAAACGCTTATTTTAAGTTTATTGAATAAATAAATTTTGAGTTTGAGTTGAGTTGAAGTTGAAGATATAAATTTTGAGTTTGAGTTGAGTTGAAGTTGAAGATATTAAATAATATGAAGATATAAAAAAGCCAAGAAATATATACCACCTCAAACGTGCAACAACAATCGGACTGATCAACCGTAAGTTGTTGAAGTAAATGTTAAACTAAAAGAATGTGTTGAATTACGCTTTATGAATAAAAATGCGTTAGTGAAAATGAAAACATGGAAAAAATAAAATAAAGAAATTGAAATCCTTAATTTATGTGGAAAATTAAAGAACTTTATATATTAAACCATTTTTCCCAGCGCAAATGACGCGAGCCGCCTTTGTGCCATACAAGTCATTATTATTGGATTGGACTAGAAAACGATATTGCAAAGTACTTACGTGAAAATGCGACAAGTGTCAGAAGGAAAAAATTTCAATTCATACAAAAGAACCAATGACAATTACAACAACAGCCGTTGTTATAATTGTCATTGGTTCTTTTCAGCATTTCAGATTTTTTTTTAGATATTGTAGGTCCTTTACATTGAGATGCTGAAAATTTTTTATACACCGAGATTTTTCATTGGTTTTGGACTTCGATCAACAATACCAAGTTTTGGAGCCGAATACGTTATAATACAAAAAAAGTGTTGTACCTCTTTATGAAACAATAATCGCTTTACGAGCAAAGTAAAAAAAGTTGTAAAAGTGACTTTTTGTCGAAAATACGTAGTAACGTTCTCCTTATCTACTCACTATACCGTGACCCCTATGAACTTTCCCGGCCGGCAGCCTGCGCCGGCGGCGGAACGGGGGGGTAGCGTTTGAAGCACATTTGAAGCGCCTCGTCATTGACTTTCGTAAAATCGTCCGGTACTAAGGGTTCTTACATTTTTATGAATATTTTTTAATGATTTTTTTATGCTCATATTTTTAGTTTAACATGCTAAATAGCTTCTACTGATGATAAACATGAACAGGGTTTCGGCTCCAAAACCAATTAAAAATCTAGGTGTATATCTTAACACTGCAATGCGATTTAACTAAATACGTTGAAGCATATCCATTTTTAACTAAAAGCTCTAGAGAAGTTGCTGAAAAACTGATTAGTAACTTCATACTTCGGTACGGCATTCCAAAAGCCATAGCAACGGACAGGGGTACGGAATTTATTTCCTCAACATTTCAAGAGGTTTGTACATTTTATTATCCTTTGTTATCCTTCCCGTCCTCACTTTCCTTTTCAATAGCTCCATCTCAAATGCTGTATTCCCTTCCTCTTGGAAAGACGCTCAAATAATTCCTTTGCCTAAAAAAGGTATCCCTAAATCATTTGCTGACTATCGACCTATTTCCATTCTTCCGTTCCTATCCAAATTCCTTGAGCGTCTTGTCCACAGTCAGATTAGTAAGTTCCTTTCTCATCATAAACTTCTAAACCCACTCCAGTCTGGTTTCCGCCCAGGCCACAGCACGGTCACTACGTTAGTTAAGATCACTGACGACATCCGCCTTGGAATGGCAAACGGCCAATTAACTGTGTCAACCTTGCTGGACTTCAGCAATGCCTTTAACACGGTTGACTTTGACATCCTTTTATCTTTGATGCGCTCTCTTAACATATCTCCAACGGTAATTGAGTGGTTTCACAGCTACCTCTATGGGCGCAGGCAGCGGGTTCGCCTTGAGGAGAAGTTCTCTTCGTGGTGTGACTCGAAAGCAGGTGTCCCTCAGGGTGGCGTTTTATCTCCTCTTCTATTTGCTATATTTATCACTTCCATTTCCGAAAACCTTTCTTCTTCCTACCACCTATATGCAGACGATTTGCAGATTTATTGCCAGGCACCACTCAATAATATCGGAGAAGCTATTAAAACTACCAACGCGGACCTGGGACGAATCGTTGATTGGAGCCGAGCCTTTGGACTCAGGGTCAACCCAGGGTAAACACAAACTATTGTGGTCGGCAGTTCCGGGTTGCTAGCTAAAGTCAACTTGAATGCCCTTCCTAAGGTTGATTTTGATGGAGTGACTATACCTTTAGTCAAACTGTAACAAATCTGGGTGTGATAATTGATAGTTGCTTGGGTTGGCGGCCGCAGCTGCAAGCTGTAAGCCGTAAGCTTTACGCATCTTCGGCATCTTTAAGAAGACTACGCAACTTTTTACCCACTGCCACTAAAATTGCGCTAGCACAATCTCTGCTGCTTCCCGTTCTAGACTATGCTGAGGCCTGCTATCTTGATCTCACGGAGGACCAGCTAAACAATCTTGAGCGCCTTCAAAATCTTTGTATACGATTCATATTTGGCTTGCGCAAGTATGATCATGTTTTTGAATACCGCGCTAAACTCAAGTGGCTTCCTATTCGTCTTCGCCGGAATACTCACTTCCTCGCCCTTCTTTACAACATACTGTTTAATCCCACCTATCCTTGCTACCTTTAAGAACGTTTTAACTTCCTCCACGCATCCAATTCGCGCTCATTGCGATCATCGGAAAACCTGAGCCTTAAAATCCCTCTGCACGGCACCACCTTTTAAGACTGTTCATATACTGTTCAGGCCGTTCGTCTCTGGAACTCGCTTCCAGTTGCGATCAGGCGTGCGCAGTCTGTGAACACTTTTAAAGAGCTCGTGAAAAACTTCTACCTCTCCTTCTAACCTTATCCCGCTGCAAGGCTGCAAATTTCGCTACTCCCTACCTGAGACTATTATGTATACGTATTGTATATGTATATATTACATTACACACTATGTATGTACTTATGTATGTCTGTTTAACTTTAATTTTTTTTTTAAGTTAAGTAGGTAATTAAAAAGTTATGAAATCTTTGACATGTTTGCACCTCCGATTTTAAAGTGTTTAAGTTCTCTCCATCCGACTGGTTGTCTGGAAGAAATCGCTTTATAGCGATAAGACCGCCAAATTGTAACTGTGTAATGTACTTGTTTTTTATGTTTTGTGTTTAATGTAAACTGTTACAATAAAAGTATTATCTATCTATCTACATTATTGCATATAAGTAAAGTAACATCAATAGCTTACCATCATCAGAGCATTGGTGCTCTAGAAAACACCTACAAAAGTCTTGGTGCTTATCTTCGTATACAGACTGATAGTCATCCAGAACATTGGAGTAAGTGGTTACCATTTTGGTGTTTTGCTTTTAACACATCAGTCCATACAGAAACAGAATTCACGCCATTCGAATTAGTTTTCGGAAAGAAATGCAATTTACCCAGTAATTTAACATCAGATAAGGAACCTCTTTATAATTATCAAAGTTACCCTTTAGAGTTGAAGTATAGACTCATAGTGTCTCAAACACAAGCAAAAAAAAAATTAGGTAAGTACCTACCTACTTAATAAAATATTAAGAAAATAAAAGTATGATAAGTCTATAAACCCAATAATGTATAAACAGAATGATGAAATATTGATTAATAATGAAAATAAAAGTAAGTTATCAAGTGTATATTCGGGACCATATTAGTCTAAGATCCGAGTATAGAACGACCTTCACCGGGAAGGTTAATGGATGAAAAGTGTTTTATATCAAATTTAATATGTTATATAAGATATCGCGAGTGGGTTGGGTGAAAAATTGCAGTCCAGTACCTTTAATGATTAATTTAATATTTTTTACGTTGCACTGGTTTGGTGTGTGTGTGTGTGTGTTTGTAATGAGATTATCTTTATATAAACATAAATTTTATTTATTTAACCAGACGGTTGCAAATTACTAATATTGACTTACTTGTTTTATACCTGCCTACCCAATGTTATGACAGGAAAAAAATAGTCAACCTAACGTTTGAATAATCCATAGGCTTCATACTTTCGGTTGGTACCTATGTAATTTATCTATTATCCAAACAAGTGCAATGTTTAAAAAAAATATTTAATTAATATATACTTACTGGACTGAAATTTTTCAGCCAACCCACTCGCAATATATTTTTTAACACATTAAATTGGATATAAAATACTTTTCATCCATTAACCGGCTCGGTGAAGGCCGTTGTATACTCGGATCCTCTACTATATACAGTTATTAGAGATTTAAGCCCGAAGTAGAGATCATAAAAAACGGAAAAGTAGACCTAGTTCATAAGAATCGCACTAAGTTGTATAACGGTGATAAAAAAAATAAGGGTGAGATCTTGTAGTAGGTATAGTGAGTTATATTTGTAATAATTTAAGGTAGATTTTATAATTAATGTGATACCTATGTTTATGTTATTTGACACTGTTCTGTACGGGAGGAGGAGGCGAGTGAAACAACCGGCGGTTAATAGCACACTGATGTATTGCCACAGATAAAAGGGGTGGTGGTCACAGCCACGCACCGTGGTACACGTACATACATAACAGTTCCTACCCCTATTTGACAAATAGTCTAAAAGAATTTCCTATAATCTACTCGGGGACGAGTTCGGCGGACAGATGTGTCATTTCTACAGTCTGGCACAATATTTGTTACCGCTTCGTGATATTCATCTTCACCCTCAGACAGGATTGCTGGCTGTATGGCAGCTCCTGGCGTAATCTCCCACGCCTCTTCTCCCCGGGAACCATTTCCCACTGTATGTCGAGTTGGTGTCGGTGAGGTTAAAGGCGGCATCTGCGGAGGCGTTCGCGTAGGTGCCAGCGTCGTAGGTAGCGTCGGCGGTGTCACCGGTGTCACCGGTGTCAGCGGCGTCGGCGTCTGCGGCAGCGGTGTCAGCGGCGTCAGCGGCGTCGGCGTCTGCGGCGGCGGTGGCAGCAACGGTGACGGCGGCGGCGGCCGTAATGAGTGTATAATATCACCTGCATTTATGCCCGTAGTATTACTGTCCATATGGCCATCTGTCCCCTTGTATAACATTATCTGATTTTTGTGTTTCTTAATTGTCTGTGATGTAACAATGTCTTTAATTAAATATATCACTTTACCTATTTTTTTTCTTATAATGCCTTTGTTCCAAACATATAGACTTTTGTTTGAAAATTTTTTATATAAAACTATATCGCCAATTTTAAAATTACATCGTACCCGTTTTCCTTTGGCCTTATTCGTTTGCGAACACTGATTGTTTACAAAAGTATTAGAAGCCGTTGGTGACGTAATCGATGACGATGTAAGGTTAATTAGATCTAAACGCGACTTTAGTTTTCGGCCAAATACCATTTCAGCTGGCGAAGAACCCGTGGCAGAATGAATAGAATTTCTATAATCCATTAAGTACTTTAACAAATTTAATTTACAATTATTTCCCTTGTTGTTAAGTAATAAATTTGATTTTATGCCTTTCTTAACAATTTTTACATAGGACTCTGCTTGCCCGTTGCTTGCCGGGTGATATGCGGGGGACGTCAAATGTGTCATTCCATTTAGTTTACAAAAGTTCTCAAACTGTTTTGAACAGAAAGCCGTGCCATTGTCGCTTATTAAACTTCGAGGTAACCCAAACCGAGAAATAAAATCACATAACTTTTCAATCACAGCTAGGGATGTAGTCGTATTTTTCATGTCATAGACTTCTACCCATTTTGTATAAGCATCGACAATGACAAGATACATGTGACCGTTATGGGGACCTAGAAAATCGACATGTAAACGAGAAAATGGATGCTCAGGGCGTTGCCATGGCGACACTGGCTCGCGTGGAGGTGACGGTCGAAGCTGGATGCATACATCACACGAACCTATCATCTTTTCTATGGCCTTATCTATTCCAGGAAACCAAAGTCTTGAACGGGCCTCCGCCTTGGTCTTAACTATACCTAAATGAGTCTTATGTAATTCCGATAAAGTTCTATCCCACAAAGATTGCGGCATTACAAGCTTGTGACCTCTCATAATAACCCCATTTTCATAAGCTAATTGCGATTGGCATAAATGGTACGGCTTTAAACGCAAATCTGTAACTTTTTTCGGCCAGCCGTGTAATATATATTTTATAACTATACTTAAAATTTTATCTTTATCGATCGCTTCA
This sequence comes from Scoparia ambigualis, assembly GCA_963921215.1. Classification (NCBI taxonomy): domain Eukaryota; kingdom Metazoa; phylum Arthropoda; class Insecta; order Lepidoptera; family Crambidae; genus Scoparia; species Scoparia ambigualis. Next base: position 19,289,726 of record OY992507.1, read on the forward strand.
CGCAGCTCATTCGCTGTGATCGGCAAACTACCATCGACCACAAAACATACGTATGCCGCGCGGTCTGTCACCGCTACTGAGTCATCGTCCGCCACCGAGCGCGCGCGGCGAAAACCCCTCTCCCGTCCTTCGCTGCCGCGCTCGTGTTGCGTGTGCGACGACAGCACTAGCGAATCTGGTAAGCTAGAACGGGACAAATAGTCTGCAATATTATCTTTGCTACGAATGTATTCTAATGTATAATTATATCCACCTAAAAACATTGCATATCTTTGCAGCCGGTTAGCGGAAACTTCCGGAATTCCTTTATACGGACCAAAAATGGAAACTAATGGTTTATGATCCGTGCGAAGAATAAAAGGACTCGACCTCCCATATAAATACTGATGAAAGCGCCTTACACCAAAGATTATAGCCGTTGCTTCCTTCTGTATTTGCGAGTAATGTTTTTCGGCTGCGTTTAACGTACGCGACGCAAATGCGATAGGCCTCTCCGTATCGCCCTCTACTTGAGATAACACTGCGCCGAGACCAGTAGGCGATGCATCTACTATTAAAATTAACTTTGCGTTCTGATTATAATGTGTTAAGACAAGATCTGAAGCTAAATATTTTTTTATTCGCTCAAACGCATAATTTTGCTCAGACTCCCATTTCCATTTTGATCCCTTTTTTAACAGGTCATACAATGGAGACAAAATACTTGAAGCGCCAGGTACAAAATTTCTATAGTAATTAACTAACCCTAGAAACGATTGCAACTGCGTTGAGTTTGTAGGAATGCGCGTTTCGAGGATAGCCCTTACTTTATTTGGTGATTTTTTTAAACCGTCCTTGTTAATGATATAACCCAGATAACTAATTTCACTTTTAAAAAATTCACATTTTTCCCTTTGTAATGTTAACCCCGCGCTTTCTAGTCTATAAAGAACCTCGTTCAATCTTTCTAAATGTTGTTTTTCGTCTATCCCGGTGACCAAAATATCGTCCATTAGACAGAGAACTCCATCCATTCCCGCCAACACACATTCATTCATAGCCCGCTGGAATATAGCTGGTGCGCTAGCGAGACCAAAGACAAGGCGCGTATACTTATACAGACCGCGATGTGTATTGATGCAAGTTATCATTTGTGACTCATCATCAAGGACGAATTGTGTGTACGCCATAGATAAATCGAGCTTTGTAAACTGTTGGCCCCCGTGTAGTTTCGAAAACAGTTCCTTAATAGTTGGCAAAGGGTACTGTTCCACCAAAAGTTGTTTATTGATAGTGACCGAATAATCAACGCACAATCTGACGGCGCCATTACGTTTTAGCACGGGCACAACAGGCGAGGCGTATTCAGCATGCTCGACCGGCACTAACACACCTAAGTCTACTAGCTTGTCGATTTCTTTGCTAACCTTGTCCCTTAACGCGAACGCAACGGGACGCGCTTTAATAAAAACCGGTTTAGCATTATCCTTTAACGGCAATTTAATTTTATACTTATTAAACGTCCCCAGCTTGTCCGAAAATAGCTGCTGGTAACGTTTTTCCAAATTAGACATTGTTAATAAGTCTAAGTTGTTAACGGGAAGCAACTGTAGGTTAAATTGCGAAATGAAATCTCTTCCTAACAAAGGCGGCCCTCCGTCCTTAACCACATATACGATGATGGGGCGTTCTACACCCGCGTATAAAACCAATAGGGTAACTGTACCAACACATACAATTTTATTTCCCGTGTAGGTTACCAGTTTTTTATTTGTAAGTGACAATGGCACGTCATTAAAATGTTTCCTATACATTAGCTCCGGAATGACCGTTACAGCCGAACCACTGTCTACCTCAAATTTAAATTTTAAACCTTTAATTGAAATCATTTCTACCAAGGGCTCCCCTCTCACAGAACGTATGTTAAATAACTCACCGTCATCGTCATCGCTTACGTCACTGCTCACGGTGTTGACACAATTAACTTTATTGTTGCACATTCTCCGCAAGTGGCCGACCTTTTTACACTTCTTGCAAGTAAATTTGGCATAACGGCACTCGGACGATCTGTGGTTATAGTAACCACACACAGAACACCTTTCTTTATCGCGCCCTTTATCACTTTTGCTACTTTTTGCGATTTTAAACAAGTGTTCGTCCGCGACCGAAGTGGAAGCGCTGGCGGCGGCGGCGCCTGCCTGCGCGCTGTTAATGGCTTCTGCTAGCTCCATTGCTTTGCTGAGCGTTAAAGAAGATAACTCCTGTGCGTACAGTTTTTCTTTTGCTGCCCCCGACCGCATGCCTAATATAAAACGGTCGCGCAATGCCTCTTCAACGTTGGCGAATTTACAATGGGCCGTGAGTCCTCGAAGCCGCGCTGCCCACTGTGTGTGAGTTTCGCCCGAGTGTTGCGTTGCTGTGTAGAAGTTATGGCGCTCGGTGAACCCAAAACGTTTAGGGGTAAAATGGCCATCTAGTAAACACAGTATGTCTTCAAATGGCACTTCGTGGAGTTCCTTCGGTAGTGCGAGATCAGCTGCGAGACCATATGTGCCTTCCGTGAGTGCGCTCAATAATATGGCCCGCCTCTTCGTTCCTGTAGCATCACTTTTGCTGTCCACATCATTTGCGATGAACCACTGCAGTAGTCGGCTTTTATAAGCCTTCCAACTCTGCAAATTATGGTCGAACGCACTTAAAATTCCGAATTGACCAGACATTTTTTTTTGCTTTAATATGTGGGTACTCGTCGCCAATGTTCTGTACGGGAGGAGGAGGCGAGTGAAACAACCGGCGGTTAATAGCACACTGATGTATTGCCACAGATAAAAGGGGTGGTGGTCACAGCCACGCACCGTGGTACACGTACATACATAACAGACACCTAGAACGTGACATAATTTTATAAACAACTTGCGTTCGTCCGCGTGAACACCCTGTACCCCGTGACAGTCGATTCTTATATTTTTTTTTCTCTCCGTTAGAACCATCCTTGTACTTCAAGGAATATTATAAAAAAAAGAATTAGCGAAATCGGTTCAGCTGCTTTCGAGATTTGCGCTTACCAACACATTCAGCGATTCATTTTTATATTATAGATATAGGTAATCTCGGACCAAGTAGGTAATATTTCTTTAAGAAAATATATGATCATATTTTCTAATATTGTAACCCGACTCTAAGTAAACATGTATTCCTAGAGATAAGGTTAATAAACTTTTCTTTTGTTAAACTATTATATAAATAAAGAATTTTCTTAAATAAAGTTAGTAGTACTCTCAACCATTGCAGTTTAAATTTCGTTCCCGAGAACACATATCGCAACGTTTATCCAGAATAAATCATTAGGCACACTTTATTTCCCCATAACTTCTTTTACAATATTCATAATATTAGCATCAAATGTTCATGCATAAATGTTTTTACAATAACGATTACTAATCATGAAAATGGTTCCGCAGCACACCAAGATTGGTCGTAGCCGGTCGTAGCGTCTCGTAAATATCCGTAGCCGGCGATGACGTAGTAGCAGTAGTAGTGAACGTAGACAGACACCGATGCACATGCACTACTTATTTCGAGCGCAACGCACCCAGTTGCCGTGGTCGAGCGGATAAAGTTCACCACTTACGCCAAGGATCCGGAGTTCAGTCCCAACTGGCGCCGCCTCAGAATTGATTTCCAATTTTCAATGCTTGAGGCTTCGGACGAGGCACGACGAGGTCTTGTGTTCAGCAAAGGCGAAGCCCGGGACTCCAACACAAATTAAAAACTTTATTTAAATAACTTAAAATAAGGAGCAACACGTCCGCTCGCAAGAAGGAACACCGCCGAAAAATTGACTACCACTAAATACTAGTACTAAATAATCTAACCTACTACTACTAAATAATCGTGTCTTTAGCGGTGAAAGAATACTACCACCCCCTCTTCCCTTGGGTGTCGAAGGCGACTAACGGACTAAAGACTGCACATACATCCAACAGCATAGAGCGGCGATGGGCTCACCACCTGTCCCGCTGAGCACATGTGCAGCCGCTATTTGGTGAAAAGTAGACTATGGTAGAGAACTACCTACTTTTGCTGTTTGCCTAGTCTCTAAATAACCCTTCGGGGATAAATACTTAGTTGTGATTATATTATGTTTGTATGTACCTACTAAATAACAAGGGAAAACTGGCCCTGCACTCTAGAATATAAGTTACTTAACGTGTTGTTGTGATAATCATACCTACTTTGTACATTTTTTTTATTTATATAACAATAAATACATTTTATATTGATACCTTCGCAACTTATTGTTTTGCATAGCTGGACGTAATCACAGGACGTAGAAACTTAAGAACTGAATCTTCAGGGTCGCGAACCATCTTGGTCTCACAAAAACGTCGAAGCGTCCAATGACTACGATGATGGTAGCTTTTTAAGTTTTTGTCAGGCGGGCAGGACGTGCTTGCCAGCTTTTATATTATCTTTTTATTTATTTTAAATTATTTCTTAGGCAACCAGCTCAATTAGTCATGGAATGCCACAAGGCTCCATTTTGGGACCTCTTTTATTTATCACCTGAAAAAAAAAAACTCGACCAAAAACCACCGATTCAAAACATGCTGTATTTAAAATTCACTGTCAAACTTAGTAGAGCTTGTTTGAAGTCCGCCTGGCTAGCTACCAGCTATGGTCTTGGATCTCGCTAAAACAACAATTTAAATAGCATTGTTGTTTATACAGATATACGATAGCCACTCCCCTAGATTTTTAGTGAAATACGCTTTTTCGCTACTAGGCAAGTACGGAAGACCAGCGTCGCGGTGTCATTGCACAAAACACATATCGCTCATTTGGAGCGACAGTGACACAACTGCTACTTTGTAAATTTTACACTACGCCAGTTTAAAGATTTTTAGGTAACACTACGAAGATTCGTATTTTTTTCTTACAGCTAATGGCTATCTCTATATTTTATTATTGTAGTTTGGGCTCTGGGCTTGAAGATAGACAAAAGAGTTTGCCAGGGTCACACGACGCATTCGAAACCTTATCGACCAGCACAAGGACATCTACACAGAGGACGAGTACAGTTTTCTGTACAAACCTAGGATTGTACAGCCTCCCAAACTCTATGGACTCCCTAAAGATACACAAAAGCAACATACCACTGTGGCCTATCGTGAGTCAAATTGACTCACCGACTTACTACTTGACGAAACATGTTGCTGGAGTATTGCAGCCGTTAGTTGGGAATACAACGTCTTTCGTGAAAGACTCTTACCATTTCAGGGACATTGTAAAGAGCATAAGGTTGTAGACGTAGAGTCGCTTTTTACAAATGTCCCTTTGAAGGATTGCCTGGAGATAATAAAGGGTAAACTTTACGATAAGACGCTGCCGAAGGAATACATTGTTCTAATTGAAAATTGCCTTAATGGGAATTACTTCCTCTTCAGAGACCAGATCTATCTACAGATCGATGGTGTTGCAATGGGTAGCCCACTCGCCCCGGTTATTGCAAATCTGTGGATGGAGCACGTTGAAGACACAGCATTAGCAACTGGACCACAAATTGTGAAACTGTGGAGGAGGTACGTAGATGAAGTATTTTGCATTATCAGCGGAGGCCAGCAAGAAGTTGAACAATATATACACCTGAATTCAATCCACCCAAACGTAAAGTTTACCTATGAAATAGAGAGGGACAGATCTTTGGCTTTCCTTGACGTGCAGATAAAGGTAAGAGAAGATGGTACTTTATCACACTCTGTGTACCGCAAACCCACTCACACGGACAGGTACCTACACGCCCCTTCTCATCATCATCCTCGGCATCTTCAGTCTGTGATGACCTCACTAACCAACAGAGCTCAGAACCTGCGTGACCCTGAACATCTTCAGTCTGAGCTTGCTCATGTTCAGGAGGTACTAAAACGTAACGGATACAAGGTGTCACAGAAGAGGAAAAAGCAGAATGGAAAGAAAAATCGTCCAGAAGTGAGTCGCCAGGCAGTGTTTTTACCTTACATAAAAGGCGTAACGGGCAAAATTGGAACAGTACTGAGAAACTTTTCCATTAGGACTGTATATACTCCGTTATGCCAAATCGAACAAATTGCATTCGCCTAAAGACGTCATACCTTTACCTACCCTCAGATTAATAAAGCTGCTTTAGTTATTATTCTAAGGGCTTTAGGATTATAAACCCTAGTATAAATTACCACTCTTGAACCTACTCTATTTTCAGTGAATAAATTACATAAGTAAGTAGTACATTTATCTTTTCTTATCCAAACATTAAATAAAATTTGGTTAGGATCTAATGCCAGGTGCTCTTCTGCCTAGAATCACCCCAATGCTTATATAAATAACACTCATAGTTCCCTTGTCATCCAAAGTCGAGTTTGAGGCAAATAGCCTTCGCAAAAGGTCGGCTTTCTCTTTTGCACTATGGGCCAAATCATTCAGCCTTATAAAACGAGTTCGCGGCAGCAGTAACAACGTCCTGCAAGCAATCGCCGATAGTGGGGACGGTCCATTTATCGAGCACAATGACATGTGACAAATCACGCGCTCAAAATCAAACATTATTTTAGGTGATTATTACAGCGTCTTTTGTTATTAACATTAAATGGACATTGTTGTCTGAAAAATTTTTTTTTTTTTTTTAGATCGGTCACGATGATCTATAAGAGGTATATCTATCTAATCATCAGCCTCCAAGCGTCCCACTACTGTCCACAGGCCTTCCCACATGAACAACAACACATGGGGAGATTAGGATACCTCGCTGGCCCAATGAGGGTTGATGGGTTTCTACGACTGATATCTTACGACAAGAACCGGGACCAAAGGCTTTACGCTCCTTCCAACGCACAGAGAGCTCGAGATGTTTTTAATTTGGTCCCCCAACCAGTGATCCGGCATTGCAAAAGTTGCTTAACTGGCAAGATGGCAAACCGAATACCATAAGCTGCTTTTACACTACGCTATACTGTTGTGCTATATAGTATAGCAAACAAGAACCAGCGTATAGTAAGCCAATAATATAGATATAGTACCTACAGTCAAGTGTGAACGTGTCCATAATAATAATGTATGGTGTGCGATATCGTTAATAAACTATATGCTATATACTATTGTATAATAGCGCAGTATGAAAGCAGCTTTAACCGTTGAGCTGAGCAATAGAGCTTTTCATTCCTGTTTCTCGTCGCCCTTAAATGGGTGATTCTTATGCGTAAGTTCCTGACATCAGTTAGACATCAGTCAATTTGGAATAGCCGTCTAAAAACCAATCTGTCGATAAGGCTTATACATACTCAGATTAATAAAGTCTTATTCCAGTTTGGTCGAATCCACCCTAAGGGCTTTATTATAAACCCTAGTATAAATTACCACTCTTGTACCTACTCTATTTTTAGTGAATAAATTACTCAAGTAGTTCAGTTATCTTTTCTTTTCCAAACATTAAATAAAATTTGGTGGTTAGGATCAGGTGCTCTTTTGCCGAGAATCACCCTAATGCATAAATAAATAACACTCACTGAAAACACCATAGTGTCCTATAGTAAAGTTTTCAGTTTTTCTACATTTTACACTAAATCACCAACACACCAATGAGATCAAAGACTGATGAAGAAGAAAGTCTAATGTTGAAAAACTCGTTATAGATGCCGGAAAAAAAAATATTATACACCAGAAAAAGTATTTCGTTATTCACACCTTAAGAGACCATGATCAGATAAGTGAAAATCAGTATTCACAAGTTAGATATACACAACTAAAGTAAGAAGTGTGATAAGCAAAATCTATTGTAACTTGTTCATACTAAGATGCATCGCTGTCGCGCATCGATAAGTTGCACTATGATCAACAAAAGTAAGAGATTGTTCTCGCACAATATTGAGCTTTCAATTTCAGACATAAGGCAAATAGTTCCTTATATAGAAGGTGCACTTTCCCTTATGAAATCCGGCAAAAATACGATAGTCAATATTTTGGAAAACATGGATCTTATTTATAAGAAAAATAATTATAATCAATTATATAACTGATATTAAACTTCCTCGTTAGTATTTAAAATTCACTGTCAAACTTAGTAGAGCTTGTTTGAAGTCCGCCTGGCTAGCTACCAGCTATGGTCTTGGATCTCGCTAAAACAACAATTTAAATAGCATTGTTGTTTATACAGATATACGATAGCCACTCCCCTAGATTTTTAGTGAAATACGCTTTTTCGCTACTAGGCAAGTACGGAAGACCAGCGTCGCGGTGTCATTGCACAAAACACATATCGCTCATTTGGAGCGACAGTGACACAACTGCTACTTTGTAAATTTTACACTACGCCAGTTTAAAGATTTTTAGGTAACACTACGAAGATTCGTATTTTTTTCTTACAGCTAATGGCTATCTCTATATTTTATTATTGTAGTTTGGGCTCTGGGCTTGAAGATAGACAAAAGAGTTTGCCAGGGTCACACGACGCATTCGAAACCTTATCGACCAGCACAAGGACATCTACACAGAGGACGAGTACAGTTTTCTGTACAAACCTAGGATTGTACAGCCTCCCAAACTCTATGGACTCCCTAAAGATACACAAAAGCAACATACCACTGTGGCCTATCGTGAGTCAAATTGACTCACCGACTTACTACTTGACGAAACATGTTGCTGGAGTATTGCAGCCGTTAGTTGGGAATACAACGTCTTTCGTGAAAGACTCTTACCATTTCAGGGACATTGTAAAGAGCATAAGGTTGTAGACGTAGAGTCGCTTTTTACAAATGTCCCTTTGAAGGATTGCCTGGAGATAATAAAGGGTAAACTTTACGATAAGACGCTGCCGAAGGAATACATTGTTCTAATTGAAAATTGCCTTAATGGGAATTACTTCCTCTTCAGAGACCAGATCTATCTACAGATCGATGGTGTTGCAATGGGTAGCCCACTCGCCCCGGTTATTGCAAATCTGTGGATGGAGCACGTTGAAGACACAGCATTAGCAACTGGACCACAAATTGTGAAACTGTGGAGGAGGTACGTAGATGAAGTATTTTGCATTATCAGCGGAGGCCAGCAAGAAGTTGAACAATATATACACCTGAATTCAATCCACCCAAACGTAAAGTTTACCTATGAAATAGAGAGGGACAGATCTTTGGCTTTCCTTGACGTGCAGATAAAGGTAAGAGAAGATGGTACTTTATCACACTCTGTGTACCGCAAACCCACTCACACGGACAGGTACCTACACGCCCCTTCTCATCATCATCCTCGGCATCTTCAGTCTGTGATGACCTCACTAACCAACAGAGCTCAGAACCTGCGTGACCCTGAACATCTTCAGTCTGAGCTTGCTCATGTTCAGGAGGTACTAAAACGTAACGGATACAAGGTGTCACAGAAGAGGAAAAAGCAGAATGGAAAGAAAAATCGTCCAGAAGTGAGTCGCCAGGCAGTGTTTTTACCTTACATAAAAGGCGTAACGGGCAAAATTGGAACAGTACTGAGAAACTTTTCCATTAGGACTGTATATACTCCGTTATGCCAAATCGAACAAATTGCATTCGCCTAAAGACGTCATACCTTTACCTACCCTCAGATTAATAAAGCTGCTTTAGTTATTATTCTAAGGGCTTTAGGATTATAAACCCTAGTATAAATTACCACTCTTGAACCTACTCTATTTTCAGTGAATAAATTACATAAGTAAGTAGTACATTTATCTTTTCTTATCCAAACATTAAATAAAATTTGGTTAGGATCTAATGCCAGGTGCTCTTCTGCCTAGAATCACCCCAATGCTTATATAAATAACACTCATAGTTCCCTTGTCATCCAAAGTCGAGTTTGAGGCAAATAGCCTTCGCAAAAGGTCGGCTTTCTCTTTTGCACTATGGGCCAAATCATTCAGCCTTATAAAACGAGTTCGCGGCAGCAGTAACAACGTCCTGCAAGCAATCGCCGATAGTGGGGACGGTCCATTTATCGAGCACAATGACATGTGACAAATCACGCGCTCAAAATCAAACATTATTTTAGGTGATTATTACAGCGTCTTTTGTTATTAACATTAAATGGACATTGTTGTCTGAAAAATTTTTTTTTTTTTTTTAGATCGGTCACGATGATCTATAAGAGGTATATCTATCTAATCATCAGCCTCCAAGCGTCCCACTACTGTCCACAGGCCTTCCCACATGAACAACAACACATGGGGAGATTAGGATACCTCGCTGGCCCAATGAGGGTTGATGGGTTTCTACGACTGATATCTTACGACAAGAACCGGGACCAAAGGCTTTACGCTCCTTCCAACGCACAGAGAGCTCGAGATGTTTTTAATTTGGTCCCCCAACCAGTGATCCGGCATTGCAAAAGTTGCTTAACTGGCAAGATGGCAAACCGAATACCATAAGCTGCTTTTACACTACGCTATACTGTTGTGCTATATAGTATAGCAAACAAGAACCAGCGTATAGTAAGCCAATAATATAGATATAGTACCTACAGTCAAGTGTGAACGTGTCCATAATAATAATGTATGGTGTGCGATATCGTTAATAAACTATATGCTATATACTATTGTATAATAGCGCAGTATGAAAGCAGCTTTAACCGTTGAGCTGAGCAATAGAGCTTCTCATTCCTGTTTCTCGTCGCCCTTAAATGGGTGATTCTTATGCGTAAGTTTCTGACATCAGTTAGACATCAGTCAATTTGGAATAGTCGTCTAAAAACCAATCTGTCGATAAGGCTTATACATACTCAGATTAATAAAGTCTTATTCCAGTTTGGTCGAATCCACCCTAAGGGCTTTATTATAAACCCTAGTATAAATTACCACTCTTGTACCTACTCTATTTTTAGTGAATAAATTACTCAAGTAGTTCAGTTATCTTTTCTTTTCCAAACATTAAATAAAATTTGGTGGTTAGGATCAGGTGCTCTTTTGCCGAGAATCACCCTAATGCATAAATAAATAACACTCACTGAAAACACCATAGTGTCCTATAGTAAAGTTTTTCTACATTTTACACTAAATCACCAACACACCAATGAGATCAAAGACTGATGAAGAAGAAAGTCTAATGTTGAAAAACTCGTTATAGATGCCGGAAAAAAAAATATTATACACCAGAAAAAGTATTTCGTTATTCACACCTTAAGAGACCATGATCAGATAAGTGAAAATCAGTATTCACAAGTTAGATATACACAAACTAAATACTAGAAATAAGTATAAACTTGTAATTTCTAAATTTCGACTTCAGAAAGTTTTTTCATGGAACAAAGTGTCACAATTTACAATAAAATCCCGAACGATGTTATAATTTTGCCCTTGACAAATTTAAGACACATGATAAGGACAGAATTTTAAAAAAGGGCTGTTACACTGTAAGCGATTACATCAATAACAAAAATGCATGGAATTAACATTTCTCTAGTTTCGCACACATATTGTTCTAATAATGCGTTCATAGCGCCAGAGTAAAACTTTTAAATTCACTTTTGTTTTTATCTTTTCTTTAATTATATAATTGTTTTATGATTATAGATTGTATAATTTGGTAACGACATATTGTTTTGTAAATGTCGTTACTTCTATATTATTATAAAGTGTACCTACGCCTGGCGTACTCACCATGGAATTTTGTTATTTCAAGAATGCCAAATAGTACCAAATAGTGCCCAAAGGAAATAAATAGTACCCTTATGGTTCAAAAGTTATAGACATAGTTTGGTGAGTACGCTAGGCGTAGAACCTAGTAGAACCAAATAGTACCAAATAGTGCCCAAAGGAAATAAATAGTACCCTTATGGTTCAAAAGTTATAGACATAGTTTGGTGAGTACGCTAGGCGTAGGTTACGCCTAGCGGACTCACCTCAGTTTGGGAAATCTGAACAAGCTACAACTTTAATTAGTATGTCAAAAAACTGTACCCAAATAGTACCAAATAGTGCCCAAAGGAAATAAATAGTACCTTTATAGTTAAAAAGTTATAGACATAGTTTGGTGAGTACGCTAGGCGTAGGTTCTACGCCTAGCGTACTCACCTCGTTGCGCGAAAACAGAACCAGCAATGGCTCTCATTTCTATCTCAATAAATAGTACCGGAAATAGTACCCTCTAAGAGTGTAATTGTTATTTGACTTTTACACTAGAAAGTCATTAAATTTGATAGCAAAATTCTACATACATTGACATGAGGTACAGGCGAACTCATAATAATTTTAATATTATTAAATTTCGTATTATGAACCTACTACATATTAATTTTACTTTTGTTGAAATTAATAGATGTATATACGTAACGAGGAAGTTTAATATCAGTTATATAATTGATTATAATTATTTTTCTTATAAATAAGATCCATGTTTTCCAAAATATTGACTATCGTATTTTTGCCGGATTTCATAAGGGAAAGTGCACCTTCTATATAAGGAACTATTTGCCTTATGTCTGAAATTGAAAGCTCAATATTGTGCGAGAACAATCTCTTACTTTTGTTGATCATAGTGCAACTTATCGATGCGCGACAGCGATGCATCTTAGTATGAACAAGTTACAATAGATTTTGCTTATCACACTTCTTACTTTAGTTACTTACAAACTGACCTGTATTATGAAAGTGCTAAAGATCAATATTGCAATTCACAACAATTTGCTTGACGCCGCGGTGGGAACGCATAGTTTTCTGGAACCGATTTTTTTTGTCGTTTACTTAGCCTTGCCACCGCAACCGCAAAGGTTTGCGAATAGTTAATTTGTGAAACAATTAATGAAAAAACTTGTGAATTTTGTTTCATTGTGATGTGAGTGATCTTTAAATGAGTAAGTACCTATGTATATTTCATCTGTAATAGTTAGCATTTTATGTTCATGTCGATTTGCAGTTGATCTTTCATTAGCTAGGTAGGTACCTACTCTGTTTGAATATATTATATATACTTACCTACAGAAATAAGTTATTGTTTTTTATTAATAGTAGTAGAATAACAAATTAAATCATATTCTTAGTTTTCTGGACTGTATAAAGTTTTTAACTGTGTCGCGTACTTACCGGTGAAAGAATACTACCACCCCCTCTTCCCTTGGGTGTCGTAATAGGCGACTAAAGGACTAAAGACTGCACATACATCCAACAGCTTAGAACGGCGATGGGCTCACCACCTGTCACGCTGAGCACATGTGCAGTCGCTATTTATGTAGGTATGTATCTATATTAATAAAAATCAATTGCTAAAATGTTTGTACGCGCATCAATTCAGAACGGCTGCACCAATTTGGCTAATTCTTTTTTGTTGTATTTGTAATTGTCGGGACAAGGTTTGTATAAAAATGAACATTTTTGGAAGTTCGTCACGGGGTAAGGGGTTCACGCGGACAAAGTCGCGGGCGGGCTGTCATTCACGACCAACAAATCATAAATAAGCAATGCTTGATACATAGATATAAGTTGGAGTGGGTCTCATTCACCCTCGACTACAAATTTTGTGATTTATAACAGTTATCACTAGATTTATAGTCGATGTAAGAATCACCGCTAAAAACCAGCCTTCATATAAAAAAATCCGCATCCAAATCTAGGATATTTAGGAGCTACGGTGCCAAAGACAGACACACCAACCTCAAGACCCCCCTTTTTTGGCCACCCTTGGTTTACTGTTACTAAATATGTACCTATTTTATTTTAGGTCGTCGTCTATTAATGAACTCCATAGTTATTCCAATCTTAATTCCTTTGGTAATAAAAATAATATTTTACCATTCACTGTGCTCGACTGTACCACACGTAATTTTTGTATGTAGAAGTTTGCTATCAAATTTAATGACTTTCTAGTGTAAAAGGCAAATAACAATTACACTCTTAGAGGGTACTATTTCCGGTACTATTTATTGAGATAGAAATGAGAGCCATTGCTGGTTCTGTTTTCGCGAAACGAGGTGAGTACGCTAGGCGTAACCTACGCCTAGCGTACTCACCAAACTATGTCTATAACTTTTGAACCATAAGGGTACTATTTATTTCCTTTGGGCACTATTTGGTACTATTTGGGCACAGTTTTTTGGCATTCTTGAAATAACAGAATTCCATGGTGAGTACGCCAGGCGTAGGTACACATTATAAAGCTGTGGAGTTTCTTGCACCCATTCTTCTCCACAGCTAAAAGACGTCCTGAATGGGTGTTTCCTATGCCTATCCATCCATCCATATAAGTAAAATTGAATTTAGACAATTTAAAATGCTTATTTTAAGCTTACTGAATAAAGAATTTTTGATTTTTGTTACACTTAAAACAACCTTGACATTCTAAAACTAAGATAAATATGTCTGTGAGTCATCTGCAGGTGTCAAAATAATAACACTATCTCTAGCACAAGTTTAGGAATGAAACTTAAGTGTGTTGTAGAAAAATTAATATGTAAAGCTAAGAATCCTAGTCTGTTCAATGGCAAAGTTTTAATAACTACCATGATCTGAATATGATCTCTTATGCTGGATTTACACGGAGCCAATACTTGAGACAATTCAATATGCCAGTCCAATAAGCCAATGCTAATGCTATGCAAAAACGGCTTGAGGACAATCCAATGTAGTGGACTGTCTCTATTTACACGATGCCAATATTGAACTGGCTTATTGGATTGGCTCCGTGTAAATCCAGCATTAGAGGAGTAGCAATCACATAAAACCTGCTAATACACTGTATGGTATGGATACTTGCTTGTTACAAATCTATAAAATTGTCCAAGGTGGTTCAGTCTCATAGTTTTTAATCTTCATTATAATTTACAAATACTTCTTTCAACATTAAGCAGCATGTAAAAGAGCTTAAATTGAACAAATTAATTTTTTATTTGCTACAAGTCAGGTAGACTTGAAAATTCAAATGTACTAACAGTTAAGCCACGCACAGATAAACTAAGATAAGATATGACTTCTATAACTGTTTAATTCAAATTAAATGCTTTTGAGAAATAAAAGACAAAATTACATTTTTAAATGTATTGCGTAAACTTAGAAAAAGAAGCCTAAGATTTTTCCTCCAAGATGTTTCCTTCTGGCTTCTTCATGGTCCATAATACCACCACTTGTGGTAAGTACAAGGTATCTGAAAAAAAAATCCAATTTATCATAATTGATTTTATAAATTTTTTGGAGTCAATCAACATTGTCAGCCTATAATCATGCCACTTCTGGACACAAACCTCCAACATGCACAACAGGATGTGGGGAGATTGAGCCATTTGCCACCACACTGGCCCAATATGGTTTGGTGGGTTTAAGAGACTGCTATCTCACAACAGCCGGGACCAATGGCTTTACATGCCTGCCAAGGCTTGACATGGTTTTAATTTGGTCACCGTTCCAGGGACGTTTTGAGGTTAATAATCCCCATTTAATCTATCCTCGGTTCCATGAATCAAGAGTCAATTTTACCTCTATTTTAGAACATAAATATTTAAATAGAATAATATTAATTTCCTAGAAATACAATAGTGGATAACCTCAGAAAGGTGCAATAATACTATAAGAAAGAAAATATTGTAATTATATTGCATTGTAACTAAAAAAAAAAACTAGACTACGCAATATTAGCAAGGATTACAAATAAAATGAAAAACAATTTTGTACCCAATTAAGTTAATAAACGTAATGATAAAGTAACAATTTGTGTAATCTTATCTTTTAATTCATTTCCAACAACTTCAATTACAAGGCTCCGTTCATACTGACTAAATCCCATTATGACAATTTCCTACATGTCTGAATATGCCTTAGTCCCAAAATGACCGATTTTCTCAATGCCAGATTTACAAAATGACTGGAAAGTCAGGGAGTAGACATTTGAAAGAAAATAAATATGGTTAGAGTTAACGAATTTTTATTGTGTTTTAACTTATAACAAAGAAACAGAACAATTATCTTATTTAACAGTATTTTTCCTTTAATAAATATTATAAATAATATTCTCAAATGTATCTAAACTACTGCAAGCTTCTGCGCCTGCAGTACCTAAGATCAATATTATTTACGCCTTCTTATCAAAATCATATTTTCTAAAAATGAAATAGGGCTGATGTTACTTTGGTATAGCTTGTTTAATTGTTTCTTGTAGTTTCGATCAAAAGTTAAATTGCTGCGTCTACGACTTGCACTAGAAAATAGAGCATTCTATAAACCTCAAGTGTCCTGGTAACATGCCTCTTTTTTAAAAGTGTAAATAAAGCAAATCAGTGTTGGTTAGCGAGCCATCCGGATGACACATACACTGACTTTTTTTTCCCTCAAAAATCAGTGTAAAAGTCAGTAAGTCAGTCAAACTTTCACTTCTCAGTTGTACCAGTCCTTTTGCAAATCAGTTATTGAGAAAATCAGTCAATTTGAGTTTCAGGTATTTTGGGACTAAGGCATATTAAGATTCAGACATATTATGTAGTAAATTGTCATAATGGGATTTAGTCAGTATGAACCGGAGCGAATTATAATAATGAAGACATGAAACTGATGAATTCAGTTTTTAGTTTTAGTGGACCTAGGTATTTTAATTATATTTGTTTAAACTAGTACTAACAATGATCACTAAAAGTGTCATCAACTTGTACCAATTTTATTTATTTAGCACAACATATCAAATGCCGTCCAACAAGAACTATTGGCGATCCGCGGTAGTTATGCTTTTAGTAAAGGTAATTTCAGAATGTAGTAGGTTACCATTGTCACAAACAGCAGCCTTTGACCGACCATTTCATTGATGTCAACAATGAAAAGCAAGTAAGGCCTAGATATCATAATTTTACACTTACAACAGAGAACAGTAACTTACCCGAACTGCCGGGATGGAAGGAGGTTAGTCCACCTCTCAATGTCATTAATTGGTACATCAAATCGTGGCGATATAACCCCACATTTGTTTAATCTGCCTGTGAGGTTTACAACAATCTTGCCGGCTCTGTGGTCATCTACGATTTCAAACTCTCCAATATAACCATGCTTCATCATCACTGTCAGGAACTTGACAATAACTTTAGAGCAAGGCCTGATCAGCACTTGTCTTTTGCCGCGCTTCTCAGCATTGTGGATAGATTTTAGAGCGTCACTCAATACGTTCATACGCACCATGGCTGAAATAGATAATTTTGTGTGTTACAAACTTCACAAATACCACACACCGAACTTTCATTCAACAAGGGAAAACGTCAAAACACTAGAGAATATTTTAGTTTTAGGGTTATCACATAATATTCCGTCATAAGACTGAAATAATACACTGGGTAACGTCCACATAAGCTTGTGCCGCAAGATTTAGCTTTTCTCGCAGTAATAACACAATAAAATTGTCGATTACCTAGGATTTAAAACCCGCCTCGACAACTCGAAATTGACAAGATCGTCGAAAAGAGAGTGACATTAAAAAGTGTGTTGCCATTGCCATGCAATGCAACTCTAAAAGTAGTGATGTGCCACACTTCTACTTCATACATATTTTTATAGAATAATATACCCTTCTTTCTACTATCCAGCGTATTTATTTTTTTGGAAGAAAGGAAAGGAAAAACAGTGTTATATTTTTTCGATTAAAGAAATCGTACGCACCGATTAAACGAAAATAAATATATAAATACATTTATTTAAAAAGGAAAAGTAAATGTATTCGTATATGTAGCACAGTATAAATATAAGCTAAAGCAGTACGGAAGCTCAGCCTTTTTCTTGTTTTATATACCTACGCGCCAATTGAGCGTTAGGGTTGTCCTCTTATTTTTGTAAAATTGAAAAAGTTTTTGTTTAGTTAGCGCTGTATCTCAGCTAGTTAGCGCTTTTTTGAGATAACTAGCAAAGCATAAGTGTTGTCACTTTTAATTTTAAATAAATTAAATCTAATAAGTCAAAGATGGCGGCTACTTTCCTCATTCTATTATCGGATTCATTGTTGGAAACCACACAGATCCCCTGATATCGATTTTTAAAGCAATCGGTCGAATAACTAAAAAGTTCAAGATGGAAGCTATTTTGTCTCATACTAATAACGGAGTCGTTGTCAGAAACCACACAGATCCCTAGATATCGATTTTCAAGGCAATCGGTTGAATAACTAATAAGTTAATGATGGCGGCGGCTACTTTTCCCATTCTATTATCGGATTCATTGTCGGAAACCACACTGATCACCTGATATCGATTTTCAAAGCAATCGGTTAAATAACTAAAAACTTAAAAATGGAGGCTATTTTGTCTCATACTAATATCGGAGTCGTTGTCAGAAACCACACAGATCCCCAGATATCGATTTTCAAAGCAATCAGTTAAATAACTAAAATGTTCAATATGGCGGCTACTTTTTCTCATTCTAATAACGGATTCATTGTCAGAAACCACACAGATCCTCAGATATCGATTTTCAAAGCAAAGTTTATTAACGATGAAGTTTCGTAGTATCAATTCTTATTATTTTTCACCATTAAAATAACGCGCGCTCAAAAAATATACTTATGTAAGTCAAAGACATTTTATACATCTTTGAAGTAAGTACGGCAAATATCACCTAAACAATCAAACGATTTATTTAAAAGAAAAAACTTTTTATTTGGTAATAATAAATCATTCTTACCTTTCAACATCGGCAGGAAGTTTAAAAAACGAAAGCTCCGGTTTTGAAGAAGCCGAGTTCAAGCCGCCGTATACTACGCAATACACTCGCGGCATTTTTAAAAATCGCGCGCACAGTGCCCGCAATACATCTCGTCTCGACGCGATACGCGCTACTGAGAGCACTGCGATGTCCGCTTAGGGGCCCTGGGGCCCAAGTCTGCTAATTTACGAATGGCATAATTGAATCGTAATTGTATCGCAATTGTATCGCATTGTAATTGTTTGACACATTTGGTATTCTTATATGAGTAAGAGAATACCAAATGTGTCAAACAATTACAAAACGATCCAATTACGATTCAATTATGCCATACGTAAATTAGCAGACTTGGGCCCCTGTAAAGACGTGCGTCTGTGGTGCGTCGTTTCGAGCATTTGTACGTAGCTTCCTTACTGCTTTAGCTCATATCTAGACTGTGTATGTAGTCTAACAAACGTACAACATAAAAACCTACAGGCACAAACTACCTACCTATTAAAGCCAGACCAGAAAAATAGAACATCACTGGCCATGATGCGGAAAACTAATTGCACTAATTTCTTTTACTGGCAACAGTAACTTTAAAACGTCATTAACATGACATCATTGTCTTGTCTTGTCACAGTTGATTGCTGCTGTCAAAGTGTCAGCGCGGATTTTTTGTTTTAGTGATATTTTTATGCGTTAAAATAACGAAAACTATTCAAAGTTTTGAGAGAAAAGTAGTTGACAATGTATATAAATATTTGTTGGAGAGGAAGTCTCAAGGATTGGACTCTATTTCTCTCAATAACATTTCCGACTTTAAGTCTGGCCAACGAAAGTTGAGCCTCGTAGTTATTTGATTGGCAACACTTTATTTTTTTTATATATGTATTTGTTCCATGAAGGAACAGGCTAAGGTCTGAGCCATACTGCCTAGTCATTAGTTTTTTATTTGTTTTTTTCCCTTGATGATAATGAGTGGTGATTAAGATGAATGATAAATGATGTTCCCCAAACCCCTTGAGTTCTCAGAAAAGATGTGGGACTTTACTGAGGTCTCACGCGGACTACTTGAGAGAATTTGAAAAGTGATGTTGCACTGTTTTGTTTCATTTGCCAACACTCATGCATGTTCACAAACACTTAACGGTTAATAATCCACTATTATTTCACATTAATGTTCGAAAAAACACAAATTTTGGAAAATAAAACAAAACTGAAGACATGACGCTTCACTTTCCCGCCAAGAAGTCCCTGGCAACACTTTATATCTATGTGTGTATATCTGAGGTGTCACGTCATGTCGTAATGTCAAATTGAAATTTTTGCAGCTGTGTGAGTGAACCTGTTCAGCTTTCGTTGGCCAGACATGACTGGTAGGTAAATCATATAGTATTTACTACAATATTAAATGTACTTTAAAAATGTATACCTACCACTTGAAATTGATCTAATGCTAAACGCGAAGCCATTACTTAAGTAAAAATAATAATTTATCTGAAATCCAACCATATTGGTGCTATCTGATAATGACGAACATGAAAATGCAATACCTATGACTTCGTAGATTCTGATTATACTCGTGCTTCGTCCTCGAGATTAGTATACCTACCCCCTAACTAAATAACCTAATTTGTGAACACTAGGTAGTAACGCGAAAGTGTTGCCACTTGCACTTAGTTTAAAAATATTTATTTATCGTTTCCGGTTTAATATGTATCAAAAACGGAAACGAAAATAATAATTTTGTCTATTTCCGGTTATAACGGAAATAGAAAAATAAAATAATAGCAGCGGAAGTGCTTGATTCCCCGCCAGCTCGTTCCTTACCAACCCCACCTCTTTGGGTACCGGCATCGCTCTCATCATTCGCAGTTTAGTGCTCAGCCACTTCGCACGTGCTTCAAGATGCCGAAAAGAACACATGAAAATGGGCGATTTTCTGACAGCCCAAATTAAAAAGTAAAAATTAGTTCAAAAACACCCGATAGATGTTGTTTTTTAGAAGCCGGCCACCAGCCGTACCTACCTAAGGGCTGTAATAAATTCTACACTTTTACTTGTCTACGAAAATAATAAAAAAATAGTAAGTCCTTACCTATTTATATTCAGGACATCCAGAACCTATTTCTATTTTGGAATAGAATAAATTATACGCAGCCATACACGTGCTCTTCATGAACCCGCCTTTTACCATGCGCCATACTAATCTATGCTAAGCGCCATCTATGAAGTCATTTACGAACCAATTTCTTTTTTTTTTTGATCTCGGGAAATAGCCCATTCTATGCAACATTTAGCAAACCAACTCAGAAAACTTAAAAAGAATATAAAGCGATCGCGAAGGCTACGCTCCCTCTCCGAAACGTCTTCAAGTTCCTCAAGCTCAAGTAGCGGATCAGAGAACTCTCGAAGTAATCAACCCGCTCCACCAGTTCTGTTGGCATTGTCTAATGAAGGTGAGTACACTTTTGAGCGCGACACCCATGGTGTCAATATCCAGTCCCATGGACTGACACAGGGACACTAACCCTAACAAAGGAATTGGCGAAATCCTTTTTCCGCGTTTACTTGCACCCATGGTGTACAAACAGCAATTAAAATTCCTGCACCCACGGTGCATACACTGATTAGACATTATTTCTTCTCAAATACACCCACGAGTGTTATCTACAATTCCACATTTTATTCCAGATCGGAATGAACACCAATCTGCTCCAACAAGGAGAAGTGAACCTGCCGTTGCTGCAACAGCCTCTGAACCTATCCCTGGGATATTAACGAGTGACGTCGACGGCGATAGACCCAACGAACTTCAAAACCAAGATTTTTTACAAGCAGACATGGCGGTAGAACACCCTGTTGTGTTAACTGATACAGGTTTGGATGCGGAAATATTAGAAATACTGGGTTCCGATCCATCAACAACCGTAGAATATGGTCCAGATATTAACAACGAACTGGCAAGCCGCCTCACTCACGTGGCCACTTATGGGTTAGACAAAGACACCCGCAAAGAACTTTTACAAAAATATCTTGTGCCAGGAAACTGTAAGAACCTGTCAGCTCCACAATTAAATCCTGAAATTAAAGCTGCAACCCCCGAACATGTGCAAAAACGGGATAAAGCAATTGAAATTAATCAAAAGCAAATTGCGGCAGCTGTGACATGTATCAGCCAAATTATAACCTCACAGATTGACAAGCAGGCAAGAGATAACGAATTGTTAAAAAACCTGATGGACGCCAGTCGAATCCTTTGTGATGTACGAGTACAACACATTCAGTCTAGCTCAAGACGAAATTATGCACTCGCTTCTCTGAAAAAAGATTTAAGAGAACAACTGAGTAATACAAAGGTTGATGGACTGTTATTCGGACAAGATTTATGCGAAACAATTAAAACCGCTAAAGCTGTGTCTAGATCTTGTTCGGATTTAAAGGCCGACGCTACTAGAAAAACTAAACATTTCAGAAATTTAAACTCGAAGTCTGGTCCCGGGAGTCGCAGGGTGGCGCCGGGTCCTCAGCGATACCAGCCGCCCGCAGCTCCACGAGCGACGACGAGCTACCAGCCGCCGCCGCCGCCACAGCCACCACCGCAGCAGACGAGCTCGCGCGCCCACTCCTCGAGCACGTCTTACTATCGGCCGCGACAGACGAGGAGGCGCTAGCTGCAGATGAGGTACGGTACGCTGGTAGACTTCATCGATTTTATAACCAGTGGTCACTCATCAGTCATCACTGAGGATAGAGCTGTCCTTTCATGGATTCGAGGTTATGAAATAGTATTTATTGAACCTGTGAATCAATTAGATCCACCTATTACAAATATATGTTCATCAGAAAAGTTACATTATTCAGAGTCAATTCAGAATTTATTATTCATTGGAGCAATCTCTCCGTGTGAACCCTGTGCTGGCCAATACGTTTCCCGCGTTTTTCTTTTACCTCAACCTAACGGGAAAATGCGATTTATTCTAAATTTAAAGGAAATGAATAATTATATCAATGTACAACATTTTAAACTAGAGGATTTACGTACAGTTCTAAAACTAATGTCCAAAAACTGCTATATGGCCACTATTGATTTAAAGGATGCTTATTTTTTAATAAGAATCCACCCTAATTCACGAAAATACCTTCGATTTATTCTAATGGATGGCAATCGTACAAACAATAAACAAATGTATGAATTTAATGTTTGTACAGCTCCATTGGCATTTGTACAGCTCCTTACATATTTACAAAAATAATGAAACCTGTAATAAAGCTATTACGGTCGTGTGGACTCATATCATCTATTTATTTAAATGACCTATACTTGACAGATTTAACGTATGAAAAATGTTTGGAGAATATTAAACTAACCAAAAGGTTATTACAATCCTTAGGTTTTATTATCAACACTGAGAAAAGTAAATTAGCTCCCTCTATGTCTTGCCAATACCTCGGGTACTTAATAGATTCACGTAATTGGTGCATATCCTTGCCAACACAGAAACGAACTCGTATTAAAACAGAAATCGAAGGAATATTAGAATTATAATTTTGCAAAATTCGAAAATTTGCACGTTTACTTGGATTATTAGTTTCTGCCTGCCCTGATGTTGAATATGGGTGGCTATGTACCAAGGAATTAGAGCGTTGTAAATACTTGAATTTAAAAATACACAACGACTACGAAAGATTTATGTACATTCCGAATTCTCTACACTCTGATTTACATTGGTGGTTGAAAGTAATAGATAAATGTAGTCACAGAATCAAAAATGACATTTACACAAAAGAAATATTTTTTGACGCCTCAAAAACGGGTTGGGGAGCAGCTTGTAACGGTCAAACAGCTAACGGACAATGGTCTGACTCAGAGTGTAAACTGCATATAAACAGCTTAGAGTTATTAGCGGCCTTTTTTGCAATAAAAATTTTTGCTAAAGATTGTCACAACTGTCAAATACTTATACGTGTTGATAATACCACAGCTCTTAGTTATATAAATCGCATGGGTAGTGTACAATTTCCTCATTTAAATGAAATAACTAGAGATATTTGGCAGTGGTGTGAGGTTCGTCACATACAGGTCACCTCGGCCTATATTAAGTCTTCAGACAACATAACTGCAGACCGAGAATCAAGACGTTCACATCCTGACGTTAAATGGGAAATATCACCTAAAGGATCCAACACAATAACAAACAAATTTTCTTATCCAGAAATTGATTTATTTGCAAACAGAGTCAACAAAAAATGCCACCTTTATGCTTCATGGAACCGTGACCCAGATGCTTTTGCTATAGATTCATTTACACTTTCGTGGTCTAATTATTTTTTCTATGCTTTTCCGCCAGTGGCTATCATTCTTAAAACACTAAGAAAGGTCATCTCGGACAAAGCTGAAGGAATTATGGTAATGCCGGCATGGCCTACGCAACCATGGTACCCATTATTTAGGCGCCTTGTTGTATCAGATATAATTGTATTGGATCACTCAGATTTGGTTTTTTCGCATTTCCGCAGGAACATTCACCAGAACCTTATCCTAGAGGTCGCGCTCTTATCCACTCGGGGTTCCGACGGAGAGACGTCCCAACAGCCGCCGTGGATATAATGTTAGCTTCTTTATCTGAAAGCACAATGAAACAATATGATTCATGCCTAAAGAAATGGTTTAGCTTTTGTAATGAATCCAAAATTAATGTTTAATCCACCAATTCCAAACGTAATTAATTTTTTTACAAATATTTTTAATACCGGCAGTCAATACCAAACAATAAAACCCGCGTAAAAGAACATATAGCCGACGTCAAGCATAGGCGCGAAAATAAGTCTGCAGTGTGTGAACATGCTCTCGAGGGACCCAACCATTACATCAGATTTGACAAACCTCAAATACTCGCCAAGGAACAACGATTCATCCCTAGGATGATACGCGAGGCTATTGAAATTAAAAAACATCGTAATTTCAATAGAGAGGATGGTTGGAATTTACCACCTGCCTGGGACCCCATCATACAGGTCATCAAATCCCAGCCCCAACAGCAACACATTGCCAGACCTAAAAATATTGTTAGATCGTATTGTGTAAACTTGAACGCACCCGGTAAAATATAAAAATTATTGACGGTAGGCAAATAACTTCTGACAATGAGACGACCAACACCTCAGTCTCCCTGTGACCACGGACCCTGTAAGTGTAAAGGGTTCGAAACGTCAGGATAATATAAAAACTATGTAAATAGTAAATTAAACGCGAGTTAATCCGTAAAAAGTGTTTCATTTCAAACAATAAACTGTCAAAAGGCTGCAATATCTCTTTTAGTCGGATCCTTAGAAAATGACTTATTAACACGATTTTTTAAAGGTGTTTACAAGCTAAGACCTCCGTGCCCACGTTATAACATAACTTGGGATGCAAATACTATTCTCGAATACCTATCTTCTATGTATCCACTCGAAGAAATTACTTTAGAAAAGCTCTCTAAAAAGTGTGTTACGTTACTAGCCCTTCTCACTGCACACCGTGTGCAGACCTTATCACTTATCACGGTAGATAATATAATATTTTTGCAAAATCAAATTGTAATTAAAATTCCATTTCTGATTAAAACTTCTAGAGTTGGGTGTAATCAACCGGCTTTGCATTTACCATATTTTCTTGATAGATTATCTATATGCCCAGCGAGTACGTTAAATTTTTACATTAATAAAACTAAAGACTTTAGGACATCAAATACATTATTTTTAAGTGCTAGAAATCCACACAAGCCGGTTGGTAGCCAAACTCTAAGCAGATGGATTCGATCCACAATGCAAGACAGTGGAATTGACGTTTCCATATTTTCCGCTCACAGCACAAGACATGCTGCAACGTCAATGGCACACAGTCAAGGTGTTAACGTTGATTTAATACGAAAAACAGTAGGCTGGAGCGGCAATTCTACCGTATTTGCAAAATTCTATAATAGAACTATTGTAAGTAACGATGATTATACTTTACTTGCAAGAACCCTAGGTTCGTTAAATCAAAATAAAGATTGATTTTGTACGAAACACAGATTTTGTTTTTTTCTCATGACATGTTTTTGTAACCAATTTCTCTCAACATCTACATAGTGTTCACAAGTTAGGTTATTTAGTTAGGGGGTAGGTATACTAATCTCGAGGACGAAGCACGAGTATAATTGATGATTAAACGAACTTACTTGTACGTGAAGTTCAATCACAATTATACAAAGTGCTTCGTCCGAAGAGATTAGTAGGTAGTCCCCCCCACCCGATAATTATTTATGAATAATACCCAACGGTTACAAAAACTGTCTATGTCTTTAAACTATATGATGAGAGCGATGCCGGTACCCAAAGAGGTGGGGTTGGTAAGGAACGAGGTGGCGGGAAATCAAGCACTTACGCTGCTATTATTTTATTTTTCTGTTTCCGTTATAACCGGAAATAGACAAAATTATTATTTTCGTTTCCGTTTTTGATACATATTAAACCGGAAACGATAAATAAATATTTTTAAACTAAGTGCAAGTGGCAACACTTTCGCGTTACTACATAGTGTTCACAAGTTAAGTTATTTAGTTAGAGGGTAGGTATACTAATCTTGAGGACGAAGCACTTTGTATAATTGTGATTGAACTTCACGTACAAGTAAGTTCGTTTAATCATCAATTTTGGTGAATAATATTGGAAATCATACTGGGTTGATAATTTATTTAATTGACCCTTGACTTTGTTATGAATATCTACAGGAGCACGTTAGATATTTTTTTTATTATTTAATTAATTAACACGGTTTTATTACCAATTACATTAATTAATCTATATTAATTACAAATTCGAATAGTAAATATTATTATAAAAATTAAACTATTAAATTAAAATTAGACGTTTCATTATTATTATTATTATTACGAAATGATCAATTAAATTATATCATCCAGACTCAGAAATGTTCTTGTTTGGATTTCCAATGATACCTTAGTACAGTGCGACATAAAAGAGTAGAAATTAAATAAGGGCGCTATTGTCGTTAACATAGCAACCCTGATAGGTCGATCAAATTGGTCTTGATACTTGTTTTTATTTAATATTTTTATATAATTGGAAAACATTACATACACATTGCTCTGATATAAAGGAAGTAGCTTATGCACTTATGTTATAGAAATCAGAAACAACGACGGTACCACAACACCCAGATCCAAGACAATATAAAAAGTTGGTTTTCTACATTAACCCAACCGGGAATCGAACCCGGGAGCTCAGAGATGGCGACGCCAAGTCCGGGGTGCTCGCCTCTCAGATAAGGAGTTCGTTAAAATAATTAATTTGAGTAGTTTGTATGTAGTACTTAATGAAAACAGGCATTGTACATATAACTTATTTTTATTTAGATATAAAACTAATAAATTATAATCCAGATACTCTTCAAGTTTCGCAAATGCTCGCGGCTTCCATCATAGCCAATAAGTTGCCTTAATTGAGCTATAACTTTGCATATTGCTGGTACTTCTTTTTTTACAGTGTAAAAAAAATCATTTTCTGACGGATTGCACACATATCAAAGTCATCGAGTTCCTTTGCAAGTCGACCCTTTCTGTGTTTAGCGGGAGTCGAAAATTTTCCTCCATTTTCGGAGCCTTGTTTAGCTATTCTCCGCACAGTACTTTCAGACACACCTAGAACAATAAAAACATATATGCATAAAAAATAACAAAACCAAAACTGTTCAGTCCTATGGACTGAGTTATAAACATAATTGGTAAAACTTTTGAATCGAGTCGCCTGAATTGGGGTGGGGGGGGTGAAGGTAAGGAGTGGAGGGAGGAGTACCCCCACATTTACCCCTCCTGCCGCAAAGAAGTAGTTTTTAAGTTATGTTAATTTTCTTGTATTTTGAGGTTATGTATCATGGTAAAACTTTTGAATCGAGTCTCCTTAATTGGTGGGGGAAAGGGAGGGGAGGAGAGAGGAGTACCCCCTCTTACCCCTCCTGCCGCAGACAAGTAATTTTTAAGTTGTGTTTCTTTTTTAAAAATATGGAAATTTAGAAAAACCTCATTTCTGGCGCTTCGCCGGCCACTCCCGCGGCACGCTCGCTTCGCTCGCTCGGCTCGCGCGTTTTGGTCAACATACTTACTAACCAAACCTAATTAACTCTTTAGATTTTTTTCATGGCGGGAGGCTTCGCCCCCCGAGCCCCCTCGTAGGGGGGCTGCGCCCCCCGCCCGTCCCCACACTTCGGTTCTGTTATTATGGTATTGTATTACCTAAAAACGTGTAATTTTTCGTGATTATAGCCGATTTTGGCAAAACTTTCAAGTGGTTTTTTAAATATTTCAACGCAACAGCGGCAGCTAAAATGTTAATAAACCTTTATTTAAGAACCCCTAAGACCCACCCACAGTGTTAGTTTCTTCAAATTCAGGCGACTCGATTCAAAAGCCAACCCACATAATTTACTATACTTACCACATTCTACCCCTTAACACTTGATAAAATGTCCCATTAAATTCAAAAGTTCAAGATTCTCGAGTCGAACTATAATAACCAACATTTTTGTTTGTAATATCATAACCCCAAAACTTTTAAAAATATTTAAAAATACTGATTTTTTCACTGAATTTACCCGATTGCACATAGGCATATTTTAGATAATTATACTTTCAACATCTTTTATAACTTACTTACCAGTATAATCTGCTGTACGTTGGTAAATATTGGTAAATATCCTCCAGATTACGTAACAAAGTTCCGTATTGAAATTCTGCCAAACTTCGCAAAAAAAACCTTATATATTATGTTACGAGAACTGCCACGGATGGTCATAATCATGTTATCAGTGTTTTAATCCAGGAATGTAGAAATATCACTAAAACAACAATTTATATCGTAACCACGGACAGAGTTGAACAACCACTTGACATTAATGACAGATAATCAGTGTTGCCAAAAAATTAGTGAATTTAGTTCTGGATTATTTAATTTCTACTCTTTTATGTCGCACTATACATAAATTAATCATACTATGTCTTATCGTATGAAAAAAACCTACCTACACTTATTTACAGAATGAGATTTTTAACGCTCGCCAATTCACATGAGTATGACTATACTTAGTGTTGCAATAAAAAAAGCAATTGTGGCGCCCCTCGACCAGGTTTTAATTTTTCTGGTCCGGCTTTAGAATATAGTAGATTTTTTCTACCACAATACACAAAGACAGCGTATCCGAACATAGCAAAGAATGAACCTTTTTGTAACCGGAAAGAGTGAGGTACTTTTAATGAATGAACTAATAAAGTTTGACCAAAGACAAAGAGTGAGTTGAGTTACTATCAAAATTCATTCATTGTGCTTGTCTGTTGATCACACGCCTGTCGCTGTCGTGTCGCGTCCTTCAAAGTTATTGTTAGGTACCTACTTGTGTAGTGAACTTTTTTGTAACTTTCAAACTGAAAATTTAACTTTTCTGTGCTGATTTATGATACGTTTTGTGATAAATTTGATGGTGAAAATAGTTATTGACTCCGTCATAAACAAAACGGTAGTTAAATAGAATGTTATTACACTTAAAACAGGCGCACAAAGTTGAGTGAACTTGTGTAAATGCTACTTTGTTCATAATTTGGTTCGCAGATCCGTGGATTCCTACAGGTGTAAACTGAATGTTGTGAAAGGACGAATCCTAGCAACGACTTCGGAATGAGTGTTAGCCGTTAGCTATACATAATGTGATACATAAAACAAGGAAATGTGCAAACATAATTGAGACTGAACGTTAAAAGTGCATTGTAAATTCATGTCATGGAAGAACTTGAGCGATTGTTAAAAATGAATTCCAGTAAAGCTTATGTGGGATTTTTACTGTTCCTCATTGGTGTTGACATCAGCATAGCAGCGGATAGTTCAGGTAAGCTATCATTTTATTTCACTAATTCTATAAAAATATAGACTACGTAATTAAGTATCTGAACAGCAGGGAAACTTCACAACTCTCGTAGGCGCTAATGACTATTTTAAATTAAATTTTGTTTTTAAGCCTTTGCTGTTCACTTGTTTATTTAATAATATTAACGAAATTTACTTTTCACTTTCACATATTCTGCTAGTAAAATTTCGGTGTTTACAATAATTATACTTTCTGAGTCTGAGAATCGATATGAAACTCAAATTATCTGCTTCTTAGTTCCCGTCACGAGATCCTGTAAATTATTTAAACAAACATCCAGGGTACCTACACAATATTTAAAACAAATAATAAAAAATACATGCATGCTATTATTTTTTATTTGTTTAGAATAATGTTTTCTTAGTTAAGTATTTAAGAGTAGTTTTTAATTAATCTAAATGCCCTTTACTTTGTTAGCTTGTATTTCATAGTTGATGATATGATTTAGTTTATAACTAGTACCTTGTAATCCGACAAATTACAGATCTAATCAATTATATTATAATAAAAAGAGGTAGATGCGTTACATGCATTGAGGTACAATAAACTAGAGAAGACACCGCAAAGCAAGTTTGTGTGCAACTAAGGTGCAGCCGCAAGGTCCACAATCGCTTGAATCATGCGCAATCACTTAGGTAGGCGTTTGCAGCCCATGGGCACCTTAGTGCGCACTAACTTGCTTCACTGTGTCTTTTCTAGTTTATTGTACCTCTATGGTTACATGCGTCTAAAACTGTCAACATAAATGTTAGGCATAGTCTCACAAAAAATATGGTTCTTTAGAATACAGTCAAGTCACATGCGGCCATATGAGATCATCAACTAGAAATGACAAGTTACTTCGACCGTATAACATCGCAAATATTTAGTGTGTATAGCGCATGCTCAGCTTTTTGTACGTATGACGCTTCCATTATTGAAATCACATTAGTACTGACATAACCTATCTACCTCTTTCATATTATTATAATATCACTGGATCTAATGATAAGATTTTATTTGTTATACTCTGTATTATACTTCTATTTAATAATAGTCATGTCGGATTATAGGGGGTGCTGGGGATTAGACAGGGGCTGGATTACCGGGGGTCCACTGTATTAGTTTTAGTTGATTGGACTTAGTGGTTAAACTAAACAATATAATTTAATTTTTTATTAATAGGTCTGTGTTATCTAAGTAATTGTGCAAAGTTTCTACAAGGCAAACTTGTATTTTCTTACAAAAAAATAATGAACATCTATATATATTTTTCACTTTACATTCTATCTTCCTATTCGTGCACTCTTGACAGAGTGATCCTGGTCACGTCTTGGTGCTTCCTTTGTCATCGCTTCCCACGTTATGCGTCGCGACAGTGTTAGTCGCCATTGTGTCCCAATGCTTGGCAGAGTAAGAGCAAATGTTTATGTTGGAGTGCATCGCTGATTTAATGAGGCCTGTCCATCATGTCAGAGAGTGCCCGCTAAGTCTCTCGACCTCAACTTTTCTTTGTACCACCAGCTGTTCCATGGAGTCTTTGTTACAGGTAATTTGCCCGAAGAACTTGAGGATTCATATTTGTACAGTCGACAATAAAGGCTCTGAGCTAATGTTCTTTCAGAATCGAAATGTTGGTGCGGTGCGCTGCAGGATTCTGAGTAGGAGTTTCCAATACCATATTTCATGCGCGTCGATCTTGCGCCGGTCCTGCATCCTCAGTGTCTGCTCCATATAAGAATATTGGAGAGATCAGGGTTAAGGTGTCGCAAAGGGGGTGCAGGACTTAAATTAGAGCAAAAAGTAACTTTTTTTTTACTAACTAACGAATAATATGCTATAAAAGAGAGATAGTTAAACTTAAAAAAAAAAGTTTTAAAATATTGTGAAAAAAAAAACCTTTTCAGTATATTTTTATATGGAGCCGACACTAAAAAATTTGTGATATTTTTATATGAAGTTTGGACTTGTAAAATTTCTCCCTTGGTTCCACGTTGTGTGGTTAAGGGGGTGCAGGACTTATTTTGTTGGATTAAATAAAATGTATGATTGCCCTACTCCTGTAGGTCACGTGTAGAACGCGCATAGTCACGTGGAATACCAGGATGATTTTCATTTCAATATCCGGTATAAATTTCGGTATTTTTTCCGTATTTTCATAAAAGTGCTGTTACTGTTTAAATGATTCCAATAACAATTAGTAATTCTCTTTTGCGGAGAGTGATTAAAGCAGTTTTCCACGCTATATGGCAAAACACTTAAACTATTTATGAACTTTCTACAAACCACAAACTGATTTATTAAAGTGTAGGTAATAATTAAGAATACTAAAGAAAAAACGTTATATTTTGATCCAATAAATATTTATATTTTTTCATTGGCACAGATATCACAATCAAATACCTAGGTATTAAAATTTGTCTTACTCTCTAATCTACATTACGACAATCGCGAAGCGCGTAGCGATTGTATTGAATTTCGAGGTTATTTTTTTTATTGGTCAAAAGAAGGGTTAAAGCTACTCGCGTCCGTAGGTTTACCCTTGAGACCCTACACGTGACCCCTGGGTAGTGCTAAATGAGTGACACTGGTCACTGACTGAGTGGTAGAGGTACGCTGCGTTGCAGCACGCATTGGGTCGGCTACTCGGCTCGCCCAGGGTAATACCACCCTCACACGGATATTCGGCGTGAAATAATGGCACTTGGTGCTGTTGTGTTTCGCCCGGCCAGTGAGTCCCGGAGGCCCTCCCCCCCCCCCCCCTCACAATTCCTATTCCTTCCCTTTCTTAAAGACCGGCAACGCGTCTGCGATTCCTCTGGTTTTGCGGGGGTGTCCATGGGCGGCGGTGATTAGTTATTACTCTCCATCAGGTGACCAGCCTGCTCGTTTGCCTCCTTCTTTTATAAAAAAAAATGAAATCTAGCTCTATACAAATATTTGATTAATAATTTTCATTTTTTTTTTCTAAAAAACTTTTTTTTTTACTTTTTTCTATCTCTTTTGGATAGCAATGTTTTTGTCAGTTGGTGAAAAAAATTAGAGTGTATTTTTTATCAACCCCTTTTCGACACCCGAACCTAATTTTAATATTTTCCGATCTCCTACATCACACACATCCCGGTGGATGCGGATTACGGATATTTCCTTATCCCAGTCCTCGATAACTACACGCGTCATTTGCTCAGTATAGGTATATGTTGAACAGCAGAGTGCACAGTATACACCCCTGTCTAACACCGGCCTGCGTTTTAAAGCGTTTACATAGTCGATACCGTTAACTCTGACAGCAGCGGTACCATCTTCGTACAAGCGCTTAATGAGGTATATCAGATGTTGTGGTACCCCCATTTCCGTCAGAACTGACCATCATTTCCACCACTTGACGATATCGAAGGCTTTTCTAAAGTCGGCGAAGCACATTATACAGAAGATGGTAAATTCTCTGGCTCTTTCTACGATTTGACGCATTATAAAGGTGCTGCTCTTGTACTGCGACCTTTTACAAAACCAGGTTGCTCGGAGGCGATTTCATTTCAATGGCATGAATATAGTGTCGCTTGCCCAATCGCTTGACCAACTTCAGCGTCCCATATTCGACCACAGATGGTATGCAGTATGTTTACTCGGACCTCTCCAGTAGCCTTTACGTCTCGATCGAGAACTGGTCGAAACCTATAGCTTTATTTCTCTTGATGTTTAATAGCTGCTCGCACCTCGTCTTATAATGGCGTCGGTTCTTCCTCTGAGCTTTCCGATTGATCTGACTAACGCACAACTGGAGGTATTCTTATTCTTCTTAGTAATTCTTATCCTAATTTGCCCTTGTATAATTAATAAGCAATACAATAGTGCAGCGCGATTTTGTGAAATCAAAGGGAATAATAATAAAATTTAAACACTAAAAAACGCGCGCTTTTGTTGTCGCGCAAGAGCGTCCATGGGCTGCAATGGTCGCTTCCCATCGGGCGGGCGGGCCGTATGCTCGTTTGCCGGCCCAGTAACATAAAATATTTTGCCCAACAAGGATAGCATGCATAATTTACCCATAAGATAGCCAGTTCCTCAGTAGTAGAGAATTCCGGATAAAGTGCGCTTCTACCTTTTGGTCTATCACTTCACTTAATATTAGGTAAGATGAAAGCCAAGAGCTTCCCCGTTGTTATGTGAAAAAGGTGTGTTACATTATAATCACGACTATTATCCCCGAAGGGTTAGTCAGAGACTAGGCAATAAGGACAGCAAAAGCAGTTCTCTACCATAGGCAACTTTTCACCAAATAGGGAATAGGGAATACATGTGCTCCTCGTGTCAGGTGGTGGGTGAGCCCATCGCCGCTCTATGCTATTGGATGTATGTGCAGTCTTTAGTCCGTTAGTCGCCTTTTACGACACCCAAGGGAAGAGAAGGGGTGGTAGTATTCTTCCACCGCTACGCGACACGTTTATTGTCTTCGGAAATGTACGAAAACTATTTGTAGACCAACCCAACTAACTATTTGTAGCCGCTACCAACCCAACTAACACACTGACAAATGTTCATTTAATTATGCAACTGCCGCTCTAAATCACATCTTTATTTGAGTGTAGAAACGAGTTATTCCGCTTGGATCACCCAATCGAAAACCTAATCTATTACCTGAATGATTCCACTTAGATCAATACGTTAGAATAATTTAAGTTGTGCGACGGAACAAATTTTAATCATCTTCAAAATTAAGATTATATGAATCTTTTTGAAAATTATTAATCAAATATTTGTATAGAGCTAGATTTCATTATTTTTATAAAAGAAGGAGGCAAACGAGCAGGCTGGTCACCTGATGGAGAGTAATAACTAATCACCGCCGCCCATGGACACCCGCAAAACCAGAGGAATCGCAGACGCGTTGCCGGTCTTTAAGAAAGGGAAGGAATAGGAATTGAAATTTTTCACCTTTTTAGTAACTCCATGCTTTTCGTCCTTGTGGTTTATTCATCCGAGTTTTCGTCGCATCCTATCCCAACGCTTTCCCCTACCACAAATTACTCGAGTCAATATTCCCTTTCAACTAGCTAATGCAACCGACATGTTTTAAATCCTAGTCGCAATCTTTTCGTTTATTTACACTTGTTGAAAATTATGCTAGTGATATTATTTATCACCGAATTTTTAAGTAAACAAATTCATACGCCTCTGTATATGGATCTGTAGGTATTATTAAGATAAGAAATTCTTCTCTTTTTAGTACAATTTGTGCTAGGCTAGTAACAAAATCTCTCTTTCCTTAAAATAGTTTATGTACACGCGAACATACTTATATGAATCGAGTATAATGTTTGCGTTCATCTCACAGAAACAATTTAGCCTCGCAACTGAATTGAGGCTTTTGGTTACACTATATAGTTACACATCTTGGCTGGAAAACAACACAATCAAGGACTTTAACGAACTCCGCTAACTTAAAGTGGTACTAAAATATTCAATGACGAATTAACGTCAAAACTCGTAATTCGCTTGTGCATACGGAGGTAGTTAACTTTCGTCAATTATTCAGTAAACGGTGAACACAGTCCCCGTGCAAAATTTGTATTGTGGCCCAATCTGGGTGATTCAATAGTAGTCGCGGAGACTACTCTCTCGCTGAACAGCTCTTAGCGCCGTTTGAGCACGCGAGGGCAAGCGGTTTTTGCAGAAATGCATTCACAAGCACGCACGCAAAAGTGCGGCGCCTTTTCAAGCAGTGAGCTAGGCAATGACAATACTTGGAACTTTAGACCTTCTACTATGACATTAAGTTGCACTTTTCAAGAGCACGTGGCTTAAAGTTGATTTAATGGTAATTGTTGGTACATTTTAAAGGTCTTCATAAACCTAGAAATACATTTATCTTAATATTTTATTTCGTACTCTATTTATTATACCTACTACTTAACATTAAGGACAACCTAGACATTAAGCAAATATCTTTTTGTTCAAAATAAAATTTAAAAAAAAATATGTTGTACATACGATAGTAGACGTCTTAACTCCAAGACAGAAAATAAATAGTACCGCGCTATCTAGGTTGCTAGAAGCATGATAGGTAAAAGATAAGCCTTGGGCTCGGGGACAAGCACTGCTGGCATAGCACGGGCGTCGGTAAACATTGTCCTAAAGAGACTTCACTGACAGACGCCACCAAAGAAGCCACTCTGTGTGGAGTTATTAATAATAAAATGTGTCCTAAACTCAGTAATAATTACGGACAGGGACGCAACTTCCCCTTTCGGTTACAGTAATAACAATCAAAACTTTGCTTTTAGTAATTATGATATACTAACAGTTATAGATTGGAAAGTTTAACATAATATGTCTCTGCGTCTGTCGTTGTCTGTTTATCACGTTCGTCTCGTCTCGTGATTGTGAAACAGGATTCAGAACACTGACATTAATTAAAACATCAAACGCTGGCAACATCTAGTTTTATGTTAGAAACCCGTAAAAAGATGCCTAAAATAAATGCTGTTATTATCTACCAAACGTATGTTATTTTATTATAAACATACAAAATAAATGCATTCACACAAGTTGACTTGAGTCAAATTTAATTAATATTTTACGGGGACGAAATGCCAATATCTCCTATTGTTTATTTATTTTCTTCATTTGAGTATGTATTTACATGCCATTTTAGGTTCCTACCTACGTAGTATGTCGATAGTTGTTTTTCAATAAACGAGTTCGACAGTCCTATAAAACATACGAATTTATTAATAATAACGTGAAAAAACAACTTGTGACCACCTCAGTACCTATTTCTGCCGCCATGTATCATTGTTTTACATGCCTACGTTCATGGTGAAATGGTCCGGATTCAGTGAAATTACAGGCCCAGAGGCATAAATAATCAGCTTCAGGAATTCCGGATAGATAGGCAGCATGCCGTGATGCCGTCTCGGTCTCGGTGTCACGCCGTCCCGTCCACCATGGGCTGTGCTTTCCATTCCATGGCGCCCGTTTGCTCGTTTGCCAGCTCAGTAACAAAAATAAGTAGTTAATACCTCCAATAATGTTTGCATTATAATTAATGCAATATTGGTGCGTTATAAAAGTACCTAAGTGTCACTGCTACATATTAAGTGCGAGTGTTACTAGCACCATTGCTAGCAAACATAGGCACACATACAAGGACAAAATGTCATAATATAAAATAACTCGTGGATACCGGGCGAACGAAAGGTAATCTTACCTAGGTATCCTGTGGTATCGTAATGTGTCAGAGTTCAATTGCGCGGTTCTGGTCGATTGACGATATTTTTGTGGATATTATGTTTGATCAATTTTAGATTTTTATTTTTCACTTAAAAGAATAAAATGAAATCTGTAGCTCTAGATTAAGTTACTCTATAATTTAAAAAAAAATGTGCACTGATAAAATATATATACCTACATAAATAAATTGAATTATGTTTGTATATTTCATATGTACAAACATACATAGAATCGCGTAAAAATATTTTCTGATTTTTCATTTATTATTATTTTTTTTATAGTTTCTGAAATAGAGAGCGAAACGAGTGTTTAGTACTCTTCAGTTCACTTCGCACATTAACAGATTCCATGTCCAGAAGTAATTTATAAGAATTGGTAGAGTTTTTCATGTACTTTTGAAACAGACAGCATTTGTCATTTTACACTGATATCAAATTTTATTCGTTTTCGAATAAGTAATTCGTAACGTAACGTGACCTAAAAAATATTTCATTGTATTAAATATCTAACTTCCCCTTTGTCAATTTAAATGGTGTGTTAAAGTTGTAACTAGCACATCGAAACTATAAAACATAACAGCCTACAAAAACTGTTTACATACTAAATTATAATTTAAAATAATGTAAATTGAACACGAAAAATCTCGGGTTCCTAATTTCAGAAGGTTACCTACTCATACTTTTGATAACGTTATGATATTATTATGACGCAATAGGTAGGTACAAGAAAAATCTCTGCCTATTCTGAGCTAGGGTATGTATTAAATATTTGAATTTGAAATGCAGACCGCATTTCGGAATTCCGAAATTGGGTAATTTGGAAACTTTCCGAAATTACAAGGATTCCATAATTCCGAAATTGACTACATAAATTTCGGAATTCCGAAATTTTAATAATAGAACAATTTAAAATTAATTAAACTTTAAAAGGCAAATAATACTGCCTTCCCGAGCTGAAGCCGCATTAATAGGTTTGCGTTTGCGTTTTTAAGCTAAATAACACCTTTTTTGATGCCAAATCACTCAGTGTACGGCCCGTTTTTCCACACGCAAGCACTGGAAGCCTCATAGAGAGATTTCAGTGCTTGAGTAAGGTAGCCGCTGAGTCCTTACATTGACAGTACCGACCATAGTTAATTCCTCACCATTTTATCGTAAGCCTTTTCCAGATGTGGATATGGAAAGCGCAGCAGAGTTGGTGACCTTTGGCCAAATGTTCCTCTGCTATGCTTTGCAAGGAAAATACCAGTCCGTACATCCCATTCCTTTTCGAAATCCTGCTTGTGCATCCCATATTTCTTATCGGTTTCTTTCAAATAAAGCTTTCACATACAATTTCCCGTCAGTGCTGAGAAGACTAATGCCCCTGTAGTTTTTACAGTCAATCTGTGAACCTTTCCCATTGTTTAGCGGCAGCAACAGCTTTGTTCCAATCTCTTGGAGCTTGGCCGGTGTTAAAGCCCAAGTTGAATAGACGGTACAACTGATTTGCTACGACACCATGTCCAGCCTTCAGCATCTCAACTGACACTCTATCATACCCTGCAGGCTTTCCTAACTTCATACCTTTTAATGCTTTCACAATTTCAACAATGCTAAAACTACACTCATCTTCTATCACCCTTACATTCATATCTGAAGTAGACATTTTGCCACCTCCCTCTCAGACAAATCTTCGAAATACTCTTTCCATATCTTTAATATGCATTTTTCACCATTCACTAAACTTCAATTCTAGTCTCTAACAGAGCTAAAGTCGGAGCTTTGAGACTTGCCTCTAGCCAAACGAACAGGTTACCTAAAAAACTTAATGTTAGTCCAGAAATCCTTCGATAACCTTTTATCCATCTCTTCTTTCTGATCATCCTTCTTTCTTTTCACTACCTTATTCTTTATCAAGCCTTTTCTATCTTCTATACTCATTCTTAGCTGCATCTACCTCTTTAAACGTTGGCTACTCTGGTAAGGCCTTACAGCTAACCAATGCACCCACAATTATGATGAATTTTTTAAATAAATTGTTGTAGTTATTAATATACAAATAACGATGACAAGAGAGAGAGAGAGAGAGAGAGAGAGAGAGAGAGAGAGAGAGAGAGAGAGAGAGAGAGAAAGATACCTGAACTATCCCGGCTTTGTGCTTGAAGAATCCTTCAAAGCCAAAGCCGGAGTTTGCTTATTCGTTCGGGCGGATGTTTGCTGTCGCCGTCTGCGCTGTCTGGAGGACCCTTCCTTCTCCCTCCTAGTGGTACACGTCGACTTAAGCTCTTATTGCCGTGTCTACGTCTGCGTCTACCGATCCCATAACGGCGACATGGAGACAACTCGACTAATTGAACATCTTAGTCGGGTAGCAGATGATGCGCAGGAGCGGTTTCCATCGGCGGAACTGGTGTTTTTGGGGGACTTCAACGCCCACCATGAGTTGTGGTTAGGTTCCTCCAAAACAGACCATGCTGGTAGAACTGCCCACGCATTCGCTCTCACGCATGACCTGACGCAACTGGTGAACTAGCCCACCAGGATCCCAGACATAGTTGGCCATGCGCCCTCCTTACTCGACCTTCTGCTGACGAGTCGCCCAGCTGGATACCGGGTGGAGTTTCGAGCTCCTTTAGGTTCCTCGGATCACTGCTTGATATCCAGCACAGTGCCCTTGGCATCGCGCCCGCCAACAGCGGTTTCGAAACGCCAGATTTGGCACTACGCGTCGGCAGACTGGGACGGGATGCGGGAGTATTTTGCATCCGTCCCTTGGAGGCAGCGCTGCTTTAGTGGGAAGGACCCGACCGCTAGCGCCACTGCCGTTGCTGATGAGATAGTATTAGGAATGGAATACTATATTCCACACTCCTATGTCATCAGCAAAGGCAGACGCAACCGCTGGCTCAATCGCGAGTGTGCCAGCGCTGTTGAGAGCAAACAGACGGCATACCGCGCTTGGATCAGAGGTAAAGCTCATGGGGCTCCCGAAACTCGCTCGCTAAAAGCAGCCTATAATAATGCCACCAAGTCGTGTAAGAGGGCCTACATTAGAGCGGATGCCCAGCGCGTTGCACGAGTAGGCCAAGAACTCCTGACGCATCCTACGGGCAGCCGTAGCTACTGGCGTCTGGCCAAAGCCGTGCAATCCAACTTCTGCCAACCCTCGCTGCCACCACTGAGATGTCTTGACGGAACTTTAGCTCACAAGCCGCAGGAAAAGGTCGA
Source organism: Scoparia ambigualis (assembly GCA_963921215.1). Classification (NCBI taxonomy): domain Eukaryota; kingdom Metazoa; phylum Arthropoda; class Insecta; order Lepidoptera; family Crambidae; genus Scoparia; species Scoparia ambigualis. Next base: position 19,329,711 of record OY992507.1, read on the forward strand.
TCTCCTGGCCAAACTCTTTGCGGCTAACTCCCGGATCGATGACTGTGATGCACAGCCACCCTCAATTCCTCACTGTGGCCACACAATGTCTGATATTAAAATCAGGCAGTGTGATGTCCGTGCGGAAATGCAGTCAATCGATGTCCGGAAAGCTAACGGTCCTGATGGCATCCCAGCAATAGTCCTGAAAATGTGTGCAGCGGTGTTGTCCCCTGTGTTAACGCGTCTGTACCGTCTCTCGCTCTCTTCGGGTTGTGTGCCGGAATCTTGGAGAGAAGCTAATGTGCAACCGATCCCTAAAAAAGGAGATCGGTCAGATCCGACTAATTACCGCCCTATAGCCGTAACTTCAGTGTTGTGTAAGATCCTAGAAGATCACTCCCTAATTCACGATCATCAATATGGGTTTCGGCCAAAACGGTCAACGGGTGATCTTCTAGCGTACGTCACACATCTCTGGGGTGAGGCTATTGACAAGCGTGGCGAGTCACTGGCAGTTAGCCTTGACATAGCCAAGGCTTTTGATCGGGTCTGGCACAAAGCTCTTCTCTCCAAGCTCCCGGCATACGGTTTGCCCGCTCAGTTCTGTACCTGGATTGCCAGCTTCCTGCATAAGCGTAGAATCCGTGTCCTTTCGGATGGATGCGCTTCGCGGTTCATGTCAGTGAACGCTGGTGTTCCTCAAGGCTCCGTTCTATCCCCCACGCTGTTCCTTCTGCATATCAATGACATGCTTCCTCTTGGAAACATTCATTGCTATGCAGATGATAGCACAGTGCATGGGGGATATAACGGGCACCCAACGGCTGGGCGGGTAGACACCGAAATGAAGCAAGCAAATCTTGTCATTGAGCTCGATCGGGTGTTGGACCTCATTTCTAAATGGGGCTCCGATAATCTGGTGGAGTTCAATGCCAAGAAAACACAGGTGTGCGCGTTCACAGCGAAAAAGTCGCCATTCCTTCCCCTTCCCTCTCTTCAGGGTACATCTCTAGGCCTGCAGAGCAGTATTAACATGCTCGGTATGGATATCCGCTGCGATCTGAACCAAAAGGACTACATCGAAACCGTGATTAAAAAGGCCTCACGTAAACTCGGTGTCCTGAACAAGGTGCGGCGATTCTTCACGCCTGATCAGTTGTGTCTATTATACAAGACACAGGTGCGGTCTTGCGTGGAGTATTGCTCTCACCTTTGGGACGGCTCCGCAAAGTACCTTCTCGATGCCTTGGACAGATTGCAGCGCCGCGCTAAGCGCATTATCGGCAATGCAGAGGTCACTAAAACTCTCGAGCCTTTGCAATTGCGTAGAGATATTGCGTCACTCAGCGTCTTTTACCGTTTATACCATGGCGAGTGCTCTGAAGAACTGTTTGACCTCATCCCTCCTTCTCCCTTCCTCCATAGGAGTACGCGTGCTGCTCTCCGGAGTCACCAATTTACAGTCTCTAACATTCCATCACGCACAAAGAAATTTGGTGACTCGTTTCTTTGCCGCACTTCCAAAAGATGGAATAGTCTACCAGCACACGTATTCCCTCCTACCTATGACATAGGGTCCTTCAAACGAGGCGTGAAGAAGCACTTTGTGGGCCGGCAGAGTGAGGATGACTGATGCTACGTCTCTTACGCTGCACCAGTTGTCCTCGCGCCTGGACCTCATTTCCACTTAACATCAGGTGGAGTGGGGTCATTTGCCGGGCTTGGTATAAAAAAAAAAAAAAAAAACCACCTCATCAAAGACACCAAAATTAATTATATTCACTTTAGAACAACAATAATGCACTAACATAGGTTTTTAAGATAAATATTGTCACTAACACTATGGACCCAGGTCTGAAATAAATGATTTTTATTTTATTTTATTTTATTTATTTATTTAAAAAAAAGTTTTGATGATTGGATTATTCGTTGGCGTAAGTGTATCGTTTCTGAAGGAGCATACTTTGAAGGCGATAATATAAATTTGGATGAATAACTAACATTTTGTGTATTATCTTTTCCCGGTACTTTCTTGACAGAGTAGTATATTCGCGCATCTAGCGTTGCCAGAGGTCCGGATAAATCCGGGCATAGTTAGGCCACAATACACATGTATTGTGGTTAGGCTTTTTGTTTGTGTGTCCTGCCAAAATAAACTGTCTGGCTTGTCCGGCTTTTGTTAGGCTTTTTACATTTTGTAAACGAGCGAGCGCCGAGCGTGGCCGAGCGCATGCGAGTTGACTGTCGGTCTGCCCCTGCTCCCGAAAATGTAGGATGTCCGGCCTTTTTACCCAAATGTCCGGCCAATCTGGCTTGGTTTGTCCGGCTATTAGGCTTGGCGACCTGGCAACCCTACGCGCATAACTTCAGAACGGTGCATGTATATGATTTATTCTTTTTTTGTTATTGTTTAAAAGATGTTTATGCGAACCTTAGCGTATAAATGACTATCTATACTCTAAGATGCAAACGAAGTCGCGGGCAGACCACTAGTATTATCCATTGACGTTCTAAAATTCGCCAAAAGGTCAAGTCTCACAAAATGAGATGACATGCCGGGGATGAGACACTGACCCCACTACCCGACTTAATTATTCAGGTGACCCAACCCAATCGTGATTGTGTGGACAGGGGCACTCACCAATGCACGTTCCGGGCCGCAAATAAATCAATCTATGATCTTGTACAGCTGCAGTACAACCATTATGTATTCACCTAAGACGGACCGTTTTTGTTACACACACACCTACTAAATTCAACGAATTAGCTCTTTTTTGGTCCGCACCTACATGTCAAAAATAAGTGGTTACTTTAAATTGTAATTCAAATAGTAATCGTTTTGTTTTAGAAGATACTTATCTACTCATTTTACTTGAACTTTATAGAAAAGTTATACCTACCTACTATTACAGTTAACCTATAAACATAATTGAAAAACTGGATGATCCGAATTATCCTTTTATTATAATTCCATATGAATACCAACATAACGGACAGGTGTCTAGTCTTATCTTATCTTATCTTATCTAGTGGGGCCTGCAGAGGTCTCCCTCTCGCAGTAGCACACGTCGACCCATTGGGATCTTTTGTGCCACCCCGTCCTATCACTCTGCCTCCCCAGTGAAGATAATTGCCATAAGCTTGGCAATGTCCTTGAGGGCGAAGAGCCTAAAATCTTCTGGTTTGGGGTAGGCCGATCCCAGAAGATTCATTCTTTTCCTGGCAAAAGAGTCACAGTCACACCACAGTAAGTACTGCATAGACTCCGTTTCCACTCCACATGCCCTGCACAGGTTGTCTGTTGCTAGTTGCATTTTGTGGAGCATTTGTTTAGTGGCATAGTGCCCAGTCAGGGCACCGGTGATTAATCGGGCCTGCCTTCTGCTACCTCCGCATATGATCTTACTCCGTCCTAGGGCGCCTTCGCCTATAAAGGATTTTGAGTGTCTTATGCCGGGTAGCTCTTTCCATTCGGTTTTATGCCTGTTTTGGATATGGTCCTTGAAGGCTTTGTTGATGGTACTCGATGCTAGTGCCACAAATGGCTCAGGGCAATATATGGGGTCTCTGAGCCCTCCTTAGCAAGTGCATCGCCCATCTCGTTGCCATGGATTCCCATGTGGCCTGGTACCCAGATCAATCTCACCCTGTTGTGCCTACCTAGCTTGTTTAAGGCTTTCGTAGTTTCAAGCACAAGGCTGGAGTTGATTCGAGGCGTTATAAGTGACTTAAGCGCGGTTTGGCTGTCACTCAGGATGAATATGTTACGCTTCTTGGGAGCGATTTCTAAATTCTTTTTAGCGCACAGGAGAATTGCGAAAGTTTCTGCCTGATAAACAGTAGCGAACTTTCCCATACTCTGACTGTGTTTAAAATCATTGCTAAAGATACCTACTCCAGTGCCCGACTTGATTTTGGATCCGTCGGTGTACCAGATCAGGCTGTCTTTCTCTGGAGACGGTGGCTGTTTCTATTGGTCCCGAGTTGGGACATGTATACTGAATTTCTTTTCGAACATGTACTTTGGGGCAATCTTGTCGCACCTCATTTCCATGATCCTATCAAGGGTATCATTATGGTCCCATTTTGTGTGTCTGGTCAGAGGCAAAGATGCGTCCCACAGCCCGGCCACCTTTAGTCTGTGTAGCGCTTTCCTTGCCTCCGTCTCTATGACACTGTGCAGAGGTCATAGAGGAGGTCCGTGAGGACCTCCAGCGCTGCTGTCGGTGTGGTTCTAAATGCCCCGGTAATCGCCAGGCATACTGCTCTCTGTAGTTTGCTCAGAGCATTCTTACAGATCTTTAGCCTGGTCCTGGGCCACCAGACGATGCTGCCGTATGTAAGAATCGGCCGCACCATCATCATGTAGATCCATCTTATGATTTTGGTGTTGAGTCCCCACATTTTGCCATAAGTGGACCGGCACATACCAAAGACCCTATAGGCCTTGACGACAGTCGTATCCATGTGCTGTTTCCAGGTGAGTTCCCTATCTAGTGTTAAGCCTAGATATTTCACTTCTCTGGACCAAGGAAGCTGGGTGCCGTAAAGCGTTAAGTTTCCCAGTTTCGTAAGGTTTTTCATTCTAGTAAAGGAGATGGCGGTCGTTTTTCCCGGGTTTACAGATAGATGATTGGTATTACACCATCCTTCCAGCAAACCCAGGGCACGTTGCATTAGCTCCGATACCGTGGAGGGAAATTTCCCACTGACCGTGATAACTAGATCATCAGCGTAACCAACCGTAAAGAATGGTCCATGGTTCAGCTTTGCTATGATTGAATCAACCACAAGGCTCCATAGCAAAGGAGAGAGAACCCCCCTTGCGGGCACCCTCTAGTTGTCTGAGCAAGTAAGCTGTCCCCTAATAGTTCCGAGTAGATGATTCTACCCTTTAGCATACATTCAATCCACTTGCAGATCGGTTGTGGCACGCCATGATCCCTGGCTGCAACATTAATGGAGTCTAGTCTTAATAAAACATTGCCTTTGTTATGTCTTTACCAAATAAAATAATTATATAAGTACCTCATTACTTTAGTAAAATTTGTGTTCACTACCTACTAAAATATATTTTACTTACATTATTTTTATAAATATATGGTTACCAGCAATAACAAATATGTATTATAAAACTTGACATGTAAACAATAAGAAACGAAGAATATTTGAAATCATCGCGATCTTATTAGTAAGTACAGTTCACCTCACAACTGATTTGACAATTCCATCCAGTATAAGCGGAGCTCTACGAATACGGTGACTTCATAGTTATTCGACATTGAGGTATTGTACCCCAATGTTATTCGAGCGCAACTTATACGGGTACATTTTTCTGTAGTGCGAGACCATTAGCCAATAAATAACTTACAGCAGCTCTACCACGTAAAAACTTGTGTTTCCGCTCGTACGCTTTTTCAATAGCAAAGAATAATATTTACTGGCAATTTGGTAAATTAACCAACTTCCCCAATAAGTAATTTACTCTAGATTGAAGCGAAGCGTGCGTGCGGAGTGCGCCAAGATTTTATGTGAGCCGTTTCGTGTGAACGCCGCGGGCGCGTGCTGCCTAATCGACAATAAATTAAAACGGCTCTATAACAGTTTAAGTTTACTCTCTCTCTCTCTTCCTCTACCTTTAAAATTCGCGACTAAAATCCACCGGCTCCTATTTGTACACGTCGGGAGCACGTGGGGAAACAACTGTCGTTAATTAACTCCTGTTCGATCTGACGAAATGCTCTCGTTCTCGTTTGTGTTAAGGTAGGGTAGGTAACTTATTTTAGATTCGCGTTCGGTGTTCTACATAATATTTTGTTTTGATTAATCTCCGTACAATTAAGCAGCAAAATGTACTCCAGTGTTTTTTAATTAAGATGATTCTAAAAGAAAGTAATTTTTATTCACCGGCTTTCAAGAAAGTATAAAATGGTCTCAGATCAGATACTCATACTCCGTAGCGGTTTTTCAACGTTTAATTATCTTGGGTTAAGAGGGCTTTCGCATTTTGGTTTTCCATACAAACTTCCAAGTCGAAATTTTTAAAAACCAATAAGTAATCAATCCAATTTTGATGAAACTTTGCATGCTGAAGTAAAACACAGGGATCTTAATAGTTTGTTGAAAACATTTTTAAAAAACGTTTATTTAGCTGAGTTATTGTGATTTAAATTCCACTATAGAAAGTTTAAAATCGCAATAACTCAGTTAAATAAACGTTTTTTAAAAATGTTTTCAACAAACTATTTAGATCCCTGTGTTTTACTTTAGCATGCAAAGTTTTAATAAAATGGGTTATTGGTTTTTAAAAATTTCGACTTTGAAGTTTGTATGGAAAACCTAAATGCGTAAACTCTCATAAAGAGTGAAACTACAAAGTACGTATTGTCGTGCGTACACTTTCAAGCTAAAGATTATTGAAGGTTCCTCGGTCGGAGATACCACGGAATAGATAAACCTTTTTTAACTGTTCTGTGGAAGAAATGAGGTAACATGCAATAAAAACAGATGAAATAAGAATGTCCTTATTTTTCAATTCGGTTTATAAGTATTCTATAAGTAAACGATTGTCTACATAAAATAACAGTAAACTTATATCTATAGACGCAATATTAAAAGGTAAGGATAAGTTCTAGCCAATAACCTAAATATAAATTAGATTATCCATGTGTATTTTGCGTAAAGGTGAAGATCTATCCACCTTTTCGGTTCATTCATTTTGTTCGTGACCCCTTGCTTTAAATAGGGCGCACATGTTTGACAGGTCAAACCCATACCACTATTTTTCAACGATTTGAATAATAAATCATAGCAAGCGTCCTTTCAGGAATGTTTCGATATGATCAGACAGGTGTTGTTTTATATATTCAATAATATTCTTACGTTCTTACTTTTCTACTAACACAACTCTGAAAAATATAAATATTAAATAATTATCTTAGAAGGTGAGAGGAAAGATTGAAGCTTTGAGGTATAAATAATATTAGCATTTCTAGTGCTTGCTAACATAAAAGCTTTACGCTATCCTTAAGTATTAAACAAATTCCGCCTTCAGACCATTTTATGATTTCGGGCATCAAATTTTAATGATATTTTTATGACTCCTCAAAAATGGAACTTATCCATTAATATAAGAGTTTGACTGAAAATACTGGGCTAAGAAATAACACGAAGTAAGCTACCACGTGGTTAATATACTAGTACAAGCTTATACAAGTAATGATTTTATGGACAATATCGCGATGAGCTAGTCTTTCTAGGAACTTCTGAGCCCAGCTATGTACATTAATAGACTGATAAAGTAAACTGTCCTGAAATTATCCTTGTCTTACGAGGCCTATTACATCTCAACTGTGATTTTTGCGTATAATGGCCAATTTTGGCGTTATGGATCTCAGCAGAAACAAAAATACATTAACAATTATGACTTATTGAATAGTGTAGAATAGCTATTGGAATAGTGCGTAGCGGCCTCGCTTTTTGTACATTTTGCTTAACTTTTTAATTAAACCCAAAATTGCAGAGAAAGATTTTAATAAATGCGCGAAGGCACTTTTTTGAGCTCATCGATGGAACTACTGTTCTAAACAAGTAAAATAAAAAAAATATAATGTTATCTCTTATATAGTCGAATAGTGCGTAGCGGCCTCGGAATTTTAAAATATCATTGATTTTATATAGGAATAAAATCTTATTCTAAACCAAAAAACTTCGAAAATCGCTATAAGTTAACTGTGAATATCTCCTATCTACGATAATATTATTGAGCAAAATTTATACCAGAGTAATTGTTACTTCATGAGAAATAAAGATTTTATAATGAATTTACTATCCTATTTCGATAAAAACGATAAATACAACTGCAAAATTACTACAAAATGCGATGCGTCGGCCGTCCGAATTCAACTTATGCTCACAGAATGGAGATTTGTAATATTATGCACAAATTTATCATCCTATTTATATTTATTATCATAAAAACGATAAATTCAACTGCAAAATTACATTTCACATTCGAGATGTAATAGGCCTCTTAATGTCTATCCCATGTAAGTAATTGTATCAATTATTGTCGATTTATTTTATTGTACAATAAATACTGAACAAATAATAATCGTTCGCCAATTTTAAGTATTATTTTGATTAGATAATAAGAATAAATAAAGTGCTGCGCCCGCTCGCAATTGGCAAGGCGGATATTGTTTTCCCTGGTTGTGATGTGACATGACCATTGATCGGATAATCGGATGCATATTTACCTTAAGTTGAGGTGTTGGCTGATATGGAATGCACTTTTGTATCGAAAAAAGTCCCGCGATTTCGGAATCGACAAAAGTGTAGGGTGTAGACGTATATTTACTTATGTTCAAGTGTTGGCTCATATTGCTCCCTGGCTCATATGGAATGCACTTTTTCATCGAAAAGATGCAAAAATATCTTCCTTATAATAACTTTTTATTTCTTCAACTACTTTTACAAGTTTCAAAACTCTCAAACGAATAATAAATAAGAAAATACAAAGAAAAACAAATTCTTGATTATTAACGAAAAACAGCATCACCAACAAACTCCCGCGCTCAACTGCATGACAGTATCGTATTAAACGACTAAGTTGAAAGTTTAGGATACAAAATATCTATGTAATTTTTTTTAAAATAAATGCTGCCACATGCTAAAGACGTCCTTTCCACACCATGTTACAGAATAGTTTTGCTTTCCCGAATTTTCTGGAATCCCGGGATTTATATTTAAAAAAAGCATGTTTTAAGAAGCCGCTTCCATAATTTCCTAGCCAAAAATTAACTTTAGGAAAATATGCATCCGATTATCTGATCACTGGAATACTAGATATGACATACCTACTTGATAATGTGAACAGCGGAATATTTCCGGCTACCATATTATTATACTACACTCGAGAGCAATGAATCCGGGTCACTTAAGAAACCTATAAATCTCGGAAACTGAGAATTCTAGCTTAATGAAATAAATTGTGTATAATAGACAACTAAATACTCCTTAAATGATGGTATTAAAACTTCTTAGTTATTGTAAAGTTATGCCATAAAAAAATATAATTTGAAAAAGGGAGACTGGAAAATGGAACTATTAAATTGTTTTTTTTTTTAAGATAACCAACAGCGTTACTTTGCCTTGGCTAAAGCACAAATCGTGCGCGCCATTAAACATATCAAAAAAAAAACAGCGTTACAAATTTCATACAAATTTTCAGGTAGGTAAAGAGTAAGGCCAATTAAGGTTTCCCTGTTTAAATTAATAAAAACTTACTTCCTGAAGAACAGAAGAGAAGCCCATATGATTAACACAATGAGATATTGCAGTGTATCCGTTATAAAATATAAGAAAAATACTAAAATAATATATTTACATAAATTTTAATCTGTGTTTTTAAATTAAAAAAAAAATTAATACTAATACGCACCGTGCAGTTACTATACTCATTGATAAATACGTATAAATAATAATAATATACTTAGATAAAATTATAGAAATAATATAATAAAACAAATTGGATAGGTCACATCATTCTACATGTCACTGTTTCTTTACATACACTACGGAACCCGTTCCTGTTTTAATGAGGAATGGGAGAATATTCCCCAAAATCGTATAAGGAACTTGGTGTACGGTGTACAGCATGCCAAATCGCGTAAACGCAGTAATGGAAGCACGAGGAGGCAATACCACTGAATATATAAGCAATACGAAGTATTAAAATTCAAGAAAACCGTAATGTTCAAAAATGTCATGTTTCCTATTTTTGTTTTAAGGGGAGATCAGCAGGTTTTTTTCTTTATGTAATTTTTTGTCAATAAAATGTAGTGTCTCATAAATTTTATTACTTTCACTTAAGGTGTATTGAATTGTCTATTAAACACAGTTTATTTCATTAAGCTAGCATTCTTACTTTCCGAGATTTATAGGTTTCTTTCTTTTCGGCACATGCTATCCGTTTCCCAAAACACCTGAGGGCCTACTCTCTTTCTCCGAATCGAAATTTCGGCCGATTTTCGTTTGCTATTTATAGCGCTTTCCATTATTTTCGAAGTTTCAAACAATTTTATAAAAATTAGTAATCTAAATGCTAAACGTATGAATAAAATTTCGGAAGGAATGGCAAAAAACAAAACAAAACACCCGTTCCCATCATTACATTTTCCTATTACCCTTTCTCAAAATATATGTTTCCTAAATGACCTGTTTCTTAAACTATGCGTTACCCAGAATGTCTTTCCCAAAAGATCCGTTTCTCAGATCAGTCTCCCAAAAACACACACTCGCCGTCCCACGCGGGGTAAGCTAACAAATATAGGTACTATGTTTTGCTAGTCTGTCTAATAATCCATCGATAAGTAACCCGGATTCATTGCTCCCGTGTGTATTTTTTTACACGGGTTTAGGACCCGATTTCGAAAGACATAAACGAAAGCCATTTGTGCGACGCCAGATAATCGAAGTGCCGAACAAAACGCCATTTAGCCGATGGGCCATTTAATCGAAAAGACAAATATGCGAAAGCTACATCATCGAAAGTAAAATTGCTACGAAATCGAATAAAAAATATGAATTACTATAATAATTTTCCTATAGCCTCATCGTCATCAACTCAAAATTGCCCCACTGCTTTGTACAGATCTCTGTAATATGAATAGGCTAAATCACTAGAAGAAATTTTACTATCGAAGATGTGGCATTCGCACAACTGTACATTCGATCTTCTGGCTTTCGCTTATGTCTTTCGAAATCGGGTCCTAAACCCGTTGTACACATTTTAGGGTAAAATTTAAAACAAGCTGAGTAGACACCCAAACATTGAAAATATTTTAAAAAATCTTAAATTATAATGTTATGAGCTGTGTGGTGACGGCTCATTGTTAAAAGAATACTACTAACCAACCCATCTCTTCCCTTGGGTGGTATAAAGGCGACTAACGGACTGAAGACTGTACATCCACAGGTTAGATGTGTGCAGATGTTATTTGTGTATAAACCTACGTAAGCATAAAAGGATTTTATACAGTGTTACACTATCCTATCAATCAAGTAAATTAACAGGCACATTAATGCATGCGGTAGAGCTTGACTATCCCGACAAATGGTTTTAAACTTTTGAGTCAAGTTCCTGTTGAGCGAACCGCTCCTGTCCTGATGAGGTTGCGAGCAGTTGACACGAATAAAAGGATCGATTAACTTCTATTTTTACTCATGGTCGTGCCGTGTAGCCCTACGGCCGGTTGGCTTCGATATCACTGGGATAAACAAAGGACATCAGAAACATTGGTGCTTAAGAGCTTTTTTATGTTTCACAACGTCACAATGGAGCCAATCATCGATTGGCTGCGAAAAATGGCGTGGACAATTGAAGCTTTTCATATTATGACGTGTCAAACAAATATTTATTTTTGTATTTACTACAATATGCTGTCAACTGCCGTAAAGCCAGACACAATAGTAATTTAATTATTAGTATGGTTTCTCACAGACGAGAGGATATATTAATGGAAGAGTGCACTTTTGGAGAAACCGTTTAGTCGCATAATGCATAATTTGCAAAATGCTCAACGAGTCTCAAAGGGACTACTTCGCGTAATGCCTAATTCGCTAAAGAACTAATACGCAGAATGGCTACTTAGCCAAAGGACTGATTCGCGAAAGGACTTCGCAAAATGGCCAATATTTACCATATTCAAACTCAAACTCAAAATTTCTTTATTCAATAAACTTAAAATAATCATTTTGAATCGTCTAAATTTATTTGGATGAATGGGCACCTTCCCACCCATTCAGGAAGTCTTTTAGCTGTGGGGAAGAACGGGCGCAAGAAATTCCACAGCTTTAAAATAATATAGAAGTAACGACATTTACAAAACAACATGTCGTTACCAAATTATATGTACAATCAGTTATAAAGATAATGGATTAAGAAAAAAATAATATTGCCTCAAATTAACCAAATTACATCAAAACGATGTAACAACAACCCGTTACAGTTTTATTATTTTCTTATATAAGTATAAGGTAATTACGTAAATGTTTCTCTATACAGGAGCCAAATTGTAACCATGTTTTGTTCATAAAATAATGTTCTGTTACCTTTATTCGTCGTTCTGTTTGATTTACGTAACATAGATACGCTGATTATATTTTTTATAGGTTAAAATGACGATTTTACTATTTTCTTACGTAGGTAATTAATTGTATTACTTAGATATAAATGAGATTAGATTTTTTTTAAAGAAAAAAGCTGCTAGTTTTGGATTCTGTTCAAGAATAAAAAAATATCAATAAATATTACCAAGTAATACCTATAAATGGGGTTATTTTATTTTATTTTAGTCATTTGGTATTGGCCATTTTGCGAAGTAGTCCGTTCGCGAATTGGTCCTTTGGCTAAGTAGCCATTCTGCGAATTAGTCCTTTAGCGAATTAGGCAATAATTAAATACTTATTGAATAAATTTAAATCTAATGTGAATAGCGGAATAGCTCTGGAGAAGAACGGGCGCAAGAAACCACAGCTATAATATAAATTAAATACATACATATCATTAAACCGTATAATTCAATCTTTCGGTGCTTTCGGGAAAAAGGAGTAGTAAGCAGCCCACCTTATGTTACTCGAAGCGTGTGCCCTTAATAACGCTGTTTTTTGCCTACACCATAAATTTTCCTAGGTGTGTGGGATCTAAAGCGTTATTTACCTACGTACTTAGGTAATACATACATACATACATATATTGACGACTTTTATCACCGAAGGGTTAGTCAGAGACCAGGCAATGAGGACCACAAAAGTTGTCCACGTTTTACCTACATGACCTACCTACACGACTCCTTAAAGGTTAGTTAGTCTAGGGCCTAGGCAATGACCGCACAAGGAGTCCACTGCTATAGTCCACGTTTCACCAATTCACAACTGCACATGTGCTCAGCGTGATAGATGGGGAGTCCATCGCCGCTCGATGCTGTTGGATGTATGTGCAGTCTTTAGCCCGATTGTCGGCTTTTAAGACACCCAAGGGAAGAGATGGGGCGGCGGTAGTATTCAACCTAGCCTTGCCATAAAATATTCTGTCCCTCATATTATAAACATATTTAAAAAAAAAATTTTTTTTAATGAATTGTAATTTTAAAAACATGTATTTCATACGTTTAACTGTGTAGATTAGCACAAATATTTAAACTATTCAAAATGACCACCTTTAGCTTTTACACATTTCTCCAAACGTCCCGGCCATTCATCTATGACCGCACGTACCACATCCAATGGTATCGAGGAGGCTGTCTTCTGCTTTTAACGACTCAATATTTCGATGAGGTTTAGAGCAGGCTTTCTCATCTAAAATATTCCTCAGGCAATAATCCAAATTATTAAGATCAGGGGCCTTACTCTTGAAACAATTGCATTAGTCAATTTCCAATCACAAATCTAAAACATGTGAAATGGCACTTTTGTAAGCGACAATAGCGCCACATTGGAATTAAATTGCGTGGAAATTGATTCAACAAATTATTATCGAGATGGCGTTCCGGAATTATATTTACTTATCCCAATATCGATACATATTAATCGCATTGGAATTGTATTGAGATTGTGTTTGCGTTCAAGAGTAAGCCCCCAGGACATGCAGGAGGCCAAGCCACTCTTCAGAGGCGATGAAAACCGTTAAATCCACGTCTAACCAGCGCTGGGTTGATTTCACTTTGTGGCCTTTATGCGCTGGTGCTGAGTCTTGTTGAAATATCCAATTGTTTACCAGCGAACACAGTGTTACTTAGTGGCTTACTTAACCACCTTCTCTAAAATATCGCTTTGGTAGTTAGTTGCTCGTGTTTTCACCCCTTGTTCACAAAAATGGAGCTTTGTCACGCCTTTGTAGGACACGCCTCACCAAACCATCACAGATGCTGGGTGGTGGCCTCTTTTGACCTTCGGAATTTTCTCAGTAGCTTCTTGGGGGCTGTGTGCATACACCTTAATCGTTTCGACGGAAACTTCTCTTCAACACAATTTTTTCAATGGCTTTTGCAAGTTGAAAGTCTCGACTAATGTTTTCTTACATTTGTGTAAAGCAATCACTGCGATTCGATTCTCTGTGGTACCCCACTACATCTTTACATAGATATGTGTTAGATCGAAATGAATAAGATAAAACCTACTTAATATAATGATATATAATAAAAGTACTACCGTCATATTGGGACAGAACTTATGGCAGGACTAGGTGGGTGTTAATAAGCCGCTACCAACACAGCACTAGGTAATGTTTTTAAAGATAGCGCATGTTTCGTTTTAGTGCAGTGCATAATGAAACGCGTACGCCGACGCCCGGCCACCGGTCGATGTCCGCCCGGTGCCCGCATATGGTGACCTGCCAATAAGTCTGTTTGTTTTCAAACAAGCGATGCATTTCACTGGCTGCGTGTGCACGGACTTTTGTGTAAACTGTCAATACAAAAAAAATAAACACAATCACACATCGACGTTGGGGCATTGAGAATCTACATTGATTACAGGTCTTTATATCATCATATCCATATTATGGGTTATTTATTATACTTGCTTGTATCTTCATCTTTATCGTTAGCCAATAAATGTCACACAATTGGATTTGGGCCTTCCCAATAACCCATTTTACATGTTTTTTACGATTACTATCTTAGTACCAAAATCGGCACCAACGGCATAATGTGCCTTCCGAAGCACGGAGCTATCATAACTTAATCGCTCTTTGTAAAATTTTAGTAATGACAATCATTATAACAAAGTACAGGTGAGGGCAAAGCAGCCTTAATAATAAATTTACCGCGCCTCTAAAGCACTTCGTTGCTTGGTTGTTTTATTTTATGAAGTTTGTATCCACTTTGCTGGTTTCACTTTTCCTAAACAAACACTTTCCTTCGAAGATACGGTTTCGTGGCTTATCACTTATTGTAAATGTAATGATGAGGATATTGACTTTTAATTTATTACATCAGACGATGGCGGTATCAAGTTAAATCAAACTAAATGCGTGTATTCAAAAGCTTTAGGCTATTGATTTAGCAAATTCCTATCAATGTATGTATCATATTTGCTACAGACACTGCAATATGAATCTCCGTAGTGGATGCATCCAACGTTTTAAGCAAAAAGTTCCGAGTGCAGCAGCGCTCGTACAAAGTTATTTTTTTTATTGCTTTTGGCTCTGTTTACTGTAAACGAATGGACAACAATTTACTATATGTTTAGTTGAATCGACGGACCATGTGAGGACTTCCAGAACATTGTAATCGTTTTTCCGACTACTAGTTGTTTATCGGCAAGTTTAATGATCCTAATACATTTTCTTAAGAAACAAGACTGTGCTAAAATGAAAACATACAAATCGTTTACGTTATGCAACTAAATTGCGATGTGTCCTCCTTATGGAGGTTAATTCGTCTGTGTCACAACAACACAACAAGTCAACATAAATATTTTGAGGATATTAAGATTTATGTGACCAGCAGAAGTCAATCCAATCGGATATATAAAGCCGTGTATAGTAAAAGGACCAGCCCATGAAACCTCGTGGGTTCTCTACTGGGACCTGCTTCAACAATAAATAAACCTAATAAAGGCAGCAAACCTTTACCGCAATAAATTTCATACATAACACCACTTGAGCTTCTTTTTGTATTTTGGTCAACCCCGTACAATTTTAAAAACTCATTGTTTATGAAAATGGTATAATAGCTAACACAGCACTTTAGTACACTTCTCATAAGACTAGCTATGCACTATGGCTATACACTATGCACTAAAGAGAAACATTTTGTAATAGTTAAATACAAAATTCGCTTATGAAAATAACTATCAAATATTTGAAACCTTTGTCTGAGTAAATGTTCTGTATGGCCAATTTCAATGCGGTGTTTTTCTTTTGGAATGCTTTGTTTTCCAGACGGCTCTAGCTAGGTTTGATGGCAATAGGAGTAGCCGTTTCCGAGATATACAAAGCTCTCCGTATAGTACTTTTCAATGGAATTTTAGAAACGAAAGTTTGAAAATTAAGCATTAGTTTCGTGTAGCCATTGTATACCTGAATGTAGTGAGTGAAAGAGCACTAGAACAATCGTTTTGAAGTCAAAATATATTAAAAAATTATTCGATTTTGGATTTTGGTTTTTATTTTTAGCTTATATCTTATAAACATTAGTGTAGGTACTCTATCAGTTGTTTAAAATTGAAATAGATAAAATTACGTTTCAAACAAGATTTTATTTTAGATTCCGCTGCGCTCTTAGTCGCCAAAAATATTGTAGAGACGCCATAAATCTAAAAATATCTATGTTAAATTCAACTCCACGCCACTTAAGCACCGATGGCGCTCCGTGCTCGTCACGCTTCAAGTATTCTCTCACAAAATTCTCACGTATAATTTTAGTTCCATCCTTCACAGTGATATTGTTGGAACTTGGAACTGTAATTTTATAAGGTCCATTAAATAAATTATCAACTTTGAAAAATGATATAGACTTAGCACGTGATCTAGTTGTAGAATTTTTAATAATATACGAAAATGCTGACCTGATGCAACAGAAATTATCGCAATTAGCTATAACAAAACACCGTTAACTTTAGAATTATTGTAAAATCATCTAGTGACAATAAAACACCACTCGCACATCACTGCGACGGGTTAGTGGCGTTTTTCCCCAGTTTCGATTTCACCCGAAAATTAAATAATAAATTCTAGTGTCGTTTTCACCCGAATTGTTTAATGGTACAGACGCTTTCCAAACTATAACGAAATTGCGACATGTACATAAACACTACGTCAGTATATCAGCGGATGACACACATAGGTCCAGTTAACTTGAATACCTTATTAATTAATCAACGTCCCTTTTGTATGGGTACTGGGTACGAACAAATGCAAAGTTGCAAGTACGATTAACAGTTTAACCGGTCATTGTGTTCTTGCAGCCCGGCACTGGGGACGTGGTATTCATCGACTGAGGCATTTTATTCTATAACCTATACTATACATTCGTGCGGACCGGTTGTGGTGTGCGGTCATGCCGTAAGTCGGCGCTCGTTGCGATTGGAACTGCATAATACGGCATATTGCTCATTCGATCCCATTCCTACGTTGATTGCTCGTCTTATGTTTCACGTATGTGTTCTAACTTTCGAACCCAAATTGGGTGTACCAATATTTTTTACGTTTTTCGCTCGCTCGCAAGTGAACACCTTTTATCCCGTGACGAATTTCCAATTTTATTTCATGTTTTCTATTAAATTGCATGCCTACCTTATATTATAGAGGCTTCAATATGAAATGTACAGTTGCAGTTTTTCTGTGCTAAGCTGATTCAAAGTTTGCATTTAATTATTACGGAATAAACTGACCGACATTGCTCAGCCAACAGACTTTAGCGCTGAAATCAAATATTGATTTCAGAACACTATGTAGGCTCATTGTTATTGTCGCTTTTGAGGATTAGTCAAATAGTGGTAGATCTTGAAAGGCTTCTTTATAAAAAGGGCATGAAACTGAAAAGGTTTCCCTGTGCAGTATGTGTAGCGAGCGACCGCGGCGGATGGCTCGGGTTACAGGCTGGCTGCCCAACTGGTCAGCAGACATTTTGAAATTATAAAGCTAGTTTACTCACGATGCATATTATATCATCATTAGTTTTAGGCTTGAAATTTCACTGTATCAATATTATAGTGTGATGTTAAGACTCATTGTAAGATGCTGTAAGCTTTCCAAATGAAATAAAATAAAAAAATATTTGTGTGCTTTATATTTCTATATCTTGCGATAAAAAGTAAAAAGAAATGTATGTACAAAGTTAAGAACCAATCATTGTAAAAAGCTAAATCAACTGTTCTCAAATAATTTACACACCTTACAAAGTATTCTCAGCGTGATGGAATCACCACCCATTCGAAGGCTTCTAAGAAAATAAAACGGCCCCGTGAACCTCTCCTATTAGTATGTTAGTGGTCGCCGGCTTCGACTGAACGTGCCACAGGTGTGAGTCACGTAACGGAAACGCTTCTTGCTTCGATATTGATGTCTCTGCTTGATGCATTCCCAGGGTTCACTTTATAAATACCATTCCGGGTTGTGCCCATTTAATGTTCTCAATTGAAATGTCACTGTTACGCGGAGCAGTAAATGAAATGAGCCTTATGAATTAAATGGTTCATCAACAAACATCTGCGTACCCGCCTTGTGTAAATTAAACTCGGCTAAACGACTGTTTTCTCTTTACAAAAACTTAGCGAGGCGGCCCTTCTACGGTTCAATGAGAATACTTTGTTTAAGAACGATTTAATGTAAGTTAATTATACGAGAAACTTCTTGTAACACTGTTTGTTTGGTGTGCTGTATGAAAAATGTTATTTCACTTACTGTTATTATTGTATTATTAAATTTTTCTAATATTGAGACAGAATCTAAAGAATTACTATTATTGCTATTTTATTAGGTGATGCGTTGGACTCAAGAGAGATCTTTACAATGTAGAAAGTTCACGAAACTATAAAATATGTTCCGCTACAAAACTAGCCAAGAAGCCACATTAACATTTTCACAGAAACCGTAAATGGGTTCGCAAATCAGTCAATGTATAGTTTATGTGTACAAAGTAACAAATAAGGTTGTGCCCTTATAAACTTAGTTGTAGCTGTCTGAACAGTAAAGTAACATGTTCGTTGTTAATTCTCACATAGGCACACCTCTCAAGGTATAATTGAAAATAAATAAACATTGAAATGAAACACTTTTTTACGGATTAACTCGCGTTTAATTTACTATCTCAGCCCCAACAGCAACACATTGCCAGACCTAAAAATATTGTTAGCTCGTATTGTGTAAACTTGAACGCACCCGGTTAAATATAAAATTTTTTGACGGTAGGCAAATAACTTCTAACGATGAGATGACTAACACCTCAGTCTCCCTGTGACCACGGACCCTGTAAAGGGTTCGAAACGTCAGGATAATATAAAAACTATGTAAATAGTAAATTAAACGCGAGTTAATCCGTAAAAAAGTGTTTCATTTCAATGTGTAGTGCTCGCTTAAACCTCAGAAAACAATAGTAAATAAACAATTTAAAATATTAAAGACAAAGGAAAAACGTTCAGCGTATCAATTGATAATATGTTATGATACTTTCACATGCAAAAACAGCTATTTTTGTAAGCTTGCGGTACGATACAGCCTGCGTAATCAAATTGTGACACAAGTGAACTTTAAATATCGTCAGAATATTAAGGTCCACTTCTGATAAACGGACATAAAATTCTTGAAAGATCAAAATGTCCAAGAAATGTTGACAAACTTCACAGAACAGTTATATAAACTTCATTTTAATGAATATCGTAAGGCTGTAAGTTAAATCCATATAAATATATTATGGATAAACCTAATATAAAACAAATATATAATAAAATAAAAGGTATCTAATAAATACAAATCTCTAAATATAGCAAATTGATTCCACATGATATAAAATCAATATACCCTAATGACAATGCTTTTACGGCATTATTATTTTTAACGTCGGCAGTGAGCCTTGCCTCGAGACATAGTGTATTCCATTAATTTTATTCCCCAGATTGCTATTACGGTTAGCCATAAAAAGACATGAGTCTAATTTTGTAAAGTACCTGAACCCTATCCTCAAGGTATGCGACGCGTAAATCACACACAGCTGTGTGAGCATGGTTTACTCATTAATATTCTTAACCGGTTTTTTCGGGATATCAGTCATCTAATTGATCAGATACGTCTAGCCAGATACGCGTAGGTCCTGTGTTTAATTCTCTGGTCGGGCAATGTTTTGTGATGGAGGTTTTATGATGATCGCCAACCCGATTTTGTAAAGTGTTCCTTCAATCCTATCAATTATTGCGATGACTTAATTTCAACGATAGAGGGTTTTACCCAGCTGTCCAACAGTATTATAATGTTTATTAAAACCCATAAACTACTCTTAAAATGTATATAACGTTTTCCAAAATTCAGATCAGACAATTAGAAAAATATAGATAATAAATAAAGCTAATATTTTTCTCTTGAAGATATCAATTGGTTGTGTGCTCAATGCTCATACATAATGTCAAGTGTTTACAATCGCATCATATTCCCCTTTATAGCACGATTATACAAGAAGTATAAACCTATCTGCTCCATTATATGTCTTATCAAACGTTATCAACTACATCAAACAAGTTGCAAAGGTGTACAAATGTTTTCTTTGCTCTTCGCATGATGTCACTTCATCTACACATGAAAAACATGGTCTTCTATGTTATCAAAAATCAACCTTGAACCAGTTTTACATTGTCAATAAACCTCATTTATCTATTAGTCTGTTGACGGAACAACAAAAAGTGTTCTTTCCACTAGTTACTTTTCGTCATTAATAATTTAACGGTATAAATGTAATGTATGACCTCATTTATCTATTAGTCTGTTGACGGAACAACAAAAAGTGTTCTTTCCACTAGTTACTTTTCGTCATTAATAATTTAACGGTATAAATGTAATGTATGAGTTATGATGATGGAACAAAAATTTCCTTCCATTAGGAAGTAAGTACAAATATTCTCGATTCAGAGGAAGCCTCAAATTTCTTCTTACTACATTTCAAAGTTTGTATATCATAGAACAGAACACGTGTCGGATGCGTTAACTGGGCCGATACGCTGCAGTCGATCAAGACCATCGAAAAATAACCATACACACATCACATGCGTTAGTTTACATTTCTTTTAACACGTATTTAATAAGTTAATATATATATAAATCAGAAACAACTGTACAAAAAATTTATTGCGGACAAATTGAAATTCGGAAAGGTGCTGAAAATTTCCGCTAGTATGAAACTCTGACATATCGAGTCGAATGCACTACCGCTCAACATTTTTTTCGGATTGAAAATATTTTATTGTTCAAAACTTTGTACTTTTACCTTTATTGGTAACCTAATACCTAGCTGTAAGCAACGCTGTGAATATTGAACATACATGATGAATCAGCAAATAATGTCATGAACATTTCCACCTATACAAAATAGAGCAATAAAAAGGGTTC
Source organism: Scoparia ambigualis (assembly GCA_963921215.1). Classification (NCBI taxonomy): domain Eukaryota; kingdom Metazoa; phylum Arthropoda; class Insecta; order Lepidoptera; family Crambidae; genus Scoparia; species Scoparia ambigualis. The sequence continues at coordinate 19,350,793 of OY992507.1, forward strand.
TAAAAAAAAGAGCGTGTTTGTAAATATTTGCCGCGGTCTAGAAACTAATTGCGTGCTGTGACGCTGCCGATGTCCTCCTGAATACGAGACATGGCGTCCTATTCACGGGTTGGGTATTCATACTCTTAATAGCATGGCTTATGTGCACAGCCTACATAAGTTTGCAACAATTCTGTTTCATAAGTAAAAGAATAGGTAATAAAAAAATTGTGTGGCATTTAGCGGCTGCAATTCCAATTGTTAATTAGCATTGTCAATTTTTATTGGAAATTCATTAGAAGGTATTAGTTATAAGTAAACATCCGAAAACTGTAGCTTGTATATTTGTAAATTGTTTAAAACGAAGCTACGTTATTCTTTTTGCAAGACAGTGAAATTCTCTTATTGAAAAGCTAAATTTATATTTCTGCATTTACGAAGCCACGCTCGTAAATATCGAAACTTTCTTCGATTTATTGGTGCCGAAGCTTAATAGTCCCAAAGGATCTCTTCCAAGGGAAAAGGGTTAAGTCCACAGAGTCGTTCTCGTTAAAACCTCTGTATATCACAATTAGCTAAATACACTCGAAAGAAAGAAGGAGTCCTTTAAGTCCTTAAGTCTTCAAGAATAATATTATCTCTGGTAGCTTATGTAAGTTTCTAGTTTGCGCCGCGCTGTACATTCACGAGCTTTCAAACAAATCACTGAGTATTATTATTATCTTTTGCATTATTATTTATTAGATATACTTTAAAAACACTTTAGGAATTTTAATTACTTAACATAAGCTTAAGCTAAGGTATTATTTACAGCCAAGAGTTCTGTATTGTATCTCGCTTCGACGGCGAAGTACCGAAGCTATGTAAACTGTTAACAAAACGTTTGCGCAACTGATTAATGATTTGTATCGCAACGAGTTCCGAACGACCGCGGCCATTCCGATTGGGAGATAAATTCGGTCAACGAGCAACACGCCTCCTTAATGTTGCTGACTCTCGTCCGTTACCAATGACGTGTCTCCTAATTGATTGCGTTTTTATGTCTTCTCGATTGTGACTCACTTGAATTCTGTCTCAGTCTGTGTGTCTGAGACACAATTAGGTGCATTTTCCAATTACCAGTTGATAAGTCGTTATATTACATTTTGAATGTGATCTAGCTTAGGAAAGTCTGATGGAATACGCAAAACTTTTTGAGAAGAAAATATTGTTCCGTGGTATTGTGAGACGGCTAATTGGCTACTTGACAGTTTTCGAAAAAGTATTTAAAAAGTTACAAACGGTTATTTTATACCCCGTACAATATTTTCTTTCTCGAAAAACCTTTATTTAACAGAAAAAAACCTATTTTTCTTTGTTGATTTCAAACTTCGTGCGAAAACGGTTGGTCACGTGACATTTTGCTCGGTGACGTCACATTTCAATAAATATAGAAACATAACTTGAAACCTGACAGATAGTTTCTGTATACTTTGTGAAATGTGACGTCACAATCCGTCACATGAAGCTCAATCATGGCCGCCCGTGTTTCGGGTCTTGTAATCCACAGATAAAAAAACGCAAATTTATTTTGTAAAACTAAAATATTTACAATTTATCTTAATAAAAAAAAACTATTGGATAATTATCGTTTAATCATAACCTACCATTTCCGACATATTTTATATTTTATTGTTACAACTGTCAAATAGCCAATTCTGCGACCACTGACCCTGAAAAGGGATCGAACGTCAGTTCAAAAGAATGTACAAAGTAAACGAGAGTGCATCCATATAAAGTTGTGCATGCGTAAACGTTAGAAACCTAAGATTGATTTTGATATAAATCATGATGAATAGAAATAACATATTTTTTACGTTAATATTAAGATATAAGATCTAATACTTATTTAGATTTTTGAAAATGTTGAACAATTTTAACGAGCTGCTAATTAGTTTTGATCTGACTTAGATGGAACACAGAATGGGAACTAATCGCAATTTTTGCTCGCCTACAAACGGCCGCGGCCGGCGGCGTCTTTTATATAAATATTCTTCTAATTTGCTCTAATTAGATGTTCAACTGTTCAATTGTGAAGAGAAAATAATACTTAACTTTAATAATGGACAAAGATAAAACACTCTTTCATTTAAGCACGTAAAGGGAAACTTTATTTTTATTTTCAAAGAACAGGAATGTTCAGATGAGTCATTGTAAAGATAGTTTGGTCCTCGGAAGTCTTCAAACTTTTGAACAACGCCGCGCCCGCCGTTCTGTTTTTCTAAAGTTTATTCTTGTGTTTGAAGTTTCTGTCTATAGTGAAGTCTTGTATATGTTTAATGTTAGCGTAGGTTCCTCTACCACATGGCCATTTTAATTAGCCCTACGCAATAATAGCACGACAACGATGAACTGTAAAAGCATTATACTTACCTTATAATTTATAACAATACAGTATATAGCTGCAAATTTATGAGTTTCGATTTTTAATACTTTTGAGTTAATTTACTTGCAACATAAGTACCTACTTATTATCATACTTTTTATTGAAAACGTAATTTTTACCGATCATTTATGATCGTCAAAATAACACAACGTCTATGCAAACCAATCAATCTATCTATTAATTGATTAGGCCTGTTTTCGGCCAAAAATCAAAACATGTATTTTAATGAGGGTTAAAAAAATCTATGTAAATATAAAATTAATTTGATAAGTCTATTATATAAATTACAATATCCTTTTATTGTTACAGGACAAATGCAACCACCACGGTTTAGTATGCAGCCATCATCATCGAATAGTGTAGTAAGAGAAGGCACAACCAAAATATTACAATGCTCAGCACTCGGTAATAAACATTTTAGTTATAACGATATGCACTTAAGCTCATTACTTATTACGACGCCAGATTTATGAAGCTTCATTAACATTGTTATTTCCCCTTCACAGGTATTCCACAACCCATGTATAGATGGTTAAAAAACGGTAGCCCGCTTGGGGATTATTCGTCGGAGCTATTTTATAAAATCCACAATACCAAGAAGCAAGACGCGGGGGCCTACCAGTGTATAGCCAAGAATGACGTCGGGGCAATTTTCAGTGAAAAGAATAACATTGTTGTCGCCTGTACGTAAAGTGCTCTTTTCAACGGTTCGCTTTTCATTACAAGCTTGGGCTCGACATAATGCAACTAGGGAAAACTTGTACAGCACGATAGTATTACGTGACGAATTTTTACGTTTCACAAATTAACCTTGACATAGCCACTCAGCAACAACGTTTGTATAAAAAAGCCGATTACGCATTATTGTCACAATTACCATTGTCTCCAGCATAATGCCTATGTCATCATCAAAAATGGTTGCGTAGTAGAAATATTCATATTCAACTTTAATTATAAGTCGAAATTCATCTAATAATAAATGATAGCAACATAAATAAAGCTTTCACTAAAAAACGCGATTCTAAAATTAGCTGCAACTGAATAATGCTTTTGCGAAATTCTCCTAACAAATCGTACGTAATGTATATGAAAATCATAATACACGAACTGTTACCCGCAACGCAACCTGCGTGATAAAAGTAATAAGGTCATGATTTACGCCTAAACACTTGTAAACATCTGTTGTCTTCATAACGTGACTAGTCGAGTATAAGATCACGTTTCAATGGGATTGATGTAAGATCTTTAAAGAAATCTATTTTTTATATTATTTAGAAACGGGAACTAAAACTTGTTGCTGTGGGTATTCAAGTGTATATAATATGCTTCTAATGTCTTCCCCGCCTGTTTCAAAGATGGGAAGGCAAAAACGACAGTTTTCTATTTGCTGCGAGCCATCCGCAAGAGTGCTATATGATATTTAAATGTTTGTAGATATGGGGGTGTTCGAAAGAGTTGTTGAAGATATGTTGACAGCTGAGTCTGGACACGCGGTGGTTCTAGATTTCCCGCGCATAGAGTCTGAACCGCCGCCTTCGGTGATATGGCAAGACGAAAACGGCGCGTTGCGATACGACCAGAAATATGCAGTCACCGATGAGCACCAACTCGTTATCCTCTCCGCCTCACACGACGACGAAAGAGCCTACAGGTAAATATTACAGCACGATTTTTCCAATACATTAAGCTACCATCTAAAATAGTGTTGATAAAATACAAATATTCGTATTTTTAGGGTACGAGCTATAAATACACAACTGGGTAAGGAAGAGAATAGCCCCTATATTAAACTGGAAGTTTATGGAGATGATGCCAAAGAAGTCCCTCCCGAAATCATAATTAAACCAAGGGACACTAAAATAACTAAAGGCCAGGAATATACGAACTTGTACTGTGTGGCAAATGCTCGTCCTCTACATGAATTAGAAACGTTGTGGTTCAAAGATGGAATCATGATCGATTTAGCTGGAATCACTTTTGACTTGAATGATCAGTGGAATAGGACGCTGAGTCTCATATCCGCAAACCTGACGCACACAGGAAAATATACTTGTCAAGCAAGATTAAGAACGGGCGGATTCGCAACTGTCACAGCTTCCGCTATGGTTACGGTATATGAGAAGCCAGCGTTTTTAACAAACTTAAAACCGGAAACCTTTGGTGAATTCGGAAGCAATACTGTGCTCGAATGCAATGTGCAAGGCATGCCATTGCCCAGTATTACGTGGTACAAAGACGCACGAAAAATAGCTACTGTCGGTTCGGAAGCCGCGAACAACGATAATGCTGATGTTTATGATGGCGAAGGCAGATACAGAGTAGAAGTAGACCGATCTTTAGTAATCAGCAATCTCAGGATGGAGGATATGGGAGTTTACCAGTGCATAGCTAGTAATGACGCTGGGGAATCGTCAATCTACACATGGCTCAAAATCAAAAGTAAGTCCTTTTGTTATTTGTTTACTTTACGTGTGTGAAGCTGTTCGACGAAGAGTGATGTACTGTCGAGTAAGATTTATTTGTAATTAATTAAATACTTTAAGTCCACTATCCTTATATTCATAAAAAAAACTTTTCTTGGATCAGTCATTAATAATTTACTGTCGTGCAGAAAAGGACAATATACGCGTACCACGCAGTCACATGAAGTTAATTAGGATGAGGACATCTGATAAAAAGGCAAAAACGTTTAAATTCGATACTGGCAGTAAGAAAACTATTGAGATTTTGCACAGTTCTTATCAATTATGTTTTCTAGCACTGAGTGATAGCAATTTTTAATTTTCCATTATTTACTTTGGTTAAGGTGCTTTTTATCACTTAAGAAGTGTGTGAATGAGTTTTGTTTGATTTAGCAATCTATTGAGTCTCTTTAGTATATTTATGCAGACTTAATTTTTGTTTCGTAGTTAGTGACATACACTCGTCGTGAGCAATGAATCCGGGTCACTTAAAGAAACCTATAAACCTCGGAAACTAAGAATGCTAGCTTAATGAAATAAATTGTGTTTAATGGATTATTAAATACTTCTTAAATGAGAGTAGTAAATTTTATGAGTCACTACATTTTATTTACAAAAAATTACATAAAGAAATAAAACTGCTGATCTCGCCTTAAAACAAAAATAGGAAACTTGACTATTTTGAAAAACATTACGATTTTCTTGAATTTTAATACTTTGTATTGCTTCCTCGTGCTTCCATTACTGCGTTTACGCGGTTTGGCATGCTGTACATCAAGTCTCCCTTTTTTATGGCATAACTTAACAATAACTAAGAAGTTTTTACACCTTCATTTAAGGCGTATTTAATTGTCTATTAAACACAATTTATTTCATTAACGCTAGCATTCTTAGCTTCCGAGATTTATTGGTTTCTTTAATAGACCCGGATTCATTGCTCTTGAGTGTATTTAAGTATCGTTATATAATGCGGCATGGTTATGTTTCTAATATTATCTTATTACTTTATCATAGTTATTCTTAATTTAAGTTTAGATATTCTGCAGTAAAACATTTTGCTATTGGATCGCAAGTCGCAATATAATAAGAAATACTTAATCGGACGTCATCATTCTCTATCAGCGTCAGTCGTCGTTGTGACGTTCAGCTTTTCCTTATTATTATTGTGTTATTCTTTCCTTGTAGACTAAAAGACATTTCTAAATCAGTTCCATCTTCGTAATAAGGACAGCCTTGTTCTGTCAAAATGGAAAAGTAATATCAAAGTATTATAGAGTTAAAATCAAATTAAACTCTTGAAACGTTGATCCTCAGAACGCTCTCTCATCTCGTGAAAATTTCAACATTTTGTTTCCGAATTATAGTGAGTTTAAGAGGCACCTGCGGAGTTACTAAGTGTTAGGGCGGCCACGGCGTCAATTGTTATAACAAGCTTAGATGCTGCTGTAACGTTTTTTAGGCGTGCGTTACTAAACTGGACAATGTCTCAAATTTGTCTGCTATATTCTATTCGATAAAATCTTCATTTTTTGATGTTAGTCCTTCTATTTGTACTAATCGTTAAAATGATGTTAGATGAGAACGCGAGTACTGACTATATTCCGTTGAAAAAGTAAAAGGCAGAGTTTCTCTTATTTTTCTCACCAGAAACGTTAAATTCAGTAAAAATATCCTGTTATAATGTTATTTATGTAGTAATGTATTATTAGTAGTATAAATAAGCATTGATTTCCCGTCAATATGACATGCATGCCTTGATTTAACCCATTTAAGTACCACTTGTTTTCGTGATAAACAATTTTGTGTGATACTAATAACGCCCCACCCAAGCGTAACTTTCAGCCTTGTGCCGCTGGTAATAAGTATTAAAGTTCCGCTCGGGTGGCCGTAGTGGCTAGCGTAGTACTAAATAGCGCGCGTGTGGCTTGTAGCGTCCCCGCCCGTAATGACGACGGGCCCAGCTAACCTGACTGTACTGGACGGCAAGGATGCCACGATAGCGTGCCGCGCGGTCGGCGCCCCAACCCCCAACCTCACCTGGTACTTCAACGGTCAGTGCAATCATTTACGACTATGCAACTATTACGCTGCTACGGTGTGCATAATAATGTGGGGTGTACCATTTTATCGGCCTGCATTATACTCGTGTGTTAGATGGCAACATGCGAGTTGGGAAAAGATGTTAAGACGAAATTTTTATATGAATAACATGTGAATTGCGTTTTTTTTAATTATTACAAAAGTTTTCAAATAGTTCTAAAATTGTTATTAAGAGCAAAACAAACCGAAATATTAAATACATAATATTTTACATCGCGTCATGACATGATTCCATATATTTTCTGTAGGTACCTAATTGATTATTAAAATTACTATGTGGTTAGAGTCACACAGTAATGCGTGTTTCTAAGCCATTAACTACTCGTAGAACAGGGACCCCGTTCGAGTGTAATATGTTGTTATTTCTTACTTGTTTATGAGAACTGTGAAGGATGGTACACACCTAGATCATAAGCGTAAGATTCATTAATATTCCTATAAATTTCAGCTTAGCCTACATATGAAACTGAATGGCAATAAAGCTACGGTCACATTAGTATGCAATGCCCGAGGTTGAAATCTCATGTGGATAATTTTAACTACGACCCTTTTCGTTTTCCCGCGTCAATTACGTATATTTATCAGCGGTAGCGCTATTTACTCTCATTTTTCAATGTAACAGCTATTAAGAGAGCTTTCGTATTAATGCACAATTGCGTAAACGAACCTACTTTACTCGTACTCATTCAATAACCCTTATATATTTACGTGCAAATTGGTTTTTTCCCCAGACTCCCTAATAATTAACTTATCTGGAAGGATACAAGCTCTAGACGAGGGTGACTTATTGATCACCAGCACAACAATAGCTGATACCGGAAAGTATACCTGTTTGCGTACAAATGACGCTGGGAATGTCTCGGGGGAGGCTTTCCTCACTGTTCTTGGTAAGAAAACTGTCAAAATTAATGTACATTTTAATAGCAGTCACAAAGTTCTAAATGTAACACACATTATACATGTAGCAGCTCATTAAAAACTATTTTAAGCAATTTTTAAGAATCTTTGTCAATCTTTTGTTTACACATGCTAAGCACACATAAACATAGCTGTGTTATAACATAACATTTAGGACATTAGTCTAGTATAAGATATATTGTTTAACCGATTATGTGTTTATAACTTTGTTACGATTAATGTCTGTTGTGTAACCTAATAAATAAATAAAAGAATACTACCAACTCATCTCTTCCCTTCAGTGACAAAAAAGACTAACGGACTAACGACTGCACTGCACATGCATCCAACAGCATAGAGCGGCGATGCGCTACCCACAACGCTGAGCACAATATACATACATATATAATCAAGACTATTATCCCCGAAGGTTTAGTCAGAGACTAGGCAATCAGTACAGCAAAAGCAGTCCTCTACCATAGTCCACTTTTCACCAAATAGCGACTGCACATGTGCTCAGCCTGACAGGTGGCGAGCCCATCGCCGCTCTATGCTGTTGGAAGTATGTGCAGTCTTTAGTCCGTTAGTCGCCTAGTTAGTGAGCACAAAATGTGCACTTGTAATTTGGTGAAACGTGTACTATGGCAGTGGACTGCTTCTACGGTCTCCTCATTGCCTAGTCTCTGGCTTACCCTATGGGAATAATTGACGTGAATCGGGGTATGTACGAGTATGTATTAAGAGGGTTTACGCATTTCAGTTTACCATACAAACTTCCAAGTCGAAATTTTTAAAAACCAATAAGACATTTTTAAAAAACGTTTATTTAGCTGAGTTATTGCGATTTAAAGTCCACCATAGAAAGTTTTTGGTTTGGTGACCAAATTTAAAACATCTCGAGCTCCTCCGTGCTTCGGAAGGCACGTTAAGCCGTTGGTCCCGGTTGTTGTCGTAAGATGACAGTCGTTAAAACCCATCAACCCGCATTGGGCCAGCGTGGTGGGTTATGGCCCAATATCCCCTCGTGCATTGTCCACGTGGGAGGCCTGTGCCCAGCAGTGGGACGTTTATAGGCTGATGATGATGATGATGATAGAAAGTTTAAAATCGCAATAACTCAGTTAAATAAACGTTTTTTAAAAATGTTTTCAACAAACTATTTAGATATCTGTATTTTACTCTAGCATGCAAAGTTTCATGAAAATTAACTTATTGGTTTTGAAAAATTTCGACTTGGAAGTTTGTATGGGAAACCGAAACGCTTCACAATAACCATTTTACAACAACTAGTAAAAGCGCGGTAGCATAACTGTCAAACTTCGGCAACTGTGCTGGGATAAGGTGACATTAGGGATGTTAAGGTCGATTCACACAATATATCAGTGAAGTCACAGTCCTGTCAAGGTGTTCGCTCAGTTCAGTATCAGTGCTACAGTGTTGCGTAAGTGATTCAATTCACACATGTCAGTACCCAGTTCACGTAGCTTCAGTGAAAACGTGTCCGTCGTCAAGTGTCGTGATTGTTGCTATGGCTCTGTTAAGAGCTAGCAATGATAGCTATTGCTTTAGACGAAGAAGAAGAGCAGCATCAACACTGACAGCACTGTGTCGTCATTGACACTGACAAGTGGGGATGCGTTCGTAGAGAATGTATGAAATAATATTTCGCACTGTGTCGGAACTGTGACTTCACTGATATTTGTGAATTGACCTTTAATCGATTGATCTTATTTTCGTCTAACAGTATGTACTTCTGAATGTTCTAATATCATGTGCCTTTTACAGTACGGACGCAAATTATTGCGCCGCCGGTGGACACACGCGTCCTACTTGGGCACACCGCAACGTTACAATGCAAAGTTTCAAACGATCCCAACGTGAAGTACAATATTGACTGGTACCACAACAAACAGTGAGTTACAAATTCATTCGCATTGCATTGTGATTTACAAAGCATGATTCGATGCTTTCAAACGCGCTTTTTTTTAATTATACTGTTTTAAACGTATGTTACCTACTATGTATTTATACCTGTACTGAGTTAAAAAACAAGCTGATGTTTATCCTCAATGATGTCGCATGCAACGGTACAGTAATCACGGAGCTGCAGTTTGCTCTACTTAATTCTAATTTGTCTATGACTTCATTCGAACACTGTTGAATATCATTTAATTAAATTAAAATTTGTTTACGCACACTTCATTTATCTAGCCTAAGATAAGTATTCTTTTGAAACTCGTTAATATGGTAAGATAACGGATAAATATATATAAACGTAGAAAAAACACCCAGACCGGAAATCAATATAGAAAAACAGTTTTTCTCTAAATTGACCCGACCGGGAATAAAATCCGAGACCTCAGAGATGGCGCGATGCCAGAACCCCGGGCACGTGCTAACCACTTGACCACGAAGGCCGTCAAACATTGAAAGGAAACTATGTAAATATACCTACTATGAAACACTTTGTCACTTTCTAATTTCATACGTTCGATATTGGCAGATAAGACAATCTACGCATTACGTCTCGGAATCTGAGAATAAGGTGCTGATTAGGTTACACGTTAGTGTTTAGTTACAAACTGAAAGCAGATTGCTTCGAGTGGAATAGAATAAAAATTTCTTTAATGTACACAAAAAAATACAAACACGATAATAAATAAGATAAGTTGTACAAATGGTGGCCTTATCCCTGTCTGAAAGCTGAAAGTGAAAGCGATGTCTTTGAGGGATGAAGAAGATTGATATAAAGTACAGATGGAGGCGTCTAATTTGTATCGCTATATCGCGTCATAGACTCCTTTAATTGACGTCAGCCTTCCGGATTGCAGCTAGTCTTTTTTTTCAGGCCCATGGCAGCCGGTTCCCGCGTATGGGTAACTGCTGAGGGCGCGTTGACCGTGCAAGCGGTGCGTGCAAGCGACGCCGGCGAGTACACATGCGTGGTGACGTCACCAGGGGGCAACCACACTCGCCACGCGGTGCTCTCCGTCATAGAGTTACCATTCGCGCCTACCAATGTGCGCGCCGTACGATTAGACGAGGCCACGCAGAGGGCTGTTAATGTGAGCTGGACCAGCGGCTTCGATGGAAACTCCCCGATACAGAAATATATTATACAGCGACGGGTGGTGCCAGAATTCGGTGAGTGCGTTATCGTGACCCACATTGATAAGAGTGTACAAATTTAAAATGTGTGATAGAAAAGGCGTGTCAACGACATTTTTACAATTAAGCTGTTAATCGCGTCATGATTTTATCTTGCTATTGGCGTGATGCCATCGTGAATTGCACCTTATTTATTTACTTTCAATAATATTGTCCATCATTAAAAAGTTGCGTTTACTTTATAACAAAACAAACTACAAACTCTTTAAAATATTTAAGAAAACTTTTTTTACACTTTTAGGACCCACTCCAGATCCGCTACTAAATTGGGTGACGGAACCCGTAAATGTATCGGCAAATCAAAGATGGGCGCTGTTGACGAGTCTCAAAGCGGCGACCTCCTATCAATTCCGAGTGTCCGCTGTCAACACAGTTGGCGAGGGTCCGCCCTCCGACCCTACCGACGTCCTCACACTACCTCAAGAAGGTATGCATACGACAACATCAAAAAATTACGCTGTATAAATGTGTCTAATACAAAAAAAACTATTGGATGTGTCTAAAAGCAAATGAACACCGATTACTTTTCTATAAGTGTGGTTTATTTTTTATCAACCAATGATAACGTTGTTGGTTATTGTTGTTCACTTTACACGGCCATCATTTGCACTAGACCACAAAGATCATAAATTTACTTTAGCATATGCAAGGTTTGTTCCAATCACAATTAAGTTAACATTTGTTCTCTTTGTGATCAAGCAGCCGGCGAAATATGCTGCCAAGGTATGAAACTGCGTCATAAAACTAGATGAATTCATTCTTATTTTTTTACCATGTGTTCGTAATATTGTTTCAAAAATTCCTACTTTCTGTGAATGTTTATGATTTTTACCTTGAACGTGGTTTATTTCATAATTGTCTGCATGATCTGTGAGTTTTTATGTCACTTAATGTATTTTTAGTGAAATATGTCTGTCTCGTTCAATAATGCTTAGTTGCGACATGTTTAATGCATGTGAAAAGAGGAATGCGAGGGAGGAAAACGATGTGTTTTTTTCTCGTTTTAGGCTATTTATAATGAACAAGGTTAAACGCGTAACATAAATTTCAGCTCCGTCGGGACCTCCTGTGGGATTCATGGGCTCAGCGCGCTCCTCGTCAGAAATAATCACCCAATGGCAACCGCCCCTCGAAGAGCACAGGAACGGCCACATACTCGGCTACGTCATTCGTTATAGGTTACGTGGCTACGATAACAGCCCGTGGACGAACCAGAACATCACCAACGAGGCTCAAAGGAACTACCTCATCCAGGACTTGATCACGTGGAAGGATTACAATGTCCAAATCGCGGCGTACAACGATAAAGGTGTAGGCGTGTTTTCTGAGAGCTACACTATTAAAACTAAGGAGGGGGTGCCAGAGGCGGCCCCGGACAGTGTTCGGTGTGAACCCCACAATTCGACTGCGATCAGCGTTTGGTGGACTCCACCGAATCCGCAGAAAATCAACGGCATCAACCAGGTACGAACTTATCTAAACCAGCCATAGACAAACTTAAAGTTTTCGGTAAACGGAATGCATAGAACCGTAGAATCGGTGAGCCGTAAAGTCCTGTAATCGTCATCGTTTCGGCTTCTTTTGTCTTTTAACTAAGTTTATTTGCGGGGTTCATTTTATATTTTCGGAATTGCAAAACTACATTTGGCAATTCATAGGTATAATAAGAGCGAATGCGTATTCTATAGAGGGCTGCATGTACTATAGCGATTCCTTGTTATGCAAGAAGTTTATGACTTAGTTTTGTCAGCCTGTCACTTGTTTGAAAAAACTAACTCTCACTAGAAACGTGAGTGTATGGTTCTTTGTGTTTCCGTTACTTTACGAGGTTGTGTTTTTGTTAGGGTTACAAAATGCAGGCATGGAGATGGGACGACAGTGAAGGTGCTAATGTGGAGCATAAGCTCGTGAGCGTGCCTCCAAATTTATTAGATCCCCTGACCGAACAAACGGCCATCATAGACGGCCTTGAAAAGTTTGCCGAGTACAATATATCAGTTCTGTGTTTCACCGAACCTGGTGATGGACCTCGCAGCGAATTTGTTTTAGTAAGGACGAAGGAAGATCGTAAGTACTTACAACTTTAATACTTTACCTTACTTTAATTTATAGTTTAGAGGATGACTACACTACATGACTACACTAAGCGTTGTTAATGCAAAAAAACATATGTTACGAATTATAACTTCTCCTACTTAGCTACTAAGATTTAGATGCCGCCAATTTATATACTTATCTGAAATACAAACAAGTAATAATAAAAAAAATACATAATATTTCTAAAATTATTTCTAGTACCGGATGAAATTGTAAATCTACTATTTGACGACATATCTGACCGAGCCGTGAGAGTGTCGTGGTCACCGCCGAAGAAATCCAATGGAATTTTGATTGGTTACAAATTAAGCTACGAAATAAAAGAAGATTCCGAAACGGTTAAAGAAGAAATACTTCCACCTAACGTCACTAGCATCAAAGTTGAGCATCTACAGGTATGATTTTTTACATGTTTGTACTATTGCAAGAATCTCTGCAAATAGATTCATAGAATAATCGCAACAGAATCGAAGATACTATAAATGTTTACGTAATATTCTTAAACACTTCACTTTTAAAATCATTCTCTGCTCACTTAAGATTTCAAGTTAATTAACACGACGCAACAGTAGCAGCGAATATAACTATACCGCGGATAACAGAAAGTTTTCGCTGCGACAAACTAGTTTTTGCAAGTGACGTTTTGTTTCACGCTTCTTACCCAACAGATGCTCTTCACTTAATTTAACATACTTTCCCACACTAACAATGTGTATTGTTTCGATGACTAAGGACTTAACGGTTGTCATGTGAAAACGGAAGATGAAAAAGTTAATACTGACGCTTGTTAATCAAGACGTATTAAGTTTTAACTACTTATAAACTAGGCTTCCATTGTTTACAAGTGTCTTAAATGTAAGCCACACTTATCATAGGGATAATAAATGTGGCGAATGATTGTGTATTGGCTAAGTATACCCAAATAACTACTTTATTTATTACTTTATTGGTGTTGCTATTGTATTTTTGGTAATTCTAATACAAAGAACCATCGTCAAAATGTAACTATTACACTGTCAAAGTATGTCAATCACTGGTACACAGGTTACTGTTAAAGATTTTATAATTTGTGTACTGAAATTAAGTAAATAATTTTTAAAATTATGAAAGAATATTACCAACCTATCTTTTGGGTGTCGTAAAAAACGACTAACGGACTAAATAATGCACATATTTGTACATCCAACAGAATAAAGCGGTGTTGGGCTCACCAAATATCACGCTTAGCACATGTGCAATTGTCATTAGGTGAAAAGTAGACTGTGGGGGTGGACGGCTTTTGCGGTCCCTATTTCCTAGTTTCTGACTAACCCTTCGGGGATAATAGTCACGAGTGAATGTATGTATGTATTAATAAAACTAAACTAAATTATTCACCACAACCATTTCATATTATTGGCTACTTGACAGTTCTCGGAAAAGTATTTTTAAAATTACAAACGCTTATTTTATACCTCTTACAATATTTTTTTTCTCAAAAAAGCTTTATTTAATAGAAAGAAAAAAACATATTATTCTTCATTATTTTAAATTTCGCGCGAAAACGGTTGGTCATGTGACATTTTATTTATTAATTTATTTTTTATTTATTAAAACTTTTGCAACAATATATTACATGGCGGACTTAATGCCTAAGGCATTCTCTACCAGTCAACCATAGGGTGGTGCAGAGATGACATGGTAGGTGCAATTAGCTGCGGTGACAAAAGATGTAAAAAAAAACAATAAAAATATATTTAAACAAACAATAAATAACAAAAAAAATATATATATATATACATAAACATAGGTGTAGGAATATACATAAATACTTTTACAATAATATAAATATACTTACATACACTAAATAATATATAAAATAGGCGTTATCGAGATGATTCTGCCATGGTTCTATCAAAAAGTCAACATTTTGCCCTGTGACGTCACACTTCAATCTTGAAACCTGACAGATAGTTTTTGTTTATTTTGTGAAATGTGACGTCACACGAAGCTCAATCATGGCCGCCCGTGTTTCGGGTCTTGTAATCCACATTATAAGAAATCGCATATTTATTTTATAAAAATAAAATATTTACAAATTATCTTAATAAAAAAACTATTAGATAATTATTGTCAAATTATAAACTACCATATCCGACATATTTCATATTTTTTGTTACAACTGTCAAATAGCCAAATTATTGTATTTTTTACAACAACCACCAAAAACGCGGTACAACTCGTGCTGGGGTATGGTGACATTAGGGACGTGCTAATCGATTGATCGAATTTCGTCTAACAGTACCTATGTATTATTTTGTCAGGCAAGCACTCACTACAAGTTTTGGCTATGCGCAATGACGGCGGTAGGCGAAGGCCCGCCCCGCGCTGCCACCATACAGTCAGGTGTGGAGCCAGTGTTGCCCGACGCTCCTCGGAACCTCGCCCTGTCCAATATCGAGGCGTTCTCAGTACTCCTACAGTTCACGCCCGGCTTCGATGGCAACTCTTCAATATCCACATGGACAGTACAGGTGAGTGCTAGTAGTTTTTGAGTTATTGTTGTTCGCCACCATCCAGTCGGGTGTGGAGCCGGTGTTGCCCGACGCGCCTTGCTATCTCGCCAAGTCCAACATCGAAGCGTTCTCAGTGCTGCCGTAGCTCACGCTTTGCTTCGATTGCAATTCTTCAATATCCACATGACGGTGTAGGTGAGTGCTAGAAGTTTTTAAGTTGTGTGTTGTTGCATTTCAGAATTACACGAAAATTATGGTATCATACGAGTTGTTAATTACTCTAATTGGTTTGTCAATATAAATAACTTTTTTTAGGCTATTTTGTTCGACTGTTGAGCAAAGACCTCCCTTCCACACATATCTATCTTTTGCGCTTTCCCACCAGTTCCCCACAAAGGCATCAAGTGATCGGACTATCCCTATTAAAAAACTTTCAGGATTGTCCGGCAGCTTAGACTAGAGAATTCACGAAGATTATCACCGGATGTTTCGCTTAAGAGGCCTATTACATTTCGAATGTGATTTTTGCGTAAAATGCCCATTTTCGCTTTTTGTAGTAATTTTGCAGTTGTATTTATCGTTTTTATCGAAATAGGATAATAAATTTGTGCATAACATTACAAATCTCCATTCTGTGAGCATAAGTTGAATTCGGACGGCCGGCGCATCGCATTTTGTAGTAATTTTGCAGTTGTATGTATCGTTTTTATCGAAATAGGATAATAAGTTCATTATAAAATCTTTATTCCTCATGAAGTAATAATTACTCTGGTATAAATTTTGCTCAATAATATTATCGTAGATAGTAGATATTCACAGTTAACTTATAGCGATTTTCGAAGTTTTTTGGTTTAGAATAAGATTTTTTTCCTATGTAAAATCTATGTTATATTAAAAATTCCAAGGCCGCTACGCACTATTCGACTATATAAGAGATAATAACATTATAATTTTTTTATTTCACTTGTTTAGAACAGTAGTTCAATCGATGAGCTCAAAAAAGTGCCTTCGCGCACTTTATGAAAATCTTTCTCTGCAATTTTTGGTTTAATTAAAAAGTTAAGCAAAATTTACAAAAAGCGAGGCCGCTACGCTCTATTCCAATAGCTATTCTACACTATTCAATAAGTCATAATTGTTAATGTATTTTTGTTTCTGAGATCCATAACGCCAAAATTGCCATTTTACGCAAAAATCACAGTCGAGATGTAATAGGCCTCTTAATAATGTAACGGTGTATGTACATCATTCGTTCATTTTCACTGCTTGTTGGGCATAGGCCTGTACATACTTACATTTAAGTTATTCAGTTAAATTTAGCACGTTAACACAAATGTCTTCATTTTTAGGCTCAAACGGCACGCAATTCCTCCTGGATCACAATATACGAAGTGAACGCGCCCGACGCCCAGTCTATACTAGTGACGGGGTTAATACCGTTCACTACGTACCGACTACGGGTGATTGCGACTAACGTGGTAGGCACCTCGCAGCCTTCTGAGCCTTGCAAGGAGTTCCAGACCATACAAGCGCCGCCACAGCATCCGCCGAGGAATGTGACAGTGCGAGCTGTGAGTGCCACCAACCTGCGAGTGAGATGGATTGTAAGTAGAAAAACTTTTTAAAAATAAAGTTGCTTATATACTCCCTATAACCCGAATAAATATTTTTTCAACACACTTGCTCGTAAACTGGCTCTTATTACACCGATTTCAGCATCGTAATTATTCCACACTAGTGCGGTAATGATAAGCAAATAAATAATTTTTATATTCATTTTCATTTTCAATGTAGTTTAAAAATAGAATCTCAACATAGAGTTTTTAACTAGATTTTTTTTTTAAAAGCTGACATTTTTGTAATTAAATTAACTATTTTGATTAAAAATGAATAAATAAACTGTTTTACATAAATAAACACGGAGTAATTTCACCAAATTAAAATTTATTGTGTCAATAAATTAACCTTTATTCGTAACACTATTGTTTAGTTTATTATATTTTAATTATATATACGCTGTTTGGCTGTTGTCCTTTGCCTTATTAATATTGTTACTTACGCGCGAGAAACAGCGTGCGTAATAAAGTTTGCCGTCTTTTTCACATACCTATTTTGTTGATTCATACAGCGGCTTCTTGTCCAATATTACTTTGAAAGTTTAAAAATAAATATGTCTAGATAAAGATAAAGATAAAATATTCTTTATTGTACACCAAATTAATAACAAAAGGACAAACACAAAGTAACATACAATTGGCGGCCTTATCGCTAAAAAGCAATTTCTTCCAGGCAACCGTGTTGGACTGGATAGAAAGTCTAGTTCTAGTAATGTAGAACTAAATTTACAGTCTACATCGCCGGAAATATTAAGTGAAGCACAGAATGTTATTGACAGCCTAATATATGTTGGCTTACCAAAGATTTAAACACTAGAAAAACAACAAAAACACGCAGTTATTTTCAGAAATTGTGTTTTCCTCACAAGTGTGTTGAAAAACGTCGTATGAAACGCGTGTGCATTGGTAATTACAATCCTAAGGCTAGGTGTTAGTGAAAAATTGAAATAACACGTTCTTGGAATTCATTTTTGAAGTAGTAAACAGTAAAATTAAAATCTGCGAAAATTATGAAATATTGTTGAGGCTTTGTTCTGTGGAATAGACCCGATGGAAACACGATTTGATAAAGTTGGCTCGATAGAATAAATTCACAAAGTTACATATTTTTGTCATTTTATCTTCTTTTCTAGGTTTTATTCTTAAAATAAGTGATTTGATATTATGAGTTATTTACCAAAATTAAATTCACAGATAACTTGAGGGATTATAACCGATCGTTTTTTTATTACATCTATCCATTTTTTTAAATATAAAACGCGATTATTCGCGCCGTTCGCTGTTATACCCGTCTAGAGTTGGGCGTTAAAAGCAAAAGCACTTAAAAAAGTATACTTTTATACAAAAGTAATAAGCATGCTTTTAGGTTTACACGAATTATGCTTTTCACTTAAAAAGTGCACGTCCCGCCATCTATGAGATATCTCTAAAACTACTTCAAATACTTCAATACTTCCAGTATTTCAATCTTTGCCACAAGAGGCAGCACCGTGTATGCGTATTATTATGCAACGAAACGCATTGCACAGAATTGTACTTATTTTGGTCGGTTTATTGTTAACGATTTTGTCTTGCTTTTGTAAGTCAAAAGTAGTACGTTTTTCAGTGTGAAGCGGTAAGTGCGTGTTCTTGTGTGGTGTCCGCCGTCCGGTGTGCTTGCTTGTCTGCTAAATACGAATACGTTACGTGCCTTGGAGATGTGTACTTAACATAATAAAGTTTTAAAATTTTATGTAAGTAGGTATTAGATACTGTTTAGTGTAAATAGATAACTCATTCAGTGTTAATAAATTTTGTTTAAATAAATGTTGTAAAAAAAAAACTTGTTTCTAAATCATGTTAATAAAAAAAAATAAAAAATGGTAATAAAAAAAATTAAAAAACAACAATTATGTACAAATGACAAATAAAAATAAATAAATTTATAAATAGTAAGAAAACCACCACCTGTATAGAATTAATGTATATAAATATAAATTAAATTAAATACTTAACGAGAAAAAAAAATTTAAGTACGCCTGGATCACGACACACGTGTTGTTTCCAGACAGTCCTAAGCCTGTATGTAATTAAAAGTACGAAGGAAAGTTCGTTGATTAAAAAAAACATTAATTCTACATAATATGTAATATTTACGTGATTTACGTCGTACAACGTAATATTAAATTTTTGTTTCAATGACAACGAAATACAATTGTGTTAACAACGCAAAATGTAATAAAAAGCATTACATTTTTCGTTTCAACACAACGTTTAGTAAGTAATAAGCAAAAAAAGCAAAAAAGTAAAAAAGCATTTTTATAAGCATGCTTTTTCAAAATCGTACAACGAATAAACGTGAAAAAAAAAATAAGCACTTTTTCCCATCTCTATACCCGTCCCTTACCGTCGTACCGTCGAGAGAACGAGAGAAAAGCGCTCGAAATACCTCACCTTAAGCCCTCGCCTTCGGCTCGGGCTCATAACCCGCCTCGATTGCAATGGCCAACATAGCACACTTGTATCATAATGTACTATTCTTTTCATTTATCTATGTTTTGTAAAAAATAGAGAATAAAAACGGTCTCACTACTCGGCAATTGGTCGCTGCATGGTGTCCCATCATTAAAATGACGACAATACTATAATCAATAGGGAATGGCATAATCACCACGCTTACCAAATGCATACACAAGCACACTTTATTTCCTAACATGAGAATTGAACCCTGAAACTTCGGAAATCAGGCTGACCAAACGCTTTCCCTCTCTGTGTCACCGAGGCATATTACATGCATACACATAGTATTCATGTTTAGTTACTTTTTTATTTATCCGTATGTCTTTTTATTTTCCTTGCAGCCGTTACAACAAAGCGAATGGTATGGTAACCCCAAAGGCTACAATATCACTTACAAGCGAAGCGGAGCTAACGACACTCTGTACAGTGTGATCGACGACCACACCGCCAATTCACATGTGCTCTCCAACTTAGAAGAATGGTCGGTGTATGAAATACGTATGACTGCTATAAATGAGGTTGGCACCTCTGAAGAAAGCCCCATAGCAACTGAGAGAACAAGAGAAGCAGGTTAGTACAATATTTTAACATGAATAGTTTTAAAGGGTAAACTGTAAGTATATACATATATCATTTTTCTCCTAACCACCTTCTTATCTTTGTAGTTCCATCACGTGGTCCAAGTGATGTATCAGCTAACGCCACATCGTCTACAACTGTGGTTGTACTCTGGGGTGATATCCCCGTCCATGACCAGAATGGTTTGATTGAGGGTTACAAAGTATGCTACGCAGCCATAGTCCCACCACCACGACCGGAACATAAGAAGATCGAATGCCAAGCGATACCATCCAACCAGACACATACGATCACGCTCACGGAACTGAGAAAATATGTTGTTTATCAGATTCAAGTACTGGGTTATACTCGGTTAGGTGACGGCGCTTTGAGTGATCCACCTGTTACTGTTAGAACCTACGAAGACAGTAAGTAAACTTTATTACTTATGTCCATAAAGTTACTTCTATTATGTAATCGAATGGATCGTTGCAATGTACCAATTCTTTCTTACAGCCCCTGGACCACCATCAAACGTATCGTTCCCCGATGTAACATTCACTACAGCGCGCATTATTTGGGATGTACCGGAAGATCCTAACGGCGAAATATTAGCCTACAAAGTGACCTACCATCTAAACAACACATCTCAACACATGTTCTCTAAAGAATTCTTACCCTCTGATAGAACTTTTAGGTAAGATCATTTTCCTATGTCTCGTTGAATCTCATTTAATACGTGTAATAACTGTACTCATATTAGTGTGTCTTAACTATCTGAGATATTTCTATAAGAAAGAAAAACCAAACACACTATTAAATTTTTTGTTTTTTTTACCTATAGAGCAACGGAATTGTCTTCGGAGCGGTACTACTTGTTCTCGGTGACAGCTCAAACGCGGTTAGGCTGGGGCGCCACTGCGCGTGTTCTCGTTCTAACCACCGTGAATAGGGCTGCGCCCGCGCCGCCTGCTCGCCCTAACGTGGCCCGATCTCTTCTACAACCACACCATATAACGTTCTCTTGGACCCCTGGTGACGATGGATATGCGCCGCTCAGGTTTGTATTATTATATCTTAATTATATTAAAGCCAAGAATCCTCCAAATATTTTAGTTAAAGTCACTTAATTTTATGGTAATATGACACAGTCTAAATAGATCATTAAAATGGCATGAAAACAATCACGTCAACTCTTAACAACTAGTGTTTTCTAATCATCCTGCTCGAAGGACCACTTAGCAATGAGTCTGAACTGAATACAGTTTCTTATCGCATAGGTATCACATAAATAAAATTCAACTACGTTATCGGGCAACTACACATAAATAAAATCCAACTACGTGATACGCGCAAATAACCTTTGTAATAATCTTTCAATGCCCTTTTTTATTATTACGGGTAAGTGCTTGGCCTTCATCTCACCTGATGGTAAGTGACGATATGGTGAAAGCGCGCTTTCTTATCTCTAAATTGTCGGAACACAACAATGCTATTAACATTGTTGTTATGGCGCCAGACTTTAAATAAGATGATAGTAGGTAGCCAAGCGGACATAACAAGCTCTACCGCTAGCTCATGTATTTAATCAATTGCATCTCTTTATAGGTACTACACAGTGCAACAAAAGGAAGATGGCGGCACATGGCACACCATCCCCGAACGCGTGGACCCGTTCGCCACTTCGTACACCGCTGAAGGGCTGAAGCCTTACACCGCCTACCAGTTCCGGATACGGGCGACCAACGACATAGGCCCGAGTCGATACAGCAATGCCACTGAGACCGTGCGAACTTTACCGGCCGGTAAGAAAATTATTATTTTTTATTTTTAATGTGAAAATGAGGCAAACGAGCGGTCGGGTAACTTGCTGAGATGTAGTGACCGCCGCAAAACCAGAGCAGTCGCAGATTCGTTGCCGGCCTTAAGAAAGGAGTAGGAATTGTGGAGGGAGGTGGAAGGGGGAGAGAGGAGGGGCTATGGTACGCCTCTCAGCGACCAGTAGCCTAATTCACGTAACAAAACTTCAACGACATGCAAGCGATTTGATCGCTGAAGTCACTTTTCGTATACATGTATCAAACGCACGATTTTGTTGAAGTCGGTTTTGTTTAAGCGTATTCACGTGCATTAATCGAAGTTCGATCGTTGCCTCCGCGGTATTCACCTATTATTTTGACGTATAGTTTTATCGGATTTCAGCGATTACACGTCAAATTAGACAATTTCCAAGCCGTTGGAAAAAAATAATAAACATTTCTGCATGTTTTGTTAACAAAAAGTATTTGAATTTATTTGGTAGAACTGTAATGGCAACATTAAGTTTAAATAGTTGACAAATCGCTGAGTTGCGTTCCTATCGAGTAATCGTTCTAGCGAAATGACAGGTGAATACGGATTTGTGACTGTTTTTCAATAGGACGACTTCTAAACGTAAACGACATTTCGACTATAAAATACGTGAATCAGGCCACAGTACTGGAGCGGCGGCTACCGGGTTTTCTACCAACCGCTCACAGACTTTCCCACCGCACTGCAACAGACCATGAAACATTTCACTAACGAAACACGTCCTTCGTAGCACCAAGCAGAGCCGTGGAGAGCCTCCGCGTAGTACCAATCACGCCGAGCAGTGTGCGGCTGCAATGGACCCCTCTAGGTACCAGTACTGGAGCGGTGACACGCGCATAGGCGGCTACCGGGTCTTTTACCGACCGCTTACCGACTTTACCACCGCGCTGCAACAGTTCATGAAACATTTCACTAATTTTTCTTCTTAGACTTTCGCTAAACGTCAGCCATCGTTTCTCTTGCCTCGGGTCTATAATGTTGTATGCCGAAAAGTTAATATCAAGGAGCTTACCGTTGCCGAAGCAAAGCGAGCAATTGAGTCTTGGTTGAAGGGCCTAGATTATCCGAAGACAGAAAACCTATTTAATTAACAGCCTTCTTTCACTCACCACATCCCCTCACACACATACTCTATTCATACACAGTCACACTTACACACACACATCCATCACACTATTTTTTCCTTTTTTATAGTAATAACGTTTTACATTATTGAAGTTTATAGATATTTTTTTAAGCTTATTTTTCTTTTTCAATTTTTTTATTGCTTACTTATTACAACATAACAATGTTTGAACTGTGTGTCCACCAAAAAAGTGGTTTTGTAAATTTTGTCTGGCTGCTGTGCGTATCAAGCTTGTCTTAGTGCAGAGGCTTCTAGAATGAAGGACCATTTGTAAAACTTGCAACAAATAAATAAGAGAGATGGATGAGATTGGCACGGGACCGTAAACAGTGGCACATACAAAGAGAAGCCTATACCCAGCAGTGGGTGAAGTCAGGCTGTGGATGATGATGATGATGATTATTATTATAATTAAACACGTCCTTCGTAGCTCCAAGCAAAGCTGTGGAGAGCCTCCGCGTGGTTCCAATCACTCCAAGCAGCGTGCGCGTGCAATGGACGCCCCTAGGCGACCAGTATTGGAGCGGGGACACGCGCACCGGCGGCTACCGGGTCTTCTACCAACCGCTCACTGACTTTCCTACTGCGCTGCAGCAGACCATGAAACAGGAGGTGCCTGGCATCAAGGTAATATTTTTATTTTATTTTTGGAAAACTTACAACTATATTAAAAAGAAATTAATGTTTATATACAATAAGGCCAATTACAAGTTTTCAATTATAACTTTAGTGTAATTATTCTGTCTTTATCTATTTGAATTGTCTTTGATTTTTATGTAATTTTCAATATTTATTTATGCAACTGCCTTATAAATTGGGCCAATAAAACACCGTTTTTTACTATAATTTATATACGTTTTTATTTTATTAGTTTAAAGTTATTATTAGCATTTGCTTAGATAGTTCAAGTATTTTTTATGTTGTGGTTGCAGATTAATAGATAATGTAAACAATTGTATGGCACGAAATGTATTTAATTTTGTCTAGTTAACGACGGTTATTATTGATAATAGAACAATCAAATAATATGTATACTTTCATATTATCACTTTAGAAAGAAGAATATAACGTGCAGACACAAAAAAAAATCATTGTTAGTAACCTCTAGGAGTGTTCGTGACAGAGGGAGATATCGAAGGCTCCATCTAATATTTGTAAAAACAATCGTGTGCGCAGAGCGAAGAAGTGGTGCTAACTGATTTGTCAGTGGACCGCAACTACGAGATCAGCGTGTGCGCGGTGAACTCGCAAGGGGCGGGGCCGGGCGGCACCCCCGCCGTCGTGTGGGTGGGGGAGGCGGTGCCCACCGCGCCGCCGCGAGATGTCGCTGCGGAGCCACTGTCGCCTACCGAAGTTACGCTCACGTGGAAAGCGCCTTTGTTGGCGCAGCAGAACGGAGATTTGTTGGGGTACAAGGTTGGTTCTTTTTTGTGGATTGTTTTCTAAAGCTTAGGCGTACACTACACATTATTAAGAAGATTTACACTATTACATCTCGAATGTGATTTTTGCGTAAAATGCCTATTTTCGCATTTTATAGTAATTTTGCAGTTGTATTTATCGTTTTTATCAAAATAGGATAATAAATTTGTGCATATTATTACAAATATCCATTTTGTGAGCATAAGTTGAATTCGGACGGCCGGCGCATCGCATTTTGTAGTAATTTTGCAGTTGTATTTATCGTTTTTATCGAAATAGGATAATAAATTCATTATAAAATCTTTATTTCTCATGAAGTAACAGTTACTCTGGTATAAATTTTGCTTAATAATATTATCGCAGATAGGAGATATTCACAGTTAACTTATAGCAATTTTCGAAGTTTTTTGGTTTAGAAAACGATTTTTTCCTATATAAAATCAATGATATCTAAAAATTCCGAGGCCACTACGCATTATTCGACTATATAAGAGATAACATTATTTTTTTTTTATTTCACTTGTTTAGAACTGTATTTCAATCGATGAGCTCAAAAAAGTGCCTTCGCGCACTTTATGAAAATCTTTCTCTGCAATTTTGGATTCTTAAATTGAATTAAAAAGTTAAGCAAAATTTACCAAAAGCGAGGCCACTAAGCACTATTCCAATAGCTATTCTACACTATTCAATTAGTCATAATTGTTAATGTATTTTCGTTTCTGAGATCCATAACGCCAAAGTTGGCCATTTTACGCAAAAATCACAGTTAAGATGCCTCTTAAGATAAAACACTTTTTACGAATTCACTATTTTTAGAGTACTGTTTTTAAGGCAGCTAAGATTTGGCATGTACTTGTTACAACTTAAGAGGGTTTACGCATTTCAGTTTCACATACAAAATTCCATGTCGAAATTTTTTAAAACCACTAAGCCAATTTTAGTAAAACTTTGCATGCTAAAGTAAAATACAGGGATCTTAATAGTTTGTTGAAAACATTTTTAAAAAACGTTTATTTAGCTGAGTTATTGCGATTTAATGTCCGCTATAGAAAGTTTAAAATCGTAATAACTCAGTTAAATAAACGTTTTTTAAAAATGTTTTCATTAAACTATTTAGATCTCTATACTTAACTTTAGCATGCAAAGTTTTATTAAAATTGGCTCAGTAGTTTAAAAAATTGTCGACTTTGAAGTTTGTATGGGAAACCGAAATGCGTAAATCCTCTTAAGATGTTGCATAATTTAAGGGTTCGAAACATCAGGAATAAAGAACTATGTAATGTAGTAAATTAAACGCGAATTTGATCCATCAAAATTGTTTCATTTCAATCATATTTATATTTATCAATTGTTAATCTCCATAATGACTCTGATTTCTTATTCTATACTTAATGCAGTCAAATGTTTTAATGTAGGGTTTACGAAAATGGAAGTTGTTTATTACCTTTATATTTTATGAATGGAAATTCAATCGTGTCATTTGTCTATATTTGAGCTTGATAAACGACTAATCGGATCTGTTTGCCTCTGTACAGATATTTTATTTGATGACGGAGTCCCCCGAGGAGCCGGAATCGGGTCGCAAAGCCGAGGAGGAGATCGAAGTGGTGCCAGCCACCGCCACGTCGCACTCGCTGGTGTTTCTAGACAAGTTCACACAGTACCGCATTCAGGTAATTGATTAATATGTTTATTTATTTATTGATGGAGACACTACAGGTTACAGTTAAAGCAAGAACTTTTTAGCACCATAAAACATAATTTTAATTTACTTTATTTATATTACTAAAGTGGCCTAGTGCTTAAGGCGCGAATTATACAGAAAAGGCGTAAGGAAAAGGCGCGGCGCAAACAGAACAACAAAGCGGGTGTGTCTGCGCCGCGCCGCTTCAGACGCCTTCATACATTTTGTATGAGAACGTTTTGAAGCGGCAAGATGCCTGCGCCGCGCCTTCACCTTACGCCTTTTCTGTATAATTCGCGCCTCAGCGGGGAGTATATCTTTGTGTGCTTGGTTTCGTAGGTGTTAGAGCTTATTAAGTCCTCCTGGCTAGCTACTACCATCCTATCTAGTCTGGCGCCATAACAACAATGTTGTTGGCATTGTTGTGTTCCGACAGTTTAGAGATAATATAGCCAGTTCCTTAGTGGTTTAGGATTCCAGGCAATGCACGCTTCTACCCTTGGTCTTATCGTCTCTTACCATTAGGTGAGATGAAAGCCAACTGCTTACACGTGTACAAACAAATCGAAAACAAAAAAATATGGCCTGCCTAGGTAAACGGTTACCGTAGTCTATAAACACTATAGGAGGATACAAAACTTCCCTATCCTACATGTTCTAAGATATTCAGATCCACCACACGCTAAAGCTGATTATTTTTTTCCATACATAAATCTCTTTTTTCTCCCGTAGGCATTGGCGTTCAATCCAGCCGGCGACGGTCCCCGCTCGTCTGCGATCCTCGTGCGCACACACCAAGGCTTGCCGTCCGCTCCCAGAAATATTACATTTACAGATATAACTATGAATAGTCTCGTCGTGTCCTGGGAGGCGCCCTACCGACGCAACGGGCTCATACAATCTTACCTCGTTACATATGAAACTGTGGAACAGGATGAGAGTGAGTTGATTGGATTATTTTACGGTAACTTTAAAATTCGGCGCGTTTAGGTAGTATTTATGTAATCTTATAAACATTTTACATCACCTTATGTTGTCATAATAGTATGCTAGACTTTTAAGGTAAGTATGATTTTGATATATGAGACAAATGTATAAGTTTTTTGTCTAGCCACTGTTTTTTAAAACACCCGAGTATTGCTTCATGCTACGTGTTTATTATCTTGTACTTACTTATTCTATTCAATAAGTGGAAATAGGTTTCCACCAACTCGATACCAAATCGAACCCCAATATATCAGGGTTCAGCAAACAAGTGAAGCAGAAGGTCGACGACCGCCGTCTCGCAGTAGGCGATCTAGAAGAGGAGGTGGCATACGTATTCTTGCCTTGCCTCGCTTTGCCGAGTACTTATCCAGCGTTTGCGCGTTAACTATTGACGGGGGCTGTCTTATATAAGTTATTCTATTCTATAAGCGAAATAGGTTTCGACTTCTTCACCAATACGACATACTATCTCAGGGTTCAGCAAACAAGTGAAGCAGAAGGTCGACGACCGCCGGCTCGCAGTAGGCAGTCTAGAAGAGGAGGTGGAATACCTATTCAGCGTGCGGGCGCTCACTATCGGCACGGGCTCGCCGGCGCCGCCGCGCGCGCTGCCGAGTACTTATCCAGCGTTTGGGCGTTAACTATTGACGGGGGCTGTCTTATATAAATTATTCTATTCTACACCGAGATTTTTCATTGGTTTTGGAGCCGAAACCCTGTTCATGTTTATCATCAGTAGAAGCTATTTAGCATGTAAAACTAAAAATATGAGCATAAAAAAATCATTAAAAAATATTCATAAAAAACGTAAGAACCCTTAGTACCGGACGATCTTACGAAAGTCAATGACCGAGGCGCTTCAAACGCTCCGCCTACCCCCCGCCCCGCCGCCGCCGGCCGGGAAAGTTCATAGGGGTCACGGTGTACTCGTAGATAAGGAGAACGTTACTACGTGTTTTCGACAAAAAGTCACTTTTACAACTTTTTTCACTCAGCTCGTAAAGCGATTATTATTTCTAAATATGTACAACACTTGTTTTGTATTATAACGTTCTCCGCTCCAAAACCAATGAAAAATCTCGGTGTATAAGCAAAATAGGTTTCGAGTTCTCCACCAATACGACATACTACCTCAGGGTTCAGCAAACCAGTGAAGCAGAAGGTCGACGCCCGCCGGCTCGCAGTAGGCGGTTTAGAAGAGGAGGTGGAATACCTATTGAGCGTGCGGGCGCTCACTATCGGCACGGGCTCGCCGGCGCCGCCGCGCGCGCTGCCGAGTACTTATCCATCGTTTGCGCGTTAACTATTGACGGGGGCTGTCTTATATAAGTTATTGTATTCTATAAGCGAAATAGGTTTCGAGTTCTCCACCAATACGACATACTATCTTAGGGTTCAGCAAACAAGTGAAGCAGAAGGTCGACGACCGCCGGCTCGCAGTAGGCGGTCTAGAAGAGGAGGTGGAATACCTATTCAGCGTGCGGGCGCTCACTATCGGCACGGGATCGCCGGCGCCGCCGCACGCGCTGCCGAGTACTTATCCATCGTTTGCGCGTTAACTATTGACGGGGGCTGTCTTATATAAGTTATTCTATTCTATAAGCGAAATAGGTTTCGACTTCTTCACCAATACCGACATACTATCTCAGGGTTCAGCAAACAAGTGAAGCAAAAAGTCGACGACCGCCGCCTCGCAGTAGGCGGTCTAGAAGAGGAGGTGGAATACCTATTCAGCGTGCGGGCGCTCACTATCGGCACGGGCTCGCCGGCGCCGCCGCGCGCGCTGCCGAGTACTTATCCAGCGTTTGCGCGTTAACTATTGACGGGGGCTGTCTTATATAAGTTATTCTATTCTATAAGCGAAATAGGTTTCGACTTCTTCACCAATACGACATACTATCTCAGGGTTCAGCAAACAAGTGAAGCAGAAGGTCGACGACCGCCGGCTCGCAGTAGGCGGTTTAGAAGAGGAGGTGGAATACCTATTCAGCGTGCGTGCGCTAACAATCGGCGCGGGCGCGACGGGCGGCGCTCGCGTGCGCACCGGGCCGCAGACGGGCTCGCCGGCGCCGCCGCGCGCGCTGCGGCTGGCGGGCGACCCCGCGGCGCTGCATCTGCGCTGGGAGAACGCGCCGTCCGGCAGCGGGCCGCTGCTTGGGTACTACATTGAGGCGAGGAAGAAAGGTACGTTGCTTGTTATACTTTATGGCGGGTTAGGCGGTCAGCGAAAATTCGGATAATTTTTTAATTTTAATTTTCCGTCGAACCAGTTTTAGGTTCACAGCGATATAGCAACAAATGATTATGTGCCGGGAGACATCAGCTCACTATGAATATTCTAACCTTAATTAAACTAAACTAATTAGACTACTGTATCTAATCATGGGTATTAATTCCTTATGCAGCAAAGGAATCCTGGCAAGCTTGTAAGTTTTACACTAACTAGGGTCACTTGCACCATAATGTTTAATAGTTTTTGCACTAATCGAGATTTACACAGTATTTAAGTCAGTTTTTTATACTAAATAGAGACATAATTAATTTTGAAGCAGGATTAAGTTGAAAAGACATTGTGGTGCAAGTGACGTTCGTTTTATACATAGATAGAAAGTATTTTATTGCACACTAGAAAAAATTGGTTTTGACGCAGATCGTCATTTTCGCAAATGGTCATCACGAAAAATTTGGTCACTTTCGCAGCATGTCATTTTCACAACTGGTCACTTTCGCAGAATGTCATTTTCGCAAATGGTCACTTTCTCAAAATGTCATTCACAATTTTTTCTTTTTTTTCTCCTATATATTCTTTATACAGACGACAGCATATCAAGCTAAACACCGCGGCACCGTATTTAGTTATAATTATAATAGGTGTGAATTTGGCATAAAAAATATAATCTGATGTGCCTTCTACTGTACATTGAAGTAAAGGAAATTCTAACAACCAAATAGGGTAACAATAAAGTAATTAAGTAGGAAAATACAATTATTTATCAATTTTAACAAAATAAATAATCAACTTAACACAAAATATTCAGTAATTAGTAAATTTCTTTTTTAATTTTAACAAGATCAATAATCAACTCTATATATATGTAAACGTGATTCAGAATATATTTTATTACTTTTAAATTTGCATTAATATCTTCCTTTGAACGCCATCTATCGCGATACTTCTGAAATAACCATCAATATAAGAGTTAGCGACTTTGTATTTGTCAAAGAAATGCGTAAATTCCAAAGATATTTTGAGAACCAGTGGTATCCTATTATGTCACCAGAAATACTAAGCTGTGCAGGGCAAAGACATCGGACGACGAACGCTCTTGAAGGATGGCACCATCGTCTTAATGTCCGGTTAACAAAAAATGCGGTCTGTATTTATTTCTTTACAAATTGAAAAAAGAAAGTCGTTATTGGGATAATCGAATTAAAGAAACACTATTTAGTACATACCGTGGACAAAGAAGACCGAGAGATTTGCTTTTTGACAAAAAATACAAAAAGCTCTTAAAGGATCGCCAATCATTGACATTAACAAAATTAATGCGTAAAATAAATTTTTTGACTTTATAGTTAAAAAAATTATTCTGAATCACGTTTACATATATTATTGAGTTGATTATTGATCTTGTTAAAATTAAAAAAGAAATTTACTAATTACTAAATATTTGTGTTAAGTAGATTATTTATTTCGTTAAAATTGATAAAGAATTGTATTTTCCTATTTTTATACTAAAAGTAGTACCATCCTAAACTAGTGCCACTACATACCGTAATAAAGATTTGATGATAAATATTTGTTTTTTATTGTTACCCTATTTGGTTGTTAGAATTTCCTTTACTTCAATGTACAGTAGACGGCACATCAGACTATATTTTTTATGCCAAATTCACACCTATTATAATTATAACTAAATACGGTGCCGCGGTGTTTAGCTTGATATGCTGTCGTCTGTATAAAGAATATATAGGAGAAAAAAAAGAAAAAATTGTGAATGACATTTTGCGAAAGTGACGTTTTGCGTAAGTGACCTTTTGAGAAAGTGACCATTTGCGAAAATGACATTCTGCGAAAGTGACCAGTCGCGAAAATGACGATCTGCGTCAAAACAAAAAAATTAAGCAAAGTTACAATTTGGCCAACTATTCCTTAGGTTTAGCTTTTATTATCAACCAAAATAGAGTAATTGCAAGGGTTTTGGACACCCTTCCACCTCAATCTCTAGCTGACGACTTTTGCGATCGTCGCAACCGACAGCTGATAACCGCATCACTGTGACACTGTCTACAGCTCCAATACAACTGATTTAATATATCTCTGCACAGATGACACACGATGGGAGACAATCACTCGTACCAGCAACGGTATACTCCAAGAGTTCACGATATCTTACCAAAGTCTGCTGCCGTCGACGGCCTACTCGTTCCGTGTGATAGCGTACAACATGTTCGGCATCAGCAACCCCGCGTACAGTGACAATGTGATAGTGACGCCCTCGAAGCTGTACTTGGAGTATGGATACCTGCAGTACCGGCCGTTCTACCGCCGCACCTGGTTTATGGTGGCGCTGGCTGCTGCCTCTATAATCATCATCATTATGGTCATCGCAATACTCTGCGTGAAGAGCAAGAGCTATAAATATAAAAGTAAGTATCTGTGTGCAGTTAGCGTTTGGTTGTCTAGTCATCATTACATAATTATAAAGTAAAGTCGCCGTTTGCCTCTGTCTGTGGCACCGCACTATTCTCCTAAACCACGCAATGGATTTTTATGCGGTTTTCACTAAAAGATAGAGCGTTAACTGAGGATGGTTTTTGTTTATATTTTGTAGATATATTTTTTTTAATGGCTCAACTATGACGGTTTTTCTAAGTTCGCGCCTTCGTCCACGCTGGACGAAGGCGCGGGCGGGCTGCTAGTAAATTATATAACGTTTAGAAATGTTGTCACTGACAAATTATGGATCCTCGTTGTCTTATTGAAATGATTAAATAAAAATAAAATAAGTGACCGTATCTGGCTGGCGGGACTCGAACTGATGACAACATTCAAGAAACAATATAATTTTGTTAAATTTAAGCTACAAAAATTGAGCTCTTGCGAATGTATATTTAAAAATATGATATTGAAATACACAACACGTCGCCTCAGTGCTTGTTTGGCCAACAGACCATTTGGGTAATTTTACAGGAGCAATGTTTTTTTGTTTTTCTTATGTTATGACTCAAACAAAGGAGTAATGTTATGGTAGTTTCCAAAAATATGGTACATCTGGACATGTAATAATCTATAAAAATTAAAAAAACTTTGAATTTTACATGTAAAAAAACAAAAAAACATTGCTCCTGTAAAATAACCCAAATGGTCTGTTGGCCAAACAAGCACTGAGGCGACGAACAGTTAAATATTACCTTAAGTTTAAAAATTTGTGGTATAAATGTTAAATAAAATCTCAATTTCAACATTTTATCATAAAAATGAAGCAAAGTAGATAGGTAAACAATATTTTTTTCAAGCTACCTACACCAACGTTACCATATTTGATCTAACCGCACTCGCATTTCACAGAAGAAGCGCAGAAGACCCTCGAAGAGTCGCTCGCCGGCGAGACGGACGAACGTGGCTCCCTCGCCATGGACTTATACCGGTCGCGTCAGAACTCGGTGGCGAGCGTGGGGGCGTTAGCCGGCTCCGGTGGGGGCGGCACCCTGCGGCGGGGCAAAGCCGCCCCCGCCCTCGGGAAATCGCCCCCGCGCCCCTCCCCCGCCAACGTGGCCTACCACAGCGACGAAGAGAGCCTGCGAGCCTACGACGAAAATCCCGACGACTCGTCCGTCACGGAGAAGCCCTCGGAGATGAGCTCCACCGACTCACAGGTGATCACCATCAAAATTAGCGTCGTCTAAAATCGCACGCGACCGCCTAACCCCGGGCGCGGATATAGGATTTCCCACGGAGGGGCAATTTGAATTTTAACTATTTTATATAATATGTAGGAGTATAGTGATGCGTTAACGAACGTTTCTTGTAAACATGTAGTAGTGATGTATATTGAAAAAAAAGTATATTGAAATTAGTCAAAGTTATGATGTAGGAAATTGCACTTTTCGACCGATCTCGTCTAGCCTAGTCTTCCCGTGCTCCAAAACTAAATTCGGACCTTATTTTTTTTTCCCCCTGACCACTTCCAAACGGATACCGCGACGGTAAATATGACGACAAATGAAATATGGCTATTCGCTATTTTGATTTGGTCACGCTTGGTCGAACCGATGAGCACTTATCTCTATAGGCACTTTTATTGTTTCTTTCTCATTAATGCCATTTTTAATTCTTAAAAATAACTGTCGTCAGTATTTGTTCAATTTTGTTAGATTTTCTTATAAGCAAATTAATGTACATAGTATTATGTAGTCGTTAATTTCTGCTTGTTGTAATATTGCTACTTGTATATTGTAACTGCTATTGGTGTTCTGGGCTATTTGGACATCACCGTCAGTTATTTTTTAGAATATCTACATTTTATATATCTACATTATAATCTGTGTATAACTTTTAAAATATCTAATAAGTAACAGAAACTTAATACAATACTGTAGTGACAAAAAAGATAATCTCTCATAATTTCTTAATATTTTTTTTATTGTTTAACGTAGTCCTCATTTAATAACCAACTAAATAAAAGTGCCAATGTACAAATTATTTTAAAATTGTAAACACGGACGAGAAAAATGTCAACTCCGCGTCAAATGTAAAGAAATCAAGAACTTGTGAGCATGACTATGCTATGCATTGAGCAGTTTACGTGGTTGTAATCACCACAGGCTTTACATTTGTTTCACTCTCGAACTTAGGAGCATGAATCATCTTTATTTTCACGTCCGTGGATTAAACGTAATTTTTATGACAATCTTCTATCCGATCCGATATAGCTGCATGCATACTTATGTATTTATTTTAACCGCTATCTTTGCGTAAGACAAATCCTACATCGTATCGGATAATGTGTAAACTCTTAGTGCGCTTTCACATAAAGGCGTTTTAGTCGCGCGGCTGTGCTAAGTCT
Source organism: Scoparia ambigualis (assembly GCA_963921215.1). NCBI lineage: Eukaryota > Metazoa > Arthropoda > Insecta > Lepidoptera > Crambidae > Scoparia > Scoparia ambigualis. The sequence goes on from OY992507.1 coordinate 19,385,229, forward strand.
TTCATACTACAGCGGCTGTCATCCATATCCGCCACTAACATCTCGCAGCACTGCACTCGCTTAGCTGTCGCGCTGCAGCCGCGTTTCATAAACATGTATGGATGACCAGCCGTGCGACAGCAGCGCCTCTAAGGGCTCCTACACACGAGCAGCAGTTTGCTGTCGACGTATGTAACTGCAGGTCGACAGCTAGCTGTCGATAGGTGACGCAGGTCGACAGCTTGCCGACAACATGTCGACAGCTAGCAGACTCCTAGGCCCGTATTAATAAACCGCTCTCAACTCTGAGTTCGATCTTGAGAGCGAACTTGAGATGCTGTTCTAATTAATAGACCAAACTTGGGTTCGGTCTTGAGTAAATCGTATCAGCTGAGTGACGCCCATATTAATAAATCAAACTCGGCACTTAAGCACTCCCTCAAGATGCATCTTGAGATCTCATTTCCCAAGTGCCGTCAAACCATGACTTGAGATACAGTTTTGCCGCGAAGAACGCGCGGAGTGTTGGTGTTTGTACTAATTAATTATTATTATTTTATTATCTATTATGGAATGGAATATCGACCGCAGTTACATACGTCGACAGCAAACTGCTCGTTTGTAGGAGCCCTTAGTCGTTCAACTAAAACGCCTATACATAGAAACGCTCATACTAATTACCACCACCCGTTTCCCTAGAACTCCGAGAGCGAGAACGAAAGCGTCCGCTCGGAGCCGCACTCGTTCGTGAACCACTACGCGAACGTGAATGACACGCTGCGGCAGTCGTGGAAGCGGCAGCGGCCAGCGCGCCGCAACTACTCCAGCTACACGGACTCGGAGCCCGAGGGCAGCGCCGTCATGAGCCTCAACGGCGGCCAGATCGTCATGAACAACATGGCGCGTTCGCGGGCCCCCCTCCCCGGCTTCTCCTCGTTCGTATGACAGCAGCCCCCCACGGCGCCTGCGCAGGCCGTGCACATGTAATTATCACTGCCCCATTCCCGTATAAAATTAGTTTTAAGAAATTTGTAAATATTGCATAGTTTATTTATAGCGATTCTTCAGTCACGTGTAATGATATTATGTTTATTGTCATGCTGTATTTATTATTTAACAAAATAAATTTATAATCATACTACTCCAATTCTAAGGGCTAATGTCAGACATTTTTTACTTTTCTCGAAACATTTAGTTTCTACTGCAAAATAAATTGTTATTAGAAATGCGACGTAAAAACTTTTTATATTCAAAGTGTTAACATAATTGTTACATGTGACTGAGGAGTTGCGGCTGATAAGTCTCGGGTGGCCATCCGTGATCGGTGATCACGTGACGTGGCTGTAGAACGTAGCGATGTCCGACTATGACCAATGTTTCTTATAAAACTTTGTGAAACTACTGCAGCTATATTATGAGATCTCGTTATCCTACTTTATGTGGTCGTGTTCAGTAAGCATATTACAGTTATTATTATATTTGATAAGGTTTAATGTTAAATGTTAGGTAATATTTAAGGATACTTACAATACCTATGTGCCCTGATCTGATTTAAAACAATTGACACCAAGATTTAGCTTAATGTTAAACGTTACTTAAAAACACTTAAGCACAACAATCTACTTATTAGTAGTGTTAATAAATACACCGTGATTATTAGAAATAGAATTAAGCTTAGTTGCTACCAGCTATTGTAACACATTTTTAAATAATACGATTAATTATGTTTACTATACAATATAACAATGACCTTACAAAAGTCAGGCATTTTTTGTAAACATTAACGATAGTGCCATGGAAATAAGCAAACTCTTTAAAACTACAAGTGTTTGAAAATTCTAATTCAAGAGGAATATTATTATAGTAATAATTATTACTACAAATTCTCACAATTGACTCATTGTAGTGCATAAAATAGACATAATAATATCCTGTTCATAGCAATAATTATAATTTTGACATGCTAATATTTTATTATTTGGTGCTGCAAGCCTCGTAAGAGATCGCCAGTGTAAAGTAAAGGTGGTAGTAAAGTAACTAGTACATTTTTAGTACATGAAATGTTAAATACTGGAACAATTTATTATTAAAATTAAGCTACTTAATGTGGCATGTTCGCTAGAAAATTAGCATAAATTATTATAGGATGAATTTAAATATCTACTTAATGTTCTATTCATTTATAAACACATTAACACAAATGAAATGGTTGAATAGATGGAAAATTGGCAATTGGTTTTTCACATAGATTTGAATTCTTAATATTTGTAATTATATTTAAAAAGTATTAAGCTCTCAAGCTTTGCAGCTTATTTTTAACTTGTTTTATATAATAAAATATGCAATTGACTGATAGTTTTAGACTTAAATCGTGTTAATTATTGTAAATACAATTATGATATTAGGCGCTGCATGCATTTACTAGCAAGATTAAATTTGGCACAACTAAATAAAAAACTACTGTGATCTATTGTAATTTTCAATACTTTTTATAAGGTATGTTTTACTTGTATGTTAAATTTACATTTTCAAATGTTTCATATATTGACGTGATGGAATTTATTTCCATTTTCCACTAAGAGGACCCTTGAGTCATATCATTAAATAAGTAAATGTGAATAAATATAAATATGATCACTTCCAAGTAAGTGTCACAATAATTTCTTTGTAAAAAATTGATGAATTTTAATGCTTATGCAGTATAGAATAACTAGTACTATAGTAATGATTCGAGGATTATGGTTGTTTTATAATGAAATTATTTGTTTACTACTTCGTTTCAAAGGTGTGTGTAAACTCTTTTATAAACTATAACCTAGATACAACTTATCTTATCAAAGAAATCAACGCCAAAAAGGGGCTCCAGTTTAGTGACAATCGCATGTAGTTACAAATAAATTAAAAACAAAATATTGCAATGCCACAATTTGATATAATATGTATAATATAACGTTATTGCATTCAATACATAACAGTTTAATTTTTAATTATTGCAAAATGCACATTTGAAACCATTGAACCGCAATGACAACAGCTGAGCTCAACACTACCATAATAACATTTTTGTGACATTCAACACTTTCATTAATATTGGATTTTATAAATCTACAAATAGAGCTAAGATTACTAGTTACTGAAAGTGTTTACTCTTTATTTAGGCACTGTTTTTTGTAGACATTTTCGAAGTGTTCACATCACACAGTATTCTAGGCTATAGTTTATCAAAGATGTAAACTATACAATATATTATTATTAAATTCACTTCAAATTCGATCATAACATTCCAAGTTAAAATTTAACTTATGCAATTTAAAATAAGAACAACAACAGTTATTGTTAGGTAGGTACATACTTCAAAAGTTCTGTGGAAATACAATATCAGGTGCCATTATGTTAAAGACTTTATGATGAATTTATTTGTGTCTAGGGTTTCTTTAATTAAATTTGTCGCCATGAAACCACATAATATGTATGACAACCACCGATTATGTTAAAATATTTTTTTAATGTATTGGTAACACAAAAACCCTATGCAAACTAAAAGAAAAAAAAATTGTTTAATTATTTTGTATAGAAAATATACGATGGAATAATTGATATAAGAATAATACAAGTGTTTCATTTCCTTTTCAAATTGACCGAATATATTAAAATGGTATAACATATAATGGGTGATAAAAAGTTGGTATGTATAATAGGAATGTGCTGTATGTATGTATAGTGATATAATAGCATAGTGAAAGGAACATTATTTTGTGTTTTTGCGAGTTTGCTATAGTGCAAATGTTTTTCTCATATTATATTAATAAGTGTCATGATCGAAGCAATGGAAGGCTATGGTCTCTGCCCGTTTCTCAGGGAAAAGGGTGTGGTGTGATATATGTATGTATTTTAAATGCATTAAGTACTTTGAAGAGGTTGATAACCTCTGCCAAGAGAAAGGAAAGTGGAAGTAGGGTTAAAGTTAAAAAGGAGCCCACCAAAATTAATAAACTAAAGAACAAATACTCGTTTCTAAAATTTTATTTACATCAAAGATTATAAACAAAGCTTTTCACATCTTGCAAACCATGCCTTTGGTACAGATTTAGGCTTGCTCCTAGACTGCTTTACAGCATTATACACTGCAATATCTATTATTGAGAATTGGTTTTTGTATATCCACTCTTTACATTGTGCAAATAATTTCTGAATTATTGCATCTTTGTTCTTTTCTGGTGTTTTTTCTAATAAATAACAAAGATCTAGCAAACCGTCTACATAGTAGTCTTCAAAGTCGTACGGCAAAGTGTTTGGGTAGACAAGAGATAAATACCTCAAAATATTTACACTTCCAACTATTGGGACAGCCAGTGAAGATAACTTCAGTTCAGAATCAGTTGAAACTGAAAAATAAATGTTTAGTGTTTTAACTTCGTACGCATAATTTATTTGGTTTATGTTTGTTTTTAAAATGGGTACTTAAACTCACCAGTTTTGAAAATCAACCTCAAATTTATTTTGGAATCGTAGTTAGTATTTTTCAGATACTTAACAAATGCTTGAATTTTCTGTACATTTTCGTTTGTAACAGACGAGTGGACATGCCAGCTTATATTGGTCACTATAGAAGAGTCTTTTACGAAAAGTAGTAAATACCAAGGAAGGCTCTCAGGGTTAATATTCAACACAATTTCTTCAGGTGTTTGTATCTGCAAACAAATTTTAAATGTTACCTTTGTATCTTAAGAAAAAAATATACCTATTTGATTGTTCAAATAATTTGATTATATTTTTAAAATCATATTTACAATTTGTTTTCTAGCTTTGATGCTGACATTGACGCTGCTGCTGGGAGTACAAATTGAACTTATGGTTTTGATCCTTTCATAGAGGACATCCAGTTTTTTTAGAAGTTCATCTTGACGGTGTTCTAATTCAGTCATGTCTTTGTTTGGTACCTAAAATGCACAACTAGTTACAAACAATGGACCACATTATATATACAACGTGTATCAAGTGTAGGTACGGGCGGGGTCACCGTCGCTTTACCACTTAGCAGCGATTTTCCTATGAAGCACACCGACAGTCTGGGTACTTGCCGTACCAAATAGATGATGCGGTGTGCAAGGGATTTTGACCTTTAGACTGGCAAAGCGATGGAGTCCGCCATTGTACATCAATCAATATCATAAAATTAAATTTAGAGGCTGTATATTCAGAAATCTACATAAAATTATACTAAAGTATTAAAATAGTACATTATAGTTAGGGTTACCATTTAGGAATTTGAAAAGTCCTGACAATATTTCGATTAAAAGTTTGGACTTTTTAGTCACAAAATGGAAACATTACTCATCATCATCATCAGCCTATAAACGTTCCACTGCTGGGCACAGGCCTCCCAAGTGGACAATAGCACGTGGGCATATTGGGCCATAACCCACCACGCTGGACCAATGCAGGTTGGTGGGTTTAACATTGTCAAACCTCACAAAAGGATGCTGCTTATAATATGAATAAATAACTCAATGAAATGATAATAACATAGTTTGAATTAAGTATGCTTAACTTTTTATATTGTTTTTAGATAAATGAGAAGTTAAAAAGATTTATTTGACACGACTTAATAGTTTTGTTACTCATATTCTAAAATCCAGACCAATTAAAGAGCTGGACTAGAGTCATAAGACTAATCCGCACGAATGGTAACCCTTATTACAGTAACTAATGTGGCTAGCAGAAGTTATCCTATAGGTACTCATAGTCAGAAAGTACTTAATGTTTTAGTTAAAAATGTGAACAAACCAATTGCAACACAAGATTACAAAAACCTTTAGATTTCTGTAGTAAAGTACCTACTGAAAAAGGAGATTTAAAATGAAATATTAAAAGTTATTGTTAAGATTGATAAAAAACCTTTAGAAGCTTGATAACCTGTTCAGTAATTTTGGTATTAATTGCGCTCGACTGGAAAGATTCGTTCGGATTTCTCACATGGAACATGCATTTTGGCAATGATATTTCAGAATCATGAGAGATTATATTTTTCATATGATACATCTTGAGCACTTAAAAACAAGTTATTTTCTTTAAAACGTACCACGTCGCGCTTAATTTAACTATTAATAAAATATTAAAATCCAACCAACTCAAAACCTCGCCAAGAACGTCAACCGTGTTAAGTAAGCAGTGTTGCCAGATCCGTAGGTCAAAACTATCCTAGATTTACTGCAAAATTATCGTGTTTTTATCGCATTCAAAAAGACAGAATTTATACGACTGGGCACTCCAAATATGGTAACATCCAAAGTCACGAGCTAAATAAAAAAAAAAAGCTCATCACCTAGAAAAAGGACTGACTGTGGTACCTCAAATTTCGTTATTTCCAAACTGTGACTGAACGACTGATGCTAAACCAAGTTTGTCACAAAATTATCGTAGAACTGACAAAAAATATCGTGGAAAGTCGACGAATTATAAAAATTGTCGTGCAATACTTAATTATTATTTTTTATCGCATGCCCCTCCAAATTATCGTGGATCTACGATAATTATCGCACGTCTGGCAACGAGCTTACTGTAAGCTCGTTCTGCTGTGACAGTTCTGACAGTGACAATGCCAGACAAGCACAGATTATTAAAGATGATGACAAGGGCTGCGTTGCGTCCGTCGCTTCACTCGAGTGCACCCGAGTAGAGTTGCAGAGGGCCTAGTCAACTGGCAAACGCACAAAGTACTTTTTTATATACGGCAAACGCTCGACCGGTGAGGTGATTGCGACAAAAACGCTCATCAACGAGACGACGCACGCCCACAGACGCACGTCTTTACAAGGCCCCTAAGCGGACATTTTGGGAGTTAAAGTTGCTCGCGTCCTTAGGTTTACCTTTGAGACCCTACACGTGATCCCTGGGTGGTGCTAAATGAGTAACACTGACTGAGTGGTAGAGCCACGCTGCGTTGCAGCACGCATTGGGCCGGCTCGCCCGGCGTAACCACCCTCTCACGAATATTCGGCGTGAAATAACGGCACTTGGTGCTATTGTGTTTCGTCCGACCAGTGAGGGTTCCGGATACCCCTCCCCCCTCCTCCCAATTCCTATTTCTTCCTTAAACATATTCCTCCCTTAAAGGCCGGAAACGCGTCTGCGATTTCTCTGGTTTTGCGGGTGTCTATAGGCGACGGTGATTCTCTCCATCAGGTGACCCGCCTGCTTGTTTGCCTCCCTCTTTTATATAAAAACAAAAAAAACATCGCAGACTCGCAGTGCTCTCATCTCAGTAGCGCGTGTCGCGTCGAGACGAGTGGTCACTGTTGTGTATTTTTGTCTTAGAGCATTCAACCAACAGGAGACGCCACTGGCAGACGTTCCCCTCTGCCACGAGGGTATGCCCAATCTATGTGCTATCCGCCTTTGGAATGCTCTTCCAATAAATATCCGTCGTGCTCAGAGTAAAATGGTATTCAAAAGACTTGTGCGTGAGCACTATTTAAACTATCTAGATGTCACACTATCTGATGTGCTGTACTTTTAAAATTATGTAATTATTTTTTTATCTACTATGTAAAATATTTATTTTATATCATACCCGTTATATAAAACTAGTTTTCGCGTGTCACTGCACCATTTGCATCTCACAGTTGACGCGTCATGACGGGAGCAAATAATGCCAAATTGCAGCGTGTTTTCGTGCAAAAAGCGAACAGATACATCAAATGTACAAAAGGATAGCGTTACTTTTCATCTTTGTATTATTGTTTTTATATATTCATAAATGCACTAAATTTGCAATAAACTGAGAAATATTGTCAATCAAAAAGTGTTGCCACGAAAACGACAAGCTGCTACTTTGCGACTTTGCGTAACTTTTAAGCCGGGTCCGCTGCGCCAGATTTTTGAACAGAACATTGTTCGAAAACATAAATAAGAGGCGTAGCCCATTGAGTAATAATGTGGCCCATTGAGTAATTTATGTTTTTAAATGAATGATAGATTACTATTTATTAATTGTTACTTATTTTCATTTTCTTTAGTCTTTTTAACTAAATTGCTTTAAAAATTATCAAGACAGTTTGTTTATGATCGGTCTACTTCATTAATATATTATATTTACATCCTTGTTACAGCCTGTCATTTATCCCGAAATTAGGAAAATTTTATTTCATTAAATTGGAACACTGAAACAGTTTTAGAGATACGACAGTATAAAATATCGATATCGACTTCATCATAATGTTTATTCTTGTTATTAACTTTTCAGATTTCCAAAAGATGCAATTATTCAAGATGTTTGGATCCGAGTTTGTGGAAATCATGTGTGGACTCCTAAGCGCACTAGCATACTTGCTCACAGCATTTTCAAACTTATGCAATCCAATAACAAGAGGAGATTGAAAAGCGTGTCGTGCCTACTCTCGTTTTCAGAATTTAAGCTTTTTATTCTTCGATCACTTAGAAAAACTAGATGCACAATCAAGGCTCTCAAAACGTCTGCACAAAAAAGTTTGTTATCTAGTGAGATGTTTAGATACTTAATTCGATTAGTGAGCTAAATGTCAACATAAAAAAAAAAACTTCTTCAAAAATTCTGCCAAAACATATATACTTACGTCAATTAATGTACCTATATGTCAAAGCTGCCACGATTTAGTAGGATTGTAAATCTATTTTTATATGGTGTTTGAAGTTTTTATTATAATAAAGTACTAAACATGACTTCTTTGAAATACTTCCATTACAAATAAAGATTATTGAAATTGTTGTTTAGTTTTCTCATTTTCTTTTCCCAACGTTAAGAAATCCTTATAGATGAAAAACCTTTATTCAGATAAATAATAGGAATATTTTTCAATTTTTTTAAATAGGAGCAGTTAATGTAGAAGGTTTATTTTCATCTTGTTAGTCTACTTTCAAACTAATATTCCTCTTCTTAGAGGACCCTTCCTACACTAACTACATAAAAATAATTGATCGGCGTTTAGAACCATGAAAATACATGTCTTTCAGTTTTTCAGTTCTTCCTGTTTAGTCGCGTAGCCGGACAAAAATTACTTACGATAATTCTAAAACTTTTCGTTTTTACTGAGTGGATAGAGTATGTGGATTGTGAGCTACTTTTAAAAAGTTAGAAGTTTTATGACTGTGCTTTAGGTATGGTTTAGGTATTTCATAATATTTTGTGTAACGTAATGTATATAATATTAAAGTTTGATATGTTGAGTGTTTCATAATAAGAACTATCTTATCTTTGTGTTGTAAAAAGTTTAGAAACATAATATATGTGGAACTATGAAAATCACAAAATCACTCTTTTTGTCTTTGAATAAAATTTTAAAATTTATGAAATAATATTTAAGACTTTCAGTGGTTAGTGGTATACATGTTGAACAAAGTTTAGAAAGTTAAGTGGTGTGCTTCTTTGATCATTTCATTTTTCTTTCGTAGCACACGCAATAATAAATTAAAATTGACAGAATCGCTCATACATGTCCTTTGTAATACTATTTTATACCACACAAAAAATTAGAAACATACATACAGTGCATTTTGTTTAAATCACGATAAAAATATTTCGCTAGCGTACATTTCTCTATGCGGACGCGGCCGGCTGCGGGCGCGGCGTGGCTGTGGCGGCGGGCAGGCGCGGGGGTGGGGGCATACCTACCTACACTCTATATGACTGATAATCCAATCGTCACGTCAGACGAGTGGATACATGGCGAACATAATACAAGAAGACGTAATGCAGAAAAAGTAAACTAAGTACCTTAACCTACTTACTTTACATCTTAGATGATATCAATAAAAACATTATTAAATGACAAGTTTTGAGTAGTTAGTACTTACAGATCGCGCAATTCTTCTTTCAGATAAGATTATACTACAATCATCCGAATTGGATGAATGGGATGAAACCTTAAACACGCAATAATAAATTAAAATTTACAGAATCGCTCATCATGGCCTTTGTAATGCTTTTTTATACCACACAAAAAATAGAAATATACATACAGTGCATTTTGTTTTAATCACGAATAAAATATTTCACTAAGGGTGGATTCTACCAAACTGGAATAAGGTCTTATACCTAGATTAAACGCCGAATTTGTATTGACTAATCTCGGAGTAAGTCTTATTCCAGTTTGGTCGAATCCACCCTAAATACGCGATTGGGCATGCAGGACGTGGGCAGGTGGATTTGGGCATCAACTCGTTACACCAAAATTTTGTTCTAACTGGTCACACCGCCAAAAGCAGTATTATTTGTTTCAACCCGTCACAAGTTGATTTATTTCTATTAGGACACATTGTAATTTTTGTAGCTATTGCTGCTACTTACTTAATTACAGTAAGCCGACGATATTATCTTATTTGCCCCTGCCCCTTATCTGTGCATAATACCATAGAATACTTACATAATAGTACAAGTACAGAAGATTCACTCCGCAAAGTCATTTAAATAAATAGCGACTCTTGCTAAGACACAATAAAATGCAATTCAAGTCGCACACCGCTCCCTTATCTACAGTTAAATTTACCTAGAAGTTGCCTCTCTTTCTATCGCGTACTCTTATCTCTTCTAATGACTTTTGGGTTGCCTTCTTTTAAATAATAATTAATCTGAATACTTACTTAATTTATTACAAATTATGGTGTTTATAATGTGTACTTAAATGTGAACAAATTACCATTTCAAATAATCCTAGGCTAGGTATGCCAGTACAGTCAACGCCACATCAGACTACCTAAACGGTAATATAATATATATTACTGTGCGACCTATACATGTTTATTTGCACCACCAGTGACACTCCGTGTACGTGAGAGCTCGAGCGCTGGTGACCTTGAGCAGAACGTATAAACACTAGCGTTTAATACCGAAATGGAATTTAGACTTGTGCCAAAGAAGACGTATGTATATGTTACATAGTATGTTATGAAACGTAGAATAGTATTAGCAGTTACTCCATTAAGTAAGTAACTACTAGAGCTTGCAGTCCTGGTAATGTGGAGAAAACAGGATTCCCGGTACTGCGCTAACTATGGTACCGGGAATACCGGGAATTTCCGGTACTTTTTGGTACTGAATTTTTAACCCAGATGTAACTTACGTTTGATTAATGGATCAATGAGCAAATCAAAATATTACACAAAATTTTTATAATAAAAAAATTGTTTTGCTAATTGCTATACTAGCTGTGGCATCACTTTGTCGAATGGAATTGGTTAGAGGTCATCCGAGTAGAATGTTTAAAATTTAAAAGATCTATATACAATGGATTTTTATCATGAGTGTTTTAAGGTGAGTAAATAATATAAATTCGTCCAAACCGAGACCGTTCAAACGGCGACAGACCATTCTCCAACGGATGCCCTCGGCCGAGATTGTGGTATTGGGAGACTGCAATGTCCACCACGTCGAATGGCTTGGTTCACTCAAAACTGACCACGCGGGTAGAGTCGTTCATGACTTCGCTTTGGCCTACAGTCTGTCCCAATTGGTAACAGAGCCTACGTGGATTCCAGATGTGGAGGGCCATGCACCTTTCTTATTGGACCTTCTGCTGACCTCTCACCCAGACGGCTATCAAGTTTCTATTGATGCACCACTAGGCTCATCAGACCACTGTCTGATTCGTAGCACTGTGCCTTTCACAGAAATTTCAAAAACGTCGAGTCTGGCATTATAGGTTAGCGGACTGGGGATGCGATGGGAATTTCTTTGCGTCCTACTACGAGTTTGCTTCTCACTGGATGATCTTGATGTCGCCGCCGACTTTATCGTTGATGTGATACTGCAGGGAATGAAACTTTTCAATCCAAACTCTGTGGTTCCCATTGGCGGCAGGTCTCAACCATTGTTTGGTCGTTGCTGCAAAATGGTGTCTCGCCAAAAGTGACAACATTACATGGCCTGGGCTAATGCGGTGTCATCAAAGGATCCAAACACCAGTGCGCTCAGAAAGAGGTACAACTTTGCCGCCGGGTCCTTTAAGAAGGACATTGCCAAGGCGAAGTCATCATTCATAAGTGGAATTGGCGAGAGGCTAGTGCGTCTTCCTTCGGGTACGCGTGCGTTCCGGTCTCTCGCCAAAGCTATCTTAGGGAATTTTTATCAGCCGTCCCTACCACCCTTGCACAAGACCGATGACTGCCTGACCCATATTGCAAAGGAGAAAGCCGATCTCTTGGGCACTCTTTTCGCAGCAAACTCGACCTTAGACGATGGGAAAAACTCTCCACCAACCATACCGCATTGCGCTTGTTCAATGCCAAACGTCCGGTTCCTACAAAGGTCAGTTCGTAAGGCTCTTTTTTTCCTTGATATCCATAAGTCGAGTGGGCCTGGTGCAGTTCCTCCCATGAGTTGGCGCTGGTTCTAACGCGCGTTTTCCAGCTCTCTTACACTACTGGCGTTGTCCCGAGCTCTTGGAAGACAGCCCTTGTCCACCCGATTCTCAAAAAAAATCGATCGCTCAGATCCGTCCAACTACAGGCCAATAGCCATCACCTCTTTGCTCTCCAAAGTAATGGAGTCCATTACAAACCGCCAGCTCTTAAGGTACCTAAAATAAAACTAACTACTAAGCGATCGCTAGTATGGTTTTCGTCGCGGTCGTTCGGCTGGTGATCTTTTAGTGTACCTTACTCACCGATGAGCGGAGGCTGTCGAGAGTATAGGGGAGGCACTGGCAGTTAGCTTGGACGTAGCGAAAGCCTTTGACATGGTATAGCACAGGGCTCTTTCTCTCTAAACTTTCATCATACTGGCTTCATGAGTAATTGTGATCGTGGGTGGCCAGCTTTCTTTCTGGGCGTAGCATCAGCATCGTAGTCGATGGTTCGTGCTCTGACATGAACCCCCTTAAATGCTGGAGTCTGGAGTCCCACAGGGGTGTGTGTTAGCCCATACTCTGTTTCTTCTGCATATCAATGACACGTTGCATAACAACAGCATTCATTGCTACGCGATTGTCAGTAAGGGAGTAACGCTCTACACTGGACGAGCTAATATTTCTCGGGAAAGCGTCATCGAGAGCCGGAATAAACTTGTGACTGACAAGTCACCAAGAACATGTTAAGTCATGTCTTGAATTGGGGCCGACATAACTTAGTCCACTGTAACCCCTCCAAAACACAAGTTCGCGCATTTACCGCGAAAAAACATCCCTTAGTCGTACCTCTGAACTTTTGAGGGAGCTCTCCCTTGATACCAATCCGACTATTGGAATCCTTGTCGTCGATGTTTCGAGTGACGTTCAGTTTCGAGGTCATTTGGAAGGTAAAGCTAAATTAGCAAACAAAAAAGAAATTATTTAAATGGAATTATCAAATCATTGGAGTGCGATGACGATGAAACCGTAGGGTGTAGGGTACGGGTACATTAGATACAATTTTTTCCTTAGAAAAAGTACCGGTGACGTTACGGTTGAGAACTGTGGAGACAAAAATTTGGTAACGCTACGAAATTTGTATGGTTTGCAACTAAGAGCATAGGCCGAGGTTACCGGTAACGACTACCGCAAACGCGGAGCCTAATATTGGCGTAATTAGGCTCCGCGTTTGCGGTAATTAATTGCGTAAAAGTACCGAATTTCCCGGGAAACAAATTCTCAGTACCGGTACTGCGTAAAAAGTCAATTTCCCGGGAAATACCAGGAATTCCTGGGAGCAAGCCCTAGTAACTACCAACCTAGTTAGGTACTTGTAAATTGTAATAATATCGGTAGGTACTTAATAATTGAAGGTGACTAGTAGAATTGATATTATAATACTTAATTAAGTAAATAGGTACCTACGTACTTATGTAGACATACAGACGCGGGGGGACTGTGTTTTATAATTAGTAGGTACCTAGGTAGTGATGAATGATTTAGTGATATAAAGAGTACCTTCTTACCATACTATAATTTAGGAAATACTTTTGCATACTTACCTAAAGCTCTTAATTGATTAATTGTCAAAAAAACACGTAAGGGTTGTGGAAAAAACTTTAATCGTATGATGTGGCCCTAGCTAGATACGCAATTTTATAGCCTATTGTACCATCTTAAAAATTACTTTCCTATTATTGTGATTTGTGAACATGACAGGATGATAGATTGATTAACCAAAATGAAAAATAAACAGATAAGTACTTAATCATTTGCAGTTTTTATTTTTAATTAAGAATATGTTACATACTCATCCGTTTACGTTACGTACGTTTTCATCCCATTCATCCAATTCGGATAATTGTAGAATATTCTTATCTGTAAGAAGAATTGCGCGATCTGTACTTAACTACTCAAAACTTGTCATTAAATAATGTTTTGTTGTCAGATAAGATGTAAAGTAAGTAGGCTAAGGCTGGATTCTACCAAACTGGAATAGGACTTACTTCGGGATTAGTCTATACAAACTCGGCGTTTAATCTAGGTATAAGACCTTATTCCAGTTTGTTCGAATCCACCCTAAGGTACCTACTTAGTTTACTTTTCTGCATTACGTCTTCTTGTATTATGTTCGCCATGTATCCACTATTCCACTCGTCTGACGTGACGAGTGGATTATCAGTCATATAGAGTGTAGGTAGGTATGCCCCCACCCCCGCGCCTGCCCGCCGCCACCGCCGCGCCGCGCCCGCAGCCGCCCGCGTCCGCATAAAGAAACGTACGTTAGCGAAATATTTTATTCGTGATTTAAACAAAATGCACTGTATGTATGTTTCTAATTTTTTGTGTGGTATAAAATAGTATTACAAAGGACATGTATGAGCGATACTGTCAATTTTAATTTATAATTGCGTGTGTTACGAAAGAAAAATGAAATGACCAAAGAAGCACACCACTTAACTTTCTAAACTTTGTTCAACATGTATACCACTAACCACTGAAAGTCTTAAATATTATTTCATAAATTTTAAAATTTTATTCAAAGACAAAAAGTGTGATTTTGTGATTTTCATAGTTCCACATATATTATGTTTCTAAACTTTTTACAACACAAAGATAAGATAGTTCTTATTATAAAACACTCAACATTTCAAACTTTAATATTATATACATTACTATACACGAAATATTATGAAATACCTAAACCATACCTAAAGCACAGTCAAAAAAGTTCTAACTTTTTAAAAGTAGCTTACAATCCACATACTCTATCCACTCAGCAAAAACGAAAAGTTTTAGAATTATCAAAACTTCTGTAAGGAATTTAATGTCCCACGACCGGACTAGTTTAAGAGTCGTAAGGTTAGATAGCCAAGTATTTTTTTTTAAATAATATTGCGGCATTTTTTAAATACAACTACCTACCTATCAGTTATCCTCTTGCGATTTTAACTATAACGAAAAGCAAAGTGTCTATCTTATCTAACCATACGGCCCCTATAGACAAGTGGCAAATGCTCACTCCATGTCTATTCGTAATTCGTGGTAAACTGATGTGTACTGTATAATTTGTTTATTTATATTTCTTCTCCTTTAAAAAGAAGTTGTTTCACTAGTACTACAAAATTCACTAGTTGTAGAGCCACCCTAAAGGGTGGCTATCCTAAGCTCTGCATATTTTTACTTGTTTTTGGCAAGGCAAAAGAATTAATGTTTTTTTTTTATATTTTAGCGTTTTATTAACGCTTAAATATACTTAAGTAAAATTTTAAACACTGAAAAAAGACGACAACCTCAGGCGGGAATCGAACCACGCACCTTCCGCATTCCGGGCGGCTAAAATTTTACTTAAGGCAAAAGAATTCAGCGGCATTCGCTGTTCCCGTCCACTCCTGATTGTTTCGCAACCACTACTGTCTTCTGCGACCAGGTATCCGTTTTCCTGCTACTTTTCCCATCATTATCGGTTCCAAGAACTCGTATCTGTCGTGTCTAAGCACATGGCCCATATTATGCAACTTTTCTTTTCTTTCTTTCTGGCTGACCTGTCGCAGAACTTCCTCATTGGTGACTTTCTGAGTCCAGTATATAGACATCATGCGTCTGTATGCCCACATTTCAAAAGCTTCTATATGTTTTATTCTTCCTTTATAGTCCAAGCCTCACATCCGTATAGACCAGGGGGGCGCTAAATAATCACAACCAAACCACAACTGAACCGCAGCCGTTCTGCCGACTTCGTAATTCGTATAGCGCCATCGCGTGTGTCAAACGCGATAGCACTAAAACGGCTGAGGTTCAATAGTAGTTTGGTTGAGATTGTTCAGCGCGATCGCCCCCCTGATATAACATTGGAGAAAACGTATTCGGAAGGCGATTATAAGGTTTCGGTTGCAAAGTATGTACCTTTCTCATTTTTCCTAAGGCACTGCGGGCGATATTTACCTATATTTAAGGATGACATGACATCTATGTCACGTTGGTGATCCTAACCAATGGTTACCATTACAGAGCTAATAATATAGTAGGTAATACGTATATAATTAAACATTGTCACAATTACAGGAGATCAAATTTCTAGTGAAAAGTAGGTACAGCAGCACGCGCTCTTTGTACAGCGAATTAAAAATAGACAGGAGGCGAGCGTTTGCCACTTTTCTAGGTGGACTGAAGAGCCTTAATTAAAAAAACTTTTCTTATATTTTGACATTGAATAAAATAGAATTAAATTGAATCGACATCGAAAAAATTTTATCGATAGTGTCAACCTCGATAAAATTTTACGAGGTTAGACTTGTGCACGGACAGGGTAATCTCCTCAGAACAATAACACAGTAAATATATGAGCCGAAGCAGTACGGAAGCTACGTACAAACGCTCGAATCGACGCACGCCCACAGACGCACGACTTTACAGGGTTTAAAAATGTCGCGAGTGTATTGCGTAGTATACGGCTGCTTCAAAACCGGAGCTTTCGTTTTTTAGACTTCCTGCTGATGTTGAAAGGTAAGAATGATTTATTATTACTAAATAAAAAGCTTTTTCTTTTAAATAAATTGTTTGGTTGTTTAGGTGATATTTGGAGTACTTACTTAAGTATATTTTTTGAGCGCGCGTTATTTAATGGTGAAAAATAATAAGAATTAGAAGATACTACGAAACTTCATCGTTAATAAAATTTGCTTTGAAAATTGATATCTGAGGATCTGTGTGGTTTCTGACAATGAATCCGTTATTAGAATGAGAAAAAGTAGCCGCCATATTAAACTTTTTAGTCATTTAACCGATTGCTTTGAAAATCGATATCTGGGGATCTGTGTGGTTTCTGACAACGACTCCGTTATTAGAATGAGACAAAATAGCCTCCATCTTGAACTTTTTAGTTATTCGACCGATTGCTTTGAAAATCGATATCAGGGGATCTGTGTGGTTTCCGACAATGAATCTGATAATAGAATGAGGAAGGTAGCCGCCTTTGATTAAATAATGGTAGCCGCCATCTTTAACTTATTAGTTATTCAACCGATTGCTTTGAAAATCGATATTTAGGGATCTGTGTGGTTTCTGACAACGACTCCATTATTAGTATGAGACAAAATAGCCTCCATCTTGAACTTTTTAGTTATTCTACCGATTGCTTTAAAAATCGATATCAGGGGATCTGTGTGGTTTTCGACAATGAATCTGTCAAAATCTACAGGAAACCTTTTTTATCAGTGCGCATAATTTTTTGTAACATTCAGTAACGTTAATAGACATCATTTTAATTTTTTTTTTAATTTATGAATGATTAATTATTCATTTAATTTGTCCGGCACAATAAAAAATAACTCGTGGATACCGGGCGAACGAAAGGTCACGTGTCGGTGCAAGTGCATTGACCCGCCCGGCCGCCTGGTATCGTAATGAGTTCCATTTCGCGGTCCCGGTCGATTTACCATGATCAACGGTATTTTTGTGGGTATGTTTGATCAATTTAAGTTTCTTTATTTTTAACTAACAAAAAAAAAAACTTCTTAAAATGTTAAAGATTTTTTAATTACACAATTTTGTTTGTAAACTAGTCAATTCATTCGATTATTTGATCATTATAGAACCCAAACAAACGTTTTGATAAATAAAAGAAAAATTACCTTGTAATTTTATAAAAATTAAAAGTAAAAGTGACTTTGCTAGTTATCTCAAAAAAAGCGCTAACTAGCTGAGATACATCGCTAACTAAACAAAAACTTTTTCAATTTTACAAAAAAAGGAGGACAACCCTAACGCTCAATTGGCGCGTAGGTATATAAAACAAGAAACAGGCCCAGCTTCCGTACTGCTTTAGCTCATATATTTACTGTGACAATAACAAGCATAGAAACCACGCTAAAATAGCAAGCAAAGACATATATTTATCCTTCTTCTTCTTACGAGTCATGCTAATGAGTTAGAAAGAGATGGAGAATGATTGACTTGTTCTAATTTGTGTAGGTGGTCACCAGTTTATTCCACACCAGGGACGTCATTTCTCGGCATTTTATATCGAAACAAATAAAACTAAATATTGAACATGTAAATAAATATGAAGGCGAAGGATAAGCGCGCCGTCAATGACCGAAGTATTATGTTAGCATTGAGGAGACAGAATTTGTATTTGCTTTCCATGCACTATTGTCATTCTGTATATTTCGTTGCGTTTCACTACACGCACTACATTACTCACAAAATGCACTTCCACGAGAAAATTATACATTGATCATGCTTGTCATGCATGTGTATGGAGAGCGATACAAATCCTGTCTTCTCGACGCTAACATAATAATTCGGTCATTGTCGGTTTTTTCGCTTGCCTTGGAAACGATATAAACTAAATCGGACAAATTTTCAAAACCTACATTATGGTGCACAAGAAAAACACCTACAATATTATATTGAATCACTGTAGGTACAGCAGCGTCAGATAACCTACTCAAATCTGTAAAAATATCCCAATCGATATTGAACTCTACGATTTCAACATTAGGTTGAGATTCGGTTGCAAGTATTTCACAGATTAGTTGGTCGCAGAGTAGGTAGGGTAGGGCGATATGACGCTGCCTGTACAGTCAGCGTTACATCTATCTATCCTTATATATAAAAAATTCTCGCAACCAAATTTCATCCTAATGTCAATCATGTAGAGTTCAATATCAATTGGAATATTTTGACAGATTTGGGTAGGTCGATCAGTGGCCGTGTGTACACACACTACTTTACGTTCTATTGTTAGGCCAAAAAATTGTTAACGGTAAAAGTGGTCACTTTTGCCTTCAGCAAGTTTTGCAAGTTAATAACGAGAAGCAGTGTCACATCGGCCTACCCTTATCTGTCAAATTAACTAGATGGATATTGAACTTTATGCTTTCAAAGTAAATCTGAAAATTGATACGAGGAAAATATAAATATGAAGGATTAATGTTTTTTTTATATTTTAGCGTTTTATTAACACCCCTAAACTGATGACGTCACCGTGCGCGCAAGTCCTTCTTTGATTTGGGTATGACGCGGCCTAATTTGATACAGGTACTTGAGTAGTGTTAAGTGGTTTTTGTGGCCTTCCTTTTTTAAACACCACACATATTGTATATCGTTGGATTCCTAGATAATGTATCTTCAATATTATGGCGGTTTGATTAAAAAATATTAAACAAATATTTAATTATATATATATTTTTTATATATATATATTTTTTTTAATATTTTATTATATTAAAAAATTTAACGCGATAAGGGTATCTTTTTCTTCTTTATATGTAATCTCTTACTACATAGTAATAATAATATATAAAAATGTTTACAACTTTTCATAGAAAAATGTAAAGAAAAACAACAATTTCCGAATCGAGTTATTTTTGATTTTTTTATTTTTATTTTTTATAAATAGTTCTTTTCGAAGTAAGTCTGTTTTTATTGACGTTTATTCACACTCGACAGCTCGTGCAGCCAACCGATACAAGCCGCAGACACTAAAAACTCAAACCGAAGTATAAAACAGACTTGAAATACGGAGGCACTAAGTGCCTATCATCAAATAAGCGATCAACATTTGTAGGCACGTCGTGGCTATCATCAGATTAGGGGTTAAATATACTTAAGTAAAATTTTAAACACTGAAAAAAGACGACAACCTCAGGCGGGAATCGAACCACGCACCTTTCGCATTCCGGGCGGCTGCCTTAACCACTTGGCTACCGAGGTCTGGCTTTCAACCGTCGAAATTTGTCAGTGCTTGATGCTTATGTTTTTAGTCAACATTGCTTCATCAAAGCTTAGAAGTTTTCACCTCTGAGATCCGAAAGAAATATTTTTACAAATATTTGAACATTCGGTTAAGATGAAGCTGCGTTTATAGATTAATGTTTTTTATTGTATGAAGGATTACTAAGGAAATAAAAAACTAATAAATAAATATTTAAAACATTTTTATTAAATCACTGCCTCTTAAATAAGAAGGTTTTGGTTAAAAAGCTTTATAATTTGTCACGAGGCGCACATTGCTTTAATTCCAGTTTGGTATTCGTATTGTCAAATATAACTTAGGTACGGCTTTTATCAATAGGATTCTGTGATTGTCATCGAAACTTTGTTTTAGAGAATGATCATTAACAAGATTGCTCAAAATGCTTGTTGGTACAAATGTGTCGCAGACATTGTTCATGATTGATTGATCGTAAAATGTTTAGAACATATATGACTGCGTTTATTCCATATTAAATTTAGTCTTCTTACACGCCGGCCGTAGCTATTCTTTATTTATATCATCCTTTTTTGGAAACCTGTAACCAAAATGTAGAATTTTTAAAATTAGTGAAAATGCAGATAAATGGTAGTAGTAGTAATCAAGAAGACCATTCAATTATGCATATTTTTCAAATTATCAATAGGTAACTTTCAAAGTTATAAATTATTAATATCATGTTAAGAGTAAAACAAGTTGTAAATATTAAATATTATATCATAATTTAAAGATAGATGTGCTAACCACTTACACAAAATACTGATTTATCGATATAGAAATGCACGTCACTAGGCGAAAAAACATAACCTTCAACATTTTAACAAAATTTCATTGATAAATGCCCTATATCAGCACAGAACTGGACACGATGACTATTTAGACAAACTATTAATGTGTTTTAATAGATTTATGCCATTAATTATGTTTAGGTAAAACGAAAACAGTCTGAGCTTACCGATAAAAGGTTTTTGTCTCTTGATTATTTTCTTTTCTTATTATAAGGGATTTACAACCCTCAATCACACAAGACATTTTGTCACACGTAACGCATATATATCACTAACAATGCTATGGCTAGTTTATAGGTTTCTTCGGAAGAATACCTTGCAAATAATTAAATTTATCTGAGAGGAGCTACAACTTAGCTTGAAAATAATCTGTCATTATAATGTAACCAAGTTAGGTTGCCACTTATTTACACAGCAACAAAAAGAAAATAACGACACATTAAATCTGATGGTGTTCTAAAGACATCCAATTACATCCATTTGACATTTACCTTGTGACAACCTAGAAAAAATAGAAACGAATGTGGATTCATTCGATTATTTGATCAATAAACGTTTTGATAAATAATAAAAAAAATAACTTAATATTTTATAAAAATTAAAAGTGACAACACTAATGCTTTGCTAGTTATTTAAAAAAAGCGCTTACTAACTGAGATACAGCGCTATAAACAAAAACTTTTATGGACAATATGATATGTTAGGTATGAGGACAACCCTAACGCTCAATTGGCGCGTAGGTATTTATAACAAAAAAAAGGCCTAGTTTCCGTACTGCTTTAGCATATGTTTATACTGTGCCTACGGCCCTCTATATATATATTATAATTTTTAAGCTACGGAGCGAGATAGAATGCAGTCAATTTTTTTTGCTTCAAGTAGGTATGGAGGAGTTTGGCCTCCTGTTTTCTCTACAACTTCATGGTTCTCCGCATAGATATAAGACTTTAATATTTGCACAGACGTATATACGTCTGTGAGTAATTGAAAAAACCCTCAGAACCTCGGACCAAATATCACAATGGACAGAGTCTTTGGATTTTTAGCATGTCCGTATTTTGTTAGTGTGCAGCTTTCTATCTGTACATGTGTGCGTGACTAAAGATGTGACTAGTATATCGATATAATCACTTTAATGTGGTGTGTACCTAGTTCGTTATTATAATTGGGGGTTAAAGTTACTCAAGTCCGTAGGTTTACCGTTTAGACCCTACACGTGACCCTTGGGTAGTGCTAAATGAGTGACACTGACTGAGTGGTAGAGCCACGCTGCGTTGCAGCATGCCGGGCACGCTGGGCCGGCTCGCCCGGCGTAAATACCAACCTCTCACTAAGGGTGTTACCCGACCAATCGATCGATCGTCGATCGACGGCATCGATCAACGTCGATCGAAGTTGATCGACTGGTCTGGTAGCTTTAATCGATCGACGGATACCTACCGTTTGACTAACCAATCGATCGACGACGGTCGGTCGACGTTGATCGATAGGTGTGGTAGCTTTAATCAATCGACGGATACCGTTCGTCTAACCCATCGATCGACGGTCGGTCGACGTTGATCGATTAACCCTGGCTAAATTCCATCAGCGAAATGTATTCAGAAAAGGACTCGTTGTTCTTGGCCAGTACGATGTTGCTCGTACTATTATTACGGAGACGCAAACGCAGAAGAATCTGGATGCGGCCGTTTTTTAAAGCCAACGATCGCTTATTTTATCCAAATGACATTTTAAGCAACGGTTTTTGTTTTTGTTTTTTTTTTGCGTAGCGATTGTCATGAATTTCGAGGTTAGTAGTTTCGAGGGAGGTAGAGAGGAAGGGGATGGAGGGGGTACGGTAATGGTAACTTAGTAGAATATTTGTTTTTTTTTCCTAAAAATAACCTAAAATAACCTCAAAATAAAAATATCTTGAAAACTATGCATTTTCGCACTTTGGCTCCCCTTCCCCCTCCCCTTCCCCCCTTTTGCGGTGTTGCTTAATCTAAAGTGCTTCCCAAGGTGTTTGGGGGAATATCATTTAGTATTTAAACGTTCATATTATCATCACTCATTATTATCAACATAAACATAATCGAATATTACGATTATTATCCATGGGCACGAAATAATTTTTATTTTTTTTTATAAAAGAGGGAGGCAAACGAGCAGGCGGGTCACCTGATGGAGAGTAATCACCGGCGCCCATGGACACCCACCCGCAAAACCAGAGGAATCGCAGACGCGTTGCCGGCCTTTAGGGGAGGAATAGGTTTAAGGAAGGAATAGGAATTGGGAGGAGGGGGGGGGGGGGGGAAGGGGCCTCCGGAACCCTCACTAGTCGGACGAAACACAACAGCACCAAGTGCCATTATTTCACGCCGAATATTAGAGAGGGTGGTATTACACCGGGCGAGCCGGCCCAATGCGTGCTGCGACGCAGCGTGGCTCTACCACTCAGAAAAGTGAAGCGGCCGGTGCGTCTAATCAAACAGCTCGATTTAACATCCAATCCATTTTAGCGGTCGATTGTCGATCGACATCGATCGACGTCGACTAATCCATTCTACCATCGATCGATGCCATCGATCGACGATCGATCGATTGGTCTGGTAACACCCTAATATCCGGCGTGAAATAATAGCCCTTGGTGATGTTGTGTTTCGTTCGGGCAGTGAGGGTTCCGGAGGCCTCCCCTCCCCCCCCCCCGCTCACAATTCCTATTTCTTCCTTAAATGCCGGCAACGCATCTGCGATCCCTCTGGTGTTGCGGGTGTCTATCAGGTGACCCGCCTGCTCGTTTGCCTCCTTCTATTATAACAAACAAATAAAAAATAATAATTTGTGTAGTAAAGTGAAGAGCAATACTTTTTACTATTCATATTCCCGCCCATATTATTAAGATTCAATTTTGAACTAAGGCTAAAATTTTTACTGTAAAAAAGATTTTTCAAAATGTTTGAAACAAAGCCTTGAATATTTTGTAGGCTCTCAGTTATCACGCACGTCTAATAGCTTTAACCCATTCACGTCTTATTTCCGGGCATTTTGGAAACCTAAAAAAAGAATAATAAAAAGAATATTAGTAATATTGATAAAGCTTCGATACACAAATACGTACATCACTAATCATTATGCCAAAAACAAAGCCTTTAAATTACATTTAATTAAGGTTTAAAACTTGATTCTTATGATTAGTGTACGATATAGTATGATTTAGAATTAGCAAAAATTAATGCTTTGCCGTTTTAATTATTAAAAAACTCATAGTAAAGCATACATATTATGAGAAATCACTAACGTATGAAATGATAATTCCTATGGTCCCTCACACCTCCTTTTGTTGTTCTTGACGAACAATAAACAGCAGAACAAGACATTATGTCAATTATATCACACAAATAACACAAACACTAAGATTTCTTAATATTTCACTATTATTTCGCACAATCCAGCAATGTTTTGACCTAGTAGTCGGTCATGAAATGACACGTCTCACACCGACAGTGCGTCGTTGCCAAACGCACATTAACTATCTCTTTTACTTATATCACACTACAGTCATACAGACAGAGATACAAATACTTTACTTTTATACACGTATGTAAAAGCGGCAACGTCGTAAGACTCTGTCCATGTAATATTTGGTCCGAGCTCAGAACAATTGCTTTCTCGGACCAAATAGGTCAGAGATTGCTTTAGTTATTGTTCTGAGAAAAAACCACAGAAATGTGTTTTGACAGTTCCTAACTTATGGTTTCATGTATCAAACGGTTAATTCTAATTGTTTAGGGACTTCTATCTTAGACTTGATCTATGGTTTACGATTATAATCGTCAATTTTATCGATGAGTGAACTAATGGTTATTGTTCTGAGGTTCTCCACTCAGAACAATATGCTTTAGTTAATGTTCTGAGGTTCTGGTTCTCCCTCAGAACAATAACTAAAGCACACAAAGTTTCGTTAATCAGAATAGCGGCGAGGTGCCGGGTCAAAGTAGTTTGGAATATTCCACCTCCTTATTATATCCCTGACGGAGGGTGGAGTGGAAATATTTTAAAATTATTTAATTTGCAGTTATTGTCCTGAGGGTTCTCCAGGGGAGGGAAACTCCTATAGTAGGAGCAATGACACGTTTCGAGTAGTGCCATCTAGGAGTGTTATTCCACAACATTAAAAAAAAAAAAATTAAGTGTCTCGCTAGATGGCGGTTACTCGAAGCGCATCAATCGAATATAAAATCGATTAAACATCACTTTAGTTAACATAATCCACAGACGTACCTGTGACATAATCAGAATATTACAAGTACGTAAGAACATCATGTAAGCTTGTAGAATTTATTTTTTATTTCAATAAATCGATTAAACATAACATTAGTTAACTTAATCAGAATATTACATAAGAAAATCGTGTAAGCTTGTAACATTTATTTTTGTTTCATAAAATACTTGTATAATAATGGGCGATTTTCCGAGATCAAGAAAAAAAAAAGAAATTGGTTCGTAATGACTTCGTAGATGGCGCTTATCATAGGTTAGTATGGCGCTTAGTAAAAGGCGAGTCCATGGTGATAAAGTGTATAGCTGCGTAATATTAATTCCATTCCAAAATAAAAAATAGGTCCTGATGTCCTGAGTGAAAATAGGTACTATTTTGTTATTTTTGGTTGACAAGCATAGGTATAGAATTTATTACAGCCTCAGGAACGGCTCGGCTATCATAAAACGCCATCTATCAAGTGTTTTTGAACTAATTTTTATTTTTTAATTTGAGCTGTCAGAAAATCGCCCATTGATTATTAAGATTTTAATCGAAATGTATATCGATCGATTGACACTTGAACTGCACTTTTTTTATTGCATATGGCCGCTTGTTTGTTTTGTTGTTTGCTTTCGTGCGAATTTTTGCAGTATTGTCGTTCTTCGCTGTAATTACTAATTACGTTGAGACTTGAGATAAGTGCATAATCCTTCTCCGGACCCAGAGTTACAAGATGGATTTAACTGTGAAACACTACAGTAGTGATCCTGCGTCTTACTTAATTTGCATTGTTGCGATGTGAATTGTGATATTTGGACACTGGACAACTGGTAAAACTGGACGCTATAATTAATTTTTGTGACATTGGACATGCATTGGACGCTATTACTACGTACGTACTATTAAGTCTAGTTAAGTCAAGCAGACCCATCTTCAAATATAACAATATTATCACCACAAAGTACAGATACCTATAATTAATAATATTATTGATTTATAATTTAGTTAAATACCTATTGACTATATACATGTGTACAATCAGCGTTGCCAGACGTGCGATAATTATCGTAGATCCACGATAATTTCGAGGGGCATGCGATAAAAAATAATAACTAAGTATCGCACGATAATTTGTATCATTGGTCGACTTTCCACGATATTTTTTGTCAGTTCTACGATAATTTTGTGACAAACCTGGTTTAGCATCATTCGTTCAGTCACAGTTTGGAAATAACGAAATTTAAGGTACCACAGTCACTCCTTTTTCTAGGCGATGAGCTTTTTTTTTTTGCTCGTGACTTTGGATGTTACCATATTTGGAGTGCCCATTCGTATAAATTCTGTATTTTTGAATGCGATAAAAACACGATAATTTTGCAATAAATCTAGGATAGTTTTGACCTACGGATCTGGCAACACTGGCTAAAACCCTCAATAATAAATAATAGAATTAAAAAAAAAAAAAAAAAAAAACAATACAGTACAATCAAAGATACCTACTTACTGCTGGTAGAATTTTGCACAAATTGTGCCGCTTGTGATTTGGCCGGAGTATTAAGTTAATAGTATAATTTCAAGTATTGTATTAGGATTTTCTGTGTACAATATTTATGACTTTCCTATCAAATGCATTTACCTAAGTTGTGCAGTTTTGTTTTTCAGATATACAGGTAAAAGACCATACCTATTGTCGCAAACCAGCTGATCAGTCATCACAAACTATAGGTATTTATATTATTATTATTCTCTTTATATAATCTGTACAATCTTAAAATAAATGTTTACAATATTTCATAAAAAATAAAAAAAACATATTTACAGTATAAAATATTATAAAAAACTTAACCTAGGCTGCCACCGGCAGTGGGGATAGACCAAAGCTATCGGTGGGTGGAGCTGCAGAATGAGGAACCTCCTGACAATTCGTGCCTTGTCACGGAGTACTGCCTTTTGTATCTGACCCTTGATCAAACCTTTCAGTGAGAGGCTCTTAGCTATAAGACCGTTTGCCGAAACGATTATCGGTACAATAATAATTGAATCCACATCCCACATATTATTATTAGTTCACTTGCATGTCATGTTGTAATAAGTTTTTTATTTGCAGATACAAGGAGACAACCGCAAGGTTTTAGCCTATTTTAAATAATTCAGAAATAAATAAAAAAACCTTAAGAGTGTAATATACAGGTTAAGAAATCGCAGCAAGAACAAGATTAGCTAGTGCTATTAAAATGTCTGATAATAAAGGTTTACAGAAAGTTACAGGAAAAATGAGTTTACCAGCAAAACTATTTACAGAAATTCAACATAGAGAAACTATGAAAAATACAAAGGGTCGTTGCTTCACAAATGAAGAAAAAATGTTGTCAGTCTCATTCTATAATATGCTCTTCTTTCGAAATGTTTCACATTGCCTTCTGCAAAATCCTTAAAAAACCTTCTAGAAAAAATTTAAATATTACCTGCTGGAATACACAAAAAAGTAATTTTTGTAAAACTAAAGCACACTTCTGAGCAAATCAACAAAGATGAATGTTATAAATCGAATTTTGTGCGGAGAATTAAAATATGATGGGGATGATTATTCTAAAATGTAAACTAAATTGTATTATGCGAAACATAAACATATTAAAAATAGAAAATGAATTGTCGTTTTATTTCTGAGTTCCCAAACTGGCTGTTACATGCAAAACCTTGTAAATCAGGCTGGTTTGATTGAATTTCACTTACATTAAATTTATGAAATCATATCAGCCTGATTTACAAGGTTTTGCATGCTTTAAAATTAAAATTTAGCTCCTATTACACCTATAGGTATGTATATTGGTCAAAAGTTGTGGAATAACACCACGAGAGGGAGCCTGGTTCAAACATGTTGGCAAAAAAAATCCGCGAGATGGCCATCTAGTCGGGGGTTCTCCCCAGGCTGGCGAAACTCCAGAAAAAATCGTTGTATGAAATTTGGTGCAAATTTAATGGCGCCTATAACCCGTTCAGGATAAGGAGAACGCTGCCACCCAACTAGTACTATTAAAACCGTCTGCTTTCGAACCTAACCGGATTATACTTCGCCGCCATGTTAATGTAATGTCTATAGTCTATGACAATCAATCAACATGACGGCGACGGCAATATATTTTAATTTAATTATGTAGGTACCTACTCTGAACTGAAGTAAAGTTTATTGTTTTAGTGAGTTTTACATTGTTTCGCTTTAAGTGTTATTAGACGAGAATACATCCTTATGTCTGCACTTCAAAAGCGGTCAGTACCGCGCAAAGTAATTTGTGAAATATGCCACATAAAGACATGTACAACAGGCGACCAAAAAAGAAGATTTATGGCAAAATTTCCACTGAATGCTGATCGGTGAGTACGTAATAATATAATTCATTAGCGTATAGAGATATGCTTATTGTATTTTACATTGAACAATTAGATCTACGCCAAAATATAAAGATAACCTTTCGGTTTCACGTAAACAATAGTGCTGTCAGTAGTGGATCGTTAGTAATCCAAAAGGCTCGAGCTTTTCAGCCCAAATTATAAAGCTTATGCCATTCGTAAATTAGCAGACTTGGGCCCCTGGTAACACCCATAGACTTACATCCTCTTATCCTCTCGTCTGTGGGAGAGCCGGTCTTGCCGCGGCCCCTAGTCTGTGTGGCTCAATTGAGCCATCTCCACAGACAGGGGTTTTTTTAAATTATTTAATTTGCAGTTAATGTTCTGAGCTCGGACCAAATATGTTCTGATGCCGGCACTTCACATGGCGTATCGTGTTCGCGTATTTGCATTATTTGTCCGAACACGGCAATGTGTAGACGGCCTATTTGAATATATTTGCTTTATTTGCACGAATAAGGCAAACAACGCAAATAGCGAATATGCGTTTCCGTCCACTTGTCGGTTTTTGATCACACATCAAAGGAATCAAATACGGCAAATATTTGCGTCGGCCGTCCACACTTGGTTCTGTTCAGAAGCGCGCGTGCGGCTGTCCTGTTCAGACGTGTTCAGTTTTTTATACGTAAACATAGTAAAATGGATTGGACAAACGAAACCGTATTGCGATTTTTGGAATTATACCAAATGCATCCTAGTGTTTGGGACCCCAAAAATGCCTCTCATAAAAACAAAAACCGAACACGTTGCATTAATCGATATTCAAAATAACTTAGGAGAACCCTGCACAATAAAAAAACAGGTGTTGGCTAGCCGCATTCAGATAAATATAATAAGCTGCTGCCGACACGTCCATCACTGTTGCATTCAATTTGTTTGTGAACAAGCAAATATGGTGAATATTTGCGTTGTTTGCCCGTATAGGCCATGTGTGGATGGCTTGTTTGACGCCAAGCGATGTGCCAGATTATTTGGGCAAACACAACGATATCGCCACACGAACACGATACGCCAAGTGAAGTGCCGCCATGAGGGTTCTCCCAATGCCGAAGTTTAAAAGTCTCAGAAAAAGGTAAAAGTGTTGTGTTATTTTTATTTTTTTTATTTATAAATAAATAAATAAATAAATAAATCTTTCCTACAATCACACCAATTATCTAGCCCAAGAGAAGCTTCGAAGAAACTCGTTAAATGGTTACTAGACAACGGATAAACATACTTAAAATACTTAAATACATACTTATTGTACATAGAAAACACCCAGACCCGAGACAATTTAGAAAAACAATAATTTCTAAATTGACCCGACCGGGGATCGAACCCGGGACCTCAGAGATGGCGACACCATGAAAACCGGTGACAAACCACTCGACCAACGAGGTCGTCATAATTTATATTTGTTCTGTGAAGGAACAGGCTAAGGTCGGAGACCATACTGCCTTGTCATTAGTTTTTTTATTTCTTTTTTCCCTTGATGATAATGAGTGGTGATTAAGATGATAAACGATAAATAATGTTCCCTTAAGCGACAATGGCGGAGAGTTTGTCAACACTAAAATAGAAGGTACTCTTAAAAAGGAAGGCATTGCTCAAAGATTGACAATGCCCTACACTCCAGAGCAAAATCCGACGGAGAGAGAGAACAGGACTGTTGTGGAAATGGCGCGAAGTCTGATGTATGCACATGCCAAGATTCCTACTGGACTTTGGGCTGAAATGGTATTAGCAGCGGTGTATATCTTGAATAGAACTGGCCCTACTTGCATAGATGGGAAGTCACCGTACGAGCTAGGGCACCACAAGAAGCCTAGATTGAGTCATATGAGAATATTAGGATCTCACTGTTATCCACATGTTCCCAAGCAACGAAGAAGGAAGTTGGATAAAAAGGCCCAAAAGGGAATATTGATCGGCTACGACTCTGACGATGGTTACCGTATATGGGACAGTGACTCATTCAAGTTGATTCGGTCAAGAGATGTCACCTTCGACGAGAATCCTCTATCGGGTCTCCTAGAAAAAACGTAGAAGCCTGATTCCTCTCAGAGCAAAGCTGACTGCCTATTTGACTTTGTTGTGCCTGAAAATGAAAAACACGTCCCGGCTGAGATGAGCGATGACCAGCAGCCATCTACTTGTCATGGTGGAGGAGATACAAGCATTACGTCATCAAGTCAGCAAGATAAACATTCTTCTGAACCATCATATTCAGAAAATGATCCCGAGACTCATACATTTTTAGAGGCGGAACAGACTATTGATGACCCAATACGTGAGCAAGAGATTAATGATGATACGATGGAAGCAGACCAAGAAGTCAATGATGCAAATGGACCAAAAATAGAAGGTCGTCTTTCTGCATTTGAAATTGAGGCGGAAGGCACGAGGACGCTACGACAGCGGTCAAATCTTAAGCCACCAGCTAAATATAAAGACTTTGTCTGTAATGTTTGCTTTAACGTTAATTCTGTTAACGATGAACCTCTAGCGGAACCAAGCACGTTCCAAGAAGGTATAGCATGCAAGGATTCCCATCAATGGCGTAAAGCAATGGATAACGAGATCAATTCTCTTAAAAAAATGAAACTTGGGAAATGGTAAATTTACCAAAGGGACGAAAAGCTATATCTAGCAAGTGGCTTTTTAAGATTAAAACAAACCCTGATGGTTCGGTTGAGAAATATATAGCTCGCCTTGTAATACGGGGTTATTCACAGAAGAAGGGACTGGATTACAACGAAACCTTCCGCCCTGTAGCGAAGACAAGCACAATAAGAGCGCTACTCGCTACAGCTGCTCAAAAAAAACTTTCACTGTCTCAATTCGATGTGTCAACCGCTTTTCTCTATGGAACATTGAAAGAAGAAATTTATATGAAGCCTCCTGAAGGGTATTCAAATGATGATGGAAAAGTATTTAGGCTTAAACGCAGTCTTTATGGCCTCAAACAAGCGCCGCGCTGCTGGAACTACACTATAACAGAATACATCCTAGAATTTGGTTTCAAACAGAGTGAAAGCGACCCTTGTCTGTTTATAAGAGGAGAGGGAAAGCACAAGCTATTACTAGCTTTATATGTTGACGATGGACTCATTGCGTCTGCAAGTTCGGATGAAAAAGAGGAGTTTTTAAATGAGATGAGACAACGTTTCAAGTTAACGACAAAATGTGGCTCGTATTTTCTTGGAATAGAAATACAACACAAAGCGGACGGTACAATTAAAATCGATCAGAAGGGGTATGCAAAACGGCTATTACAAAGATTCATTAAGCAAGACTGCAAAGCTGCGGTAACTCCGATAGTCAAGGATGTCATGTTAGCTACAAAGGACATCGATGAAGGCCAGAACTTTCCTTATAGACAAGCCGTTGGTGCTCTCTCCTACCTGATGGTTGGCACTAGACCATCCCCTCTCCTTACTTCACTAAGTTTATTTGTACTGGCACCTCGAGACCAACCGTTAGGTTATGCAAGAAGTGCCAGACGTCCCTGCGCCAGTAGAACACTCGCGCAGGAGACCACCAACGTTAGGTCTTGACGCCAAATTAGTGCCCGCCGCAGCGCGCTCTTCATTCGGTACTCATAAGACTAGTGTCGGGTAGCCGGAGCTATCGAGCTGTCGTTGCACGAAGGGCACAACTCGCAGTTGCCACTGCTAGGGTCGTCGACTCTAAAGTCGACTCCCAAGTGTCCACCTTGGTAGCGGAGTAGTAAGCACACTCACTTCTCGGAACCCATCCGGGCGCCTAGCCAGTTCCCACGTCCTACTACATCTAGTAGGCCGCCTCTACTAGTTCTCCAGACTAGTACCGGAGATGTCAACACCAATGTCCAATGAAAACCACCGGACAAAGCTGCCAACTATAAGGGAAACTCACGTTCCCCGCAGGACTTTTCGCTTCTGGCCCCTCAGAGACCGCTACTAGGCCCAGCTCGCTGTGCACGAGCTTGGAAGTCCTGGCACACAATACCAGGACAGACAAACATTCCCAAGCTCTTTAGCTAACCACACGCCACTACGAGTCCAACCCATGTCCGGATCCCGCATGGAGGCGCCTGGTTAAAGGCACGACCAGCGGGGGGCTTGAACCGGAACCCCGTAGTACCTCTGAAATCACAACCGGACCCGTAGTTCCAGTTGCGAAACCCTATCTATTGAGGTCGGTAGATAGGTTGGCACTAGACCAGACTTAGCGTATGCGGTCGGCATGGTGTCCCGCAAGCTCGATTGCCCTACGCTACATGATATAGCAAGAGTAAAGCGAATCTTTCGCTATGTTAAAGGTACCATGGAATACGTTATTACTTACAAAACTTCCACTGCACGCCAAGGCTTGAGGTGCTACAGTGACGCCGATCACGGAGGTGATGAATCCACTGGACGCTCCACAAGCGGCATAATATGCCTTTATGCCAATGGTGCTATAGCATGGCAAAGTAAGCGTCAATCATCTGCCGCTATATCATCCACTGAAGCTGAAATAGTCGCAGCCAGCGAAGCCGCTAGAGAGGTAATATGGCTCACACAGATAATAAACTTTATGAAGACTGAGGTTGTTAAAGAGATCACCTCACTCTACATAGACAGTGAATCCGCAATAAGATTGGCTCAGGCACCGTCCTATGAGACACATCATAGAACGAAGCACATAAGGCTTAGACATTTTTTTGTAAGACAGTGTGTCCTAGAAAAGGATCTACGTGTTGAGAAAATCTCCACAAAGGATCAGTTGGCCGATTTCCTAACTAAACCTCTGTTTAAGCCTCGACTACAAGAACTCTGCAAGCTATCCGGAGCCTACATATGAAGAAACAACTACAGTTGCCTTGAGGAATGGGGATGTTAAGAAGAAGGTGCAATATGTTGTACTATTCTCTATTATCTTTGTACTTCATTATTTTACGTTTCCTAGCAACTGTTGTTGATAGTTGACTCTCTTATACAAATTGTCATGAACAGAATATTGGTTTTATTTGTATTTCTCTAAAGTATCTCCACCATCCACCTCCTTATTATATCCCTGACGGAGGGTGGAGTGGAAATATTTTAAAATTATTTAATTTGCAGATAATGTTCTGAGGGTTCTCCCAATGAAGTGTTATTTTTATTTTTTTATTTATATTTGTTCCGTGAAGGGACAGGCTAAAGTCAGAGACCATACTGCCTAGTCATTAGTTTTTTTATTTCTTTTTTCCCTTGATGATAATGAGTGGTGATTAAGATGATGAACGATAAATAATGTTCCCCCAAACCCCTTGAGTCCTCAGTAATGATGTGGGACTTTACTGAGGTCTCACACGGACTTCTTGAGAGAATTTGAAAAGTGATGTTGCACTGTTTTGTTTCATTTGCCAACACTCATGCACGTTCACAAACACTTAACGGTTAATAATGTACTATTATTTCACATTAATGTTCGAAAAAACACAGATTTTAGAAAAAAAATAAAACTGCAGACATGACGCTTCACCTTCCCGCCAAGAAGTCTGATGGCGGCTCCACATTAGTGCTGTAGCCGCACACTCACAATAACAAGCACAGAAGATGTAAAGCAAATCCATTTAATAGAATGTCAGACGGAAGCCTTTTCGATATGAAACAGGGACATAGCTCTGAAAAGAGCTGCCATAATGAAATAAGAATAGATCAATATGAAACAGGAACATAGCACTGAAAAGGGCTGTCGTAATGAAATAGGAATGGAGCTTCGTCAGCAAGCAAACAGCATCTTCATTCTTCGCCACCATTCTCAGCCATGTGTACACATCACTCGTAACAGCGCCACAGTTATCGCCATCGCCGCACGCCGCACGCCACGCATCTTCACTGCGTCCGCTCCGTGGTCCGTCGGCCGTCGAAATGACCGAGCGCAGCGAACGTCGCCAGTTTTGTCGCGTGCGTGTTTCCCGCCCGCACTTCCCCGCGTCGCGAAGCCCCGCGCCGCGTGTTCCCCGCACCGCGTTGCATAGCGACCGCGGGTGAATGAGACACCCGTTGTTCCTCTCTCTTTTGCGTAAATGACTAAGTTAAGCAACCTATGTTTGTAAATATAATAATTGTAATATATATGATATATATACGACTGACCATCCTGAGTATAATTTCTCTCTAAGCTTCGCTTCAACCCCACTCGCTAAAGTGGTGACCCCAGTCAGAACACAGAAGACCCTACTCAGAATAATCCAGAAAGAAGAAAATGGCTAACGAAGAACCAGCAGCACCAACCTCTCCAGCACAACACCTGCAAGAAGTCTCCGGCATTGCACTCTCTATGCGTGTACCACCATTCTGGCGAGATCGTCCGCGTCTCTGGTTCATAAGTTTCGAAGCCACAACTAGCGAACTAAAGAAAAGCGAAGCACAAAAGGCGCAGATGGTCATCGCACAACTCGAAAAAGAAGACATAGAGCAAATATGTAACCTATTCTACGAGCCACCAGCCGAACGCTACTACTCAATCATCAAAGAGCGACTAATCTCTGTCTATGAAGAATCGGATGGAAAGCAACTACAAAAACTGTTGTCCGACATGGACCTAGGCGATCAGAAGCCGAGCCAGTTGTTACGCCGCATGCGAACCCTCGCACGCAACAAGGTTCCTGACAGTACACTCCGATTGATGTGGATGAACCTCCTGCCACCGCACGTGCACTCGGTGATCATCGTTAGCGATGCGATTAGCAAAGACACAGCGCTGGACGAGCTAGCCAAGCTTGCTGACAAGACGCTGGTACAAAATCGTCAAGTCTCCACGGTAGCTTCAGTTTCGTCATCAACCCGGCAAGAAAAGCACGTCGACATACAGTTCCTGGCCGACGAGATAAGAAAACTCCATTTAGAAGTTGCAGAACTCCGAGCATTTAGAAACAACTACTCGTACCCTCGCCCACCACCACAGGCACGCTATGACTACGCACAACAACATCCACATCGAAATGCAAGAGAAAGAAATACCAGCCGTTCGCCGTCTCCGTCTCGCAACCGCGACGGACCATCCCGTTCTTGCTCTGCCACGCCATCACCGTTTTGCTACTATCATCGTCGCTTTGGGAAAAATGCAAAACGCTGCACAACACCATGTACTTTCAACAATGAAGAAACATCGGAAAACTAGCAAACACGTTGGCAGAGGCGTAACCCAACGTCGTCGGAACAAAGTCATACCGCCTATTCGTCACCGACAAAAGCTCTAGATTATCGTTTTTAATCGACACCGGCGCCAACATCTCCGTTCTGCCGAAGCGAAAAGGAACACTCTTCCATTCACCCTGTACGCCGCCAATAGCACCATCATACCAAACTACGGTGAAAAAACAATGACATTGGACCTCAACCTACGAAGACCTTATAAATGGCGTTTCATCGTGGCCGACGTTACAAAACCGATAATCGGATTTCACACATCAACTCACTGGGAAAACAATATTCAGTACAATTGACCTCAACCGGGCGTATCAACAATTAGCAGTACGTGACGAGGACATTGAGAAAACAGCAATCATCACCCCGATGGGACTGTTCGAATTTCCACGAATGTGCCCAGGTCTCAAGAACGCAGGTCAAACCTTCCAACGGTACATCCATGAAGTTCTAAGAGGGCTACACTTCGTGTTTCCTTTCATCGACGACCTACTCCTGGCATCAGAAACCCCAACTCAGCACGAAGAACACCTACGAATGGTTTTAAGCAGACTGGAAGACAATGGCATTACCATAAACCCGGCCAAATGCAACTTTGGCCTAACGCAAGTACAGTTTCTAGGATACACTGTATCACAAGAAGGCATAAAACCACCGCTGCACAAAGTCCAAGCCATCACGGAGTACCCGAAGCCAAAAAACATAGAAGAACTCAGGCGTTTTCTAGGAATGTTAAACTTTTACCGTGAACATATTCCGAACGCCGCAGCCATACAAGCACCATTAAACTCGTACCTACACAATACGAAAAAACGCGACAAGACCACCATCGAATGGAATACCGAAGCGGAGGAAGCATTTATAGACTGCAAAACAAGCATTGTAAACGCTGCCTTACTCGCACACCCATCCCACGATGCGACACTCGCGTTATTTTGCGACGCTTCCGATAACGCAGCCGGCGCCGTGCTACAACAACATTACAACGACCAATGGCAACCATTAGGATACTTGTCAAAGAAATTTTCATCCGCGCAGAAGAAATACTCGACCTACGACAGAGAGCTACTAGCTATCTACATGGCAGTCAAGCATTTCAGAAAAACATTTGAAGGCCGCCACCTCATTATTTTCACCGACCACAAGCCGCTTACCTACGCTATGTCTAAAACGCAAACGGCAAACGAAACGCCGCGCCGGACTCGCCAATGTCTTTTCATAAGCGAATTCACCACAGAAATACGACACATAAGTGGCAAAGAAAATGTAGTCGCCGACGCCCTCAGCCGCATAGAAACAATATCGTGCCCGGAAACAATAACCTACGCAGATATAGCCAACGCGCAAGAGTGAGACAGCAACATATCGCAACTAGCATCTCAAAACTCAAGCAACATCTCAATCAAGAAAATAACTATCCCCGACACTGATCTCGACCTATATTGTGAAACGTCTACGCCCTACGTTCGCCCGTATATACCTACAGAACATAGATGGCAAGTTTTCAACATTATTCACAACGTGAGTCATCCCGGCACCCGTACTACACGCAAGCTCGTCGCAAAGAAATACTTTTGGCCATCAATGAACGCAGACATCGGCAAATGGACAAAAGCGTGCATTCCATGTCAAAAGAGCAAGATACAACGTCATACAGTTTCACCTATTTCATCATTCCCGCCAGCTGACAGATTCCGAAATTTGCATGTCGATATCGTCGGCCCATTATCTACTGCAGAAAACGGCCAACGTTATGTAATCACGATGATAGACAGAGCGACCCGATGGCCCGAAGCAATACCTACGGGCGACATTACAGCAGACACAGTAGCGAAAGTCGTCTACCAACACTGGATCACACGCTTCGGCTGCCCAGCAACCCTTACAAGTGACCAAGGTCGACAATTCGAGAGTCAGCTGTTCACCAACCTAATGAAAGAAATGGGAATAGCGAAAACACGTACAACGCCCTATCACCCACAGGTATATAGTCGAACGTTGGCACCGCTCACTCAAGAACGCATTACGCGCAAGACTCGTCGCCGCTTCAACTACGTGGACAGATGAACTACCTACAGTTCTATTAGGCTTACAAGCAGCCTTACGCACAGACACGGCAATCAGCGCAGCCGAACTTACCTACGGTCACCATTTGCGATTGCCAGGCGAATTTTTTACCGCAAATACTAACATACCTACTGCGATGGATTATACCTACGTCGAAAGATTGCGCGACACCATTCAAGCAAACAAGCCGACTGCAGATTTTTCACACCACAGCAACAATAAACATATGTTTGTGCATAAAGACCTAAGTACATGCACGCACGTGTTTATCAGAACAGATGCCGTGAAAAAGCCACTACAGCCACCATATGAAGGTCCCTACCAAGTCATGGATCGGAACAGCAAAGTTTTTACAATCAAGCTACCTCACCGTGAAGCAAACATCCATAGACCGGTTGAAGCCCGCATACGTTTTACAAGAACAAGAACTCAACTTCGACGTACCCATACAGAAAACAGTTACCATTTTACCACCAACACCGTTACCAATACCGTTACCAAGCCTCAGCAAGACTACACAACCGGCAGATAAGCGAACCACATCCGGCCGAGTCGTCAAGCCACAGGGGCCCATAAGTCTGCTAATTTACGAATGGCATAATTGAATCGCAATTGGATCGCATTGTAATTGTTTGACACATTTGGTATTCTCTTACTCATTTAAGAATACCAAATGTGTCAAACAATTACAATGCGATACAATTGCGATTCAATTATGCCATTCGTAAATTAGCAGACTTGGACCCCTGTACGCTTCGCTTGAGGGGGAGCACTGTAGCCGCACACTCACAATAACAAGCACAGAAGATGTAAAGCAAATCCATTTAATAGAATGTCAGACGGAAGCCTTTTCGATATGAAACAGGGACATAGCTCTGAAAAGAGCTGCCATAAAGAAAAAAGATGTGAAGACTGTATAGCCTACTCTATGACTCTATATTATGGTCATTGATTAACGTGACGTTGCCAAGCAATCTTTTCTTGTTTATAATTTTATTATTGCTTATGTCACAATTCTTCGTCTTACATTTTATGTATTTCTATAATTAATTATTCTACTAAATAATACACAGTTCGGCTCTAATACATTGGTTTATTCTTGACTGAGTGTTATACACGGCAATACAAATTTCTACTGCACACCGCTGTTAACAAGTTTCGAGTCACCACTCTAAAACTTAATATGGTAGCATCGCATCAAGAAAAACGAACCAAAAATGTCTAAGGTAAACATACAACCCCTAAACAAGGAGAATTATGATACCTGGGCGATACAGGCAGAAGCTGTGTTGATTAAAGATAAACTCTGGAAATATGTGCAAGAAAACATATCTGAAAAAGCAGGTACTGAAGAAATTGACAAGGAGAAAGAAGCTAAGTCAACCCTTATTCTTCTAATCGCTCCTTCAGAGCTAAAACAAATAAAGCAATGCAAAACTGCAAAAGAAATTTGGGACAAACTGAAAGCGATATACGCGAGCAAAGGTCCAGCTCGTAAAGCATCTCTTCTAAAGCAGTTAATACTAACAAAACTAGAAGGCAATGACGTTCGAGAGCATATAAACAAATTAATAGACACCGTTGATAAACTTGCTGACATGCAGATAAACATCAATGAAGATCTACTCACGATAATGATGCTGTACAGCCTTTCACCCGAATACGATAACTTCAGAATCGCAATTGAGAGCAGAGACACACTGCCAAAACCAGATGAGCTCAAAACAAAGATTATTGAGGAAAGCGAGGCTCGACACTCACAAATGGAACCAAGCACGAGTACTCATACTCAACAAGAATCTTTCTACGCTTCATGCAGAATATGCAAAAAAACA
Organism: Scoparia ambigualis; assembly: GCA_963921215.1. Lineage (NCBI taxonomy): Eukaryota > Metazoa > Arthropoda > Insecta > Lepidoptera > Crambidae > Scoparia > Scoparia ambigualis. The sequence continues at coordinate 19,424,809 of OY992507.1, forward strand.
GGAGAACACAATTTTAAGAAAAGCCATCACAAAATATGTTCTAACTGCTGGTTAAAGAAAAACAAATCTAAGAAGATGACATCCAAGGGTCAAAATGAAACGACACATCATACCGACGAATGTCTCTTGACTGTCAACAATGGAAACCGCAAGGACTGGGTATTGGATAGCGGATGCACATCTCACATGACCTACGCAAGAGAAAGCTTCACCACGTTGAATGCAGATTCACGCAAACTTAACCTAGCTTCGAAGGAACAAACCGCTGAAATTAAAGGACGTGGTACAGTCCGAGTCGCAACAAATACAGACCACACAGTAAGTCTACTAGAAACACTGTATGTACCCAACCTCACAGCGAATCTTCTTTCTGTTTCCAAAATGACACAAAACGGTGCAACTGTCACCTTTACTGGAAATGAAGCTAAAATAATAAAAAATAACAAAACTCTAATGACTGCAGAGAAGAAAAACAATCTCTACTACGTCAGAACACAAGTTATTAATGACTGTACTGAAAACCCAGAAACGAGTATGGTGACGACTCCAGACAACTCCATTGGAGAGTGGCATAGAAAAATGGGACATATGAACTACAACGACCTCCTTCTATCTTTGAAAAATGAGACGCTGATTGGGTTAAAGTTCAACAAAGATGAAAAAGCATCTGACTGTGAAGCATGCATTCAAGCAAAAATGACACGAGTGCCAAGCCCCAAACATAGAACTACGCCACGAACAACTCAACGATTGGAAATTGTACACAGTGATGTGTGTGGCCCTATAAGAACTCCAAGCACTGCAAATAACAAATACTTTGTGACGTTTATAGACGACTACAGCAGATATGGCCGCGTATACTTCCTAAAAAACAAATCTAATGTTCTTGAGAAGTTTAAGGAATATAAAGAACTAATGGAAAACTCTACTGGAAATAAAATAAAGTTCCTACAAACTGAGAATGGAACTGAGTACATTAATAAAGAATTCCTAAATTACCTCAAGGCAAACGGGATTGGACAACGACTATCCGCACCCTATACGCCTGAACAAAACGCTATTGCAGAACGGAAAAACCGAACCCTTGTGGAAAAAGGCAGAACGATGGTTATTGATGCCAATGCACCATTACATCTGTGGGCTGAAGCAATAAACACAGCTAACTACTTAGCAAACAGAAGTATCAACAGTGCTATTGACAATCAAACACCATTTGAAAGATGGGTACTAAGAAAACCCTGCGTCAACCACTTACATGCATTCGGATCCAAAGTCTTTGTTCTGAAGAAAGGTCCCAGAGGACATAAATTTGCTCCAAAAGCAACACCTGGTATATTTGTGGGATATTCAGAAATAAGCAAAGCCTATAAAATTTACATTCCGTCTGAACACAAGACCGTCATTTCGAGAGATGTGAAAATCTTAAAGAGCAACTTTTATGAAAACATTCATACTCAACCAATACCTCTAACACAAACGGAGACGATTGAAATTGAAGCTGTGAATAAGCAAGGAGTTGCGTCTAGGAACAATTCACAATCTATCGAAATTGAACTTCAAAACGACGAAGATACACACGATAACAATCATCAAAACGATAGCATCTATGAAGACACTGAACAACAGGCTGAGATTGAAAATGATCAAGATCAGGAAAACAACATTCCTCAGGGCACTCTTCCACAAAACGAAGAACAACAACCTAACGAACCTCGAGCTGATAATGATGAACACCAACTTGATGAACCTGAACTTAATGAACCTGTTGAAATACGGACACTTCGAGACAGATCGCTATTACACCCACCACAAAAATTTTACGATTTCTTACTGTCAGCTGCAGATGATGTTATCAAACAAAAAGAACCAACTTCTTACAAAGAAGCACTTGACTCACCAAACAAAGACAAATGGTTAGAAGCAATGCTAAGCGAGATTTCATCACTCCACGAGAATGAAACATGGGAACTAGTAGAATTACCAAAAGGTAGAAAAGCCTTACCATGCAAATGGGTGTATAAAGTGAAAACAAACCCCGACGGAAGTATTGAACGCTTCAAAGCACGACTGGTAATTAAAGGTTTCTCACAACAAGCTGGTATCGATTACGATAAAACATTCAGTCCGGTAGCACGTCTCAGTACTATTAGAGCCCTTCTCGCAACTGCTGTCAAACAAAATTTAAGGCTTCTACAATTTGACGTCACTACAGCGTTCCTAAACGGAACAGTAGAAGAACAAATTTTTATGAATTAACCTGAAGGTTTCAACGATGGCACAAACCGAGCATGTCGTCTGAAAAGAATCCTGTACGGACTCAAACAAGCTCCACGTTGTTGGAATACCTGTATAAATGTTTTTTTGTTACAATCAGGTTTCAAACAGTCCGAAGCTGATCCTTGTCTATACACGAGGACAAAAGGGACAAAAAGAGTCCTCATAGCTCTTTATGTTGATGACGGGCTTGTAGCAAGCAACTCACAAGAAGCTGAAGCTAAGTTTGTTGATGAACTACAAAAACGATTGAAGATTCGCACGTCGCCTGCTACATATTTCCTAGGCATGGAAATTGTAAGGAAAGACGACAAGATCACACTACGTCAGACATCATACGTAAAGAAGCTTTAAGAAAAATTTAAAATGAACAACAGCAAGTCTGTACCAACACCTATTGTTAAAGAAAACATGGGAGGAGATGAAGGAACACAAGCTGAAAAAAGCTTTCCTTATAGACAAGCCGTAGGTGCCTTAACATACTTGGCCGTTGGCACTCGACCCGATATCTCCTATGCAGTAGGAATAGCATCGAGAAACCTGGATAAGCCAAGGAACAGAGATGTTGCGCTTGTTAAACGGATTTTTTGATACTTAAAAGGAACAAGTGACAAAGGTCTTACCTACTGTAATGATTCGACTAAAAATATCGTCTGCTACTCCGACTAAGACTTTGCTGGCGATCAAACCACCGGTAGATCGACGTCTGGTACTGTGTGCTTACTCGCAGGAGCTGCTATTAGCTGGAGATCTCAACGTCAAAACGTTGTATCCATTTCCTCTACCGAAGCGGAAGTAATTGCAGCCAGCGAGGCTTCACAAGAGCTTATATGGCTAAATTGTCTATTGAAAGATCTGATGAAGTTGAACCAGCCTACATTATATCTAGACAATGAGTCAGCAATCAAGCTGTCACAGAACCCTAAATACGAGTACCACAAGCGTACGAAACATATTAAGTTGAAGCATTTCTTCGTAAGAGAATGCGTTGCCAACGGGGACCTTGAAGTTAAGCAAGTATCTTCAGAACTGCAGCTAGCAGACATGCTGACGAAACCACTCTATGGGCCCAGACTGCAAGATTTGAGCAAGTAGATTGGCTTGAACAGAATCCCTTAATTCTGCAAAAAAGTTGTGAGGGTGTGAAGACTGTATAGCCTACTCTATGACTCTATATTATGGTCATTGATTAACGTGACGTTGCCAAGCAATCTTTTCTTGTTTATAATTTTATTATTGCTCATGTCACAATTCTTCGTCTTGCATTTTATGTATTTCTATAATTAATTATTCTACTAAATAATACACAGTTCGGCTCTAATACATTGGTTTATTCTTGACTGAGTGTTATACACGGCAATACAAATTTCCACTGCACACCGCTGTTAACAAGTTTCGAGTCACCACTCTAAAACTTAATATAAGAATAGATCGATATGAAACAGAAACATAGCACTGAAAAGGGCTGTCGTAATGAAATAGGAATGATGAACGATAAATAATGTTCTCCCAAACCCCTTGAGTCCTCAGTAATGATGTGGGACTTTACTGAGGTCTCACACGGACTTCTTGAGAGAATTTGAAAAGTGATGTTGCACTGTTTTGTTTCATTTGCCAACACTCATGCACGTTCACAAACACTTAACGGTTAATAATGTACTATTATTTCACATTAATGTTCGAAAAAACACAGATTTTAGAAAAAAAATAAAACTGCAGACATGACGCTTCACCTTCCCGCCAAGAAGTCTGATGGCGGCTCCACATTAGTGCTGTAGCCGCACACTCACAATAACAAGCACAGAAGATGTAAAGCAAATCCATTTAATAGAATGTCAGACGGAAGCCTTTTCGATATGAAACAGGGACATAGCTCTGAAAAGAGCTGCCATAATGAAATAAGAATAGATCAATATGAAACAGGAACATAGCACTGAAAAGGGCTGTCGTAATGAAATAGGAATGGAGCTTCGTCAGCAAGCAAACAGCATCTTCATTCTTCGCCACCATTCTCAGCCATGTGTACACATCACTCGTAACAGCGCCACAGTTATCGCCATCACCGCACGCCGCACGCCACGCATCTTCACTGCGTCCGCTCCGTGGTCCGTCGGCCGTCGAAATGACCGAGCGCAGCGAACGTCGCCAGTTTTGTCGCGTGCGTTGAGATAGATACTATAGAGATAACTTCGATGTGCAAAATTTTCACACATGCATAAAAAAAGGGGCCTATGTGTGCGTTACTAAAATGTTGCCAGCTCACAGTTGTCACTCCCTAAATATGGGTAAATTTTATACAATGTTAAGAACAAATACCATGTCTCGACCTCTCGACATAACACCGCTCATTTTTGTGTCGGATGTAGAATGGTTAGGATAAAAGAAACGAAAACATAAAATCAACAACAATAAAATTGTGGATGAAATATCAACCAATCTTTGAGAAATTTTATACAATATAAAATATATTGTATATATAACACGTGAAGCCAAATTATAATAGGTAACTCTTATTTATTAAACAATCCGTGGCCTAAATTGTTTCTTTCTAACATTAATTTTAACGTAAGTTTAACTTTTAATCGCTGTTTTTAAATAAGGATCAATCTGACAAAGTAAAGATTATTTAAGTGAAAAAGATGCATTGCATTGCTGCTTTGGTTCTAATGTTTCTTCAGTTCTGCAACTACTGCACGATTAAACAACCTGTAACATAAATACTTCATCTTAATTTTGTGGAATACCGAAAATTCATACTAAAATAAAGGAGAATTTTGCAAAATCCGGTCACTGATAAACCAATAGAGAAGTTAAAAAAAACAAAAATTTTGATGTTATAGGAAAAATATCTAAAATAATAAAAAAAATGCAAGTTTTGACACCAAAATCTCAGAAGCGACACTCTTTATGATTTGTAATACTTACTTCTAGATTATTTTTATTGTCAGTATTCAAGTCCTCAATAGTATTCGTGTTATCAAGTTTTGATAAGTGGCTGCGATTTCGCTAAGATTTCGTTTTTCTTTATTTTTATGTCTCCATTATCATTTTTTTGAGTGTTTCGTCCTTTGGAAATCTAAAATAAATAGAAAATAAACGATAATTTACACTAGGCTGGCTTGATTCTCGTGAGGCCCCTAAAACCTTAAAACTAAATTTATTATTTTCTACCACGCTCAGTCTAACGCTCGAATAGATAGGAAAGGTAAAAAGTACAGGTGGATATAATTTAATTAGATAATTTATTTTATGCTATTCGTTCCATACTAAAACCTAAGTATTTTTGGGGTAAATTTTGCCAAGTACCTGACAATACTGATTACAGGTTATGTTGAAATAATTTTATGAAATTTCCGTATTAAACCAAAAGCACACATATTTAAGACTAGAATTAGAGATGTACAATCATTTATTAGCATTTTCAATAGAAACAAATCAAATATTGCATGGTAAATTGCTAATAATCATCACGAAACCAGATTAACAAAACTTACGTAAGAAACTATATTCCAGGCACTTGCTACTCACTTCTATTACCTACTGCAATGTTTGACTGAACAACTTGTTGTTCAATTAAGCCCAACGGAATAATATGTTCACCTATAATATTCACTTATTCAACTAAAAAAACAAATAACTATTTGGTAGGTAAAATAATGACAGCGATTTGTTTGGGGCCAAGTGTCGCTGGATCCATGTAAAAACGTTGCATAGTTTCACCGACACGGTCCTTTCATCCTATGTTTTGTCTTTCTTTTACTTAGGGTAAACATGATGTGCCGAAACGGAACAAAAGTAGTAATGGATTAAGGCAGAAAGAGATAGCAACTTATGCTCTCTCTTTAGTTATAGATCGCAATGGTCGCGTGCGTGTTTCCCCGCCCGCACATCCCCGCGTCGCGAAGCCCCGCGCCGCGTGTTCCCCGCACCGCGTTGCATAGCGACCGCGGGTGAATGAGACACCTGTTGTTCCTCTCTCTTTTGCGTAAATGACTAAGTTAAGCAACCTATGTTTGTAAATATAATAATTGTAAAATATATGATCTTTAACTAAAATAAATCATCCATTCTACGACTGACCATCCTGAGTATAATTTCTCTCCAAGCTTCGCTTCAACCCCACTCGCTAAAGTGCCGTGAAGCTCCGTTAACAAGGCATGAACATGAGTGTGGACGGTTTTCGCGCGCGTATTTTGTCCCGCGACAAAGGGTTCGCGCGGCGTTCACGCGTACACATCCACATTCACTGCCCCGACGTGTCAGTTTACCAAAGAGGAAATTAATCAGTTTACTCCAGACAGATTATTTTTTTCCAACGCTTTCTAATAATGTTTTGGACGTCTAAATAGTATGTTGCCATAGCTAACAAAGTTATTGCAGCAGCAGCTTCTACGTCCATTTTGCGGCGGTGCCGTGAATTCATGCCGTGAACTCGCGCGTGAATTTACGGCACTAATGTGGAGCCGCCATGAAGTGTTTTCTCTACAACTTCACTTCATGGGTTCTCCCTCAGAATAAGTTATTACTCTATGGGTTCTCCGGTGACTTTGACACTTATAATTAACTTCATGGGTTCTCCCCATTTATTATTCTGAGGTTCTCCCTCAGAATAAGTGGTTATTCTATGGGTTCTCCGGTGACTTTGACACCTTACTTACTTATAAGACAAATCTTAAGCACTCATTATCATCAAGGGAAAAAAAAGAAATAAAAAAATTGTTTGCCTGTAAAGTCGGTTTTACGGGCGAAGATTTTACGTGACAACGTCTTTTTCTCGGTAGAATATTTATTGATATGAATATAATTAAATTGCACAATAGGAACAAGGAATTGAATGAAAATAAGAATTGCACAAATTTATCATAGTTGAGTGGGAGAGAGACGCAAGGCATTCGGCGGGCCCCTCTCTCGTTCGGTGACTCATCGTAACGTTACCCAGCGTTACACTTTTTCATAAGTGACTCCCAGCCGCAACCTAATTTAAGACGTTGTCACGTCAAAAAGCTAATGACTAGGCAGTATGGTCTCAGACCTTAGCCTGTTCCTTAACGGAACAAAAAAAAGTCAATCGGAACGTAAACGAGTGTAGAAAATAGAAACATGCAGATAAAATGTAGGTATGGCTTTGTTTATCGACTAATTCACGTCAAGGACCATTAGCCAGGCGACACACGTATTGGAGGAAACCAGTCCTGAGCCGCCATACGCTTTAAAAATCTAGATTTTTTTATTTTACTATGTAACTTAACGCGACGAGCAGATCGTGAATTCGTGACAGTGTTCCCACCTTAGGGTATTTTACCCCAAATTTAGGGTATTTTTACGCCTTTAGGGTATTTTTTAGGGTAGAAAATTATTTAGGGTATTTTTCAGGGTAAAATAATATAGAGAATGTTTAAAACTCCTAGCAAGCAAATTGGTGATTGATTAAAAAAGTGTTTCCGAACGTACCTAGTTTCTTGTTATGAATAAATTGCATTTATACGAAAATTGATTTATTTTTATTTTTATAATTTTTGGGGTAAAAAAAAATAAAAGTGCCTAATTTAGGGTAATTTCTCCGAGCGTTAGGGTAAAGAAAAAATCTGAGGTGGCAACACTGATTCGTGAACCTGATGGTTAGTGCCACGTTTGCCCAGGGACAACTGCAGTGCCAAACAGTAACTATGTACTTATGTTTTCTCGCCACACCAAGACGAGAGTTGTTAGGTCTCTTAAATGCAGTGATTATACTAGCTTTACACCCAGTTGCAGAAAAGCTCATTAAAATTTTAAAGTTCCTTTAAATGTTAATGCCACTTTAAAGTGTTGCACAAAATAGCTTCTGTCCGTAAATTTAATGCCCCATTAGTTTTAATGAACCCAACGTCAAATCGGGGCTTTAACAGATTTTTACGTTGCACAAAACGTCATTAGCGCTAAAGGACCTTTAGTTTGACTTAAATTTGACACTTTGAGGTTATAATTTTTAATGCCTGGTCAAGCGGTCATTAAACTCATATTAAACTTATTTTAAACTGTTAAACTTATCGTTACTTACCTACTTTCAAACTTAAAAATTTGTTTGTTGTAGTAAGTGGATTTCGTTATGTCTCTAACAAGCCTTTCGTCCTTATCTGATTACGAAGAATATGTTTTCCGTCGACGACGCCGTGTTATTCCAGATAGAATAAATTTGTTTGAAAAACATGATGGAGAAGATTTTCGTGTGAAATACAGAATGTCTAAAGAGACGGCTTTACGGATTTCTGAAATTCTCAACCTGGAACCTGAAACTCGAAGGAATAAAGCCATTGATGGTCTCACACAATTATTGATTTGTCTGAGGTTCTTCGCGACGGGATCATTCCAGCAAGTGTTAGGAGATTTGGTAAATGTGCACAAATCAACAGTATGTCGCGTAGTTCAAAGAGTAACACGCAAACTAGCAAGTCTTAGCGCAACATTTATTAAAATGCCTACAGACAGGAATGAGCTACAAAGAGTTGCTGAAGGATTCTACCAAATTGATGGCTTTCCAAGGGTGGCAGGAGCCCTTGATTGCACCCATGTGAAAATAGTTAGCAGAGGGGGAGCACTACCTGAACTATACCGCTGTAGGAAGGGATTTTTTTCCATTAACGTTCAAGCTGTTTGTGACTCAAGCCTGAAAATCAGAGACCTTATAGCGCGTTGGCCTGGGTCAGTCCATGACTCGACCATTTTCAATAACTCGCACATATGTGCAGATTTTGGAAGGGGGAAATATGGCACATATTGTTTATTGGGAGACAGTGGATACTTCAACAACAATTATCTACTGACCCCTTTTCTGCGTCCTCAAAGTATAGCTGAAGAAGCATACAACAAAAGCCACATTGCGACCCGAAATACAATCGAGAGATGTTTTGGGGTTTTAAAACGGCGATGCCCTTGCCTGGAAAAAGGCATTACTCTTAATAAAACATCTACAGTCCTGCAAGTGATTGTTGCATGTGTGGTGCTGCATAATTTGTGTATAGAACTAGATGAGGTCGTACCTCCTACTGACATAGAAATAGATGATGATGGAGAAGATAATAATTTCCTCTATACTAGTTCACAGCCTGGTCAGACATCAGTCCGGACTGCAATTGTAAATAGTGTGTTCTCATAAATAACAAGTTTGGTTTAAATATATAAAAGTTATGACAATGTGAATAATGTGGTCTCAAAGATTGTACATTGGTTTAGTGTAAATAACTTGCTGTTAATAACCCTTTCACGGGCGGTACAGTCGAAATTTTTAATTGCTTTTCAACCGTATTCCAAGAGCATAAGGTTCAATATTTAGTGGCAATATAGCTGCCATTGCCTTGGAAAGGGTTAAACAAGGGAAAACCAAATGTGTAAGATTTGTATTGCCTAATGTTAAGCAAGTAATAAGCTTATAAGCTTATAAGCTTAACCTACAGGCTGGTGACTCTCTCAGAGAGAGATTTAAGTATATAAGTATAATGACAGCTGCATCACAATACATTTATGAAAATCTGATGTATGTTCATAAAAATATTGAAATGTTTTCAAAAACCAGTGATATTCACAAATTAAACACTAGAAGAACAAATTAGTAGTACCATATACTAGGCTCCATAAAATAAATAATTCTTTAAGGATCTGTGTGTACGATTATACAACAAAGTACCAAATGATATTCAGAAATTAGATCTTGATAAATTTAAAATCAAAATCAAAGAAAAGCTTTATAAAATAGTTTATTATAAAGTGTCAGATTACACAGAAGACAAAACAGCTTGGGTCTGAAATGCTTCAAGTACTCCAACAGCTATTTCTGATTGTCTATAATTAATAAAGCACCATATTTAATGAAATTATTTACATTCTAATTCATATTTTGTATTTTAAGAACTGGTAAGCACATAATATATATATATTTTTTTTGTAAATGTCGTTGCTTCTGTGCGCTGTGGTTTCTTGTGCCCATTCTTTGCCACAGTTAAAAAATGATGTCCTGAATGGGTGATAGGTTAAAAAAGATTTGGACAATTCAAAGTACCTACTTATTAATTGAGTTTAATGAATAAAAATATTTTGACTTTTGACTTTTTGAATAGATAATTGTTTTATTTTCTTATTAATACCTTGTAGTCTTTTATAAATTATTGAAATACAAAATGCTAGAGTTTCTCCCGTGTTCTTTTCGCAACAACATGTGTTGGGAGACTCCATTTTAATTCAATCTACCGTACAATACTAAATGTATTAAAAATAATTTTAAAGCACTTGAAATTGGCTTAATGCTAAACGCGAAGCCATTAATTAAGCAATAATAATAATACAAAATGCTAGGTACAGCTGAACCATTGAAATGAGACTCATTTTGCTAATAATTTGTTTGAAAGCATCAAAACTGTAAAGCTCAATGTCAACAAGTTTAAATACCATATTGAATTTAATATCTGTTTGAAAATGAACATAATAATATGGTGGGACCCATCAGATCAAGGGCATGTAGGATATTTAAAAGCTTAACATATTTGAATTAAAACAACATTATTTGTGTTAAGTCCTAATTTTTTTTATTTTTTAAAAGTTCCATCTTAAGTAAATGTTCCCTTTTATTGTACAAAATCTCCATCATCAGTTTCTTTTTCTCCAAATCTGCATTCTGACATTTTTTTTTAAAATATAATCTTTTTAATGTGTCTGCAGATGCTTTTTTAATTATTTTTCTTGGCTTGAATGCTGTAACAATTAACATAATATAAATACATACTGATATCAATGCAATGACGACATAGATAAATCAAAAGTCAAGAAAGTAGGTATATATATAAATATAAACCTTTACAGGTACTTATTATATTTTATTATTTACGATGTTGTCTACCTAAGTATATGCATGTGCTATCAAAATTAAATAAGTAACTTAAGATTCACATGCCATGCGCTGAAAAATTAACTATTCGCATCATACTCTATCTTTATATCTCTATTTTATGTGAATAAATTATATTTCATTCCATTTCATTACTTACGAGCACTGTTCTATGTATAATAATAAGTAAAATATAACTTATAATTTAACCTACCCTTTTTTTTACTCGAAACATTTATTGGCTTTGGTGTTGCTGAAATATTCATAGTAGGAGTGGCATGTTTGTCTACTGACATGCTATCAGATGCCTGTGGTTCTTCAGCTGAAACAAATAATATTGTTCTTAATACTCATACATAAAAAATGCTATTGTTGTAGGTATAGAGTTCCTTCAATCCCACATTCGTCATTTGTATAGGGATATGGCCCACTCCTTTAAGGAAGGCGGGAACTTAAAATGTGTTGATGATGATAGTTCCTCATTTTGTTATTTTACAGTAAATTTACAACTTTTCTGATTGTCTAGAATATTATTTTAATTGATTTAGTGTCTTCTTGACATATACCAACCTATAACTATGACATCCTGTGCTGAGGGATCTGGTGGAGTATCATAACCAGATAAAACAGTAATAATATTGCTGTCACTATCCGCATTAAACATACTTGTTTCTGAAACATAAGTTAATTATAAATTATTAAAAAAGTTTAAAAGAAGCTAGGTAGGTAACAAAATTTTAATTATGTCTGTTGCTTTTACAAAGCTAAAAAATATATAATAACATCTAAAATTAACTTAGCAGAATTAATTGCATACCGTTAAAGAAACCTGATGCACTGTCATACGGATTGCATAGTGGTTTTACTTGGTCCTGTATAATGGCCAGGAGTTTCGCATCATTATCTGTTGTTTTCGGTTTCCAATAGCCACCACCAGTCTTGTTCATTTCAATCTAAGGACATTACAAGGAATGTATGTATTACTTAATTTATAGAAAACAAGTCGTAACATGCAGTTTTGCTTGTTATGGAAGACAATATTAAAAGAAAAATAGTTATTCATTAAGAACTAACAAGTAAATACAAAATGAAGATTATTAAATTACCTTATCATCTTTTATATTTTTTATGGCATGTGCAACGTCATCCTGTGTCAGCATCCGTTCAGCGTTGATGTATGCTAACTTCTGCAAAAGTAAAGAACTGAATTGTACTTACTACACACACAATGCGCTCATTATAATAAACATTCAGCATGACAACTATCTACTTACATTACTTTCTCCTACATCTTTGCGAGTTTTTTGCTTCATATTATCATACAACGCTTTTAATTGGTCTGTATCCCTTGGACCACTAGTGCAGTTACTATTATATTTAATAGTAATTTCTTTCCATGCTTCCCTCTTCTTCGCAATAAAAATACTACCAGTTCTTTTGCATTCTATGATATGTTTGTACCTGTAAGATAATAATTTAAAAATCAATATTGCTAAAGTTATTTAGAACAGAATACTTACACGTGGTAATAAAATAATACTCACTGCGCGAGAAGATCTATTAACAATGTCTTTTCTTCATGTGTGTAGTTTGCTCCTCGTTTTCGCGATGTTGGTAGTGACATTTTGTATTAGTAGGTAAGTACTTAATTATATCAAATATAAACAGAAATAAAGCAAATACACCACGCGTTGCGGCAGATTTATTTTCAAATTCAAAATTGTTTTGTTTGACTTTGACTTGACATCTTCTTGACAATCAACATTTGACGTTGACGTTTACAGACGTTTAATTTTTGCAACTGCATTACCATTTTACGTGACGAACACCATGACAAAACGCAACCATTCACTCACTTCATTCAAAATATATTTTAAAACTTGCAATACTATTTAATGTCGTCTTTAAATGGTCTTTAGTTAAAGGATCATTAAAAGTACCTTTAGGAATTTGTGCAACGTCTTTAAATCTAATGAACTAATTATCGCTAATGACTCATTAACTAATGTAGTCTTTAAAGTCAGCTTTCTGCAACTGGGTGACAGTCCCCCTTTCCCCGAAACAACGGTGACGGTTTACGGTGACACTGCGGTGGTACCCACCTACACGGCCCAGTACAGGAACCAACCACCTGGTAGACATGATAATGACCTACTTGCAATGCCTATTTCCGTTTTTTTAAAGTAAAATAAAACAAGTAAGATGATCACTAAGGGCTAGAACTGTGTTAGGTTAAAAATGTACCTATAGTAAAAAATGTCTTCTTCTTTTCAGGTGGAGTTTGGTTGGTTTGGTTTAGTGTTGGTCTTGCGCCCAAATTTCATAGCAATTTGCTCTCTTATTCATAATCTTCTATGCCAATAAACGTACTAACTTATGGATTTACTTAAAATAAAATAAAATAAAATATTTGTGTTTTAATTTACTAATTTTTTTTGTTTCGGTTCACCTCAACCTCTGCTATATTGAACTTCAAAATACATGTGGACATTATCTAGACATGGTATACTATACATTACAAGAGGTTTTGTTTCTGTTGGTCTTACGACAGCCCCATAGTAAAATGCCCATCATCCTTTATACTTCATGAGAAATAAGTAAAGATTTTATAATGAATTTATTATCCTATTTTGATAAAAGCGATACATACAACTGCAGTGCCAAACAGTAACTAAGTACCTATGTTCTCCCGCCACACCAAGACGAGAGTTGTTAGGTCTTTTATACGCAGTAATTACACTAGCTACAGTCCCCTTTCCCTGAAGGTGACGGTTAACGGTGACACTGCGGTGGTACCCACCTAGACGGCCCAGTACAGGAATCTACCACCTGGTAGATATAAATGTTGCAATGCCTATTTCTGTTTTTTTTAGTAAAATAAAACAAGCAAGATGAATCGCTAAGAGCTAGAACTGTGTTAAGTTTTAAAACTGTACCTATAGTAATAAATTTCTTCTTCTTTTCAGGTGGAGTTTGGTTGGTTTGGTTTAGTGTTAGTCTTGCGCCCGAGTTTCATAGGAATTTGCTCTCTTATTCTTCTATGCCAATAAACGTATTAACTTACGGATTTACTTAAAATAAAAATACATATTTTGTTTTAAATTACCGAATTCATGTGCACGACATGGTATACTATACATTATTATTATTATATACTATACATAAGAGGTTTTGTTTCTGTTGGTGTTACGCCCACCCAGCCCCCATAGTAAAATGCCCATCATCCTTTATACCAGAATAATTGTTACTTCATGAGGAATAAAGGGTTTTATAATGAATTCATTATCCTATTTCGATAAAAGCGATAAATACAACTGAATTACTACAAAATGCGATGCGCCGGCCGTCCGAACTCGGCTTATTCTCGCAGAATGGAGATTTGTATATTAAGGTTTCAACTTCATTTCATTATAAAAAATTATAAAAATTTCAAAACATATATTATCATGATTACTATAATTCCTTGTTGTCAGATAAAACGAAGACGCCGAGTCAAGATTCCAGCAAGAGTACACTCACATCTTTGTTGACCACAAACACTACGACATCGACTGGCCCCAAAACTAATATAGGCACGAGGAGGATCATTATGACGAAAGGAGCCGATGGCTCGATGCGCCTCATTAGTCAAGCTGTAGCCAGTGTGGTGAAAATGTCAGTGGACAGTCTGGCGACTAATAAAATCACAGCGACGCCGCTGAAGAAGAGCCCGCAGAAAGTTCAAATTGAGCGCGCGCCCGACGGTAAAATCTGCGTTCGTGGATTGTTGGCAGGACAGCAATTGATACAGATGCCGGACGGAAAGCTGCGCATAGTCAAGGCTGGCCAGCAAGGCATAATATCGGGGTGGCGACGTCGCCAGGGGCGAAGATCCTCGCGGAACCGGCGGTCGAGAAAGAGGATAGGATAATATGAATATGATCTCTTTCGGGTCTGATTTTGTATTAAAACAGTACTTACTCAATAAAAAAAGTTTTATTGTCAATTGTCAGCCTATTTAGTCCCACTGCAGGGCAAAAGCCTCCCTTCTTTCTTTCCACGTTTCAAAACGTACAAAGTGTAGTGATAGTGAGTAGTGTTCACGAAAACAAAGTGCAAAAAAGTTTAGTAGGTATCAAAATTGGTATCAAAGGGATGATTTATATTAGAGCGGGGCGTGTACCGGACGGGACACGGATCATGCACCACGCACGGACGGTGTAATGCCGCCACTACACAGTCGGCGAAGTTCGCCGATCATGAGTTCGTCTATATTCGCCTCGATCACCGGCACGATCATCGTGCAAGCGTCTACACATTCGTCTTCGTCTGTAGTAGTCGTCAAACGGCAAGTGTACAAGATGGACGTGGAGTGTGTTGCTGCTGCACCATTTATTTAATAGCGGCATAGAACCGTCATGTCTAAGTGGTTCAAAGAAATTTTGTGAAAAAAAAATGCTTTTGCGGTCCTCCTTGCCTGTCTCATACATACATATAATCACTATTATCCCCGAAGGGTTAGTCAGAGACTAGGAAATGAGGACCGCAAAAGCAGCCCTCTGCTATATATTAAAGGAAAACCAGAAATGTTTCTTTGTAAAAGTATATTACTATTAGTCAAGTCAAGTTAGTAACAACCCCAAAACCATAGCAACGTAAACACGGATATAAAGAGTCAGGGATACAAAGCTGCTGGAAGCACTGTTATCTAGAAGTGGTTCCTAACATTCCCTCTTCTTTTTCAATTCAAACTCTTCACCGAGTTTCACCAATCTAGGTTTGTAAACCGGCTTGGTAAAGATGTCTGCAAGTTGTTCTGCTGTCGGTACTTGCTCGATAGTTACGTCCTTTTCCGATACACATTCTCTCACATAGAAGTGTTTTAACTTTATGTGCTTAGTTTTTCGGTGTTGCTCATAAGGAGGGTTGTATGCCAGTTTAATCGCAGATTCATTGTCGATTCGCAAGATAGGTACTTACATCAAGGTTTGTTTGAAGGTCTAGGAACAATCTCTGTTGGTGCGAGAGGTACTAACATGCGACGAGGTTAAAGGCTGAAGGCAGGAAGGACTTACCGGGAGCAGCTGTACGGGAACGCAGGAACCGGGAGATGAGCTGGTCACGGGCGATTACTTTAAGACTTCAATCACGGGCATTTAGGCGTTCACTTCATTTGTTTGGTTCACAATAATAGATTTCACGGTCAGGCTGTTGCGTGCGCACGCGGTAGGTGGCGACGAACTCCCGCGATCTCCTCACTGGGCGAGCGACAGCGAGTCGCGCAGCGGTGGCGCCGCGGCAGGTCGGTGGACGCGGTCGTCACCAAACGTTGAGTCAACCGCCATACAGATGGCGGTATCATTTGAATGTTCGTCCCGGCCTTGGCGGGAACATCCTCCGGGGCCCAGGGTGGGCTCATCTAATGGGAGCCTGGCGATCCGGAATACAGGCCTCCGAAGATGTCCATTCGCGGTGTCCAGGTCTACCTCCCGCACGACGCCATCCTTCCCAGGCAGGGTGCGAGTAATGCGCCCCAATCTCCATTGGAGGGCAGGCAGGTTGTCCTCCTTGATGAGGACGAGCTCGCCAACTCGGAGAGGGGAGGATGGGGACAACCATTTGGAGCGGGTTTGGAGGGTGTGAAGGTAGGATTGAGTCCACAATGTCCAGAAGCGCTGAGAAAGGGCCTGTACCATTTGGAATCGCCTTCGTGTGGAGATCGGCCTATCTTCCACAGATAACTCAGGTAGGGCCGTTAGTGGGCGGCCTATAATGAAATGTCCGGCTGTAAGCGGCTCAAAGTCTGAAGGATCAGACGAAAGTGGGCAGAGAGGTCTAGACTTAAGAGGACAGCTTCGATTCGTGCTAAAAGTGTAGAGAATTCCTCGAATATGTGAGGGTGAGTGAGAGTGTTCGCCAATTACGCGATATAAAAGTTGCTTAGTTGATTTTATGTTGATATCATGTAACGCGCCGAACCATGGTCCCTTAGGGACATTTAATAACCAAGTAATGTGCTGACCAGCGAGCTTGTGCGCAATCGTGTCATTATTCGAGGCAAGAAAGTTTTGTACTTCAATGAGCTGATTTGATGAACATCACATAAAGAGACGCAGTCGTTATTTATCATCGCCATGGAACACTACATCACAACCTCCATACTTCGCCTCACTGGAACACTGGTGACCCCGCTCAAGCAACATGCAACCTTCCAACGGAGTACCCCGAAAAGAACACGAGTCATGTGGAATATTTAAGTACATCAACCATGGCAGCAACATTCTATTCAGCGACGGACACAATATCTTCAAAATAAAATCACTATATGCCGAGCCACACCGAGCTGCGACTACGTCATTTAATATCATGTTTGGCTTTCACAACTTTGGCTTCCTTACCGGCACATCGTATCAAGAACGTTTCATCGACCAAGGCAAAGAAATAAGGTACCCAGAAAAACAATGCTAAATAGAATATACTAACGATTTCATAACTGTACACATTATGTTATAAATTGTGCGGCGCGCAGCGAACGCTCAAGAATTTCCGACGCAGCAGTTTTCGCCGTTTACTCTACGCTGGCGCAATGTCAAGATCACGGCATTAATGACTATGCTGCTATACGGAATGAGTTTTGTACAGAGTTGTGGATTTTGCTATAGAAATAAATAAATAGAATCCAAAGGAAAATAAGCATAATATGTTTACAACGAGTTTTCACCCGTTTAACCGCCTCACTTTTACCGACTGACAAAGTGGTTTGAGGTATGGTATTTATAATTACGGGAAGAGATAAGCATTATTTTACCAGTCCATTGTTTTATTATTATATTTTAACGGATAAAGAGTAATTTACTTAAATGCTACTAGCTACCTCCAGTGCGAATTGATTTCTCCGGTTATCTGACAAAGAGCCAAGGAATACGCCAGTTTGAGGATAAATATGAAGCTATAATGAAGTTCTACTCAAAATGAAGATATTCAACAAGTTCAAAATATTTTGATTGTGCAATAAGATGTCGCAGTAGAATAAAGAAGCACAAATATGAACCATGTTAGGGTAACTAATGTAATAATAAGATTTTAGTCAAGTTTAATTTTAATGTTTTGGTATTGTATCTGTTTAATAAGACGAATAGTTCAATTTACTATTATGCGTACAGTTTATTGTTGTACTTATGCCACTTAATTTGTGTGTATAATATAGTCTTGGTATAACGTGATAAAAAGATATTTTAGTAACAATATTATGATGTTGAGAGGAATTTTAGACATTTTAAAGAAAAATCTAGTTTTTTTTAAAATTGTTTGTGTCGTCGTTTGTTTGTCGTTTGGTCGTTTTCAAAAGGTATATAATAAGTATTTTGTTCAAATATTGGAAACAGCACTCATTAGCAGCATTCAGCAAGCCAGCCTACCTCAAGGTTCCATCGCAGCAACGTAACGCTTCCTGGATACTCGGCATCACTCGACGGTCAAAATTAGTACCGTCGCACTCCACACGTCTCGACTCACCCCAGACATGGTAGCACACGCTCGTCTCGAGTCACTGTAGACTGGAGAACGCTCGTATTATCAACGAAGACTTGAGCACGCTCACGACTTAACGTGGATTAGAGCACCACTGGCATCTCCAAGCTGAAGACCTGATGGTTTTTTCATTCCCTTTTCTAGAGGGGGAGTACTGTGGCGGCCTGCGTCGCCACATAATTTATTATCTTCACGAATTGGTTAAAGAGTTTGTAAGCGCATTCCTAAACGCGTGTAGATTCGATAAAGATATGACACGGCATCCTCCCTTTAACATCTACGTAGTTATTATTGTATAAATAGTCTTGTTAGCTTTAGATAATAAGTTAGTCACAATGTAGTCACCGTAAATACACAACATCACATAAAGAGACGCAGTCGTTATTTACCATCGCCATGGAACACTACATCACAACCTCCATACTTCGCCCGCTGAAACATGCACCATCGAAGGGTAGCCTCGACCACGTGCAATGCGTGTAAATGATTTGTATGTGCACCATCGAAGGGTAGCCTCGACACGTGCAATGCGTTTAAATGATTTTTATGTGCACCATCGAAGGGTAGCCTCGACCACGTGCTATGCGTGTAAATGATTATGTATGTGCATCGTCAATCTATTAAAATGATTATGTCACCCTACCGAATTAACCTTGCAATTTATTAAGTAGTGAATTTGTGAGCGTAATTACTTGGTTCATCCCACTTCTGATGTGGGAGATTAAGTAAAGAGAGTAATGATTTTGATCAATTTATATTCATAAAAACCAGATTAATTGACAGACAGTAGTAATAATATACCTACACACATTTAGTGTTAATTATAATACAGTAATATCAATTTATTATAATAATTAGCCATTTGGCATTTTACATAATGAAAATTGGTACTTACTACTATTTCTTGTAACATACACAGTTATGTACTAAAATACATAATTTAGTTACACCATCATAGCATACCTCAATACTATGTCGACAATCAGAGCTCCGTCATACTCCGCAGTTGAGTACAGAATGCCCCGAAGGCGCTAGCGCATGACCTTTTTATACTGAAGCACAAACAAGTCGCTAATGACGCATGGCGTGGGGAGCGTGGCAATGGGCAAGCACGTGTTTTCTTATTCGTATTAATTACTGCGGTAAATTTGCTTTCTTCAAACATTTGTTTTTAATGCTAACATTAATAGTAATCTACATTTAAATGCCAATCTCCCACATGTATGTATGAAAGCATTATGTACTGAACCTGCAATTGAGTTTGCTTAAAACATTGTTCCTACTAAAGAAAAGGTGAATTGGG
The DNA here is from genome assembly GCA_963921215.1 of Scoparia ambigualis. Lineage (NCBI taxonomy): Eukaryota > Metazoa > Arthropoda > Insecta > Lepidoptera > Crambidae > Scoparia > Scoparia ambigualis. The sequence continues at coordinate 19,444,752 of OY992507.1, forward strand.
AAGTTCCTGGGTATAAAATTTTTATTATGGATAATCTTTGAAGCACCTAGTTACATTATCAAAAAATATTGTGCACTGGTATTTTCTTTTGTCAATAAAGCAAAGTTATTTTATTATATTAGGTAGGTACTAGCTAAAACGGGTAGGTTACCTAGGTTTCTATTTTGAACTACACCTATTTTATGAAATTGAAAGTCTCTTTATTAGACCACCCACTAGCCATTTTGGTGCGTAGTTTTAAGTGGGTAAATCATGGACGCACTTGTGCAACGCTTCACTGCCTAAAGGCGAATGAATGTTCGGCGATTGTGTGGGCACCTCCGCAAACACCCGGCGCGAATCCCTTTGATGCGTGCCCGAAAAACCGACAATTCACGGGTCGGTAGGCGAATGCAGACGAATGCGGCGAGTATACCCTCCACACAATCGCCGAACTCAGACGAATAGCGGGCATTCGTCTGAGTTCGGCGAGTGTGAAGAGGAGCCATAATACGAACTGCTTTTTTTTTTTTTTTTATAAAAGGGAGGCAAACGAGCAGGCGGGTCACCTGATGGAGAGTAATCACCGCCGCCCATGGACACCCGCAAAACCAGAGGAATCGCAGACGCATTGCCGGCCTTTAAGGGAGGAATAGGTTTAAGGAAGGAATAGGAATTAGGGGGGGGAGGGGGGGGGGGAAGGGGCCTCCGGAACCCTCACTGGTCGGACGAAACACAACAGCACCAAGTGCCATTATTTCACGCCGAATATTAGTGAGTTCATACAAAATGTATGCAACGTCTCAAATCAGTGGTGCTGGCGCCGTCCGGGCCCGGACGGGGCACGGCCCGCTCTAATATAAATCATCCCTGTGCCCCAACTTGAGATGCGCACTTACCCGGTAAATACCCGACTTGTGGGAAAATAAATACCCTTAATCACCTATTTTACCCACCCATTTTTAATTTATACCGGGTAAAAGTTAAAATCAGTTTAATTTAAACCAATTATTGAATTTGGTTATAGATACTATTACATACCGACTAAAGCATATTTTTGAGTCATTCGAAGTCTAATGCCGGCACTTCACATGGCGTATCGTGTTCGTGTGGCGATATCGTTGTGTTTGCCCAAATAATCTGGCACATCACTTGGCGTCATGCCGGCACTTCACTTGGCGTATCGTGTTCGTGTGGCGATATCGTTGTGTTTGCCCAAATAATCTGGCACATCACTTGGCGTCAAACAAGCCATCCACACATGGCTTATACGGGCAAACAACGCAAATATTCACAATATTTGCTTGTTCACAAACAAATTGAATGCTACAGTGATAGACGTGTCAGTGGCAGCAGCTTATTATATTTATCTGAATGCGGCTTGCCAACACCTGTTTTTTTATTGTGCAGGGTTCTCCTAAGTTATTTTGAATATCGATCAATGCAACGTGTTCGGTTTTTGTTTTTATGAGAGGCATTTTTGGGGTCCCAAATACAAGGATGCATTTGGTATAATTCCAAAAATCGCAATACGGTTTCGTTTGTCCAATCCATTTTACTATGTTTACGTATAAAAAACTGAACACGTCTGAACAGGACAGCCGCACGCGCGCTAGTGTGGACGGCCGACGCAATAATTTGCCGTATTTAATTCCTTTGATGTGTGATCAAAAACCGACAAGTGGACGGAAACGCATATTCGCTATTTGCGTTGTTTGCCTTATTCGTGCAAATAAAGCAAATATATTCAAATGGCCGTGGTATGACGGCAGGGCCGCACGTTCGCGCGCATTACATGAGATTCAGTTATTCGAGTGATTTTGTTGACGAATTTGGGATTTTAGCATTACAGTGTTTTAAATATTTATATACATACATACACATAATCAGTTATTACAAGTTTTTTTTTTAACTTGCAATGTATGTAATGTATGTACTTATCTTTTGTTCGGGTGGAATTTTGTAACACAATTTTGAAGCAGATATCTTCAACCGATTGAGCTGAAATTTTGCATACATGTGTAAATCGCGTGACAATGCAATATTATGATGACATGGTGCTGACCTGATGATAGAGCTAGAAGGTGGCCATAGAAACTTCGCAATGAAACGACACAGCCTCATCGAGCTTGGGCTCGTTTGAATCGTCTTGACGAGTAGTTTGTCTTTCAATGGTAACCAGGGTCTGATGATGGAGCTGGAAGGTGGTCATAGGAACTCTGTAATGAAACGACGCAACCCCATCGAATTTCGGCTCGTTTGATTCGTCTTGACGATTTCTTTGGTGCTAGATGGTAACCAGGGTCTGATGATGGAGCAGGAAGATGGCCATAGGAACTCAGTAATTAAACAACATAACCCCATCGAGTATGGGCTCGTTTGATTTGTCGTGACGAGTACTTTGGTGCTAGATGGTAACCAGGGTCTGATGATGAAGCTGGAAGGTGGCCATAGGAACTCAGTAATTAAATGACATAACCCCATCGAGTATGGGCTCGTTTGACTTGTTTTGAGGGGTTCTTTGGTGCAAGATGGTAATCAGGGTTTGATGATGAAGCTGGAAAGTGGCCATAGAAACTCTGTAATTAAGCACACAATCGCGTCGAGTTTGATTCGTCTTAATGGATAGACCGTTTTTGATGGTGAGTCTAGTGAGTGGTGGTGGTTTGGAAGACGTGAATAAATTCTGTAGTATACCTACACGTTCAGTGAGATGAACAGATGAAAATTAGTTATCCCTGGACACGTTTCCAAGGATAACTAAAAAGTAAAAAATAATTTAAAAGTAAAATACTTTTTTAAAAAACAAGCTTTTATTTAAATGCGCTAAAAAGAAAAAAATAACTTTTACTTTAAAACTTTTACTATAATAACAACTTATATTGTCATTACACAATTTATATGATAACTAAGGTTGTTCCGAGATTTATTATATATAAACAAGTAAGTAGTTAAATTAAATAACTTGATGCGATTGTTTTTAACTATTAAAATTTTCAATCTAAGAAAATACGAGTACATAAATCTTGCGACAACCTTTTATATCATTGTAAATTGTGTAATGACGACGTTTTAAGTTGTTAGTAAAAGTTTTAAAGTAAATTTTTTTTTCTTTTTAGAGCATTTAAATAAAAGCTCCTTTTTTAAAAAGGTTTTTTACTTTATTTATTATTAGGTCTCCCAACATTGTTACAATATTACAGCTTATATTTAAAATGGTAATGTGAATAATAATAGTTACAATGCAACAACATTATAGGCAAACACGACATGACAATAATGAAAAATAATCGGAAGTAATTTCGGGAAAATTATATGAACATTAGTTAATTGAATCAGTACTACAGAGAACTACAAAAAGAAATCGCATTAAAAAACAAACATAAAATTATATTAATAATTAGTCAGAGACTAGGCAATGAGGACTGTACATGTGCTCAACGTGACAGGTGGTGAGCCCATCGCCGCTCTAAGCTGTAGGATGTATGTGCAGTCTTTAGTCCGTTAGTCGCCTTTAACCACACCCAAGGGAAGAGAGGGGTGGTAGTATATTCTTTGGTACTATATCGCTACGCGACACGGTTAATTATTTATACAATATCGATTAAGGGACATTCGTGTTTAATCTAAATATATAAAACAAAGTCGGATTAGTTGCACAATTCCCAACTCTTGCACCGTGTGTATGAATAATTCCGGAAAAAATAAGGATATATATTTTTTTTAATATTTTAAACATTTAGTTAAGATAAGGCTGCTTTATAGATTCGTAATATTTGATTATTTGCGGAGGACGCGGGTTTGATTCAACACAGAAGACAATTTTTTCAACGTTTCGTTATCTTAGAACTAATTTAAATTTAGTTTGTGTCAAATTACACTAATCCTTATTTTATACCTTTTGTAATACACGTTTTATTATGTACCTCTACCTTCTAACCTTATTTTAGTTTTCCTCCCTAATTTTTTAAACGTGCAACAGGTGTCAGCCCTATCAGAATAGGTATAAATTTTGCGCGTTGTTAGAGAGCTTGGACTCTGTAGGGTAGTTACTCATGTGCTTTAGGGTTCTCATTCCAGAATTTGAACAAATGGTTTGTATGAACGTTCTTGTCTATACTTCTAGGTCAATGGATTGAAGTGGGAAGTTTTCATAGCGCTCAATTAATACTGTAGGTAAATATGTTGAGACGTTATTCCCGAGACGGGGGAGGCGCACGGACGCTCGTGCGCCGCGCGGATCTATTCTGCCACTACTTCAAACTTAACCTCCGAGAGACGGGTAGGTATTTATTTGTATGACTGTATGGCATGTATTAATGTCACCGATTAGACCATCCGATAAACAGGACACTAAGTCAGGAGACTAGCTATGAAGGCAGTAAAAGCGTCCCGTTTACACTATCCTAAATCGGAACTCTAACTCAGTCGGATACGGAATGTTTAACATGACACACCCGCGCTATCAAAATTTAAAAAAAAATTGGCATAGCGCTTCCAGTAACAGCGGGCGTAAATTTAAAAAAAACCGGACAAGTGCGCGTCTGACTCGCCCACCGAGGGTTCCGTAACTACTTTGTAGGTGCATAATTTAAAAAAATATAAGTATATTATTCGTCAAACATGAAAACTATAGTTACCTATATTATAAAATTATAAAAAATCTGTTTAAGCTTGTGCTAATGAAGCCTTTTCATACGATACCCCACATGACACAGTTAACTCAATTCAAAATTTGGACCGCCGTTCCTGGCTTAGACCCTGTTTTTAAATGATTTAATTAAAAATGTATACTTAGTTTTCAGACTTTTCTATAAACTTGTAGTATAAGACAGTAATACTTGCCAAATTTCATAGTTCTAGGTCAATGGAAAATACCCTATAAATTTTGATTCCTTGAGTGTCGAAATATAGCTACGTTTTTTTGGCATAAAGACCCTGTTTTTTAATGATTTAATTACAAATATATAGTTTTCAGATTTTTTCCTATACCTACTTGTTGTTTAGGACGGTAATACTTGCCAAATGAAAGTACCCTATAAATTTTAATTCCCTTGAAAGTGTCCGAATAAACGTTTTTTGCGGCTTAAACGACCGTATCTTTTTAGGGTTTCGTACCTCAAAAGGAAAAAACGGAATCCGAATCACTTTGTTGTTTGTCTGTCTGTCAAGACCCTTTATCTCAGGGATGCGTGGACGTATTGAGTTGAAATTAAAACGATACTCCGGTCTACAGTATCTTAAAGCTGTAAAAAAATCAAACTCCTAAGTTAACGTAAAAAAAAATATACGGCAGCTTATGCCGCCTAAAAACGTATATTTCGACACTCTCAAGGGAATCAAAATTTATAGTTTATTTTTATTGGAGGACATTTATCAAAAGTAGGTAGGGTACTCTGCGATAGACGACACGACACACCCTCTCGTATGCAATACCGCGCGGCGACTAAGCGTCCTTACTGCGATTACACTATCCTAATTAGGACACTAGTTAGGAGATAGGACGGTCGGGCCACATGAGTAACTACGTCGGGCTCTCCCAATCGTCCTTACTCAGGACACTAACTGACTAACAGCGATTACACCATCCCAATTTAGCATCATAAGTGAGTTAGTGTCCTGTTTATCGGATGGTCTAATCGATGCTTTAGTTAGCGGGGCGCACGCGCGATTTTTGATTTTTCAACTGGATTGTTTTAATCAAATTGGTACAAAACAACGAGTTTTAAAGATGTCTCGATTACAGATGGGCGGGTGGGTAAAAATTGGGGTAGGTAAAATTGGGAGGAAGGGTAAAAAAGGGTATTTACCCATTTTTACCCATTTATACCGGGTATTTTTATTAAATACCGGGTAAAAATTGAATACTGTCTATAATACTATCCTTAAAACGATCTACGATGTTAGTTTCGATCTTGACCATTGAAGATAAAATATTGATTTCAAATAAAACACAGTTGATTATATTTTAAATCTTTAATCAACATCTATTTTTAACTAAAACCAAGGACGATATATCATATTTGTCTATGCTAAAACACAACAAAATGGTGCAGATCTAGCTAGTTCAAATGCACTTCGAATGAACATGTTCGCGTACGAAAAATACTACGTGGAGTGGGGGGCGAGAGGCTGCGTGCGGTATTATGGGGACTGCTAGAAACCGCAAGAAACTTCAAAGGCTGGTCAGGTCATGTGTTTTAAACATGACGAAAAAGGAATTGGTGTTTTTGCCATTTGTAATTAAATAATTCATTTTGTGAATTTTAATTGGATAGTCTTTGAGTACCAAATTTAATTTAAAGCAATAACATAAGAAAAATGAAATCAAAAACAATTAAAAATAACGATTATTTACAACGCGCGGGCAACGACGGCCGGCCTGCCGACCATCGTCTGTTGACCCGTTCGCGTCAGCTGGGCGATAAGTACCTACGTTAGTCTGCAAAGTGCAATAAGACCCCATTTATTTTCCTTTTACAACTGAAATGAAATGTGCGTGTTTAAGGTGCAATTAAGTCCAACGACTATCGATAGCATCAAGTTATGTTATGGTTCCGATAACGCGCATAAAATGAAAATATTATTATTAATATATTAATTATTAATGATGTTGCCCAACCAACTCCCAAGCCAACTCAACACAATACAGCCCTGAGTCCAACCGGGCGTAAGCCTGGCGAGCGCTGCCATCAAGGCCCCAAACGCAAACAGAGGGTGTAGGAAGCAAAACAGTCTCTGGTTTGGGAGCAACGCGCAGGTGGGCAACAATTTCCTATTGGGGACCCGAGTCCCCTCCCCTCCTACTAGCACGAGGCGGGAGATGGCCTTGCGCCAACGGATCCCAAGCACCACCATAAGTGGAGTGGATAGCCGAGCCGATGGGAGAGGGGGTGGCGTCGAAGGTAAGTAGTTCACCCGATCCCTGCCACGAGCATGGGCGCATACAGGGTGGTGACCGAACCACCCTAGCGTAGGTTATCGGTGCCCAAAGACACCCGCTGCAGGCCGATTGTCGCCTCCAAAGGCTCTACCTCTCCTAGACCTCCTCCCCGAAGGGATAGGATCATGAGTTACAAGATAAGAAATGGCCCCCCGATCGGGCTCTTTTTTAACTGTAATTATTATTATGTTAAATGTTAGATTTAAAATGAAAAAAACACGAATTCCTTTTTTGTCATTTTTAAAACATTTGACCTGACCAGCCCTTGAAGTTTCTAGCGGTTTCTAGCACTAGCAGTCACCTTATATTTTGCGCGTGCGACGTTGCCAGCTTGCAGTAACAGGGAGAATGATAATTACATTACCCACTTTATACAGCGTCATTTGAATTATATGATTTTTATGAAATAAAATAAATAAGGCCAGCGGCCCGGACGGGATTCCAGCTAGACTACTTAGGGTCTGTGCGCCTGAATTGTCTCAAATTCTAACGCGGCTGTACCGCCTTTCTCTTCTTACTAGAGCAGCCTCATTCCTGGAAGCTTGCAAATGCCAATATGGCTTTCGGCGGGGCCGTTCCACGGGGGACCTTCTGGTGTACGTTACTCATTGCTGGGGCGAGGCAACCGAAAAGCATGGCGAAGCGCTTGCCGTGTCGCTTGACATATCGAAAGCCTTTGACCGGGTCCGGCACGCTGGCTTGCTGGGCAAGCTTCCAGCGTACGGCATCTTTGCTGATTTTCGTGTCAGGATTTTGGACTTCCTAAGTGAACGGTCAATCAGAGTAGTCATTGATGGCTGTTCCTCCGACCTCATGGCTATCGATGCCGGGGTCCCTCAGGGTTCCGTTCTCTCTGCTACCCTTTTCTTGGTGTATAATAACGATCTGCTCAAGCCGGGAATTGTTGGGTATGCAGACGACAGCACGGTCACAAAGAGGTATCTGTCTAGCGCAAGGGTCGGCGGAGAGGAAAATCGTTTAACGGAAGGAGTCCTTTTAACCTGGCTCCTACTTTCCGGGGTGTAGATGTACCAATTACCGACAACTTCGATCTCCTCGGCATGAAGTTGATCTCCAATCTCAACTTGGGCAACAACATCGAAACCAAGGCTCAAACTGCGGCGAAAACGCTGTGTGTTCTAAATAAGGTTAAGCGATATTTCACGCCGGGACAGCTTCTAACTCTATATAAAGCACAAGTCTGGTCGTGCGTGGAGTATTGCTGCCACCTTTGGGACGGCTAAGCAAAATATCAACTTGCCGCGCTCGTTTCAGTAGAACGCAGAGCCAGGAAACTTATAGGTGCCGATAAGCTTGTGAAAACCAAGCTTCACAGTCTCGCTCACCGTCCGTCGCTCAGTTGCATGCTTGTCGGTATTTTACAGGTTGTACTTCGAAGAGTGTGCTTTTGAGCTACACGAGCTCATTCCACGGTCCCTTTTCGAGTATCGGGAGTCCAGACGTACGGCGGGTTACTACCCACCCTTTTGATATTCCACTCATACGCACCAAGCGCTATTCGTTTTCATTCATAATGCGTACAGCCAAGGTATGGAATTCCCTGCCGGCGTCTGTGTTCCCGAGTGCATATAGCCCAACATCTTTAAAGCCCGAGTGAATAGGCTGCTTCTGGGCAAGCTCGCTCCATCGTCGGATTCTTCTTAATCCTACGGATAAGAATGTGGCCAAGAGCAAGCCCATCTATTATAAAAAAGTAGTTTTTACGGAACCGGGAATAGGTTGACTTCGTAATTCGTATGTCAAATACCTAAAAGAACAAAGAATACCAGGGTGCACGTCCCAGATATGATAATATAATTACAACAGAAATTGAACTAGAAATGATAACTAACGTATGAACATTTTGAATATCTTAATAAACAAAAGTCGTGCCTCAGCTCGAAAATGGATAGAATTCCACTAAGTATTAGACTTAGAATGACTTAAAAATATGCTTTAGTCGGTATGTAATAGTATCTATAACCAAATTCAATAATTGGTTTAAATTAAACTGAGTTTAATTTTTACCCGGTATAAATTAAAAATGGGTGGGTAAAAATAGGTAAAAATGGGTATTTACCCACAAGTCGGGTATTTACCGGGTAAATGCCCATCTCTAGTCTCGATCTAACAGTATGTTAGATTGGTACAGCAAATGTTCCTGCGCATGAAATTGCATTCAAAACAAAGTTAACCGACACTGGTGTTAAAATACGTTCCAGCCAAAAGAGATAAAGTAAGTATAAAATACATACTTACCTACTTCAATACTTAGTTTTAAAACTTTTAAATAGATATTAAGTACCCTAAATAGATAAATAGTTTTATTTTGGATTTCGTAATTTTTAAATACACTATTCTTAGGGAATTAGTTAAAACCATACTTTACAGATAATATACTCTTTTTTTTGTTTGTAAATGTCGTTGTTTTTGTGCGCTGTGGTTTCTTGCGCCCATTCTTTGCCACAGTTAAAAAATTATGTCCTGATAGTGTGGTAGGTTAAAAAGATTTGGACGATTCAAAGTACATATTAATTGAGTTTATTGAATAAATATATTTTGACTTGACTTGACTTGACTTATCTTTCACAAGGTTTTGTCGGATGTGGTAATACCAACATTGTTATTTGTACATCATAAATTGGGTTTCAGTTGGATGTGGTAAAACTGACATTATTATTTGCAAATCGTGATAAAATTTTGGTCGGAAGGCATATACTGCAAAGTTAAGGTGAATTTTTACCTTTATGGGTCACATTCTACGTTTATAGTTATATATAATTTTACGCAAATTTTGTTGCGAACAAATTTGAAAACCACGATAGCATAAAGGTAGTGCACCTGACTACAATGATGTTACAATAAAACATAATATCATTGCCTGACTAGGTATGTCAGTTCAAATCCCGCTCGTAAATAATATATTTTCACATTCTATGATTCTAACTGTCTACGTACGACATAAGCAATATTATTATTTATTTATTTTTAAACGTTCAAACTGATCGTTGGCTTGTCTCGCAATGCGTCTTCAATTTATTTCCTTACTCTAGCAAACCAAAATTATGTGTAATACTTAGGTACGTATAATAAATAACTATAATAATTGCTAATTTAATTTACTAACCGTGTCTGTCGTGTTTATAGTCTGCCATGTTCGTAACTGCCTTGTGCGATGCTTACTCAGCTTTTTTTTTATAAAAGAAGGAGGCAAACGAGCAGGCGGGTCACCAGATTAATCACCGCCGCCCATGAACACACGCAAACCCAGAGGAATCGCAGACGCGTTGCCGGTCAGTGTATATTGGGCATTCTACCCCACCTTCGCTCGTTCGGGCTGATGCCCTCACTCACTGCGGTGAGGTAGAACGCCCAATATACATCACATTCATGACATGTGTTCATTGGTCATTGATTTCATTTCAATATTACTATTCGGAGATGTATAAATATAACTCAACAAGTTTCTACTGTGTGGTTGGAAGCCCCATGATAAGTAACTTCCTGCGAGCCCGTGGTAAGGTCACGCACCGATCTGAATCCTAACTGGTGTCGGCTGAGAGAACCGTGGTAAGTATTTCTCTGCGAGCCCATGGTAAGATCACGCACTGAGCACCATCTAACAGTTCGGTTGGAAGCCCCATGATAAGTAACTTCCTGCGAGCCCGTGGTAAGGTCACGCACCGATTTGAATCCTAACTGGTGTCGGCTGAGAGAACCGTGGTAAGTATTTCTCTGCGTGCACATGGTAAGATCACGCACCGAGCACCATCTAACAGTTCGGTTGGAAGCCCCATGATGAGTAACTTCCTGCGAGCCCGTGGTAAGGTCACGCACCGATCTGAATCCTAACTGGTGTCGGCTGAGAGAACCGTGGTAAGTATCTCTCTGCGAGCCCATGGTAAGATCACGCACTGAGCACCATCTAACAGTTCGGTTGGAAGCCCCATGATAAGTAACTTCCTGCGAGCCCGTGGTAAGGTCACGCACCGATCTGAATCCTAACTGGTGTCGGCTGAGAGAACCGTGGTAAGTATTTCTCTGCGTGCCCATGGTAAGATCACGCACCGAGCACCATCTAACAGTTCGGTTGGAAGCCCCATGATAAGTAACTTCCTGCGAGCCTGTGGTAAGGTCACGCACCGATTTGAATCCTAACTGGTGTCGGCTGAGAGAAACGTGGTAAGTGTCTCTCTGCGAGCCCATGGTAAGATCACGCACCGAGCACCATCTAACAGTTCGGTTGGAAGCCCCATGATAAGTAACTTTCTGCGAGCCTGTGGTAAGGTCACGCACCGATCTGAATCCTAACTGGTGTCGGCTGAAAGAACTGTGGTAAGTATCTCTCTGCGAGCCCATGGTAAGATCACGCACCGAGCACCATCTGACAGTTCGGTTGGAAGCCCCATGATAAGTAACTTCCTGCTAGCCCGTGGTAAGGTCACGCACCGATCTGAATCCTAACTGGTGTCGGCTGAGAGAACCGTGGTAAGTATCTCTCTGCGAGCCCATGGTAAGATCACGCACCGAGCACCATCTAACAGTTCGGTTGGAAGCCCCATGATAAGTAACTTCCTGCGAGCCCGTGGTAAGGTCACGCACCGATCTGAATCCTAACTGGTGTCGGCTGAGAGAACCGTGGTAAGTATCTCTCTGCGAGCCCATGGTAAGATCACGCACCGAGCACCATCTAACAGTTCGGTTGGAAGCCCCATGATAAGTAACTTCCTGCGAGCCCGTGGTAAGGTCACGCACCGATCTGAATCCTAACCGGTGTCGGCTGAGAGAACCGTGGTAAGTATCTCTCTGCGAGCCCATGGTAAGATCACGCACCGAGCACCATCTAACAGTTCGGTTGGAAGCCCCATGATAAGTAACTTCCTGCGAGCCCGTGGTAAGGTCACGCACCGATCTGAATCCTAACTGGTGTCGGCTGAGAGAACCATGGTAAGTATCTCTCTGCGAGCCCATGGTAAGATCACGCACCGACCTACCTATTCAAACTTTGTTGAAGATTACCTTTTGCATAACCTTACCTTACCTTACCTTACGTTTACCTTAGCTATCACAAACTTGTAAGTAAATAAGTCGGTGTTAGCTGTACCTTTACCTGAGAGTTTACCTTTACCTCAGCCACCACATAATATGGTAACTTACAAAATTTCCTCGATTACATCATACCCAGGGAATATTTTGGGAAAACATTAAATTTTTGGGAAGGATTTAGGTGGTTAGGAGGTTGTGTATTTGTTTATTATAATTTATTTTATACAAAAAGAAGCGGTTATATCCTTGTAGGTGTGGTCTTAAACAATTTTCTACAGAGCTCGCCAGTGGAAGAATCTAAAAATAAAAATAAAGATTGTATTATTAAACATTATAATGTAAATGTCGAAAGATAAATAAAAAGTTAATAAAATTTAAGTTATCAGAAAATAAGAGTTGTATTTTTAAAAGATTAACTAGAATAGACTGATGATGCTGATGGACAAAAAAATGTCTGAAATTATTATTATTTATGTTTACTTACATTACATATAATTATGTAAACAGTCAAATATCTTCTTCTTCAGCGTTTTTTTGAGAACCTGGAAATAAAAATTACTTCATGATTTTCTTTTTCTTTCATCAACAATAAAAGTATCAATTAATCAATATAAAAAAAACATTAGTATCATTTGCAAGAAAAACAAGATTTTTTCTTTTTTCATTTTTAATTATGTAATGCAAAACATATAACTTATGATTAGTTTCAAATTTTTACTTTAGTTTACACAAAACTGTCTAGTAAACTGGAAAGTATCTCCTAGTAGGTAATCAGTGAAACAGGCGCTAAACAAAGTGTATTAATAGGTTTACTTACATTAAATTTCTGGTCTTCTCCTTTGATTTCACATTTTTTTTATATTTTATAACTTCCACTTACACCAACAATATATTTTAAATAGTTTACAAGTGCGGATAATGCTAAGTACGAAGCAGTGAACGCGCGCCGATGTCTTGTGAGAAATGGTTCCGAACGTGGGAACATGAATTTGATCCCACGCGAGTATGAAACTCCAAGAGATATACATTTTAGTTTTGACATTACAGGGTGCCTAGTGCGAGTTTTATAAAACGTAAATAAAATAAACGTAATCGAATGAATACGGATAGTAAACAAAACTCACACTATGCTCTCTGTACAATGTAAAATTAGTTACTTAAACACCAAACCAAAATAGATTAAGTGTTAAGATTTGAAATTATTTTTTGCTTTCACAATGCTATGGTTTAAGTAAATGAAAAATTGTGATTGAGTTGATAGTTTTTACCAACACAATTTTTCATTTAGAGAAGTGCAAGAAGACAAGATAATTTTATAATGTTTATGTTTTCATAATGTAACAATAATATACTAGTCGAATAAAATGAGAACCACTACGCAATTCTTCATTTCTGTTAAAGGTAAGTACTTTTTTCCAAAGTGAAAATAAATATAATAAATAAAATATATGTGATGTAATATATGTGTGTGAAAATATAAATAATAAATAAACACCAGCAATTACAAGAATTTTCAGTCATCAGTAGATCAATCTATTAAAAAACTTTTTTAATTCCGCGCTCTAGGACTTTACTAGTGATGTCCAAAATGCATTGATTCATGAAATTTTCATCACATCCACATTAATCGATTGGTTGTATTGTTGGTAATTCTAAAGTTCACATAGTAGATATTATTGTTAATCAGTGGATTAACTATAAACCAATATTACATACGTTTCAACAATTCCTTTTAAAAATCTAGTCGTACTAGCGATAAATTAAATTAATAATTTAATGGCATGGAAACGTATTCGACTTTGTCAATAGTTAAGAACCAATTATTAAATTTGAATATCTTACACTATAGTAATCATTTCATAAACCATATATAATATTTTTCTTTGTTCTAAGAACGATTATGATTATCATTTACAACAATCGTTTTATTGTTACTGAAACGTCTCTACAGATATAATAAGTTAAGTCATCAATTTTGCAAGCAGCGGCTATGATTAATTTATAACATGCGATTATGTTATTATTAAGATATAATTTTCATATCCTCATGGCTCAAAGTTTGAACCATTGGAAAATAAAATGTTTTGTTTGTAAATGCCGTCAAGCTTACAGGAAAAATATAATACATCACCCTGGGTACGGTTGCGTTATTGAGTTTAATACATTTTAAAATATCAAATTTTAACCGCCTTTGTGGTCTAGTGGCTAAGACCACCGGTTTAGAGGTCCCGGGTTCGGTACATGTTTGTGTACTCGGTTTGGTTGGTGGTTGTTTGCCCGCCTGGCTAGCTACCACCATCTTATCTAAATATGTCGCCATAACAACAATGTTTGTAGCATTGTTGTGTTCCGGCAGCTAGAGATAAGATCGCTAGTGCCTCAGTAGATGAGGATTCCGGGTGAAGTGCGCTTCTCCCTTCGGCCTTATCATCACTTAACGTCAGGTGAGATGAAGGCTAAGTGCTTACCACAAGTTACAAGTGCTACTTAGTAAGTAATAAAAATAAAAAAATAAAATATCAGAGAAAACTAATAGTTATTTAAATCGATTTCCAATTTAAGTTATTTAATCTAAAAACTGATTGAATAATATTTTTTTAAATACTTAGTTTATAATTTTGAAAGAAAACGTAAACGATTAAATCTATCATTAGCTAATTGATAAACATAAAAAAGTTATATGTATGTAAAATAAAATTGAGTTGCGCAATAATGGTTTCACGCTTGACCACTTTATGATATTTTTGATGACAACCGACTTTTTATCCGCATAAAATACCAACACTGAAGAAAATTCTTTCATTTCGAGAATTAATTCAGTTGGGTATCCATCACCATATCCATCACCACAGTGCAGAAGTCTATATTGCAAGTGCAATAAATAAATAAATTTATTTTATAGCTTGAGTGACGTCACAATACAAAATGTACGTAAGTATCAATTTTTTCATACACGTTTACAGGTTTATCTCTAATGTTTTGAATGCAATGATTATAATTATTTTTTATTCAACAGGTCTGACTCAGAGTTTGATGCCCCGTCAATCATCGAGGCTCCTCAGAAAAAAAAGAAAACCGCGGCTAGCACAACAGCAAGCAAACGCAAGAGCTCAGCCAGCACCAGCAGCGCCGCCAGCTCCGTCGTCGAGCCCAAACGCAGCAAGAAACGAGCCGCTTCACCAGGAACATTCGAATTACCATTATTTCGCAAGTAAGCCTTATTCATATAATAATACTGATTATAACATAATCGCATTGGCGCAGAACTTTGTGCGAGTAACAACTAATCCTACCTTCTGCGCTAAGGGTCGTGGACCGTGGGTTCGATTCCCACCCAGGACATACACTATGTGATGAACATTCGTGTTTGTAAAGGAGTATTATTTTTATATAAACATTTAAACAATATTTAAAACAATTTTTAAACATTGTTTAAATTTTTACATTATTGTTTGCATTATTACTTTCAATTTAATATTATCATTACATATTATAAAGTAAAGTCACCGTTTTCCTGTGTTTGTGGCACCGCACTATTGTTCTAAACCATGCAATAGATTTTTATGTGGTTTAACTAAAAGATAAAGACTGAGGATGGTTTTTGTTTATAATTTGTAGATAATTTGTACAAAATAACTGAAGTATGAGGATGTTTGTAAGTTAGCGCGGACGAAGGCGTGGGCGGGCCGCTAGTGTACTATAAATATGTAATAAGATTATGTTGCCTTAATGATTTCACATAACTTATGTTTACGTGTTACGTGTGTGTGTGTGTGTGTGTGTGTGTGTGTGTGTGTGTGTGTGTGTGTGTGTGTGTGTGTGTGTGTGTGTGTGTGTGGTGTTGTCTGATATTTATATTTATTTTAATTATTATAATGTGATTTTAGTTTTTTACAGAAACAAGAAACACGATTTGTTTCAAATACTGCAGTCGGAGGAGGCAGCTAGTAGCCGTCCAAAGTCTGGTGGGACAGTGACTTCCAGTTTCGCTAGCCGAGTCTCCAACGGGACGAGCCGTCGCACCGCGTCCACCGCAGGAGATTTTTTCATAGACCTTAAAGTCTACAAAAGCGCTGATTACATCAACAACCCTGCCGATGTGCGCTACAAAAAAGCGCTGGCTTCAGTAAAGCTGCAGTGTGAAGACTCGTCGCCATCCTGGGAGGCGCTGCAGACCTTCTTAGGGCAAGCGTGGACGGTGTTCGAGGACTCGGAGCCCGTTCATTACTCCGACAAAATTAATTTTAAGTAGGTAATAATAACTTTGTTTCATTTTAATTATATTATATACTTACGTAGATATGTAATAAGTAAATAAAAATAATATAAGTAAGATACTGAGTTTTTGATCTAATAAACATTATTCATTTGAATTAGATAGGTACATAGATAGGTGACAGTAGACTTTTTTTTTTTTATACTGTAGTTAAAATGCCGTTTTGTGCGTCGTGTAACACAGCTGTTCCTAATAAGTCTTGGGTGGGTCATTTGATGAGTAATTTGCATAAGCAAAATAACCGATCAATTAAACATAGCGATGGTGTGGAAATCGTATCATCTGCATTCCGCAATCGTATAGTAACATATAAATTAGTAGCTACAAATGAACAACAATTAGGATCAGTAGATATATTTATTACAGAAATACGTGTTAAGTTAAAGCCCCTCTTAGATGAGTATCTCAACACTCATACATGTCTAAAAGTAAATTTTGAATTGTTTGCTACATTTTTAAAATTTAAAGACAATTCTCAGGAAATAAAATCTTTCGGCACAAAAAATAAAATATTGTATTCTAATTATGATTTCAATAAATTGTTTATTGACGTTGTACTATCAACAAAATCTGCCGTATACCACCTTAAGGGCTATTTTCATTTGCATTTGTCCTGTCCCAACATCCTTTTTAAACTTTTGCTACTTTTTTGACGACCTCCCTGGTCGAGTGGTTTGTACACCGGTTTTCATGGTGTCGCCATCTCTGAGGTCCCGGGTTCGATCCCCGGTTGGGTCAATTTAGAAATTATTGTTTTTCTAAATTTTCTCGAGTCTGGGTGTTTTCTATGTATAATAAGTATGTATTTAAGTATTTTAAGTATGTTTATCCGTTGTCTAGTAACCATTTAACGAGTTTCTTCGAAGCTTCTCTTGGGCTAGATAATTGGTGTGACTGAAGGAAAGTTTAATTTAAAGTTTAATTAATTTTGCTCCAACATCCCTTTATTAACTCAAAAATCATAAAATTGTGAAGACAGTGAAGGTGTTACGAAAGCGACGTTTTGTGTGTCGCTAATCAATGAAAACAAAAGGTGGAACGGGGTATGCCAAAACTTTCTTTCTTTAAAAAAAAACGGTTTGTCGTCTTTGGTCAATGTTAAACAAAGGGCGGAACGAACTATGGTCATCTTGTGCAAGCAAATTTTTTTGAAAATGGTACTGCATCGGTTTTGTTGATAGTACATTATCTTAGAAAATGTATTGAGGAATTTGAGGACGGTGATAGTGGATGGACATTTATAAACAATTCACACTTAGAGGTTAACCTCAATAAATATCAACCATTAGGTGGCTCAAGTTTTATACCACTGCCTAAATTAATTCAATCAAAAAAGGCGTGTTTGAATATTAAAAACAAAGATCAGTGTTGCTTTTTATGGTGCGTGACTGCTGCCCTTTATCCTGTTAAAAAACATCCGGAAAGAGTTTCATCATATCCCAATTTCAAAGAACTGTTCGATGTTTCGGGAATGTGTGTTCCTGTTACTTTTCAAGATATTATGATATTTGAAAAAAATAATCCAAGCCTCAAATTTATAATTTACGGTTTAAAAAACAACAAAACTTTAATAGGTCCATTATATAAATCAGTAATAGATAAAAATGGTAACAATAAAGTTATACACTTATTGTTGCTTGAAAGTAATGACACCACCCATTATTGTTTGATTAGAGATTGTTCCAGACTTTTTAGAAGCCAGGTGACGGCTCACCATGGAAAGTTGTATTTCTGTGATTTGTGTCTTATATTTTTTAACACTATGGAGGAAGTCGATAATCATTTGTGTAGTGGTGTAGTAACAGTACTACCTGACAAAGGGTCGGTAATTAAATTCAAGAATTATGATCATAAACAAAACGTTCCATTTTGTATTTATGCAGACTTTGAATCAATGTTGCAAATTGATTCTGGTTGTTCCACCGCTGGTGAAAACACCACGATTTTGCACCATCATGTGCCTGTCGCGTTTGCATATTACATTGTGTGTCGCGAAAATCCTAGCTTTAACCGCTATGTATCACATCGTGGACCTGATTGTGTTGATAAATTTGTTGAATCAATAATAGAAGATGTACATAAAATTTATAAAAAACTAAATTTAGATACTTCGATTATTTTTACCGAAAAAGAGCGAACTGATTTTACTAATGCAAAATTTTGTCATATTTGTGAAAACTTTCTATTCTCAGATAGAGTTCGCGATCACTGTCATATGACGGGTCGATACCGTGGAGCCGCGCACTCGTATTGTAATTTGCAATATAAGCGTCCTTCGTTCGTTCCAATATTTTTCCACAATTTGGCTGGATACGATTGCCATTTGTTCATAAAGGCCTTAGGTGAGGTACCTGGAGACATAAAAATCATTCCAAAAACTAAAGAAAATTATATTTCTTTCACAAAGTTTGTACCAGTGTCAAATAATCAGTTTTTTCAACTTCGTTTTGTTGATTCGCTCAAGTTTTTGGGAACTAGTTTAAGTAAATTGACAGATACCTTAAAGCCAGAAGAATTTAAACATTTAAAAAGTTTTTTTCCCGGTGAAAATAAATTTAAATTACTTATTCGCAAAGGCGTATATCCCTATGAGTATATGAATTGCTGGGAGCGTTATCAAGAACAATCCCTCCCAAAAAGGAATGCATTTTATAGTTCACTCACTAATCAGGATATTTCTTCTGAAGATTATCAACATGCAGAATTAATTTGGTCAACTTTTAATATGTTCGATTTAGGAAATTACACAGATTTAAATCTGAAAACCGATGTGCTTTTATTGGCAGATATTTTTGAAAATTTTAGACGCACTTGCAAACAACATTATCAGTTAGATCCAGCTTTTTATTTAACTGCACCAAGTTTATCTTTCGACGCGATGTTATTGAAAACCGGGGTTCAACTCGAACTTCTTAGCGATTTGTCAATGGTGAGAATGTTACAAAACGGTATCAGAGGTGGGGTGTGTTTGTGTTCGCATAGATATGCTAAAGCAAACAATAAATATTTAGCCGATTATGATAATTCCAAACCTAGTTCATATATAAGCTATATTGATTGCAATAATCTTTATGGTTATAGTATGTGTCAATACCTACCGTTGTCTGATTTTAGATTTTTAGAACAAAATGAAATTATAAATTTAGATGTGAATGAAATTCCCGATGATGCACCATATGGTTTTATACTTGAAGTGGACATAGAGTATTCAAAACATTTACACAACTTAAATAATGATTTACCCTTTTGTCCCGAAAAATGTATTCCACCTGGAGGAAAAACCAATAAACTCGTTCCAAATTTGTATGATAAATTCACATATGTCATACATTACATTCATTTAAAAACTATTTTAAAGCATGGTTTAATACTAAAAAAAATTCATCGAGTTATAACTTTCAGACAAAGTCCCTATTTGAAACAATACATAGATCTAAATACCTCTTTAAGACAGAATAGCGCATCAACTTTTGAACAAGATTTTTTCAAACTTTTAAATAATAGTGTATTTGGTAAAACATTAGAGAATAATGAAAAACGAGTTAAAGTTGATCTTGTAAATCAGTGGTTTGACAAAAAAAATATCACGAAAAAACGGAAAAGTGCACAACAACTCATTGCGCGTCCAAATTTTCATAGCGCAACCGTTTTTACAGAAAATTTAGTTGCAGTGCAATTAAAACCAGAGGAAATTATTCTGAATAAACCAATATACATTAGTTTTACTATTTTAGAATTATCAAAAAGCCACATGTATGATTTCCACTACTCTGTCATTAAGCCTTTTTACGGCAATAACGTACAGATGTGTTACACGGACACAGATAGTTATGTTTATCTCATACAGACTCGTGACTTTTATAGTGATGTAAAAGAACACTTTATATCTTATTTTGACACAAGTAATTACTCTACTGTAAATGTATATGATTTACCTATTCAAAATAAAAAAGTTCCTGGTCTGTTTAAAGATGAAATGGGGGGGAAAATTATATCCGAATTTGTAGGTCTTCGGTCTTAACTATATTGCATTAAAACTGTAGACAGCACAATAAAAAAAGCAAAAGGTATTCGAAAAAATATAATTGATAAATTCGGTATCACGGACTATGAAAAGACACTTTTCCAGGGCGATGTTGTACGAAAAACAAATGTATTATTTAAATCAATTAAACATGAAATTTTCACATGTGCTGTCAATAAAATAGCTTTGTCTGGTGATGATGACAAGCGCTTGATAGCGAAAGATAACGTAACTACTAAGGCGTGGGGACACACTAGTATATTAAATTTTTGAATTATGTTTGTATTATTAAATCAAGTTAAGAGTTGAAATATGTATTTTAACATCAATAAAAACATTTGTTTGTTTGATATACTTATAGGCAGAGCATGTTTAATAATATACTTATTATAAGTCAATGTATGATTTAGAAACATTTTGTAAGCCAACTATCATTTTGTTATGAAATAAATATAAGAATGCATTTAAATGTATGATAAAAATTTTGTTAGCCAAATATTATAAATTTGTTATGAAATAAATATAATAATGCACTTTAATTTGTTTTGTTTTTTCCCGTTCATATCATATTAACGCACACACGACGGCAGATCAACCTAACCAAAACTGTCAAATTTTTATAATCAATTTTTAACTTTACTGTTTGGTTATAAGTATCAATATTCATGGGAGAAAATTGACAGATTTGAGTAGGTTGATCTGCCGCCGACTGTACCTAAATATTCATACCTAAGTAATAAATACTTACACGCAGTAGTTTCCATTTACATACAAAATAATTGTACAGTACTTAGAAAATTAGATTTAGGAACAAGTCTTAACTTGCTTAAGTTTCAACTTGTCAATGCAGGCTTAGGGCCGTAACACATAAACACGATACGACGTCGCGTCGTACCACGATGCGGTTGCATAAACCTTATTACAACCGCATCGTGGTACGACGCGATGTCGTGTCGTGTTTATGTGTTTCGGTCCTTATTGCTGTATCAGCTATGTGATGTGTTTACATTACACACACGAACAAGATGCAAAGGTATAAATATTGTATGTTTGCTAAAATACAATTTTATTTTCACACGAACGTTGAATATGGTAAGTTAATTGTTTTATTAGTAAAATTTTGCAAACAGAGTTTTTGATTTTAAATGTATATTTTTTATTATTATTATTTTCAGAATATGTCAAATAGCAGCGTCCTGGCACGCGAAGAACAACTTTCACCATCTCCTGAACTACAAAATGCGCAAGATCCTCTAGCAGGATGGTCGGAGATGTTTCCACCCTGGGTTGTGGAACCGCAAGAGTCCCCGTTGCAGCTCAAATTTCGGAATGCGCAAAATACTCGCAAGAGAAAAATAAAGAAAAGATCCTTCCTCAAACATTTCCACAACCCACAGCAATCATTTGTGGTGAAAAGTGCGCCGGCAAAAGGACGCCGCCTAATAAAAATAGAAATAATAGACCTCGAACATGAAGCCGCAGCATCCGGTGACGATGACGCAACCCTTTTGTCAGCGCAGTATGTGGTGGTCGAACACGTAGACCAAATTATGGACGAGACTGAAGGTCTCATTAATAATATGTCAAAAAAAATATGTGGATATAGCTATAGTCTGTAAAGCTATTAATATTTTTTATGAAAAATTAAACATCTCGAGTAGGATTTATGCGTAATATCTCCAGTCACGTATAAAATCTACAGAGAGAAACATTTATTTAAAAAAGTGTCTGAAATATATTCTTGTTTTGAATAATGAATATTGGTTTAGTTTTTTTTCTAATAAATTATACTCTGTCTGTGATATGTTGTATCATTTCTACTTTTGAATATTAGGAATATTTAAAAATAAAAGACATTTTACATGTAGGTACACTAATTTATTTATTTAAAAAAGTCAAGCAAAGATACATTATTTTCTATCAACCATTTTCTTATACCAATAACATTTCTCAATGCACAATATTTTATGTGGTTAAAACAATTGTATGCTAACATATCTTTACAGTAAAGTTTACTTAGTGTTTCGAGATTAGGTATACCTTTATCACTTAGATCTAAAACATTTTCGTGCCCACATAATTCTCGCACCCATTTAACTTTTTCTTGTCCTTTCACTATAATTTTACGTTCTCTTATGTAAGGTTTAATGAGTCTTTTAAATTCTCTGTAGTCAATATATCCCTCACTCCATCGGTATCCTCGGTTTCTTTCTATCCACCAAACATATTTCCTTTCTTCGAGAGTTAATGTTGAGAATGGATATGGAGGTTTAATTAAAAAGATTTGAGTGTGTTCAGATGTGGCTATAACTAATTCTTTTAATATAAATTCATTCTTCTTACTTTCAAAACCTTGCACATCTACTATTATCGTATCGTTATTCATGATAGTTTTTTAACGATGTTACTAAGAGGCTTATATTCAAACATGCAGTCGTTCAGTATAAGGCAATATGCGGCCGTCTGATCAGGTATTTCTTGATCTGTTTCTATTTCAACACGTACATCAATTGATCCCTTTAACGTTTCGTGTTGGCGAGAACAGTCAACAACAAATAAAGGAGCAACTTCTTTGAACTCTTTCAAACTCAACAACGGCTCTGGTCTGCGGCCGTTATAAGACTGCTGAAATCTTGCATACTGTTCGTATATTAATGAAAATTTGTTGTCAGCAAAATTAATATTCAGTCCTTCATAAGGGTAATACGATGAATTTAA
This sequence comes from Scoparia ambigualis, assembly GCA_963921215.1. NCBI lineage: Eukaryota > Metazoa > Arthropoda > Insecta > Lepidoptera > Crambidae > Scoparia > Scoparia ambigualis. The sequence goes on from OY992507.1 coordinate 19,467,738, forward strand.
AAATACTCTTACATCACGAATTAAGCAATGATCAAACTCTGCCATAGACTCTGTCGCATTATGTTTACGGTTAGTTTGTAAAGCAAGAATTACAAATCGTGGTTTTTCAATTTGTGATGAAGTTTTAATAGACCAAGCGTGTTTACGTGTTTTAGGCAATAATGGATACTCGTACAAATCCCAATTACGAAATGCCACTGTAATGGGACGATCTTTCTCTAAATGCTTTAATAAATTAATTCTTTCACGGTCTGATACTTTAACGTGAGGGACTCGCCAAACAATTTTACTTATTATTATATCCTCCACAATTTCATCGGCAGATAGTTTCAAAGAATTGAGATTTGTGTTGCTCCTCAATAGTACTAACTCATGCTTACAGTTAATTATGATTTTTTTATAATCTTCAGCAAAACCCAATATTTTATTCAGAGGTATTGATGCGGAGAATGCTCCACTGTTGACATTGGTTGTACCTGTAGGTGACCAGCCCCAAACTTTTGCACATTTCGATTCATTTTCATTCAACGAAAGATAAGATTTTATAGTTGTAGAAATCCCTGCATTTTTTACCTTATCTATTTCTACACCATTCAACTCATATCGAATATCTTGAAAAAGAAATAATGCAGGGTTATTAACAAAATGCACACTTGTCATTCTTTCTTTTTGTTTCGTAGTATTGTTATATTTATACACGTTGACTTTGCCCTCAATGTACAAACTGCTGAGTGCGGGCAACACATACAAATCTTGCTGATTAATAGGTATTCGTATTTCATCGTTATTGTTAAAACTTGTTACATATGGTTTATACGAATGATATTCGAAACTTTCGATGCTGTTATCGTATGATGTCGGTTGAGTAATATTTAAAATATTCATTTTAACAAGCCCAATAGCTTTAAAAATTCCTTATTGCTTTTGGTTAGCTTCTTCTTTGAACGAAGCAGTGTTCTTTTCTGAGAGGATCTTTTAGAACTGACTTGAGCAGTAGATGTGGATGGGGTTTTATTGAAATTCAACTTTTTTTTTTAAAGTGTAAATACAGCTGCACTTCTTCACCACGTAAGTTAATCTGCTTATTTTCAGCGTCTAACAACCTTATGTTAATAGCACTTATTGAACTTTGATTAACGGGAAAATAAATTAGGTTTTTAGGTATTTCGATGATTCTATAGCCTGGTGGTACGTTAGGCACAAATTCGTAAATAATATGACTTGCTTTCCCGTTCACAAATGATCCGCTGATTACATCACATTCGATGCGCACTACAGTTGTTGATAAAATGCTGACGGGATACCGAGATTCGGTGCTTATATTAGCTTTTATTGTATCCATACCAAAACCCAAAATTTTACCAAGAGAATTATTTTTATCAAAGTAAACATTTTCAGAACAGTAAACACATGTCTTTAAAGTATTATTATTGCAAGTTAATTTTAATGCAGCATTCTTAATGTAACTTTTCAAAAAATCACTAATATCTTGAAGTTCATAGGATCCTTCAGGTATTTCAATTACTTTATCTTTGCCATAATAAAATTTATTATTTCTTTCATCTATGTTCGGGATAGAATTGAAAGTTGAAAAATATAAAAGTCCACACTCATATTCTCCATGTAATTGTAAGGTTGGTGAGTAATTTGTTAATAAGGATTCTCCTCTGCCAGTTATTGACACAGTGAAAGACATATTTGTACTGATGAGTTTTTTAATTTCATTATCATTATAAATGTTTTTTCCAATAGTCTTTTAAAAATTTCAAACAAAGATGACCACAGTTTATAGTTCCAAACTTTTGATACTGTACATAATTATAGTTTACAGTCATGTACCTTAAATAATTTATCAATTCTAACGGTGGCTTTAGATTACCAAAACTATCGAAATATTCACAGTAGTCGTTATGTTTAACATAGGCTACCCAATGGGTTCCGGGATTATCAGAACTATCTAAATTTATAATGGCACACTCGATCTTTCTTGGTTTTGAAGGAAGTGCATCTCTCATGAAAACTCCTCGAAAGTGTGGAATATCAGTAGCATGCTCTAATATATCAAAATTAGTGAGAGGGCGTCTGGGTAGCCGTTTTATTAGTTTTTTGAAGGATTCAGATATAAACAAGTTCCTTTTTTACGGGGCTTGATATACAATCCTTTTCCTAGAGCTACAGCTTCCATCATCTTGTTATGTCGTTCAGATTCTTGAAGATTTTTTTGAGCTGCCTTGTAATCATTGACTGCTTTTGCTATACCAGCTGCACCTCCAGCAAGTGAACCAAGAGCTGATAATCCAGCGAAAATTGGAATCAGAGGTAAGAGACCACCACTTTTCGGAATAGGAATACACCGGGGCAACCGTATTCCTTTTTTATTTGTAAACAATTTTTTCGCAGCTGCATGAGCCAATTTTATAGCAGAATGATTGTCTTTAAATTTTAGTTTTTTTAATTGAGACTGTATTTTTTTTACAACTGGCATAAATGATCTAACCCCAGCTCCAGCCTTAAGTTTTGCTTTCATTACTTTTTTTACAATTTATGAAGCTACTTTTTCTCGTTTTCTACCATCCTTTGATTTCAATCTTTTCTTAGCCATATTCAAAAGTTGTAAATCGGCTTTGTGTCGAACACTCAAATCACTGTTATTATAAGCAATGTCGTGATACATACAAGCTTCATCTAATTTATTTATACCTCGATCACCTCTTTGTAATCGTTTTTGGAGTTTTGTCCCGGGACCACAAAACTGATAACCAGGGAGATGTAACTCAAACGGTAATTTATTTATTAAGTTGTTAATAATACCACTTCCTCCCTTCATTGAGGTCTTTCAAGTGAGTTATATCTAATAGCGATGCCTTATTTATATTACAAAACAAGTGCATTTTTGTCCACCCAACTATTTTCTTCGTCGCTGAAACCTAACCATTTAACAAAAAGTTTTCTACCTTTTCTTTTTAAAACTTTTTCAATGAGATAAAGATCAGGAAAGTTAGTTTTTTGTAATTCATATTCATAGAAAGATCCTAAAATCCTCTGTCTGTGTTTATCTTCTAAATAGTAAGTAGGTGGATGCGTATTATTTGCCTTAACTATAACAAATATTTCCGTAGACCAGTTAGGAGTATAACCTTTGTAAAAATCTTCTTTATATTTGCTAATACGAACATGATCACCAAGTTGAAACTTAGGTTTACGAACTATTTTAGGTTTCTGTGTTTTAATTATGTTAGACTTTACAACCATCTGGTTTTCTTTGTTAACTTCAAAAGGTTTAAATTTTGTTATACGGTGAGTAGTATTATTATAGTTTTCAACAACCGAATCTAAATTTTGACCCAGCCATTGGTAATGACCGTGCAAACTGAAAAGTTTGTAAAGGTTGTGTTTTAACGTTCGTATTACTCGTTCTACAATAGAAGCTTTTTTTACAGAGTAGGTAGAATAATGGTTTATATTATATTTTACTAACATTTTTTTGAAAGTATCATTATAAAACTCCTTGCCTTGATCAGTTTGTAAATATTTAGGTTTTCGTAAAGAATTGGTTAGTATCTTTTGCAACGCATGTGTAACACATTGTTTCTCTTTTGATTTTGAAGGATTTACCCACACATATTTTGATAAAGTATCTATAACTATCAAAATGTATTTGAATCCTTTATTAAAATGTGAATATTTCTGAAAATCCATAAGATCAGCTTGCCATAAATCATCTATTCCTTTAATGATTGTACATCGACGCGGAAAATTTCTTCTCGCCGCTTTGTGAAGTTCAATGACGATGTCTTTTTTACTCATTTTTATTTTTTTGTTCAATCAAATGATCTATCTCTGCTTTAGTATAATATAAATTACTTAAACGATTCGAGGTTACCTTTTCCAAGGTATTAAGATACTTTTTAACATCAAGGGATACTTTTTTTATTTCGTCTCTTATTTCTTGAATTGTTTTGTCTAAATAAGCTTTATTTACTGCTTCGTCGTCTTCTTCCGGATTCGTTAAACCTTTCAGTTTTGATGATTTCAAATCGAAATGTCCTGTATCTGACTTTACTAATGATTCGCTAAAATTATCAATATATTCTGCTAATCGTAGACGCTTGTGAATATGATGTCCAAACTTGTCAATGTTCATTGTCTCACTGAGGGTTTATCCATACTAAACCATTTCCCTGTCGAACGTTGTTTATATTTTACATCTTTGATTATTCCTGCTTCCCACAGTTCTTCCATAATTGCGATAATTTCATTGTCTAAGCCAGTGTTGCCCGCATCTTGTGAGGCGAATAATATTTTCAAACGTTCTACTAACTCATTTGGATCATCCCAATAAACCAAGTCCGTATTTTTTTTCACTTTTTTTAGTACGTTAATACCTTCTCCATGTGAAAGACTTTCCACACTTGTAGTTGCATTTCTAGAAAACTTAAATAAAGGTTTTATAATATTCATGTACTTAAATCCTTTATTGCTGTTTATTGGTTTGGATGAATCACAATTGCGTCTGTGTGCATTAGTTTCTATTAAAAGAAGTTTATAATTATTTAAATCTTCCTCTGTAGTAATTTTTAAATTTGGTTTCTTTTTAAACAAGAGCTCTTTTAATCCATCTGTTTTTTTCAATGTGTACTTTCCTATTTTTAGAATTTTAGCATCATCATAAACGCGGGTTCTACCAAGCATCAATTTCCCGCGTTCATTTCTAATTCCAAAAGGTATATTATCTATTACATCCGATGATGTTGACCATGATAGTGTATGATCTTTAACGTTTGGTGATGACTGAAAAGACTTGAATGACTCCTCGCTGGCATTGTGATCTTCGGATGGTCTTACTGTATGTGTTTTGTTTTTGTGTAAGTCATTGTCAGATTCTATTTCTTCTTCTTCACTATATCCATCATTGAAATCTTCACTAGAAGAGGACAAGGTCTCGCTTTGATCTTTCTTTTTTTTCACAAGATACATCGATTGATTTTTATGCTGTTGATGTTTTACTTCATTTTTATTCACTAACAAGGCAAGAGGGTCGACTATAGGCTTAAATATGGTTTCCAGAGCCATATTTTTCGAATTTCTCGCTTCCTTTATCATCCCAACTTTTCTTTTTACAGCTGCAGCAGACTTTACTATTTGTTGTTTCAAATTTTTCTCCATTTTAGATAGAGTACTGCTTGGTTCTGAATCATGAATGAGAGTAATTCATTCACAGTGTATCAAACTGTTATGTACGTTATTCTAGTATTATAAATGTATCAAATTTCAACCTGTAGCATCCGTTATTTCTTCCACAATCTTTATTTATCACAAGAGAAGTAAGGCTTATTCCAAACAGCTGAGCACATTTCTCGAAATTGAGACCAGGACATATCAGAACCAACATGCTCATCATAAACGTGTTTCAAATTAATGTCATCTTGTTTAAACAATATAATGAGATTTGCATTGTCCCTTACAAGCTGTTTGGGTATTTTCGTATAAGTCTGATTTATATAAAAAGAATCAATGTTCTTATGACGTCCCATAGCAAAATAATCCCTTATGTTATTTTGATTTTCACATGCAACGTCGTCAAAAATGATAATAGAATCAGGTGAAGCCTCATGTGGACTCAATATTTCACTGTTATGGTTGTATTTATTATATGAAATTGCGGGCACCATATCTAAAACTTTTTCACCTATTTCGCCTGGTACAAGGATTTTGAATAAACATACAGGTTATGAAAATGTAAACCGTCTTTATGCAGTAATAAACTTTTCACTAAATTGGTTTTCCCGCAATTTGATGGACCGCAAACGACACAGCGAATTGTATTGGGTAGTAATCTACCATGTCGATTTGACTCAGTCGGTAAAGGAGAATAAACGCACTCTAATTTTAAAGATTGTTTTTGTTTCACAAACTTCATCATCAGTTGAAAGCTGTACAAGACTAGATACAGCTACGATGTTTTCAAATGAATGCGTTAAAATCATGATACATAGATATTATATAAACAGACGGGCGGTGCTTGGTGCATAATATTTAGATGAAATCAACGACCAATGAACACAATCATGTCATGAATGTGATGTATATTGGGTGTTCTACCTCACCGCAGTGAGTGAGGGCATCAGCCCGAACGAGCGAAGGTGGGGTAGAATGCCCAATATACACCTACTGATGTTCTTCTTTAGTAATTGTTTTCTGTGGTTGCCGGCCTTTAAGAGCGGGCTCCCTAAGATAAATCCAGCGCTAGCTCCGCCCAGCCCGCCCCGCCACCCGCATGCCACACTCGTTACACTAGCGATACATTAACAACCAATTCAAAATTCGCGCGCGCGCAGGTATGAATAGATAGAATGAATAGAGCCTTTTCGACAATTTTTTTTCAACTTTATTCAGTAATTTTAAAGACAGATTATTCATATTTTTTATGAGCAGTAGTATGTTAACTTTGATTATAATATATTGAAGATCATGTTTGTACTTTGTATACCTATTTCATTTTTTATTTATTTATTGTTTCAATTTTATTTTTTTTATTTATGTAAGTTAACTTTATCATTATGAAACTACTTCGGGAACAGTAGTGTAAATTATATTTGTCAAGCCGGATTGCAATGTAAATAATTGTATTATTATAATGTTGTTGTTCTTTTTATTTGTTTTATTATAATGCACAAAGACACACTTCAATTTTACACATTTTAGTAACCCCCGACGCAAAACTAAGGGTGTTGCAAGTTTAACCCCTCAAGCCCCAAGCGGCCATATTTGGCCGCACCTAAAAACTCGCTATTCCGTCGGACCCCAAGCGGCCAAAATATGGCCGCGCTAGCCGCGCTCTCCACTTGACTTTGTACCGTGTTTTGATACACTTAGAGACTACTTTAGTATGAACACGGTTGATTATTTCGGTCTTGTGGTACATTTTATGCATCGTGAACGCAAAATTTAACATGAATTGCTTTTGATTTTTTTTTCCTATTCCGCAAATTTAAATTGACAGCACCTGCTGTCAAAATTTTTAGACATTTCGATGCCAAGACTGAGAGGTTAACGTGTGTATTTGAGTAATTTGTTTATCTGTACGAATTATTGTATCTTCCGAACGGATGCACCGATTTTGATTTTGTTTTTTTTTTTATTCGAGAGGTCTCTTGATCGAGAGTGATTTTGAGCCAGAATCTATCAATCAATAAAAATGTTTTTACTTTTTTAAGAAGAATTGTGTTTTAAGAAAATCTGTTTAGCCTTTTGAAGATCATTATCTCTACATAGTCGGGAAAAGGATTTGAGGAACTTTCATAAGTCTGATCGATTCAAAATTTGATACCCTGTTACATAAATGATATTGAAAGAACATGGTAACTTTGACCTGATGCTGCAGCATCTGCAAGAATAACTAATTCCTTACCAACTGTTATGTATGCATACATCCTCCTTGCCCGATGTATGTTGATGAGTCTTCTTTGTGGTATTAAACGTCAGTGTGTTAATGGCCGTCTTGTTTTATTGTTCCCCGTTTTACATACTTTACATTGGCGACGAGGAATCCGGAATTAAAGAGTTAAAAAAATGTCGTGTATCAACTTCGGGATTTTAAATAATTTTGACCACAGTCTTCAAACGTGGAAAACCTGGAAGAGTAGATTCACACAATAGCTTATCGCGAACGATTTTGACGCAGTGAAAGATGCAGCGGGGGTAAAAAGGCGAGCTATATTATTAAGTGGACTCAGCGAAGCCACGTACAAACTCGCATCAGATCTTGTACTGCCTAAGGAGATCCAAACTGTGCCATTCGAAGACATATTGTCAGTTCTTGACAACCATTTTACTCCGAAATCAACGGGGTTTAGCGAGCGCCACAGGTTTTATGCCGCTACACAGAACCCGGCGGAGACTATGTCGCAACGGGCGACAAAATAAAAAAAATAAAAATAAATGAACAACTCACAAGTCAACAAATCTTCCAAACTTGCCGCGCTCGATTCGGTTCGGTTAGCAAGTTATTTACATTAAAACTATTTTAACGGGACCTAACACGATTAATTTTTGTAGGTAAGTACATATCTACTTACTGCTTGACGTTTCGGCCGCGATGCTGCGGCCGTGGTCACAAGCGAACTGGCGGTGCGCGGCGTCGTCGGCTCGGGCGGGTATTTGTTTCTTCATCCACCCTCCCAATTTTACTTAAATTGCCACAGTGTAATGAATCATCAGCATCACGACTCCGGCACACTACACTAACAGTATCGGAGTTTCTTTTTATAGACAGATGTCGCGGTTTGCATTTGCTAATCACTGGATTCCACGCTGATGATAATTTAAACCCGTCCTCCCGATTGAATTTTTTTTTATATTTCTTGATCTCAATCGCTTCACGTACTATCCTGCTATGATAATAACGATCGGTGGAGAGGATTTTAGGATCATGTAACTCCATCCAGTAATTAACTCCAGCTTCCAGCAGATGTTCAGCTACCGCCGATTTGTCTATTTGTCGATTTTTGACAGCAGCGATGTGTTCCTTGACACGTTCTGCGATAGTCCGCTTAGTCTGTCCAATATACGAACTACCACAGCTACAATCGAGTTTATAAACTCCCGGTGTTTGGAAAGGTATGACGTCTTTAGGCGACCGCACTTTGTTCGATATTTGGCATAACGGAGTTGTATACAGTCTTAATGGAGAAGTTTCTTAGTACTGTTCCAATTTTGTCCGTTATGCCTTTTATGTAAGGTAAAAACGCTGCCTTGCGACTCACTTCTGGACGATTTTTTTTATTTTTTTTTATTCCACAACGGGTAAGCGCTTGGCCTTCATCTCACCTGCTGGTAAGTGACGATAAGGCCGAAGGTGGAAGCGCGCTTCACCCGGAATCCGCAACCACGAGGATCTGGCTATCTTATCTCAAACTGTCGGAACACAACAAAGCTATAAACATCGTTGTTATGGCGACAGACTTAGATAAGATGGTGGTAGCTAGCCAGGCGGACTTAACAGCCCTACCACCAACCAAACCGAGCACACAAAGATGTACCCCCCGCTGGGAATCGAACCCGGGACCTCTGGGTCTAAAACCGGTGGCTTAGCCACTAGACCACAGAGGCGGTTAAAAATTTTACAACAAAGTACCAAATGATATTCAGAAATTAGATCTTAATAAATTTAAAATCAAAATCAAAGAAAAGCTTTATAAAAAAGCTTGTTATAAAGTGTCAGATTACACAGAAGACAAAACAGCTTGGATCTGAAATGCTCCAAGCACTCCAACAGCTATTTCTAATAGTCTTTATTTAATTGATACTACATTGTATTGTAGTTTTGTATTGCTACATTTATTATTTTTTAAATTCATATTTTGTATTGACCTGGTAACGACATATTCTTTTTTTGTGTGTAAATGTCGTTGCTTTTGTGCGATGTGGTTTCTTGCGCCCATTCTTTGCCACAGTTAAAAAAGTATGTCCTGAATGGGTGGTAGGTTAAAAAAGATTTGGAAGTACTTATTATTTGAGTTCATTGAATAAATATATTTTGACTATTGACTATTGAAAGCGTTTTATTTTCTTATGCAAAGCTCTTAGTATCATTTATATTATTGTATGTACTTACATTGATTATTAATTTTGAAGGACTACAGACCATCGTGGCGATGGTTTAACAGCCTTAGTCAAATAATTTTTTAAATAGGTACCTAAGTCAAAAATCCTTAACAAATCTGCTTATAGTTTTAGAGCTATCGCAGATTAGCACAAAAAAAAATAGGTCAGTAATATTATGTGATAGACTACGGCAAGACTTACGATAGGTACCCAAAATCTACGTACCTACTGAAATGGATTCAAAATTATACTTATACTCATACATTACGCCTTAAATACTTCGAATCTCTTTTTTTCCTCGAAACATATTTTTTATTTATCTTGTTGCCCATAATTTGGCTAGTCAAAACGACTTGCTAAACAATTAGTCGTACGTAATAAATTATTAACGTAAGCAGCATCTCTGTCACGTGCGCTAGCGAGTTGCACAGGTCCACCGTTCATGACGCGCATTGCGGGACTGCTGAGAGCAATGTTGCCAGCGATGTGTTGTCAAAAGTTACCTGAAATATACAAAAAGTAACCTTTTCAATTTTTTAGTACTTAGTATAGTACAACTTACTTAGTAAAGGGAAAGAAAGAGATGATGGTTAAATTAACTTACAGAATAATGGCTAATTTATTAGGTAATATTTCCCTCATTCATAACTTGCATTTTAATATAATGTTAAAATAATCAATAAACATTTTTATTTTGATTTAATTTTTTTGGATTTACATGGATGACATTTTCATGATCGCTAGTTGACTGATTGGCTAGGTAGAGGAGAGTTAGTTACCGATTTCAACTAGTCGCACTATAACAATCCTCTCGATTTGTTATCTTTCTATTTAACAAAACAACAGCACATCCAGGCAGGCAAAAACGAGCGACTCAAACGAAATGAACTAAGTACTTAGTAAATAAGTACACAATAACAAAAACTACGTTAGTTAATAGTTACTTGTCTCACTCACGCACGGCGGTCACGACGAATGATCGACGACGAATCCGATTGACCGGGCGGCCGAGTAAGTGCAACGGATAGATGAATTTATTAATTATTGGTTTAAAAGGGAAAGATGTTTTTGAGTTGTTGCACACTCCGTTTCACGCAAATTCTGAAAAATCACCTAAATGTCACCTTTTGTGTGGTGTAACCTAGAAGTAACCTCACCGCTCTTAAAATCACCTAAAAGGTTACAAAAGTAACCTTCTGGCAACGCTGGCTGAGAGTGCGCTCGCGTAGATTTTAGAATAATTCTATTTCTGCAGTAGTACGGTTGAATATTGCGTGCGCCGCTTCAACACGCTTAGCGCAGAAGTAAATGACGTAAGTCACAAAACTGTTTTCATTTATAATTCGATTATTATGTACTCAATTGAAAAGTGGTCGTACCAGTCCCTAACTAACTATCTTAGTAATATATTCGTTGTATTTTTATACGTAAGGCTCTATAACGTAAAAAGATATACGTAATAATATCTCAAAAACTCATCATTTTCGATAAATAAAAGTATCGTACATAAACCAATATTTTTTGTTTTTGCTTTGCTCAAGCCTTAGTCAACTATACAAAGAAACATATACTTAAATTTGACATGTCTAGTATGCTGTACACATATGATAATTTATCTTCGAAATCGCTACTCGTTAAGGCAGCCGCCTCTGGTATAGGCTCGTTTCTTGAAGATTCCTAAGTCGTAACGGTCCGGAAATACCGCCGCCGAGAGCTGGTTCCATAACACTGTAGTACGAGGAAGAATACCAATTAATAAGCAACATGTCATTGATATGCAGAAGAAACAGAGTAGGGGATAACACACCCCTGCGGGACACCAGCATTCACGGGCTTCATGTCAGAGCAGGAACCGTCGACTACGACTCTGATGCTACGCCCAAAAAGAAAGCTGGCGACCCACGAACACAATTTCTCAGGCAGCCCATATGATGGAAGTTTAGAGAAGAGCCCTATGCCATACCCTGTCACTCTTTCGCTACTTCCAAGCTAACTGCCAGTGACTCCCCTTTACTTTCAACTGCCTCCGCCCATCGGTGAGTAAGGTAGGTACACGAAAAGATCACCAGCCGAACGACCGCGACGAAAACCATACTGGCAATCACTTAGTAGCTGATTCTCTTCTAGTTACCTCAAGAGCTGGCGGTTTGTAATGGACTCCATTACTTTGGAGAGCAAAGAGGTGATGGCTAATGTCCAACTACAGATTTGGACGGACTGAGCGAACGCCATTTTTCGGAATAAGCTGTCTTCCAAGAACTTGGGACAACGCCAGTAGTGTAAGAGAACCAAAAAAAGGGCGTTAGAACCGGTGGCAACTCAGGAGCACACGCCCGAAGCACAATGGGAGGAACTGCATCAAGCCCTTTCGACTTATGGAAATCAAGATAAAAAATAGCCTTACGAACTGACCTTTGTAGGAACCGAACGTTTGACATTGAACTAGCGCAATGTGGTAAGGTTGGTGGAGAGTTTTCCCCACCATCCAAGGTCGAGTTTGATGCGAAAAGAGTGCCCAAGAGATCGGCTTTCTCTTTTGCAGTATGGGCCAGGCAGTCATCGGTCTTGTGCAATGGTGGTAGGGACGGCTGTCAAAAAATCCCTAACATAGATTTGGCGAGAGACCAGAACGCACGTGTACCCGAAGGAAGACGCACTAACCTCTCGCCAATTCTACCTATGAATGATGACTTCGCATAGGTAATGTCCTTTTTTAACATGTTGATTGCCACAAAACCAGACACAATTAAAATTTAATTGTTTGTCGGTCACCGGTGCGGTGACCGCCATGGCGCTTAAAGTCTTAAAGGAAGAGGTACAACTTTGCCACCAACTTTGAGAAGAAAACTCGCCACCACGGGTAGGACCGATAGAAACTTCGCATCCCATCCCAATCCGCTGACATTTAATGCCAGATTCGACGGCTGGCCGCTGGATGCATTTTTAAAGTTTCTGTGAGAGGCACAGTACTACGAATCAGACAGTGGTCTGACGATCCTAATGGTGCATCAACAGAAACTTGATAGCCGTCTGGGTGCAAGGTCAGCAGAAGGTCCAATAAGGAAGGAACCCGCGTAGGCTCAGTTACCAATTGGGACAGACTTAGGACAAAGCGAAGTCATGAACGGCTCTAGCCGCGTGGTCAGTTGTGCGTAAACCAAGCTATTCGACATGGTGAGCATTGAAGTCTCCCTATTCCCATAAAATATATGTTATGTTTTGTTCAGTCCGAGAAAAAAATAATGTTTTTATTTATTATGGATGTTTTTATATTTTATATTTAACTCGATAAGATTGTTATGTCATTTTTTATACTTAAGTTGCAGTGATTTCAGTTTACTTTGCTATTTTTTGAGAAGTAGAAAACTTCGTTGAAGTTTTTAAAAGAGTGATTTTTGAGATAACACTCTAGTATGTAGTTGTTAACGAAAGCTGTCACAGTTAAGAATAAACAAGTAAAAATATTGTTTAACTACGATTTTGCAATGTTTCCAGATTTACTTTTTAAAGGGTTAGGTACTTGGTTCAACTCTTGTAACAGCTTTTATTGACGAAAATATTCTGTGATCTGATTTTTACAATATTTTAATAATTATTAAGGATGCACGTAGTGCTACAAATCTGTTATGAGAATTACCTAGAAAAATTATAACATTAGTTACCTACGTACTGATGTGCGTTTTTAACATGACTGTTACTTACCTATCTATTTACGTTTTTTTATTTGTCAATAAAGAAAATTAAGTTAATTGTAACGGCTTTTTATTTGCTGGTCCACATAATATGTCTGTCTTTCGTTTCTACTTGCAAGGTACTTATCATATTTGGACCTCGCTAATGGCATGACTGTTGCCCTAGGGAAGGAGGAGTGCTAAAGTACCTAGACTTAGGTCATGGTGATCATGCACCTTGTAGTAGGTAATCAAAATGGTATGGTTGTCTGCTACTAGGGGTTAATATAGGCGGCAAAATAAAATTAACTAAAATGAAGATATTGACAAGAACAAAGATAGGGATGGTAAGTATGTCATAACTACAAAGAAATCGGTAGTTTGTTATAAAAAATATAGTCAACGGTACGAATAATTGTAAAAAATCCATTTTATTATCATTGTTACACATTGTCCGGCTTACATCGTATTATTTCCCATATCCGACACAGTCGAAAATTAATAGTCCGGTAATCATTGTAGGATGTCCCACTTCTGACATAATTGAGAATTAAAACTCCGAAAAACATTGTAGGATCTCCCACTTCCGACATAATTGAGAATTAAAATCCCAATTAACATTGTAGGATACTTTATTATTATTTTTTATAATAGATGGGTTTTCTCTTTGCCACATTCTTATCCGTAGAATTAAGAAGAGGCAGACGATGGAGCGAGGTTGCCCAGAAGCAGCCTATTCACTCGGGCTTTAGTGATGTTGGGGGGATAGGCACTCGGAAACAGACGGACAGACGCCGGCAGGGAATTCCATACCTTGACATTATGAATGAAGACGAATAGCGCTTGGTGCGTATGAGTGCAATATCAGCCAAGTAAGGGTGATAGTAACCCGCCGTACGTCTGGACTCCCGTTGGTAGAAAGGTGACGGTGGCATGAAATCGTTTAGCTCAACAGCACACTCTTCGAAGTACAACCTGTAAAGTACCGACAAGCAAGCAACTGAGCGACGGTGAGCGAGACTGTGAAGCTTGGTTTTCATTCACAAGCTTATCGCCATCTATAGTTTCCTGGCTCTGCGTTTCACCGAATCGAGCGCGGCAAGTAGATTTTTTGCTGAGCCGTCCCAAAGGTGGCATACTTCTATAATACTCAACGCACGACCGGACTTGTGCTTTAAATAGAGTTAGAAGCTGTCCCGGCGTGAAATATCGCTTAACCAGAACACCCAGCTTTTTGGCCGCCATTTGAGAATTGATTTCGAAGTTGTCGCTAAAGTTGAGATTGGAGGTCAACTTCATGCCGAGGAGATCGAGGTTGTCGGTAATAATTGGTACATACACCCCGGAATGTAGGAGCCAGGTTAAAAGGACTCCATTTGGCAGAGAACAAACACGCCTGCGTTTTGTTGTTACCAATTTTTTTTTCGCTGGTACTTTTTAGTGTATAGACGCTTATAAAACTGCTCTGCAAAAATAATTTATTTTAATTAGTAAAAAGGCGCTTACAGTCTTAATTTTTCTTAAATGTACTGGTAATATGTACCAGTGAGTGTTGGCACAAAATAATTTACACTTCCACTCTCATCGCTACCATCACTGCCACTTCTCACTATATTAAGAATCTGCATAATAATTGTTTGTTGGTCATGGACACTGCTGACGTCAATGATACCATCCAGGACGTCACCACCATATTTCACACCCGCATGGAAGAGTTTAAGTCGTCAGTTCCAGGAGCGCAGCTACAGACTGTGAAGGCTTTGTCGGCAGACTATCAGCAATTTGTCTTTTGTTTTGAAGGCTGTAAATACTCTTAAGATGCAGCTGGATCTACTCAACACTAGCATGGATTGGCTTGAAACACACTAGACGAAAGGTGTTACTGCTTCATGGCTTGCCGGAGGATTCCAAAGAGAATGCTGGTACAAGAGCGCACGAAGTGCTCAGAAAAATTAAGCTCACACAACTTCAACCGGAGTGCAAACTTGTCACCGTCTCGGAGCAGCCAAAAAAGACAGGACTCGGCGGCCTTTGTAAATACGCTTTTCAAAATATGGACATCGAGCTGCTGTCTGGACCGCTAAGACGGCTTTGAAAGGCAAAAGAATCTCACTGACGGAATCTGACGAAGTTCAGGCAAAACATTTTTTCTGCTGCCCGTAAGCATTTTGTGTTAGGGTTTTACTACGTAGGGCATCGATCTCATTGCATGAAATAATACAATATTTAATATCAGTATCTTTATGAATTTACTCAGTCATTTCTCTATTTGACAATGCAAAACAATATCAGTTGCTAAGTCAAGCAAAACCATAGATGACATGACAGGGCAGTGCCAGCCAGTGCTCACACTCCTCTTCACGTCACGTTCACGTACTTCGCAATTTCAGCAGGCGCGGACCAGCTAAAGCCTTGGTGAGCAGGTCTGCCTACATGTTTTCTGTCCGAAGATAATTGACTTCTATTAATCTTTCTTGGATACAATTTCGTATAAAATGCATCTTAAGGTCGATGTGTTTCGACTTAGACGTCACGATTTCATTTTTGCTTAGTTTTAGGGCGGCTTGGTTGTCATTCAATACGACAATTCGTTCATAGCTAGCTCCTAAGTCTTTGTACAAACTTCTTAGGTGGATCGCTTCTTTTGCTTCAGTCAGAGCAACATATTCAGCCTCAGCTGTGGATAGAGCGACGCTTCTCTGTTTTTTAGACATCCAACTTATAGCTGTCCCAGCATATTTGAAACAGTAGCCCGAAAATGACTTTCGATCGAGCTTACATGCACCCCAATCTGCGTCTGTCTTCAGGTCTAAACCAGTATTTCTGAAAATCAGGCCGACGCTCTTCGTTCCTTTTAGGTAACGCAGTACCCTGTTTTCGTTTTTAAAGTGCTCTTCTCCATAGTAATCATTAAATTGAGAGAGGTAGCTTATGGCGAACATTATGTCAGAGCGAGTTGCCACTGCCATATACATGAGGGTGCCAATTAAGTTTTTGTATAGAAGATTTAGCCTGTCATCTCTTATACCTTTCTCTAGTTTATTGCCTGGTTCTATAGGCGTAAATACTATTTTGCAGTCTTCTATTTTAAACTTTTTGAGAGTTTCTTCTATGAACTTTTCTTGGTTTAGTTTAATTTCGCCTCTTTTGTATGTTACGTCAATCCCAATCAGGCGTTTCGGTGCTGCTTAATCTTTTAGCTTAAATTTCTCGTTTAACATGTTTTTTATTTCTTGTAGCTTTCGTGGGCACGAGTAGACTATCAAAAGGTCATCGACATATATAACTATTATTATCTTGACTCCTCTTTTCTCCAGTAAGTATAAACATGGGTCAGCTTCTGAGGCATTAAAAACTATGTTTTTCAGTTCTGTGTCGAGCTTTTTGTACCATTGCCTCCCTGCCTGCTTGAGTCCGTACAAAGCTTTTATAAGACAGCAGACTTTCTCGTTGGGATTCTTCTTTATGTCTTTTAACATATTCATTGTTTTATGGTATTTTGCCAGATCTTCTTTTTTACTTTCGTCCACCATGATTTCTGTCAGGTATTCTTATAAATAGTCCGGGTATTTCATTACTATTTTTTCTTCTAGTTCACCATTTAGGTATGCCGTTGTTACGTCCATCTGGTTTAATCTTAATCCTTCTTCCACTGCTATTCCAATGATAGATCTGAATGAACTTAGTTTAGCAACAGGAGCGTACGTTTCGTTGTAGTCAACGCCTGGTCGCTGAGTAAACCCCCGTGCTAAGTCTGGCCTTTTTTGTAATGTTGTTGTCTGGTCCTACTTTATTTCTTAGAACCATCTTGTAGTCCACAACTTTAAAATCTTTATTTTTCTTTTCTACTTTCCAGTTTCCATTCTTGACATGTGCTCTTATTTCGGCTTTTATTGCATCATGCCAGTAGTTATCATCTTCATTTTCTTCAGATAAGTTACACATTTCCGAAAGTAAATTACTTTCTTCAGTTTCATCCAGTATAAAATCTTTGGTCCACGCTGGTTGATGCCTTTCTCTTTGTGGCCTCCCATTAACAGGTGTTTCTACTGTTTCTGATGCGTCATCATAAGACTCTATTTCGTCTACGGAAAAAATGTCATCTTCTTGATTGTTCGGATTTTGCAACGTGTTTTCATTTTCAATGTTTCCTATGTCTATTAGAGGTGTATCTTTCTTATCTTTAGCTTTTTCTTTGTTTCGTTTTTCAAATATTTTCTGATTTTGTTGTTTTTCATTTCGTAGCTCTGATCTCCTTTGTCAAAATACATTTTATCTATGACTTTTATGTCCCTGCTAATTATTACACCATCATCTTCAGGTATGTAAACTCTGTAAGCCTTTGAGGTCGATGAGTATCCCATAAATACACCATCTTTATTTTACTGAGTAAGCTTTCCTCGTTTATGCTTTTTTAGTACGAAGGCCATTCTGCCATATACGTAAAGATGATGTGCACACGGTGTTCGGCCAACCCACTTCTGAAACGGTGTATTGCTATCTAGAGCTTTGGAAGGGCTACGATTTATTAGATAATTTGCAGTAGCTTCCGCTTCCGCCCAGAGTTTTTTTATCAAGCGATCGATTTTTTCTCTCGCTGATCCCGTTTTGCTGAGGAGTGTAAACGGCGGTCAACCTTCTTTGGATGCCGTGCAGTTTTAGATAATCGTCAAACTCTTTATTACGGTATTCTGTACCATGGTCTGATTGCAGGTATTTTATCTTCTTATTGTGGTATGTCTCAACTTCATTTTTATAATCTTTAAAAATACTGAATAAGTCACTCTTTTTTCTTTATAAAAACGTGACAGTAAAGAGTGAAATCGTCTATAAATGTGACGTAATATCTGGAGCCTGCTAGTGTCTCACACTCAAAAGGTCCACAAACGTCGCTGTGAATTATTTCGAGCTCATCCGCTGTGTATAGATCATCGTGTCTTGTGAATGGTAGTCGTGATAGTTTGTCTTTAATGCATGTCTCGCATGTTTCTAACTTTTCGTTAGTAAAGTTTAAGCCATACATAAGTTCGTCTTTAGCCATCATCTTTAAATCTTTTTCATTTATGTGGCCAAGCTTGCGATGCCATTCCATGATGTCATTGTCCATTTTTGGTGTGTAGTGTGCAGTCTCTTTCTCTTTAAATTCAATAGGGTAGAGCCCATCTTTCCTTTGTGGTGTCAGTGCCACCTCTCCACTTTTTGTTGTGACGTAGGCTTTGTTTTCTCAAAAACCACTTTGTTTCCTCTGTCCGTTATTTTTCCGACAGATAATAGGTTCACTGACACATCTGGAACACACAAGGTATCATTAAAATTGTAACCTTGTTTTTCTGTGTCTACTGTGACTCTTCCTATTCCTCGAATTTCGGCTCGTATGGTTATTTGATACCAACTTCAAAGTGCCATTCTCAGGGTTCATGGAAGAAAACATCGATTTTACGCCACACATGTGAGATGGACACCCGCTATCTAAACACCAGGTATTTTCACTGGTATTTGAATTTGCAGTGCTAAGACAAACATTAAAGTTTCTGCTCTTGTTTATGTTGTCTTTGTCGTTGGCATTTTTCCTCTTTCCCCAACACGTCTCTGTAGTGTGACCCTTACGTTTGCAACTCTTGCAGTATAACCTTTCTTTATTTTTCTTAAGGTAATATGCTTCTGCGTTTTCAGGTTGTTCGCTGCCACTCTTGGCCTGATATTCTTCAAGGATTTTTACTTTTAGAACTTCAGGAGAGGTCATTGTGTCTCGAGACTCTATAGCTATTCTAAAGTTTTCAAATGTTGTCGGCATGCTATATAGAAGCATTATACTGAGCAATTCTGAAGGTATTTTTATATTCATATCTGCGAGTTTGTCTACAACATCCATGAAGTTATTAATATGATCACGAATGTCTTCTTCTGCGGTCATTCGCTTAAGAATTAGTTGTTTCACCAAGGTTGCTTTTCTTGAGGGTCCAGTGCTTTGATAAGTAGCTTTTAATTTGTCCCATACTGCTTTAGACGACGTGCAAACTTTAATTTTTTTAATTCGGACGGCGATAACAAAAGTAAGATTTCAGCTCTTGCCTTTAAATCATTTTTGTCGAACGCTGTCTTCGCCGCCGCAACCGCATTAGGTAACAATATTTTCTCGCCGCTTACGATATCCCAATAATCGTTTTTGTCAGTATCTTTATGAATTTACTCAGTCATTTCTCTATTTGACAATGCAAAACAATATCTTCTTCTTCTTTATTCTTCTTTATTCAATGGCGTTTTCTTGATAGATTTCGCCAGTATCAAGTATTCTGCTTAGGCGTTATTGTTTCTCCAAAGTTTCATGAATGCACAAAGTGGATATGGTTAATAACCTAAACTACACTCGGCGTCAAAAAAATCGCACCTCTTAGAAAATCACTTTCAAATGTCATTTACTCTTGATATGCACATGCAGTCGCATTAATTATGATTTTATTTACAAGGTTACTTAATTAACTTAATAAAAAACATTACTTTTCATTATCAAATAAAACCTAATGCAACAAATAAAGTGTCACAAAAATTCGATGCAAATTTTGCTACCCGTGAGAGTTGCTAGTTGCGCTTCCTTTGTGGGTATAAAACGGTCAACACGGGTTCAATGTGGGTCATTCGCTATTCAACCGTTGAAGAGGACACACGCACAGATTTTGATGGATACCACAGCTGATAAAGCCGCTCAAGTGGTTGCACTACTGCAATCAGGGGTGCGGCAGTGTGATGTCGCCCGGCAACTGAACCTGAGCCGTTATTCCGTTCGAAGAGTGTACCAGCGCTTCATAGAGACCGGTGGCTATATCCGCAGACACGGTTCGGGTAGACGTCGCTGCACTTCGGAAAGAGACGACCGGTTCGTTGTGTCGAACTCTTTGAGAAATCGTTTCTCCAACGCTGTTGAGTTGCAACAGCAGCTCCAGGCAGTTCGCAGACGCACCGTAAGCGTATCTACGGTTAGAAGAAGATTGAAGGAGAAGAAGATAGCGGCCCACAGAGCTGCTACGGGTCCAAAATTGACTGCAGCGCATCGGCGAGCCCGCTTGCAGTTTGCTCGTGACCACGTCGATTGGACCCTTGAGCAGTGGAGAGCTGTTCTCTTCTCAGACGAGACGCGAGTGTGTCTTTTCTGCAACGACCGACGGAGAAGAGTATACCGGAGGCAGGGTGAACGTTTCGCCCAAGCCTGCATCCAGGAGACGGTGGAATATGGTGGCGGATCCTGCATGTTCTGGGGCGGTATGTCTGCTGCCGGCAAAACCGACCTTGTCTGCGTCTCCCGGACTGGAGGTGCTCGCGGACAAGGGTCGCTGACTGCTCGCCGCTATGTCACTGAGGTCCTGGAAGTGCATGTGGTCCCCTTTGCCGAATCTTTTGGCGAGGGGTTCACATTAATGCACGACAACGCTCGCGCTCACACTGCAGGCATCGTGAGCGACTTCTTGCAGAGGTCCCAAATCTCTGTGATGCAGTGGCCAGCGCGAAGTCCGGATCTGAATCCTATAGAGCACCTCTGGGACCATCTTAAACGTAAGGTTCGATCTCGGGATCCAGCTCCTTCGACTCTACAGGAGCTCCAAGACGCGGTGATTGAAGAATGGGGGCTTATCCCTCAAGAAGAGCTCCTGAAGTTGGTGAGGTCCATGAGGGACCGTATGGAAGCCGTGATCAGGGCAAGGGGGGGTAACACTAGATTTTAAGTTAATTTTAAGACACTTTTTGTACATTTTTCTTTGTAAATTATCTGTTGTTAATTAGGACTTAATTAAGGATTTTTATTATTTTATTAATTTTAATGTTGTTTGTATAATTATAATTAAACAGAAAGTTAAATTTAATTGTTTTTTGATACTCCTTTTTGTTACCTTTCTAATGATACCCAACACTATCCTCTACATAAGGTTTAAGAATTTTTAAAGATGATTTTTAAAAGGTGCGATTTTTTTGACGCCGAGTGTACTTCTTTAGTATTAATTTTTAATTTAACTGTTGATTTATCTGCGAAAAAGAACATACACAATATATACTTATATAGAATTATTATTACTAGATTAGTATGGACACACAACTTATAGTCTAATTTTATTAGAGGTTAGAAAATCACACAAAATATTAACAAGTGGGGATGTAACATACATGAGTAGGGACTTAAAATTGATAGGCTTAGAAATATATGGAGGGAGCAGATCATATAAGGAAATGGGGTATTTAGGACATTCGAAAAATATGTGATCTGTTGATCCTTCATCTAGTCCACATTCACAAAGTGAAGAGTCTTTGACCCTTATTTTAGCTAAATGAACCGGAGTGCACGCATGCCCCAACCTTAACCGACAGATAGTAGAGGTACAGGTTTTGCCGATGTTTTTGTAATTAAAAAACCAGGGTTTTATTGGAATGAGATCTTGAATTTCCGCGTAATGCTTTCCCACAGTACGACAAGAAGCTCTCCATTGAGTATGCCATTTAGACCTCATATGTTGTTTTGCCAATAAGCCCAAGTCATGAGAAAACACCCTGAAATGAGCGGTACAACCATTTATGGTAGCATCTTTTGCAATACAATCAACCATCTCGTTTCCATCTATGCCTGAATGACCAGGAATCCAAGCTAGACAAACCATCAGACCTTGCTGTTGGCACCTATATAGGGCACTTCTGATATTAAAGATAATTGGAAACTTATGTTTGGATCGAAAGGGGTTTGACGATATGGCTTGGAGGCCACTTTTGGAGTCGGAAAAAATTACGGACTTCTTTATTTTATGTGACTCTATAAATGACACTGCCTCCCATAGTGCAATAGCCTCTCCAGTAAAAATAGAGGTGGCGGGTGGTAGTTTAGAATTTAATATAATTTTGTATCTAGGGATCCAGACTGCAGCACCTACACATTTACCCTCATCAATCTTTGAAGCATCTGTATACATAACCAGCCAGTCGGTCCAGTGGGTATAAATGTGACATTGTAACTGGGCATTAGCATTGGGGCTGTTTTTATGTATATCAAGGTCAAGGATAACATTAGGTTTAAAAGTTAAAGAATGATAGTTGTTATCAAACAAAGGGTTTAAAATGCACTGGTAAACTGGACATGGAAGACGAATAAATTTTACAAAACTATTAAATAGACATGGGTAACTCTTATGGTTCCAATATTTATCATATGATATGTATTCTGACAGTTGATGAAGTTTTCCAATTAGGGGGTGTCTAGAATATTGAACAATTTTGAAAAAAAGTTATCCGCTAGGTACTGTCTTCTTATTGAGAGAGGAGCTTCGGAACATTCTACCTGCAGGGCATTGATGGGAGAGGATTTCATAGCCCCGATTATAATGCGTAGGCATTTGGACTGAATCTTGTCAAGTGTATGTAAAGAAGATTTGAGGCATGGTTCTAGTAAGAAGGACCCGTAATCGAGATGACTTCGTATTAGAGCGTTGTATAATAGTTTCTGGGAAAACGGATGCGCACCCCACCAGGCACCTGATACAGATCGGAGGATGTTAATGTTCTTCTCACATTTTTTGGTAATATGTGCAACATGAGGAACTCCTGACATTCTATAATCAAGCACAACTCCCAAGAATTTAACATTTTCTTTTACAGGAATGGGTCTACTCTCGTACATAATGTCTAAATCAGCAGGGGACCTAGATCGAGTAAAATTGACTACAGTGGATTTATCCACAGAAAGTGATAAGCCATGATCGTCCAGCCAGTCTTTGAGGTAGATCATTGCAGCGTTTAGCCGAGAAGAGGCCAATTCTATATCACTGGCAGATATATATATTGCAAGATCGTCAGCATACTGAAGAACACTGCAGAAAGAGTCCACGGATAACTCAAGATCGTAAGTATAAAGGCTGTACAGTAAGGGACTAAGGACTGAACCCTGGGGAAGACCTTTCCAGACGGATCTCGGTGGAAACAGATTGTTGTTTACGCACACCTGAATGGTTCGATCTGAAAGTAGATTAGAGATAAGATTTACAAGCTTCACAGGTATACTCAGATTAAGCAATTTTTGCCTGAGTTTTGGAAGCAACACATTATCATAAGCAGATGAGACATCTAAAAATACTCCGACCACAGACTCGCGTCTTGAGAGCCCTATCCAAATGTCCGTAACAAAAATACTGAGACTATCCATAGTACTCATGCCTTTTCTGAAACCAAATTGACTTTTAGCCAGATAACCTCTACTTTCGACAATCCATTCTAAGCGGTTCTTAATCATGTGTTCCAATATTTTAGCCATGGTACAAGACAAAGCAATGGGTCTATATCCATTTGGATCATGAGTAGGCTTACCAGGTTTCAAGATTGGAACAATAATTTGAGACTTCCATTCCGCTGGGGGAATTCCCGACATGAAGATGTTGTTAAGAATGCAAAGGAAATTTTCTTTGGTGCTTTGACTACAATTGACTAGAAAGGTGTAAGGGATTCCATCAATTCCTGGGGATGAATCCTTGAGTCCGTCGAGTACAGAAGAAAGCTCCTCGAGAGAGAATGGTGCATCGAAATCGCTTAAGGGGGATCCGGATGTTGTGAATACTGTTAACTCAGAGAGGGATGGTACTGATAAAGGGGCTAGTTTACGACAGAAAGACTCTAACCACTCTGATGTGTCGTTGGAAGTTATGTTGCCACTATTAGATAAGGAACCTCGGAACCTACGAATGTTGTTCCAAACCATTGAAGGAGGCGAACTAGGGGAAAGTGCTTCACAAAACCTTCTCCAACCAGCTCTTTTCTTCTCAGATAAGAGCTTTGTGGCCTTTGCTGACGCCGCGCGGAACTGAATGTAATTATACTCCGTCATAGATGTGGCGTAATTTAATTCCGCTGCCTTTCTTTCCTTACATACAGTAGAACACTCAGAGTCCCACCAGGGGAGAGATGGACGCTTATTTCTAAAAATATTTTTTTTAGGAATTGATTGGCTGGCTGCTAGTAGTAATGCATCTCTAAAGTGAACATAGACATTATGAACAGAATCAGCAGTTATGTCTGTAATACCAATGGGTTCTTGGTCTAAAATGGAACGATATAGACTCCAATTTGCCTTTGAAAGATTGTATTTCAATTGAGGGCGTGGGATTCCCCCTATATTAGGACGAGATGAGCCCAGCATTTCAATGTTAATGGGGAAATGATCACTACCGTGAGAAGTGGGTAGTATTGTCCATTTAAGGCGAGTGGAGAGTGAAGGAGAGCACAGGGAAAGGTCTACTGCGCTTTTCTGGTTTTGGAAAGGGTTTACTCTACGGGTAGGGGAGCCATCGTTCAACACACATAAATTAAAATTGTCACACATGTCTAGAAAGGAGGAAGAGAGATGGTCACAATAGTATGAGCCCCAAGAAGAGTGGTGGATGTTAAAATCACCCATCACAATAAATGGAGGAGGGATTGAAGAGAGAATGGAATGGAGTTCTGTCAGACATGCAGTATCTGGGTGGGGAATATATATGCTTAAGAAGGATATGTTTAAAGTTCTTACTGC
Source organism: Scoparia ambigualis (assembly GCA_963921215.1). NCBI lineage: Eukaryota > Metazoa > Arthropoda > Insecta > Lepidoptera > Crambidae > Scoparia > Scoparia ambigualis. The sequence goes on from OY992507.1 coordinate 19,492,548, forward strand.
TACGGCATTAATGCTTTCACTATGAGGGGGTAAAGTTATTTGGGAGAAAGAATTTTTCCTGGAGATCATGACAGCAGCACCTGCATGACCATCGGTTCTGTCTTCCCGGAGGCACGAATAGCCTGACACTCGGAAATGAGAGCCAGGCTTGAGTCGCATCTCCTGGATGGCAAAAACGTCAGGAGAGTACTTGTTAATTAAATATAAAATTTCATTTTTTTTATTGTTAATACTGCGACAGTTCCACTGAACTATTTGAGCCATTGGGCGAACTATTTGAGCCATTGGGACTGGATAGGGAGAGGAGCTGGGACAATTGAAATCTGACATTGTTCGGTAATTCGGTATCATTAAATCGGTTAAGGAGGTTAATAGTAGTGGATAAGAGTAACGATATGAGGTTATCATTGGGAGCTGGAGGATGCCCTGAAATGGCACATCCATTTTCAAGTCCGGATCTTGGTTCTTCTATGATCTCTCTGTGTGCCTGTCGATTGTAACCTGGGGAAGAGGCTGGCATAATGGGTCGTCTAGGGACAACTATTGTTTTTCTGTATGACGTTGGAGTTAAAGAGGGATTAGGTGTGGATAGGGGGGGGAATCGAGATGAATGGGATTGACTGGGGGCTGTGGACCTAGCTGTATCAGCAAAAGATCTCCTGACTTGGGGAAACCTAGCCGATGCCTCGGAGTAAGAAACGCTTTCCTGAGACATAACCATTTTTATTTGTTTTTGTCTAGCTTGTTCCGGACATGCAGAATCATTAGACCTATGCTGACCAGTGCAGTATAAACAAGTAGGAATTTCCTTCTCACAGGAAATACCTTCATGTGGTTGAGCACATATAAAGCAACGAGCTTGGGACCTGCATTGCGATTGGATATGTCCAAATCTACAGCATTTATTACACTGTATGGTAGGTAAAATATAAGTTTCTAGGGGAAGAGATACATAAAAACAATAAACATGGGGAGGTAATTTTTGACCAGCGAGTGTGAGCACCACGGTTTGTGTCGGAATCCATACTGGGGAGCCATCAACTATAGTCTTCCTGTTAAGTCTACGTGCCTTAATAACAGCTCCAAAGCCTTTAGGTACTTCAATAGATTGTACAAGCTCCTCAAGGGTCCATTCTACAGGTATCTGTCGGAGAATGGCCATTCTAGTGATGCTATAACTTGGGATGATCGCTTCATACTTTGATGGAGAGAGTGCCGGGTGTTCTAGAAAAGCATTAGCATCTAGGTAGGTTTTAAATTCTACAGAAACTCTATTCCTGCCAATGAGTTTGACACCATCACAAACAATGTTTTTTATCTTATTATGAAATAGAAAGTGGCCAAACTTAATAGGGCGAAGTGCAGTACCTGATGAAGGATCAGCAACAACTTTGTTAACATGGACAATGAAAGGGGCCTTGTCTTGGGCTGTGTATTTGCTTTTGGTATTTTGAAACTCGGGATGAACGTAAGACGACTGAATTGATGAGGATGATTGGGACGTATTGGTCTTTTTAGGTGGTTGGGATGCATTTAATTCTGAAGGGGCACGCTTCCTGGAGCTTTGCAAATGAAAGTCTACTTCCATTTGGGTACTTTGGGAGAATAATGGGGGAGATGATTGAGCACATGGCTCATTGTCGCCGCCTCCCGGATCGGGAGGTTCCGACATTCCTTTACTACGGTTAAAAAGACAATTACTCACATACAATAAACAAACACACCACCACAAAAATAATTACACACAAATAATAAGTCAACAGATTAGTTATTCAATAGAAAACACAGATTCAAGTTACGGAACAACACTTTGTGTCAGACACTCCAAAACAATATCAGTTGCTAAGTCAAGCAAAACCATAGATGACATGACAGCTAGGGCAGTGCCAGCCAGTGCTCACATTTTGGCATCAAAAATTGTTGGTCGTCGGACGGCACTATAGTGGTACTGCGCTGCCGGACAAAAGTAGACGGAAAATTACTACGATGACTGAGCTTCAACGTCTACAGGCCAACCACGTCCACGGCAGGCAGCTAAGTTGTTTTTCTACTAAACTTATCTAATCACATGTGAGGTACTCTCAGTTTCGTTACACTTAAACACAAAACGTTGCCGGTGTTTTGGATAATAATTTGTTTTGATACCACCCCGTTAGCTTTATCTTTATTTTTACAAAAACTGTAAGGTATTTTGTTTAAAATTGTAATCTAAAGTTGATGTTGATGTTTTTTATTCAATTCAATTTCCTATTTATTTTCTATGGGGCAATGTGAGCGATAGACCAAACCGTATTACCTTTATCTATGGACCAAACGCTTAATTGAAATGACGTTTAAGCATAACGCGACTTAGGCACACTGCGTTATAGGCATACCAAGAGCAAAGGGATTTAGCCACTGTCTAGTTTTTGGGTAGACAATGTGGTTTAGTTTTTGTTTAAGACTCTGCTTTAAACTTAAAGGCGTTATGCTCATACAAGCGAAAAACCGTCAGAAAATAAGATTTAATTTTGAGGAAGTGTCTACCGAGTTTAACTGTTGAGATACCTGTAACAATAACAAATAGATGGGTTCATAGAATAATAACGCATAGAACGATAGTCTCGTACTAGAAAACTGTCATGGCGTGAGGCAAGAAAAAAATGGATGTAGGAGTAAGTTACGCGTACTATCTCGGCGACACGCACACAAGTGTACAAGTAATGTTGCTAGAGGAATCAGATTTGCCCCAAAAGTAAGGAAATTAGAACTGTAGATAGATCACAGACATATTATATGTCTGTGAGATAGATATATAAGTTTAGATTATTAGTACTGACGCGGGCCGCATTTATCGTGCGTGTTCTCGCTTTCTATGCGTTATTATTCTAAGGATTGGTTAGTAAGTGAGTGAAGCAGATACAATTTGCAGTTACAATTTAATATTATTAGTATTAATGTACGAACACAGCTAGGACATTGATAAAATCAGTATCTACGAACGCTAATACGGATTTAAAATTAATAGGCCGAGGGATACACGGAGGGAGAAGGGAGTATAAGAAGGGGTTATTTTTAGGGCAATAAAAAAATATAACATGTTCTGTCAAGCCCACATTCGCTTAAAAGTGTTAAGGATTCTTTTATACTAAAACCTTTTTACTTTCAGACAACTTTAACTTATGTCAATCAATGTTCTTAGCAACGGTTGTGTTGACTACTAATAAAATGTTTATTCCTTTCAGACCTGATGCTAAATGGCAAGGTATTTCAAAAAGAAACCTACTGTTTCTAGATAATATGGGGTCGCTGAAGAAGAATATGCTGCTGAAAAAAATGTAGGAAAACTGAAAACCGAGTTTTCAGGATGCTCACGATTGTGAGGGATTGAACCAAATCTTGGTACACTCACGATTGTGAGGGTTGATAAATAAGACCATGAATATAGGAAATTAAGCTTTTAATCATCATAAAAATCGTCAAAATTGACATAAAATGAACAGTATTATAATTATTTCACATTTATAGCACTATCATTATCACCGAGGCACGTAGAAGCCATCAATCAACACGGATTTATTAGGTATATTTCCATTTAACTACGCAAACGTTTCTTTCTGCATTCTCTACTTCTTTATTGTCAGCTCGCCTCATTTGTGAATCTGTCTTAAATTAATATCCTTTATATCATTTGGTCATCAGGGTCCCAGTGCCATCAATTTGCTCAACAATAAATTTTTCCATCAAGGGAATGGTTGTGAAATACCGGTCAAAAAATATAAAACAACCTTTAGGTAATGTAAGTATCAATCGGAGTACAACCGATGGGCCTTTTTTTTTTTTTTTTAGGGGAACTCGTTACGATTACCGGGGCCTTGAAGAGGCACCCGGTTATGTGGTACTCGCCCGTCCGCCTTTCCACACCCACTGACAAGGAGAGAGGCTCCAGGTCAGCTGCCAGGACAGAAGTCCTGGCTGGGAGGGCGAGACGGAGGGGAATACCCACTAAACCCCTGGGGGCCCAACAATCCGAAGCTGAAAGCTGAGGTGGATGTCGCGGTACATGCCACTAGGGATTAACCCGCGACGGTCACCCCGTCGCCCGTGTGCCAACCTATGACCGCAAGCGGTCACGCGCCGACACACGGGCAACCTCGCGCACGGCACAACACAAAACAGCGTGCCCACCCTCTATGGGCACGCAATCCTCCAAACAAGGACAAAGTCCTCCGCCCATTGAGCTTTCGGGGTGGTATATTAATATACCCATGCCGAAGCTCAACCTCAATGAGATTACACAGTCCCCCCGGGTCCGGAAAGGACAGTGTAACCCGACTATTTACAAATGTACAATGTGCGTCCTGCGTTCGCCACATACAACATAGAACACATAACATAAAACATAGAACATAAAACATAGAACATGTATATATACACATATGTACAACTCAAAAGCCCACAAGGGGGCACGGCCAGGTCTTCAAAGCCGCTCAGAAGGAGCGGCGAGTAGAATTCGGCGCCCAGAAAGGGCGCCAGGGATTGGCATAAAGCACCTTGTCGCGCCAAGAGGCCTTACCCCAGGGTGCACCACGAGGAGGTTCCCAAATTTGCACCCCCAGATGGGCCTAGACCAAGTGTAGTATCAGGGAAAGGCGTAGAGTTTCCTTGGTATATCTCAAAATCTAATATCAAGCCTCTTGACGAGGTAATTACAAAGCTTTTCAGGCCTACTGGTCTGGGTTTTCCAGGAAAGAATTGTTTTACTGGACATTTTCCGAGAAAAGGGACCATCTGCTCGTCAATTGAGTATGTACCATAATTCCTGGGCAACTCCAAGCATCTGCTCCAAACCGTGTCAATCAGCGGTTGAACAAGCCAAAGGCGATTTTGAGTTTTCTCTTGAGCTGGAACAGCTGCCTTGTCAACAATTTGTAAATTGCTCCTAATCAGAAAGAACCTGTCCCTCGTCAGTGCGTCTGTAATATACGGCAACCTGAATTGCTGCAGCCACGCCATCTTGATCCTGGGATATTTCACAAAGCCAAGGATACCATTAACACCAAAAAACTTTTTCACATCAGCTGCAGTAATCGGATGTTTCAGCACCTCGTTTTTAGTTGATTGGTAGTATATATTAGTGTACAGTGCGAGGTTTTCGAAAACGTCTTCTGAGAAATACTTCTCAAAGTATTCAGCAAGCGATAATACCTAAAAAAATTAAAACAACGTGTTGAAAAAAGTAAGACGGTACAAAGAACTATCTAAACTAGATTACTAAACAAAATGCATACCTCTTCTACAGTTGGAGTAACTGAAGGCATAGGTTTCCCACGAAAAGTCCGTCTGGTCCAGGTATTTCTTGCAGCTGGTGCTGCCGCAACAGGAGCCATAACAACTTCCTCCTGGTATTCATCAGATGGACTCTCGGTCTCTTCCCCTGAGGGCATCCAATTTTCGTCTTCATCGGAGTCGTCACCGAAGTCCGAGTCATTCATTACGTCCAAAATAGCATCATCATCAAGTACTCTATTAATTCTACTCATAGTGATTGTTCAACATCGAAACAATACCTAAAACAAAGCACAAAACAGTTTTTAATTTATATGAAAATACTTGAAAATTTTAAAGTTCAGACCGAGCCCTCACAATTTATTGTGAGGTTTAAGTTTGCGGCACAAAAATCCATTGAACTTTATCAGTTATCCACTATTTTTAATCTCAAAGGTTATTTTCCACTCATTCTAAACAGAATAAAACAAAAACAAAGACTGATAACCAGAACGAAAAATGGAATCACCACGACGACAGGTCGCGACACGTTAACCTCGCGTGGCCTCGGACACTCACTGACCAACAGAGATGCCAACTGTCGCTGCAAAAAAATACGTAGGCATATGCGACTACCCTCACTTTCGTGCTTGCTCGCCCCCGTCCGCTTACCGATCTCGAGTAAGCGTATAAAAAATCATAAAGTCATACTCACAAAAGTGAGTACAGTTACTTTTAAAATGCAATCACCTAGTTGCTAAACTGACATCGGTCACCTGGAAGGTGTGAAAAACTGGTCTACTTGAAAATTCACGGCAACTTTACTACTTAGAGGCATGACCGGTGGATTTGATGCGGTATACCAGTGAAACATACAAATGCAAAAACCTACTAGCAATGCCGACGAAATTTCTCAGTATAATACATCTCTCGATCATAACAACAAAATTGATGGTTCCGCATTACTACTGCTTACTGCAAATATGTCAGACGAAACCCTAAAAAAATCACGCGTTTTAACTCATCCAAAGACGTTTGGGACGAATTACATCGTTTATTCGACGGCAAGTCTGAAGACACGAGTTACGCACTTTGTATGGAGTTTTTTGGCTATTGTATAGATCCGTCACATGACATCACGACTCACATCTCCAAAATCAAAACTATTAGGTCAGATTTGAAAAGTGAATTAATCAAGATAGACAAATCCGAATGGCTTATTCGTCTTAGGACAGATTCTGGTTTGGACAGATTCTGGTTACGACAGATTCTTGTTACGGCAGATTCTTGTTAAGGCAGAAGTAACATTGCCAACAAAAGTAAAAACCACACAATTTATGTTTGCTATATTTAAAAAATTAGAACTTAAAATATTGTAGTGTAATGCTATATTTAAAAAAAACAATATCAAACTAAAAACCCACAACAACACTGACTGGTGAAAGCCTTAGCCACTTATTTTTTTAGGGTTGCCAAACGTTGAAGTCATTCTAGTAAGTACACTGATTTCGCTATACTCCGTTTTTTTTTATTATTTCTTTAATACATTTCTTTTTTAATATAGTTTTCATGGTCCGCCTGTTACTTGTGCAAGACATTTTATATTTTTTTATATTTCTATCCTGCACTGTAGCTTCTTTTTCTAACAATTGTATGAAATGATAAATAGTTGGCTTGCGTGGAAATTTCGAATTTACTCTTCGATGCCACCCCTCAATGGAGTAGTTAGTGGTCCTTACGTTTTCATTATAACATCTAAAAGTCTCGCTTGTAATTAGATTCATCCACTGTTTGACAAAATAATTATCAAATTTTAACCATTCGTCGCAAAGAAGGCTCATTTCATACTTTCATTAAATACTTTGGCTATCCAACCCAGAATTTCTAAAAATATTTTTTTAAGCGCGACAGTACTAATTCTGCCATAACAAGAATCTGCCGTAACAAGAATCTGTCGTAACCAGAATCTGCCCAAACCAGAATTTGTCCTAAGACGAATAAGCCATCCGAATTACTAGATATCTTGTTAATCTGTAAAATTCTCGATACTCTACCTCTGAGCCTACTTTTCTTTTAAATCGAGCTGGATGTTGATGTCAAAGACTGACAATAGAAAATCTGACTACGCAACTTTGTGCCTATGAGCGTGCCATATCATTGAAGAATGAAGGTCCTTCAGAAGCTCTGGCGCTACTGAATAGCAATAAAGCAAAGAAGAAATGTGGATACTGCGGAAAAGTCGGTCATAAGGTCAGACAGTGTCACAAATGGAAAGCTGAGGGGAAACCAGCCAAGTCAGAAAACAAACAGACACCAAGCAATTTGAACTTAATGCTCTTGCAAGTAACTACTGATGTAAACTCAATGCTTACGAACTGATCGCGCTGATGATGTCGCTTTGTAATGAGAACTCCGTAATTGATATAATACGTATACTTGGCAATATTTGGTACATAGGTTTTTGAACAATTTATTTTAAATGTAAAAAATGATGTTGCGTGTGTCGGAGCTGTCAGCGCAATGGCGCGACTTGTGCGACCCCTTTCGGCGGCGATCATTTCGTGACGTCATTAGACAGTGGGCCCGAACATCTTCCCCCTCGCTCGGAAACTGCAGGGTTACGAGAAACTGCTGACAACGTCGTATCAGGCAAAGGGCAGAGATTGTGGATGGCTCTGCGTAGTATGCCTTTGGAAGTGCGTACATCTGCAACTCGTGGGACTCCATCCGATCCTGGATATAGGGTTTCAATCCGTGCCATACGCCATTTCAAAGGTGGTAGATTGGCATCCCTGACGATTACCAATTCTCCTTCTTGAAGTCCCTTTTCCTTTACTCGCCACTTCGACCTTTGCTGGAGCTCGCTCAGGTATTCCTTTCTCCAGCGCTCCCAGAAATGTTGCCGCATGCACTCCAACTGCTGATAACGGTTCAGTCTGTTTGGGTTGACCTCAATCAGGTTTTCTGAAGGCAGCGCCGTTAACGATCTGCCGATCAGGAAGTGTGCGGGAGTCAACGGATTTAGGTCACTAGGGTCTGATGAAAGGGGAGTGAGAGGACGGGAATTGAGGATCGCTTCAATTTGTGAAAACAAAGACGATAGCTCCTCGAACGTTAGGTGCCTGTCCCCTAATATTCTTTTCGTATGATACTTAGCGGCTTTGACGCCTGCCTCCCACAAACCGCCAAAATGGGGAGAGCAAGCAGGAGAAAACTTGAAATGTATGCCTTCGTCGGCCGCAAAACCCTCAACGTTTTTAGAATTAGTTTTTAAGAAATTAGCAATATCATTGTTTGCGCCGACAAAATTGGTTCCATTGTCGCAATGCAATATCGAAGGCCTACCCCTGCGAGCTATAAAACGTCTTAAACATAAAATAAACACCTCAGTGGTAAGATCACTTGCGACTTCTAAGTGTACTGCTTTGGTTGCGAAACAGATAAATAGGCACATGTAGCATTTAGAAATTTTGCAACCGCGACCCTTGCGGTCGGTGATGTAAAAAGGCCCAGCGAAGTCAACACCGCTAATTTGGAACGGGATATTCGGAGTAATACGACTGGAAGGTAAGTCTCCCATTATGGGATTAAAACATTTTGCCTTTATGATCCTACATAGCTTACAATTATTAACTGTAGTTCGTGCTAAAATTCTGCCTCGTAAAGGCCAATATTTGTTTCTAAGGTCACTCAGTAAAAGCTGAGGACCACAATGCAAAAGCTTTTTATGATGATGTACAAATAATAATTTTGTTAAATAGTTGTTTGAATCTAATAATATGGGATGCTTTCTTTCATAGGTTTCAGCAGACTTCTGGAGACGACCGCCTACACACAGAATTCCAGAATCATCTACAAATGGACTCAACGAGAGGATACGAGATTTAGCAGGTAATGTATTATTTTTTTTTATTTTTTTTATTTCATCTGCAAAACATTCCTGTTGGTTTTGTTTAATTAATAGATTTAATGCTTTACTTTGTTCAGCAGTGCTAAACGAACCTGTGACTTTATCATTCTTATTACGAAGGTTGTTGATAAACCGCAAAACATAACACATAGCCCTGAGTAATATATAAAATCTAGAAAATCTTTCAAAGTCAATAATATGGGATGCTACTTCGATATTACAATGTAGTGTAGCTATTTGATGAGGTTTCGTCTCAGGTAAATCAGATTTTTTTAAATCAATCATTTTAGGCCAATCACATTGCTCTTTGTATAGAAAAGTAGGACCTTCCCACCACAGTTTAGCTGAATGGATAGACGCAGGATTCAGACCACGAGACGCTATATCAGCTGGATTGTCGGGACCTGAAACATGCTTCCATGTATAAGATGCAGTTAGTTGCTGAATTTCACTGATTCTATTGGCGACAAACACTTTCAAATTAGACGGTTGAGATGCTAACCAACTTAACACCACAGTTGAGTCAGTCCAGTAAAAAACTGAATCAATTTTACACCGAAGGGCCGTAAGGACCTTCGCGCTTAATCTTGCTGAAAGCAATGCGCCGAGTAACTCGAGTCTCGGAATGGTCGTTGACTTGACTGGAGCAACTTTAGTTTTTGAACAAAGCAACTTGACCGAAATGTTTCCCTCACTATTTATTGATCTGAGATATATCGCCGAAGCGTATGCTGCTTGAGACGCATCAGAAAACGCGTGTAACTCAATTAATACTGCTTTATGTATTAAAGCAAATCTTGGTATTTCAAGATTAGACAAAGATTTTAAATTTGTTATAAACTTTAACCACTGTTTTTCCAATGAAATATCGATTGGGTCGTCCCACTCGAGCTTTGAAAGCCATAGCCTTTGTAAGATAATTTTTGGTATAATGGTACATGGGCTTAATAATCCCAGAGGATCAAAAAGCTTAGCTGAACTTGATAATATTGCTCGTTTAGTTGCACTTGGACTGTGCTCGATGTCTACTGGAAATACAAATACGTCTTTAGAAGGATTCCATTTTAAGCCTAGCACACTAGACTGACTTGATAAATCTAAATTTTTGGGTTGTGATATACTTGAGTCATTCTCAAAAATAGCAGGTGCATTGGTTCGCCATTTTCGCAATAATAAACATGCACAGTTTAGAGCAGCAGTAACAGACTGCTTTATATTTAGTAAATCAGTTTCGCTTTCCGCCCCCAAAAGGTAGTCATCAACATAGAACCCATCTGTTATCTGTTGGGACACTGTACTATCCTCACATTCTTTTGATAACTGTACTAGGCATCTGGTACTCAAGAAGGGTGCAGACGCTGTGCCATAGGTTACTGTATTTAACTGAAATACCCTTATTGGCTCTAATAAATTATCACGCCACAAAATGAGTTGCAAATTACGCTGAGTATCTTTGACTAGAAATTGTCGATACATTTTTTCAACATCTGCTGACACTACAAATCGATGCTGTCGGTGCCGTAGAAGAATCGAGAACAAATCATCTTGTACAACCGGCCCTACGTGTTGCAAGTCGTTAAATGACACGCCAGACGTAGTTTTAGACGATGCGTCAAAGACAACACGAAGCTTAGTGGTTTGACTTGCCTCTCTAATAACAGCATGATGTGGGAGGTAATTGCCAAAAGTAGGCTTAGGTATTTCAGTCATGTGTCCTAAAGATTCGTATTCATTAATAAATTTAGTGTATTCCTCTTTGAGCTGAGGTTTATTATTAAATTTTCTTTCTAGTTGAGTAAATCTTTTTTCAGCAATACTGTAAGATTCACCTAAAGTTTCTACGGAACCCTTGAGCGGTATTTGAACTATAAACCTACCGTCGTCATTTCGACGAGTAGTCTCAGTGAACAGTTTTTCACAATAGTTATCGGAATTGTAGTCGATTGTATCAGGGATCTCTTCTAGTTCCCAAAATTTTGCTAACTGGTTTCGAATTTCTTGTGAAAAATTACATTGAACGGTGTTTTTATTGTTATAATGTTCTGCCGGTACTGATCCAGCAACTATCCAACCTAATTCTGTATCCAGTAGGATAGGTTTATGTAATCCTAAAGATAGCCTGTCCGACCGGATGATGTCCCAGAATATGTCAGCTCCAAGTAATAGATCTATTTCTGAGGGTTGATAAAACTGAGGATCAGCAAGCTGAATATTCTCGGGAATACCCAAACTCTGTACACACACTTCAGACTGAGGCAACTTATCTGCGATTTTGGGTAGAACAAAACACTTGACAGACGCATTGAAAGAATTATGCAATGATTTAAATATAATAGTGCAATGTTCCGTAACATTTAGAACACTATTACCGATACCAGTTACACTGTGATAATAATCTTTCTTTTTACAGATTCCGAGTTCCCTTTGAGCCCTGTCAGTGATAAAAGAAGTTTGGCTTCCGCAATCAAGTAACGCCCGTAGAATAAAGATTTTATCATTGTGTGTTACCTTGACCAACGCCGTAGACAAAAGGGCTTGATTGGTGGTTACTGCGGACATCGAAACAGAAGCAGAGGGACTTGACGGTTTGGACTCACCAACAGCAACAAGACCAGGTAAGTTGACTTCATTTGTAGTAGTAGATTCATTATTTTGTGTAGATTGTAAAGAGGCTTGTTTGTGTAATAAAGTGTTGTGTTTTTTGTTGCAGATTCTACAACCGCTCATTCTGCATTGAAAAGGCAGATGACCCTTACGCAGACAATTATGACATAATTTCAACGCAGAAATTTTAGATATTCTTTGTTGAATTGGCAACGATTTTAAAACATAGCAATTATATATTTTATGTTCTTGTTTACAGATGGGGCAGCAAAGTTTGACGATGTCATCCGAAGAAGAACAAACAAACGATTTCATATTGGGCAAACTGTGACGTTTTTCGGTTTTATTTGATTTATTATTATTATGTATGGTTTCTAACACAGCAGCGCGTTGACGAAGATAAGAATAAAACTGTTCTAATGACGGCGAGTCTAACTTACACCTAAATTCTTCCCAATTCCTCGCAGTAGCACTATCTAACTTCGCCGCGGCCAAATAAATAATAATCGTGTCCCATTTATCGGTTGGTTCACCCAAAGAGTTTAAAGCACTTAAATTTTTAGATAAATCATCAATTAATCGACGAATGCCATCTTCAGACTCTTTTTGTAATGGTTCAATCGAAAACAAACACTTGAGATGTTCATTTATCAAAAGGCGCTTGTCATCATATCTTTCACAAAGTAAATTCCAAGCGATTGCATAATTATTCGCTGAAACTCTAACGGAACTTATGACAGAACTAGCCGAACCTTCTAGATATGATTTTAGATAATGAAACTTATTGACATCTTCAATACACTCAGTTTGATGGATTAATGACAAGTACGTATCTCTAAATGAAAGCCACTTATTAGGGTCCCCATTAAAAGAAGGGATCTTTAAAGGTGGTAACTTTAAGTTACCATGACATTTACCACTGTTGTTGGACGAAGATTCCACTTTATTTTTATTTTCAAAAAAGTCTAATAACGATTTACCTTTAGCAATTAAATTATAAAACAAATTTTCAGTACCTTCACGTTCCTGCATTTGCTTTGTAGTATCTTCGTCCAGCATTTCAATTTGCGATTGAATTTCCTCATAAGTGCACGACACTTCACGCATTTTACTTAAACGGACACGTAACTCATTAATTTGTAACGCACTAATATCATTTAAATCCAACAAAGGCTTTAAGTATTTTTCAAACAAAGTAAATCGGGCCTTAATGTTGCCCCTTTGCTTTACTAAATCTTTTAACTCACTCATTTTGTAGGCACAAACAAAGTATCACTATAGAAAACACTAAAGATTATAAGATCGTAATAAGATAAAAACAATAAAAACAAGTATTCCTTCGCTGTGTCGAGTTAGATAAACAACAACAACCGGTTTTGCTACGGCCGACTCGAGCGAATGCAATTGGAAGACAATAGAATGTGCACTGTGTGACACTGTGTCGTTGTTGGAATACTCGCTTGACACAATATACTTTAATCGATTGATTTCGTAAACAAATGACTTTGGAATTGACAGAAATAGTACATTTAAATATGGATTGTTAATATTTTCTTTATTGTATGAAATTAAACTGATATTTAATGTAAAAATCGAAACACCTTTTTTATATTTTAGCTGGGGGTATACTCGCGTTGGTTGGAGTATCGAATCAATTAACACAAATTAAAGCAGAAAGGATAGATGATTGAAAAGGATATTTTGCACACTTCCTTCGGAAATATGGCTGCAGCTATCGGCTGGCGGTTCCTGAAGGATTTCGATGATTTTGTGGATCGAAATCTCGCTCGTCACTGCGGTCTCGATATCACGTCGGGGTCACCAAATTGATCGCGCTGATGATGTCGCTTTGTAATGAGAACTCCGTAATTGATATAATACGTATACTTGGCAATATTTGGTACATAGGTTTTTGAACAATTTATTTTAAATGTAAAAAATGATGTTGCGTGTGTCGGAGCTGTCAGCGCAATGGCGCGACTTGTGCGACCCCTTTCGGCGGCGATCATTTCGTGACGTCATTAGACAGTGGGCCCGAACACGAACTATGATACAGCAAGCTGGTTTGTTCACAATGGAGCGACTAGTCACGTTACTTGCCGTAAAGTTTTTTCTCTAGTTTCGAGCGTTTTAAGGATACTCGTACTGTGACAACTGCTAATGCAGCTACTGTCACAGCTATTGGCAAAGGTACTTTTGACTTGAAAACTGTTATTAATGGCAAGGAATCCAGGCTAAGACTCTGTGATGTCTGGTACGTACCTGAAATTATGCGAAATCTATTCTCTGTGCTGGCCACTCAAGACAGACTAAACAATAGTGTTTTCATGTCTGAAAGGGAACACTGCTCGCTGAAAGTTAAAGGACATGTAATATTAACTGGCAAAAGAACTAAGAACGGGGGTTTATACAAGCTTAATGTAGAAACTGTTACAAAGTCAATTCCTGATCTGAACGCCTTGTCAACGGATAACCTACTACAACTTAATTACGAACGGTTAGCCTACCAGAATAAGAAACACGTCAGAGGAGTTATTGAAAGGGAACTCGGAATTAAGGTTCGTCTAGATTCTGAAATATGTACCGGATGTATTTACGGAAAAACTCACCGGCAAATGTTTGGAACAAGAGAACGAGCTAAAGAACCTGCAGAAATTATACACGCTGATGTGTGTGGTCCATTTCCGCCTTCCTTCAAAAATTTCGTTACTTCGTTCTATTCAAAGACGACTACAGCAAGTATCGTCACGTTTATTTCTTTTTACAGAAATCAGAAGTTCACCTAAAGCTCCGACAGATGTTACAGGAATGTTAAGTGGCTAGACACTCTGTAATAGAATTTCAGAGTGATAACGGAGGTGAATTTGATAATGAGAACGTAAGGTGCATTTTACGAGAAGCTGGAATAAGACAAAGACTCATGATGCCCTACACACCGCAACAAAATGGTCTCAGCGAACGTGAAAATAGAACTTTAGCCGAAGCCGCCCGTACAATGATGCACGCTCATGAAGAATTACCTCTCGCTACATGGGCAGAATTGATAAATACTGCTGCGTATGTTTTAAACAGAAGCGGCCCAACTCTAGAAAATGGTAAATCGCCATTTGAATTGTGGTTTAAGAAAAAACCACGAATAAGTCACCTAAAAATAATTGGATGTGAATGTGACGCCCATATTCCTCAACAAAAGAGAGTAAAGCTTTCTGAAAAGGCTGAAAAATGCATCCTTATTGGATATGACGGTGATGAAGGCTATCGCTTACTAAGTAAAAGTGGAAAACTCATAAGGTCTAGAGACGTTATATTTAATGAGCTAGTAATTACTTCGTCTGGCCTAGGTACTTCGGAAGAGCAGCACTCAGCTGAGATCTACTTTCCATTTTCAGAACCACCAATGTGTGATGCAAGGGGGGATGATCGCACCGAAAACAGCTCGGATCGCACTGTGAGTAGCACTAACGAGCATCGCGATGTGAACAGCTCGGATCGCACTGCAAGTAGCTCTGATGAGCCTAGTTCGACTGTGCCTCCCACATTGTCGGATCATGTTGAGAGTCAGGAAGTAGGAAGCCAAGACAGACGTACGGAATCATTTCAACCGTCTTCTGAAGAATCCCAGCCAGGGTTACCTCTTTATGAAGGTGCTATAGATGATAATAATGATGATGCTCCAAGAAATAATATAGATGATATAGCTGAGATAGCTACAAGAATGACTCTACGAGACAGAAGAACAATTCGACCACCTAATCGTTTTGAAGATTATGTTATGATGTCAGATGATGTTGTTAATGAGATCAATGAGGCTGTAACCTCTCCGCCCCCTTAAATCTCTACCCTATTCTACCTTATAATACATACACACATCATCGCCGCTTTTACCTTAACTTAACTTATTATCTAATTCATAAAACTATTTAACCTAATTTATCTACAATCTAATGGTTGTGTTTGTAGTTTTTGTGGAGTGCGTAGTGTTTGTATGATGATGAAACCTTAGCATAGCTTAATTCTATTTGCAGTGAATTTCAGTCAAGCAATGTAATATCATAATAAATACTATTTTGGCCAGATCGTCTAGTGAACCCTCCGTTGTTAACCGCATTTAAGTAACTCAAGTTCTTTCGTGAAAGTTTAGTAATTGGCTTATCCCTGTGTTAAATTATTTTCTCCTAACCTAATTACCTACCAGTCTATAAATCATATCATAGATATGTGTAGCCTAGCAATGACTCCGTCTGAACTGTGACCTAAATCCTTCACTGCAGCTGCGGGGAAGATTTGTAACCACTCAAAGATAATCAGATGATAGCTTAGCTTGCAGGTATTATTATTTATTACAATAGCATGATACATAAGAAGTCTTGTGCAATTTACATAAAGGTCTTGTGGAATTATAAGAGTCTTGTGGAAATATAAAAGTCTTGTGGAAATATAAAAGTCTGGTGGAAATATAAGAGTCTTGTGGAAGTTTAAAAGTCTTGTGGAAATATAAAAGTCTGGTGGAAATATAAGAGTCTTGTGCAATTTACGGGCCCCAACCGCCGCCCTATAGCGTGCCTTTCATCTCATTGTTTAACTATGGCTCCGTCACATTGGCTTTAACTTTAATTATTAGCTTGTGCCTTTAATTCTTTAAAACTGAGAATTTACATCTCTCCTCAAAATTTAATTTCATTTTACATTATGAACTATGTTTTAGCAATTTAAATTCTTATTATTCCACATAAATCAATAGAGTTTATCTCAAGGCTTGCTATCATCCAAATATCCTTTTCACATTAAGAACTTAATTATTCAATGCAATAACTTATGTCTTATGATTTCACTTATTGAACAGAGGTGGAAAGCCAGCATTCTACCGGACACACTTATTTCTCTGATTATTGTGTCCATTATAAAGAGATCACAATGTAACAATATTAACTGACCGTCCTTTTGTCTTATTAGAAAATTAATATTCAGTTCTATAAAGGGTGGATAATTTATTTAAACGCCACTTCAGGCGGTGGCTAAAATAGAATGCTATTAATACAGGTAAAATTACTTTTATTTACTCTTAGTATTTATTATACAGGTCTTATAAAGTTCCAATATAACTACATTGGATTGGCTGCATTGGCAGATTATCACATCTTAAGTTTATTAAAGGATGTTTGATTTATTCAATATCCTACTCATTTAGGAAGTGAACTTAAATAGAATACTATCATTTGAAGTAAATTACTTTGGTTTACTCTTAGTGTTCATTATACAGATCTTATAAAGTATAAGTACAGTTGAACCAACTGAATCATGACCCACTTCGCCGATCATTCCTTTAAAATCATAAATGTAGTTAGGTTTCTTCGCTTTTATTCATGTTGCACTTAGTACGTTTTAAATATGAATAAAAATGCGTCATTACGGGTCAGAAATGTATGCAATTTTAACCTTTGTTATCACTGCACTAGATATGTTTTAGACAAAGCAGTCTTAATTTGAATTTCTATTAAGATGTCATTCATACATAATCCAAACTCTTTTCACTACGGAGAAAAGGTATTATAATTTTAAAAATAAAGTGACGTTGTGTCTGATGTCAAGTTGTAGTCTGTCTGAAAAAATTGAAACAATAATTGAATTGAATTAAAACAAATCGTATAATGGCCTATTGGCAGAACAAAGAGCTCGGATAGTAGTGCTCAGAGAACAAGGCTCTAGCATTCGGGAAATATTACGAGAGTTAAATATAAGTCGGAACACAATCAGAACCTGGATCAGAAGGCACGCTGAAGATGGTACCCTTAAAGAGAGACGACGATATAATCATGGCGTTCGTCGGATCACGAACCAACAGAGAACGGAAATGCAACACCATTACGAAGAACATCCTTTTACTGATACCCGGTATTTTGCGGCACGTTACGACGTATGTCTACAAACAATAAGAAATAATTTGCACCGCACTGGGCTGCATTACAGGCATTATGCTAAGAAAGCTCTCTTGACGGATGCACACAAAATTGCGAGATTAAATTTTGCACGTAATTACTTAGACTTCGACTGGACAAACACCATCTTTACAAACGAAAAATCGTTTTGCTCTTCTCAATATGGTCGCTTAACTTTGTGGCGTTACGATAACACTTGATACACAGAGGATCACGTAGTGCCCAACCAATTATATGGCCGAATTTCAGCTAACATGTGGGCCTGGATGGATGCTGGAAGTGTAGGCGAACTTGTTCAAATTTATCCTCGTCAAAATGCTTAGAACTATGTCGATTTATTGGAAGAATCAATGTTACCGACTTTGCGAACAGTTTACCCGCGTGAAGAAGTGCCAGTATTCTCCTACGTTCATGATAACTGTCCAGTGCATACTGCCAGAATTGTCTCCAATTGGTTTACCCAACATGAAGATCAAACCCACAATTTTTTTATAAAGTTATTTTCTATTTTTTTAGTTTACCAAGTGAATGCTATTTTTTTAAACTTAATAAAACCTATAGATGATATTAATAAAATGAAGTTTATAATTCTTCAACTTTACTTTTTTATTATATAGTGACCACCACATGTTCCAAATGTGATTTTATAAAGAAACTGGGCCCGTTGATTTAGATTTGACAGATATATAAGAAATTTTGGAATTTTAAAAGACCGACAATGGGCTCGTTCATACAAAAAATCCCAAAAATATTCGAGATACGAATCACATCACACCTTTCGTGCGTTCAACATGTGAACTGTCGCTGTCGAGTGGAATTTCAAGTACGAATTTGTCTAAAATATGTGGCCAAAATACCATCCCAAATTAGCTTGATTTCGTGGCATATAAATTTTTACAAATAATGTAGGTAGTTTTTCGAATAGTCGTTCAGATAATTCACGCGCAAGTAGTGAGCCAGATGAATTCAATTCAACTGATCGCCGTTTGTTCAGTCCTCACAACAATAACTAAATATTGTTCTGAGGTTCAGTCGCTCACCGTCACCGACAGCGGAACGGCAAGAGCGGTTATCGCCGCAATCCCACATCTAAATTAAAGTATTACCGCTTGACTGAAATCCAATACAACTATATTAATGATAAAATATAACCTAACTTTCCGATCCTGGTAACGGCTTACCAAATTGTAACCTCTCCACCCCCTTAAATCTCTAACCTTAGTCTACCTTATAATACATACACACATCATCGCCGCTTTTACCTTAACTTAACTTATTATCTAATTCATAAAACTATTTAACCTAATTTATCTACAATCTAATGGTTGTGTTTGTAGTTTTTGTGGAGTGCGTAGTGTTTGTATGATGATGAAACCTTAGCATAGCTTAATTCTATTTGCAGTGAATTTCAGTCAAGCAATGTAATATCATAATAAATACTATTTTGGCCAGATCGTCTAGTGAACCCTCCGTTGTTAACCGCATTTAAGTAACTCAAGTTCTTTCGTGAAAGTTTAGTAATTGGCTTATCCCTGTGTTAAATTATTTTCTCCTAACCTAATTACCTACCAGTCTATAAATCATATCATAGATATGTGTAGCCTAGCAATGACTCCGTCTGAACTGTGACCTAAATCCTTCACTGCAGCTGCGGGGAAGATTTGTAACCACTCAAAGATAATCAGATGATAGCTTAGCTTGCAGGTATTATTATTTATTACAATAGCATGATACATAAGAAGTCTTGTGCAATTTACATAAAGGTCTTGTGGAATTATAAGAGTCTTGTGGAAATATAAAAGTCTTGTGGAAATATAAAAGTCTGGTGGAAATATAAGAGTCTTGTGGAAGTTTAAAAGTCTTGTGGAAATATAAAAGTCTGGTGGAAATATAAGAGTCTTGTGCAATTTACGGGCCCCAACCGCCGCCCTATAGCGTGCCTTTCATCTCATTGTTTAACTATGGCTCCGTCACATTGGCTTTAACTTTAATTATTAGCTTGTGCCTTTAATTCTTTAAAACTGAGAATTTACATCTCTCCTCAAAATTTAATTTCATTTTACATTATGAACTATGTGTTAGCAATTTAAATTCTTATTATTCCACATAAATCAATAGAGTTTATCTCAAGGCTTGCTATCATCCAAATATCCTTTTCACATTAAGAACTTAATTATTCAATGCAATAACTTATGTCTTATGATTTCACTTATTGAACAGAGGTGGAAAGCCAGCATTCTACCGGACACACTTATTTCTCTGATTATTGTGTCCATTATAAAGAGATCACAATGTAACAATATTAACTGACCGTCCTTTTGTCTTATTAGAAAATTAATATTCAGTTCTATAAAGGGTGGATAATTTATTCAAACGCCACTTCAGGCGGTGGCTAAAATAGAATGCTATTAATACAGGTAAAATTACTTTTATTTACTCTTAGTATTTATTATACAGGTCTTATAAAGTTCCAATATAACTACATTGGATTGGCTGCATTGGCAGATTATCACATCTTAAGTTTATTAAAGGATGTTTGATTTATTCAATATCCTACTCATTTAGGAAGTGAACTTAAATAGAATACTATCATTTGAAGTAAATTACTTTGGTTTACTCTTAGTGTTCATTATACAGATCTTATAAAGTATAAGTACATCTCAAGTTTATTAAAAGATGTCTAATTTATTCAATATCCTACTCATTTAGGAAGTGAACTTAAATAGAATACTATCATTTGAAGTAAATTACTTTGGTTTACTCTTAGTGTTCATTATACAGATCTTATAAAGTATAAGTACATCTCAAGTTTATTAAAAGATGTCTAATTTATTCAATATCCTACTCATTTAGGAAGTGAACTTAAATAGAATACTATCATTTGAAGTAAATTACTTTGGTTTACTCTTAGTGTTCATTATACAGATCTTATAAAGTATAAGTACATCTCAAGTTTATTAAAGGATGTTTAATTTATTCAATATCCTTGACTTTTAGGAAGTGAACTTAAGTTAATTATTTTTCCATTAACTTCCACCCCTGTCTCTCAGACTGAGTGGTTAATTTGATAGCCTACTAAATCATAGTTAGTATGTTTTAGTAGGTAGTAAATCAGGTAATTATCCCTGTTAATAATTGAATCAATTACACTTAGGAGTTATCCTTCACTCACTTTAATAGGTATAAATTAGACTGTACTAGGTATTAGTCTGATTGATTTAGATTGGTCCCATCAAATATTTCTATGTTTCATATTATTAGAAGTAAGTACTTACATATCTTAAGAGGTCTTTGACCATTAAGGTGAATTCAAATGGTATTAGTAGACCATTATCAGGCTAATTAGCAGGTTGTTATCAATCAATTATTTCTCTGTTTCAGATTATTAGAAGCTCATAGCTTGCAATGTCTTCCTTCAACGAATTATCCTAGGTTCTAAACTGGTTTTAGTTGTTCAGTTTGTATCAGCTTGTATTTTACTAATAGGTATCGGATGTATACTTTTAATACTTTGAAGAGTGTAGCAATATAAGGCCGTATTGCACCCCAGGGAAAGCTAAAAATGCCTGTTTGGTCATTTCAGTATTAGAAATCAAACATCACAGTACAGCTATGCTTATTTGCTATAACTTTTAGTATTTTTCTTGTAATAGGAAACCAGTCTAGACTTTTAGGTATTCCAAAGTAATGATGCTACGATATTATCATACTTCTGTTAATTATTTAAAATGAATAATTAATTGGTAACAACTTTAGGAAAACAATTAGAATTTTATCGGCCTACGGTAACAGATTACCTGCTTAGATAGGACCCACATCACTTCATCGTAAATTTTATTTAGCACCGTAACTTAATTATCCCTACCTTATTAGTCAGAATTAATCCTGCCTGGCCCCGCGGCTCAAGTACCGAGTTTATGTACGCCCAACGTGCTCGCACCATACTGTCCTCCCACTTCCTCATAACAATTATATAGAACCGCCTACCTATAGATTCCTACAGCTTTCCTCACTTGAAATGCCTATATTTTGTCGAACTAACAGTCCCTACTTGTGTACCTTGCAATCTAGGCCCAAGCCACATTTAACTTAATTTCGTGGTGAGTTGTGTAAGCCGAGTCGCCCCTGCAAGCAACTGACTTCTAAATGTACTAACAGTCGAGCCAGTATACTCAGTGTGTTATTCCTATCACTACACTGTGTGTACGGAGGTAGACTCGAAATTGGACTGGGTCATACGGGTCTACCTCCAGCTAAATGGTGTCTGACCTATCTTCAACTTTCACTAGGGAGACAACTGTCTCTCCCCCATTACTCCGTCGAAGATAGTGTATTGTTTAGCGTAATAATAGAAAACGCCGACCTTATTAAATACAGTCAAAGGTCATCCAGACCGAAGTCTGTTGAAAGCTATATTGGTTTCGTTGCCACCGTTATGCGTTTCCGCCAATATACCCCGAAATACATCATTTCGTTAACGGATTCAAGTTGCGATCGCAATAGTTTTACTTTATTAATCACTTTCAATTTCACAACCAATGTTAGTTAAAATCGCAACTCGAATATCACTTAGCGCGCTAAAAATCGCTCGGACGCTCGCTTTCCCGTATGAGTATTTACCGCACTCTTAAATTGGACCGCGCCTCCGACGTCCAATAATTGAATGCCCGCTAATTTTCCTCCCTTTTCCCAAGCATCTTAACTTTCGCGCCACGCGCGCTAACATCCCTCTCCACATTCCGCTTTTCCACCTCTCAACCAATCGCTAGCTGTTTCCCGATGCGCCTCGCCTTCGCGTCGCTTATTATTTGTTATACGCGAACTTCGCGTTGCGCCACGTGGAGATAACATCCTACCTCTCTTTCTATCTTTTTCCCAACCTCTCGCTCGCTCATTGCCGCGCAATTCTAAAGTTTTTCCATAATCCAACCAAATCTCGTCAGATAGCCAATATTACATGTTTGAATATCTAAATGTAGCCTTCTATTAACAATTCCCTTTCAATAATCATCCACTTAAGCCAATAATCCTGTATTTTGTGAAATTATAAAAAGTTCCATATTCCGACCATAGGTGGAGCCCGCCCGTATGTCTACCGGCTTGCCAACCTACGCCTATGTCACAAGGCCACACAGAGCAGTTCCCGCGAAATTCAAAATAAAGATAAAGCCCATTGCCAACCTAACACGAAGCTCAAGTAAATAACTCACGCTAGACGGCGCCTATGTCGCAAGGGGCACACAGAGCAGTCCCCGCGAAATTCAAAATAATGATAATGCCGTAGTCCACTGACCATTATTCTGAACTAGTTTATTATTCCCTTTTCATGCTTATTATATTAATGGTGCTACGCATTAATATTTATTTTAGTGCTACTCCCATACATTCCTTACTAACGGACGGATACCATTCATTCTGTACCGTTACAAGGCAAAAACCTACAAGGAAGCAATTTCTAGTCCGCATAAAGGTCAGTGGGTCAAAACAATGGAAAATGAGGTGAAGTCTTTAAAGGAGAACAAAACCTGGATACTGGTTGACCTTCCAAAAGACAGAAAGCCTATATCCTGTAAATGGAAATACAAAATCAAGACCAATGCAGATGGCTCTCTAGATAAACTCAAAGCAAGACTAGTTGCTAGAGGGTATACACAGAAAAAAGGCATCGACTATGATGAGACTTTCAGTCCAGTTGCTAAGATGACGACAATTAGATCTGTCGTAAGCGTTGCTGCAAACGAAGGTTTAAAACTCACTTAATTTGATGTTTCAACTGCATTCTTATATGGTTCAATAAGCGAAGAAATCTATATGAGTCAACCTGATGGCTACTCAGATGGAACAAAAAAGGTGTGCAGACTTAAAAGAAGTCTGTATGGCCTAAAGCAATCACCTCGGTGTTGGAATAAATGCATGGTGGATTATTTGAAGTCTATTGGATTTAAACAAAGTGATTCTGACCCCTGCCTGTTTATCCGAAACCGTGGAAGTAACAAGATCATTCTTACTCTATTATGTAGACGACGGTCTGGTTGCTGCAACAAATCAGGAAGATTCTGAAAAGTTTATTAGAGAGTTGAAAAGAAGATTCAAAATCACTATAAAAGATGCTTCCTATTTTCTAGGATTAGAAATACAAGACCAAAACGGTAGTAGAAAAGTGTCACAGAAGTACTACGCTCTGAAAGTTTTAGATCGCTTCGGTATGAGCGATTGCAAACCTGTCACTACTCCAATACAGAAAGATGGATTGCCAGATCTGGATAAAGAGATGGTAGAACCTACTTCATTTCCGTATAGAGAAGCTGTGGAAGCATTGGCATACTTGACTGTTGGAACCAGACCTAATTCAGCATACGCTATGAGCGTTGTATCACGAACTCTAGAAAATCCGTCTAAAGAAGATATCCAGAATCTGAAACGTATCCTGAGATACAACAAAGGAACTTCGAACTATAGCATAATTTTTAAGAAGAGATGCAATGCTGGCATTCTGAAATGTTACAGCGAGCGATTCAGATCATGGCGGAGACCAAAGCTCCGGACGATCGACGTCGGGCATTTTATGCCTGTACTCTGGAGGAGCAATTTCTTGGGCGAGTAGACGACAAACATGTGTTGCCATATCCAGCACTGAAGCCGAACTGGTAGCTGCCAGTCAAGCAGCTAGAGAGATTGTCTGGATCAAAAGACTTTTTAGTGAAATATCTGAATTGAAGGAGATACTGATGATACTGAGAATGATGCAGCCATAAAGATCTCACATAACCCAGAACTCCACAAGAGGACAAAGCATATTGCTATTAGACATTTTTATGTACGAGAACTCGTAGCTAATCGCCGCCTTAGTGCTTGAATGGCCAAACGACCAATGAGCAAATTTTACAGGAGACATTTTTTTAAGTTTGTTATCTATATTATTAGAAGTATACTAATATCGTTTCTGAATTAAAAACATTTAATATTTCTTTATATGAGTATTAAGTTGGTAATTAAAAATAATAATTAAAGTACTGATTAATTTTCATTTAATAGTGGAGGTTGGACAAAATGTCTTCAACAAAATTATGTGTATGGAGATTGAGCACAATGACATGGAGATAGTGCTCTAAAATGGCGTGTAAATTTAGTGCTTGTTTGTCCAAACTACCATCAATACGCTATACAGTATGTTCAATTTCATACAAGATTTTCTGTACATACGAACTCTGACTCAGAGAAGAGTCTGACTCTGACCTTTAAAGTTAAACAACAAAAATACATATTATTTATTTTACAACGTTCAATGGTTTTATTACCTGCATATTTATCTTAATTAAATAACTGCTATTACAAAAGGTGGTAAGTACTAAAAAAATAATATTTTAAAATATTTATTTTAAATTTATTTTTATAATTATATTATTAATGTATAATTAAAATTTATTTTATAATTTAAATTTATTAATAAAAAAATAGTAATTTAATATTTTATAATAATGGCTATTTTTTACTAATAATTTTACTTCGTACCTTTTTTAGCTTTAATTGTAGTATTTTTTTTATTTTGTTTACTATTATTTAATTTCTTCACAGTTACTCTTTCTTTTTAGTTTCCCTGTACGTTTATTTGTGGTTGGCATATTTTCTTCAGCATCTTTAATTGCTTCAACCTTTTTTTTTAAACGGTTTTATTTAGTTTGATACGTTTGTTGTTGTTGTTGTTGATGTTGTTGATTTAAATTTAGTACTTAAAATTCCCCCCCCCCCCCCTTCCTGTTGACCGATTGATCTGAAATTTGATTTTATTTTTACGTCTGATCAATGCCCTAGAGTGACGAGGAGAGTGGTGAGATGACTGGTGCCTAGGACCTTTTTAATTATTTTGTAGTTTTTAGTACATTATTTTCTTTATCTTTCTTTTCAATTAAACCGATTAACTTTAAACTTTTTATATTTTCAAGATTTTAGTTTTAGTTTTTTTTTCTTTTTTTGTTTTCTACTTGTATATAGCCTTGCCATTTTTTTAACGCTTCCATGTAGTTTTTGTCTTCTAGTGCCATATACTTATAAACTGACCGAATATCTTGATTTTTTTTTGCGTCGTCGTCGGGGGTTAAAAAGTAGCACTTAAAGTAGTTATACGGTCGTATCACGACTTGCGAGTATAAAGGTATAACAATCATCCTGTATATGACACACATGTAACTTCGAACACTAAAACAAAAGAATATCAATAAAATGCCAACGTACCTTTCGAAATTCAATTCGATCAATTTATAATCCTTATTCTTCGTTGTTACTGACATTTTAAAACACTTAATTAGTTTAAAAATCAATTAAATACTTAAATTTATCGTACAAAATCTGCTACTCGAAAACGAAATAAACAATATGATAAAAAAAGGGGTTGCGTGGCCTCGGAATGCTTAGCTGTGATTGGTCGGTCGATGGAGATTGGACAAACAAGAACGGAGACTATTATTTGGATGCGGTCATTTGAGCTAAATATGGAGTTAGACTAAACAAGAACTTAAAATAGTTTTTATATGGGAGATTGGATATTTTATTTTTGCTTATTATGCAAGTTACATCCAAAAATATATAAAAATATATATATTGCATAACGCGTAATCTGGGCTGCTATAGCTTGGAATAAAAAAGTCTATTTTGACAAAATTGGTCGGTTGGCCATTCAAGCACTAGGGCGGCGTAATGGTGAAATATGCGTAGAATATGTTCCCAGTGAGTTCCAACTGGCGGATTTTCTAACCAAGGCATTGCATAAGCCACAGATTAAAGCAATAGCAATGGAAATTGGTATGGTCCGTTAAGGGTTGCCAAAAAGGGAGGATGTTGAGGATTCTTTTATACTAAAACCTTTTTACTTTTGGACAACTTTAACTTATGTCAATCAATGTTCTTGGCAACGATTGTGTTGACTATAGCCTGACCGCAACCGCTGTACCGCGCCTTAGGTATGCGCGGGTGGTGGGGGGAGTGGGAAGTAAAGAGCATGAACTCACATGAGATTCGTAGTGTCAGACAGATCTTACGATATCGAAGCACAGTTTATTGAAGCTTTATATTTACGAGTATAATTACATCCAATCCGTTTTTGTCCAGTATGATTTTTAGATAAGTACAATTAAAGAACCAATATAAATGAAATAAATCTTTAATTCTTGGAAATATATAATATAAACTTTCTTTATTTGCTTTTCTTTTCTTAAAATATTCGGCCACTTTAAAAATGACAGTCTTGATTATCTCGAGATAATTCACGACCCATTTTTAGATATTTTATCTCATGTGCGTCTGACACACTAGTTGCCGCCGTGAGCGATGTGACGGCTGAATGACATAATGGAGCAACTGTTTCGCCCCCCCCGCCTCGCCGCTCGCATACCCAAGGCGCGGTACAGCGGTAGCGGTCAGACTATACTTATAAAATGTTTATACTGTCACTAATCTACGAGTCTCATTTTTAACTGATAAATTAGTTTTATCAAGGAGAACTGTATTTCACCCTTATCTTAGCCAAAAAAACTGGAGTACACACGTGTCCCAATCTAAGTCTGCTAACAACATAAGTCGTCACTCTCTTATTGGAACTGCGATATTTTAAAAAACCCACAGACATATAATAGAAGCAGACCAAACATTACAACAAAAAAGCGTGCCCATTACGCCTACAGACAAATTTCATACACACATTTACAATAAAAGGGGCTGAACTCAGGCACGCAAGGGACCTCAAGTACCTACATCTATAGTAATGTTATACGTAAAGAGGATAATTTTATATTTTATACTTAGACATTTGAAGATACTCATTAGATTAAAAAAAACACCAGTAGAATGCTATGTTATCTATCATTGAGTGCCAGGCAGGCTGTCTGTATCTGTATCTGGCTGCGACGCCACCTCACTAACTTAATAGGCGTAAAATGGCCAATTTTGGCGTTCTTGATCCAAGAAAAAAAATACATCACCAGTTTTGACTTATTGAATAATGTAGAATAGCTATTGGCATAGTTCGTAGCGGCCTCGCTTTATGTAAATTTTGCTTAACTTTTTTATGAAACCCAAAATTGATGAAGGTTTTCATAAAATGCGCTAAGCAATGATATTATATGTGTAGATACGTTGCCTGCCCTCCGTAGTGACTAGAACAAATCCAGGTAATTGACTGGACCTCATTTAGTCACACTTCAGTCATTGTCACGTCAATACGATCGTTACCGTTATAAGTTTTGTGTTGTTATTTGGATAAAAGGCCTTCCTGTGTATACAGAAATTGTAAAAAATTATACTGCAACCATGAAACTAGATTTTTTTTTAATTTCACTCGTAATTATTGTTAAAATAAATTTAAAATAGAAATTTTCATTTAGTGAGGACATTTGCCCTGTTGCCAATTCGATATGCATGAGTGAGACGCGTGTACTATGTAAGAGAGAGACGTTTCTGTAAGAGTGAAAGAGAGAAAACAATGGCGGCCGAGATGGCGCATAAATTCAATGAGCTCATTGGTCAACTCAACTACCTTAAAGAGTATACAAAAGTTAAAATATATGTTTATCTCTTTTTAACAATAGGCTAATGATATGATTGCATTTATTTTCTTTCCCTTTCGACGTGATTACGTCATAGAAGCCTTTTCGCCATTTTTAAATGCAATTTGTTCAGGTGTAACTAGTCTATATATTAAAGGTCATTGGCGCTAAGGCACTTTTTTGAGCTCCTAGATTGAACTACTGTTCTAAAGAAATGAAAAAAAATTAGAATGTTATCTATTATATAGTCGTATAGTGCGTAGCGGCCTCGGAATTTTTAGATATCATTAATTTTATATAGAAAAAAATCTTATTACAAACCAAAAAACTTCGAAAATCGCTTTAAGTTAACTGTGAATTTCTTCTACCTACGATATTATTGAGCAAAATTTATACCAAAATAATTGTTACTTCTTAAGAAATAAAGATTGTATAATGAATTTATTAACCTATTTCGATAAAAACGATAAATATAACTGCAAAATTACTACAAAATACGATGCGCCGGCCGTCCGAACTCAGCTTATTCTCGCAGAGAAGAGATTTGTAATATTAGGCATGATTTTATTATCCTATTTTGATAATAACGATAAATACAACTAAACAAGTCACTACAAAATGCAAAAATGCGCATTTTACGCAAAAATCACATTTAAGATGTAATAGATCTCTTAATAAAATGCATGAAATACTCGTAGTAGAACCGTTAGGTAAAATAAGAAAAATGAAATAAGTAATTAAAAACAACATACATACATACTCTGCTGGTATTTTTTTAATAAAAATAAAAATTACAATAAATAATGTCACAATTTTTTAAACTAGTGATAAGACCGCCGGGTGGTCGAGTAGTCAGCGATCCTGACTGCGGGTTACTGTTTATTTTGCAAGTCCCGTAAAAATGATATCCGGGATACTTTTGAGTCTGTTCAGGAAGTAATGATGAAGGTTTCTGAAAACAAATAAATTTATCATTTTCTGTATATTTCAAAGTAACAGAGTTGAGAGACTGCGCAGACTCATCTTATTCATGTTATAGCCTAGAATACTGTACAACAATATAATACTTAAGTTAACTCACTTAATGTAGTTAATACAGCACTTGAGGTACTCGGCTGTAATTTTTGCAAATTCCTCAAAACATGATCTCTACTGGCATTGCTTCTTACCGGACCTTTTAGTAAAGATTTAGATGAATTCTGAAAAACAAATGTAAAAAGTTATTATTTTATGCATATTTTCATACAAAAATACATCCCTACGACTACCATAGGGTTAAAGGGGTAGGATAGGGTTTTAGTTAACAATATTATAAAAATAATTTACTCATATTTAATTTATCCCTAATGAAAAAATATATTGCATACTTAAATCTAATCAACCTTCAAAAATATACCTATTAAACAAAACTGGAGCCTAAATACGGCCCCTTAAAATTGTACAAGTACATGAAACGTCAAACGAGATCAGAGTTACTATATAATTGATTATTGTTACCACAAGAATCTTTCAGAAACTACTTTACGTTAAGATTTCACGAGATTTGCACTTATGACAATTATTCACTACTTCTACAATGCCGAAAGATTAATAATAATCACACAATGACTGAAAAAAACATTATGAGATTAGATGGCACAACAAAACTTACCAATGGAACGTAATTTCAGGTGTTTTTCTAAATGAAGAGTTGCCGCACAAGGGCGCACTACACTTCACCATTTTATTTTAGTACTTTTGGCTCATAAACTTTATTAGATCACAAAAAATAAGCGAAAACAATCTCCTATACGTCCTTTGTTGACAAGTCTAGGAAGACATTTGTAGCCATAGATAAAGTGTTTGTAGCTTATTTGTAGCTTGTCAAGATGGCGTTTTGCCTCACGGTCCAGTTTGTCTATGTGTGTGGAAGTGTTGCGACATTAAAAAGAAACGAGATAGTCTCATTAATTTGTGGTTAGAGAGAAAGAAGTAGAAATATTGTTTTATTCTCATCTATGTAGTTGTGAAATAATGTTTGGTCTGCTTCTATTATATGTCTGTGGTAGGTACTCATGTGGTATCATCAAACAAAAATTACTAAGACAAGCCTGTATGTTCTATATCCCTTAGCTTTATCGATATCGATATATCGTAGCATTTTTGATTGTCACCGATCGAGCGGCGTTTGCCTGTTGTCTAGGCCCTCAGAAACAGAAAGCTTAATAAAAAGTCTTCATGGTGATTGGTGGATGGTGGTAGCGAGCCTTTATATTTTATTTATTGGCAACTTATTTCTGTCTATTGCCAACATAAGATTTATATTCAATATCCGGCTTTTCTCTAGTTAATTATGCTTTAACACTTATTTTATTCGAGTTAACTCTTTTCTTAAGTATATTTGCTACTCGTATTTGGTATACAATTTATTACTTTTAGTAGTTTTAATATAGTCTAAATATTTTTTAAATTAATATAAATAGGTTATCGTTTGACTGATACTTTAACAGAAAATGGCTGCCGCGCTAGATAAGCGAGTGTCCTTTCTGTGCTACTGATTCTCGTTTCAGAGATTGTTAGTATAGTTATAAAATAAAGTATGCCGTGATAAAATTTTACTGAAGTATTTAGTAAAAGATAGCTTGTGCATTTGTAATATGTTGTCTGAAACAATATCAACCGAGTCCTCTAAAAATTCAATACGACAAGTATGAAAACGACATGGCGGACTGAATCGACCAATGAGAAGCCAGCATCTAAGCGTTTTTAGAAATGCATGTACTCACATTTCGCGTCATTACGTTTTTGGTGCCTTCTTTCTTTTGATAAAAATTCAGTGCCTCATTTGTTATCAGTGAATTAATTGTTTTGCCTAGAAAAGTGTGAAAAAGACATTTGCCTATTCGCGTGCAAGATATAGATACGTTCATTTTTCTTGAGTATTGCAAAGCGCTGGGATCATGACTGCGTTGGATTTAGGATGAACTGAATGAAATGCAATTCCATCGTTTTGTTTTTGTAAACAAGACTATGTTTTTGTGGTACACGTGCGAGTCGGTATATAATTGACAGTTACTTCAATGATGTCGGGAAGGGGGGCGAAGAAACGCGGGAGGCCCCCAAAAACAGGCAGTTTTGAAAAGAACAAGAAATTTCAATACCATTTATTGAAAAAGCCGAAATATTTGCTTACTCAAAATCAACAAAATGTTGGATCGTCGTCTCTTGTGAGTACACCATCAGCATCGAGAGCATCGTCACCACAAGGAAGCGATGTTAGTAAGCGAAGTACAAGAAAACCGAGAGGTGGTAAAACACATAAAAGCAAAAGAGGTGGTTTGTCTAATGCATACTCTCGTAGAGGCTATAATCCACAAGCTGCTGATTACCATGAGTCTGAATATCACTATGGATCTGACTTTGGTGACGAGTTTAGTGATAGATCAGAACCAGAGGAAGATCGTGGAACCGAAAGTTCAGAAGAAACTGTAGGAGAAGGTGCAGCTAGTGATAGTGACTTTTCTGTAAGCAGCTACAGTACTGCAGGCGGAACTCCTAGAAAAGTCGGCGGTAATGCTCTGCGAGCTCCCAGCCCAGACCCCTTGTGGCTGCAGCAAGAGCGACAGATCCCTCCTCTTGAGCTTCCCCCTACATCCAATGATTTGGTTATCCCTCAATCATTAGTTCTCCAAGTTGTGAGTATTTATGAAGTTCTCCGGCATTTTCGTCATCTTGTTAGATTGTCTCCATTTCGCATTGAAGATCTTTGTGCGGCTGTAAGCTGTGAAGATCAGAGCAATTTACTTATAGAAGTACATATTATGCTGCTAAAAGCCTTACTGAGGGAAGAAGATGCCCAACAAACTCATTTTGGTCCTTTGGACCATAAAGATAGTGTAAACATTACTTTATTTTTATTAGACGTTATGACATGGCCTGAGGTCCTTAGGATTTATGTGGAAAGTGATAAGTCTTTTGACCAAAATGTTGTAAAAATTGTGAACTCATACGAATATCCATTTACGACGGTAGAAGATAGAGTTGTGGTGCTGCAATTCTTGTGCAATCAATTTTTGATAACTAATCCAGTCCGTGATGATCTTCTTAGTGAAGGTAAGCATAGCAGATAATTCCTTTAATTTTTAATACTTCATGAGTATTTTTCAAATTACATGATGGTTTAATTAAATAAAATAAATATAATTATTAGTAATATTCTGTCTATTCATGGCATACATAATTTTGATATATTGGTTTTGCACCCAGTTCCAGTTTATCATGTTACTTTTGATCTGTTTTAATAATTTAGGTGTAGCAATTTTTTCTACAGTTAAAATAATGAAATTGAAAATATTTATTTGACAGTAAAGAAAAAATATCTTACATAGCATACATTTTCAGTTCCTATACACTACGATGACCACTGTCGTGTATGTCATCGCCTGGGAGATTTGTTATGCTGTGAAACCTGCCCTGCTGTATTCCATCTAGAATGTGTAGACCCTCCACTTGTTAATGTACCTTCAGAAGACTGGCAATGTGTACTTTGTAAGCAACATAAAACCATTGGTGTAACTGATTGTCTACCTGATGCTGAGAAACAAGGCTTGCTATGCCGTCATGAACATCTAGGCTTTGATAGACATGGAAGGAAATATTGGTTCATTGCTCGGCGCTTATTAATGTAAGATTTTTCTACAATCATTTTATATAACATAATTGTAGGTATTAAACTCAACAAGCTTCTCTAATTGAAAGCTTCAGAGTTTTTATAATTAAACATTTTAAATAACTAATTGAGGACTGTTTTTACAAAGCCATACATTATAAAATAAATTATTTTGTTAAAAAAAATTGCAAATAAGGATATTGTTTTCTATATTTTAATTATTTTTTGGCAACATTTAAGTCATATTAATCATTTAAATAAAATGACTAATAGCTGTAAATTATAAAAAAACAACCACATATTTATCTCTAGAAATGAAAGATGCATGAAACAGAAAAAAAAGTAGTTAAAAAAAATTGTTATGTATTTCTATGTGAAAACACTACTCAA
Organism: Scoparia ambigualis; assembly: GCA_963921215.1. Taxonomy (NCBI): domain Eukaryota; kingdom Metazoa; phylum Arthropoda; class Insecta; order Lepidoptera; family Crambidae; genus Scoparia; species Scoparia ambigualis. The sequence continues at coordinate 19,525,821 of OY992507.1, forward strand.
TTATAAGGAAGGTTTTTTAAATTTTATTAACATTATTAAATATTTTAGTGAGGCTGAAAATGGTGATGTAATGTATTATACCACCCCATATCAGTTTGAGAAGCTATTAAGTGTATTAGATGGTCATGAAATGGAAGCGCCATTAGTAAGGGAACTGTTAGAAATGAAGCAAGAAATAAATAGACAAATGGAAATAACAGAGCGATTGACTAATCAATCAAAAGGCAACCGTAAATCTTACTTGGAAGTAGAAAATGCTAATATTCTGAAAAGTAAAAAAGATAAAAGTGGTCCACATATGGGCTTGAAATTTGATGACAAAACTGACACAGAAACATCTGTTTTTGATGGAGATGTTATGAATGAAGTAACAATAAATAGTGAAGATACCACTAATGACAATGATGAATTTGAACAAGATGAGGATGATGATGATGTCAAAAAGAATAAAAACAAATTCAAAGCAATAAGTGCAAAAAAATCTGATGAGAGTAAGTTTTTGCTTTTAGAATTTTTAAAATAACCTTACATATTGAATACATAAAATAATAACATATTTTTAATTCACATTTTCAACTTTATTGCAGTTACAGAAAGAGTCACTCGTCAGAAATCCAATCAAATATCTCAAATATCTAACGGGACTTATTTATTTAAACTTGGAAATGAAAATTCATTTAAAAATTATATCAACCAGTATACTAGCAACCCTCTAGCTTTGAATAAACCGCAGAGAAATGAAGAAAGAGATAAAAAACGTTATATGTCCCATAAGTTTTCATTGTCATCATCTCAAGATTTCAAATGGGTTGGTCTTTTGAATGGTAAGCCTTTAAAAAAGTATTTGAATTTAAGTTGTACTGAAATGATTAGAATTAATAAATAAAAAACCACTACATTTTTTTTTCTAATTATTACAGCTACTAAACCACTGCTTATGACGACGTTAAGGCAAACTCTGCTGCAGTTAGAATCCAACATTGTGATACAGTTTATGCACCCAAATTGGTCTCTATTGCGAAAACCTTGGGTACAAGCTGTTCAACTATGTCAAGCTCCTCGAGACTTTGCAAGGGCTCTTTGTGTTCTTCAGGTAAGTGATTAAGGCCTATTCCATTCATATACCCTAATTATATTGTAAAAATCTAATTTATTATTTATTGTTCTAACAAATGTTTGATAAACTGTCATAAAATATTCATTGTTTTCTTAATTAAATATTTAATTTACAGGCTTGTATAAAGAGTGCAGTGTGGGTTCCAGCCTGGCATGAACAGTTAGGTCATGTCAAACTTATTCGAACAACAGCAGCTGACCGTGAAGAACGCAAGAAGCTTGACAAAAGAGAGAAGAAAGAGAGAGATGAGGAAGAAGAAAGATACAGAACAGCCTATAATTTTGTCAAATATTCCCTCGGACTCCGGCATCAGGTATGACTGTTTTTAAACTGTATCTTAATTTAAATGTTATACTTATTAAACATTTCTATAACTTTGAAAAATGTTGGTAAAGTTACTACTTACTTTCATCTACTATCTTGTGTCTAAAATTAGAGTGATTTGTTTTGCTATAGGCATGGAAACAAAAAGGAGAAGAATATAGAATCCATGGACAATGGGGCTGGTTATGGAATTCAACCACTAGGAAATTCAAGAAGCATTGCACTACTACAAAACCAAACCTCTCTAAAGGCCCTGCCAAAATAGCTGTACGGGTTCGTGAAGGAACAATCATTAAAGTTTTGGCAGTTGAACCTAAAACATATGAATATTTAATCTCAAATGATACTGCTGATAAGGATGTATTGGAGAAATGTAAGTAAATTGTTAAATTTATATTTTTGACAGTTGAACCCTTTTTAAATTTTATAATAAAATTTTCAATGTTAACTTTTAGTGCCTTCTTCCATGCGGAATTTGTCAATTGAAAAAGATGATGAAGATTTTGAAGAAATTGATGTTGAAAAAGCTTTGAGTTCTCCTACTAGAAGATATTATCCTAAAATAGGTAGAAAAACCAAATTAGATGATTTTCTAACACGTCGCACTTATTTAAAATTCATGGAGGAGAAAAAAATCGCTAACCTATTTACTAAAGTGAAAAAAGAAGACACGGACGTAAAGAGTGAAGATGAAAAAAATATTGATGTAGAAAATGATGATCCTGAAACTGATCTATCATCTCTATGTGAGACCAACATTGATAAAAAGTCGAACAGTTCAGATGCTTCATCTAAAACAGTTGATGCTCTACGAGACCAATATCAAAAGCTATCTCAATTGACTAGACATTACAGATGCTATTCAGCAGGTTGTAACAAAATTGAACCTTCAACTTTACTTCAGGGTTCTGGTGTCAAAGTTCAGTGTTATTCACCTTTATGCATCACTAAGGGGAGGCTTCTGAATGAGTTGCTTGTTGTTTTGAAAGGCAATACAAGTAATTCTAATAGTTTACTTATGAATGCAAAGGATCATAATAAAATGTCAATTCTAGAACAGTATTTATTGGGAAAAAGTTCAACATGTCTGCAAAATTCTGAAGAAAATATACTTACAGATTTATTATCAGCAGTTGCTTGTGCTCAAGAGTGTGACAATAAAAACTCAGATAGTTATGTAAAAAGAAAGTTCAGCGAGGAATGTGACATATCTGTCAAGAGTGAGAAGGATGAAGACATGTCAATTCTAAAACCAGAAAGTACTTTGGAAGAGTCTGCTGTACCTGCAGTGGGCAATGAGATGGATATAGACATAACATCAAGCAATAATGACGAAAATGAAGTAGAAATTGGACCATTGAAAGAATTGACAGACAGTGATCAACAAGTTGATACTGACGCTCTTGATACTGACCCTGAGCAACCGCGACCACCGATACCTAAATTGAAAATAACTCGAGGAAAGTCTCCTAAAACCACCTCTATGACTTCTAATACCACAACTGATGAAGTCAAGGACTCTTCATATAAATGCTCTGTTACAACAGTAAAGAAGGATGAGAAACCAAAATATCGCGCTACTGTCAACAGGCGTTTTGGTCTGGTGAGACCCAAAAGAGATGATAAAATTGTCAAAGAAGAGAAAACTGAGGATGGCGTAGTAAGGTTGTTTTCAACAGAGAGCCCTTGTGCCAAAGTTTACCTCAAGAGAGTACAAACATCTGCAATAGAAAAGAAAAAGAAACGTACACCTGTCAAGTATCCTTTATGTTCTACATTCCACACCAGAAGTAAGGCAAAAACCATTATGGTGCTGCCACATCATGAGCTGAAGAAGCTAAGTCGACAAGCAGGCCATAATGCTGTGTCGGGATTCAGTCACAATGCTAAACCCAATCAAAGTGTTTGGCCTTACCCTTGCGCAAGACCTTTGTTTAAAACCTGTTGGTTGTACCGCACCGTAAATCTGCAATGGTTGGCTAGTGCAGCTCTGCAGCTACGGATAATGTGGGCGTGTCTACGGTGGGACGATATGTCGGCGAAAGCGGTCACCGCCGATGGCAAACATCAATTGACTACAGATACAGAGATAGTTTCACTCGAACTATTAAAACATCGCCATATAGGACAGTTCTCGGAACGCACGCAATATTTAAGACGACGAGTTGTAATTCCGCTCGAGCTACCTAAAACTGTGCGCGAAGTTACGTCGATACGCAGCGGCTTGCGCAAAAGGAAACGTGCAGAATCGCCACAGAACACGGAACCACAGGTAGTGTTTGTTATTATAATTTAACATAAATTTATTTATCTTTGTTATTGAAATTTTTACATTCACAATCTTCGATCAACAATACAACTAGATGTCAGGTCGGCGCTAAAAATGTGTCTCGGTAAATAAGAGCGCACTTGAGAAGTGAGCTCTTATTTTTTCGCAAGGCAATAACAGGAAAAGGTACTTTATTTGTTGCTCCTTAAGGTTGATTTCACCACTAAATGTTTTTGACGTCTTTTCATTTTTAAGTGACAGGAGTAATTTATTGCTTTGTAAAAGTATTATTTACGTAGACAGAATTTAGCTTTGATTTTGTATGTGACGCGTTATATAGTTGGTATTGTTGATCGAGGTTCACAATGCTAAATAGATATAGGATAAAATGATTACTAGGAAAAAAAACAACCAGTCAACCAGGAAAGATTGCCGGTCCACTGCTCTAACCGCTAAGCTACCGAGACCCCAGAAGGCTCATTGAATTCTTTCTAGTAGTGTTTTTTTTTTCTAGTAAACATTTTATTCTATAAATCTATTTGTGAGACTTTGAAGGTGTAGTAACGTAACTTTTGTTTTTTGTTAAGGTTTCGGAAGAATGGGTGGATGAAGACAAACTGGAGCTTTGGGAAGTTCGTCAATATGGCGAGAGGGCTGATCGCGTGACGCCCGTGACGCGCACGTCGACGGGCAAGCTGCCGCAGCGCGCGGCCGCGCCGCCGCCGCCCAACGCCTCCGACCTCAAGGACAAGATGGAGCAGCAGCTGCGCGAGCAGCGCGCCGCGCACCAGCAGAAGAGGGCGCTGGAGATGTCACAAGGTTTCATTTCAACTTCATTTTAATAGATGTTCAATATAAAAATTTCAAAACATACAGGGTCTAACAAAATCAATAAGCGAACTGTTCCGGCGGGCGAAGTATGCGAGGAGTGTTCCGGCGCGCGAATTATGCGTGGTTGTGATGATGGTGGGTTCCATGGCGATGGTAAATAACGACTGCGTCTCTTTATGTGATGTTGTATATTTTCAGTGACTACATTGTGACTAAGTTATTATCTAAACCTTACAAGACTATACAATAATAACTACGTAGATGTTGGAGGGATGATGCCGTCTCATATCTTTAACGGATCTGCACGCGTTTAGGAATGTGCTTACAAACTCTCTAACCAATACGTGAGGATAGTAAATTATGTGGCGACGCAGGCCGCCACACGAACGTTTAAGGGCGGTATCTATACATCATTCTGAATACAATGACAACAAATGGACTCCAGTTTTGTAGTGATTTTTCAAAGTTATGTTTTCTAACAAACTAAATCAATTGAAATAATGCACATCATAAAACATACTGTATCTTCTTTACTAACACGCACGCAAGCGGCAATAAAATGATAGCTCAGTGTGCTCCGAGTTTAGTGTGCATGTTCGGCTATCTTTGTGTGCGTGTAGTACAGCTGTACGGGTTTAGAAAGGGTGTATTTTTGGTGAATTATGATAATGTTTCGTTGATTATCTCGATAACGAGCCTGTAGTTTTGGACCAAATTTGGTGAGCATGCTCAGTGTGATGTATAGATGCTAATGCTGCCCCTTAAACGTTCGCTTATTGATATTGTTAGACACTATATATTATTATGATGTTAAATTACTTTCTATAATTCCTTGTTGCCAGATAAAACGAAGACGCCGAGTCAAAATTCGGGCAAGAGTACACTCACATCTTTGTTGACCACGAACACTACGACACCAACCGGCCCCAAAACTATTATAGGCACGAGGAGAATCATTATGACGAAAGGAGCCGATGGCTCGACGCGCGTCATCAGTCAACCCGTAGCCAGTGTGGCGAAAACGTCAGTGGACAGTCCGGCGACTAAAATCACTGCGACGCCGCAGAAGGAGGGCCCGCAGAAAGTTCAAATATTGCGCGCGCCCGACGGCAAAATCTCCGTTCGCGGATTGTTGGCAGGACAGCAATTGATACAGATGCCCGACGGAAAGCTGCACATAGTCATGGCCGGCCAGCAAGGCATATCGGGGCAGCTGGTGGCGACGTCGCCGGGCGCGAAGACCCTCGCGGAACCGGCGGTCGAGAAAGAGGATCGTATTGCGAATCAGATCAAGACGACCGAAGAGGTGAGGTCGACGGCGTCGCCCCGCGTCGCGGCTCCCGCCCAGCAAATCGTGTTGCAAGGGAACCGCCAGCTGGTGGTGCAGCCGGCGCAGCAGGTGGTGGTGCAGCAGCCGCAGGTGCGTATCATAGCATTTTGTCCAAGTCGTATTTGGTCAAAGTCGCATTCTGGCAAGGTCGCATTTGGTCAAAGTCGCATTTGGCCGATATCGTAAAAAGAGGTTATCAATTGGCTCCTTGACAGTTTCGAAAAAGTATTTTAAAAATTACAAACGCTTATTTTATACCCCGTACAATATTTTCTTTCTCGAAAAAAAAAAGCTTTATTTAATAGAAATAATCATTTTTTTTTATTATTCTTAAAGGAGAACCGGCAATTTAGCCTATATGACCAATAACATTAAGCGATATGTCGTTACACGGGTTTTTTTATTCTACAACTTTTACTATGGCGACAAGTCTCGAATTGCTGTGGGAATAAATCTAGGGCTAAATAAAACAGCGCAACTTGAAACACAACGACCTACGGTTTTCGTGGGTAAGCGACACAACACGATGCGGCGATGGGTTCACCTCCTGTCACGCTGAGCACATGTGCAGCCGCTATTTGGTGAAAAGTGGACTATGGTAGAGGACTGCTTTTGCTGTCCTCACTGCCTAGTCTCTGACTAATCCTTCGGGATAATAGTCGTGATTATAATATGTATGCCTAGTCTCTGACTAATCCTTCGGGATAATAGTCGTGATTATAATATGTATGTATTGTAGGTTTATGTTTGTATAATCGTCATCAGCCTATAAACTTCTCACTGCACTCACTGGGCACAGGCCTTCCCACATGGAGTCAAGCACATGGAGAGAGTAGCTAGAGGCATAATATATTATGCCCAGATCCAACAGAAAAGTGACATAAGTAATTGTCTAGATTTTTTATGTTATATGCGGTCTACATAAAGTAATATTCAAGTCGTTTAAAATCCATTGTCATATCTGATAATAACCATTAAAAAGCAATTAAACATTTAATTTTATTTAGCTATTACTTTTTTCCCACAGCAATTCGAGACTAGGTGCCATAGTGAAAGTTGTAGAATATAAAAAACCTTTCGAACAACATGTCGCTCAAAGTTATTGCTTAATAGGCTGAGTTCTATACATTTTCGCCGGTCCTCCTTTCATGCGAAAATGATTGGTCACGTGACATTTTGCTCTGTGACGTCACATTTCAATAAATATAAAAAAAAATCTTGAAACCTGACAGATAGTTTTTGATAATTGTGTGAAATGTGACGTCGAATGAAGCTCAATCATGGCCGCCTGTGTTTCGGCTCTTGTAATCCACAGATAAAAAATAACAAATTTATTTTGTAAAAATAAAAAAATTTCAAATTATCGTAGTAAAAAAACTATTGGATAATTTAAATTATCGTTACATCATAAACTACAATTTCCGACATATTTCATATTTTATTGTTACTAGTGTCAAAGAGCCAATTCGACCCGCAGGTAATTGTGTGTTTGTATGTATGTAATAGTATGTTTGCCCATGTTACAAATGAAATAATCAAGTAGTTCCCAGAAAATAGAAATCGGTTCAACTTAGGGAACAGTGCAAGAATAAAAAATATAATAAAAAGTATGTAGTTAGGTACTACTTAGATTAAAATCTTTTTCATAACTAGCTCCTAGAACTGCTGGTGTTCTGAAACCAAAATTGCTTGGACAAATTGCGACTTGGACAAACTGCGACTTGGACAAATTGCGATTTGGACAAATTGCGATTTGGACAAATTGCGACTTGTAGGCCTAGCATGCGCAACACGAGATATGTCGCGGACGAGTGACGACAAATCATTTTAAGTTGTCATGTTAAGGTTTGTAGACAAAAATACCACAGTTTATGCAAAAATTACTGTTAAGTCTATTTTTGACATATTATGTAGAGTTCTAAGCGCATCCATGCGTCTTTAGTGTCGATAAACATTAGAGATAAATGAATAAAACACGAGAAAACGGGTCGAGAAGAGTTCTCGTGTTGCGCATGCTAGGCCGTCTGGACAATCTGCGACTTGGACAAATTGCGATTTGGACAAATTGCGATTTGGTGAAATTGCGACTTGGACAAACTGCGATTTGGACAATTTGAAACGGTTTTTCAAATTAGACGAAATGCGACTTCAATCAAGTCGATTGCACATGACCGAACGAACACTGAACATACATCTTTCCATTCCACCTAGTTTGCTCTAACTAATGGCGAGTCTCGGCCTTCTATGAAGCCTAGATAAATTTTCAATCTTAAGGAAAGCTAAGAGCACATAGTCACTCTGACGAGTGATTGCATAGAGTTGATGGACAAAATGCTACGATACCCGCAGGTGGTGGTGCAGCAGCCGCAGGTGGTGGTGCAGGCTGGCGCGCGCGTGCAGCCCGTGCAGGCCGTGCTGCTGCAGGGCCAGCTGATGCAGCGGCAGCCCGCGCCGCAGCCCGCCCGCGCCCCCGCGCCCCGCCCCCCGCCGCGCCCCCGCCCCGCCGCCACGCAGCAGATCGTCGTCAACAACCCCGTGCTGGTGCAGCAGATCGCCGCCGGCAAGATACAGCTGGCCACCGTCAACGGGCAGCAGGTCCTCATCCGGCCCACTGGGAACAACCAGGCGCAGATCGTGGCCCATATCGGGCAGAGTGCGCCCGCGCCGCCGCCGCCGCCGCCCGCGCCGCCCGCGCCGCCGCCGCCCGTGCAGCAGCCGCAGCAGCAGATGACGGAAGATGAAATGGTCGAAAAACGACTGTTGGTCGGCCAACCGCCGGGCACGGTCATCAAGACTGTCACAGCACAGGTAACTGTTTGAGTTGGCGCATCGCTGGTCAATTTTGCTTACTTGTCAATTTCACTGATTCGCCAGTTTACTAAGGACCGATTTTTCAATTGCCTGGTAAAACTTATTTGTCTGTTAGAGTATTACACAACCATTTTGAAAATGTGTTGTCATATCATGTCTTTTCATTAATTTCAGGTGACATTTTAGTTTGATCCTGTTATACTTTATCAGACGGATAAGTTTTATCCAAGGATTGAAAAATCAGCCCTTATTAGACTTATTTCGCTTTTCGCTGTTTATAGAAGTTTTCTTTCTAGCGATACGAGGGCTAGTTTTTGTGTAAGATTTATTTGTCATGTATTTTATTTTTGTACCAGGTAATGCAGACTAGCAGTGGTCCTAGTATAGTTTTGCAAGGCCTTCATGGATATTCACTTACTCCTCAACAATTAGCGCTTGTACAGCACCAAGTGAAACAGCAATTACTAAAAGGTGAGTTTAACTAAACTTATTATAAATGTATATACATAATATACATTAATCCATGTTATTGATATTCACTGTTAATGTTACTGTTCATCTGTTCTTTATCAGAAGTTCTAAAGATCTTGTACGAACGGTGTTTTGACATTAATTAATATTTCAGCACAAGAGTCCACTGGTAAACAAGGAATGTTGGGACCCAGGAAGATGTACCTGGCGGTGCAGCCGGCGCCGAGCACGCCGCCGCCGCTGACGCAGGTCGTCCCTCAAGCGCTGCAGACGATGCCGGTGCCGCACCAGGTAATTTATTACTACTAGAGGAACAGGATTCAAGTGCTTCTCGGAAGTGAGCCCGGCATTTACTAAATATCATCTTTCAAATCACAAAAAATCTAATAGTGAAGTGAACATAAACTGGCGGCTTTGAAAAGTGAACCTATTTTTATTGCCTGGTTTTAATTGTAAGTTAAATAACACTGAGAATTTTCGTAATAATTATAATTTTAAGTAAAATTGAAATGTGAATAGAAATAACAACAAATGATAATCAGACTTAACTTTTAGGCTTCAGGAATGCTATGTTTATTTTCTTTTGATACTAATTATTGTATAGTAATTTTCGTTTTCGATCCAGATCATTCATAATTCTAAAAACATTTAATTTTCTTGTTCTTTATTGATGTTTCTCCCTTTCTCTCTCTTTTCGTGCCGCGGATTCTTGCGTAATAAAGAAATTTAATTGCACCTGTGTATGTTTTAAAATATTAATTTGATTATTGGTGCAAAACCCATTTTTTACGTTTCTCCAAAAGCGAAATACTACAATAAAAACAATTAATTCGTAGACATAAAAATAGTTTCACTTCTTATTTTAACATAGAATGTCTAGGTCGCAATTGCCAGTAGAAACTGAGTCGTAGAAATATTGGATAATACTAAAATTGTCATTGTCGATATTTACCACGTAACTGTTAAAGCAATGTCTATGTTGAATTTCTCAATGCTAAGCTGTTCTAGAAAATTAGCGACAGGTAAGAAAAATCATCCATGAGATCATTTTCGTATCTTGTAGTCCAAAATCAACAGTTTTATTATTAGGTTAATTTGCCTTTTTTCTATCCGTAAGGGCTTATGGATGTTTTTTGCAGTTTATAACTTTCAATTACTGAAAAAAGACTGAATCATTACATTATTTCAAAGCAAATCATGCTGAGGGATTAATAACAGTAGATGTTGAAAATACGACATGGATTCTGCTTTTACAATGATTTGATAACCCTTTCTTTACTAAGACTTACTTCCATATGCTTTTGGAATTGCTTTAAAATATTCTTTACGTTCCACAAGAATGACCATGACTAAGATTGAATGATGGATTCTTTTCATGACCAAGGTTAATATTGAGATAGACATTAAAACATGCTCCTGAGTTTCTTTTGTACCTTTTCTTTTTTTTAGAAAAGAAAAGAGAATGGTTTCTCCGATTGGTCTAGTCTTTCTGTATGAAATATTTTCTGTGAGAAAGTTGCAGTTTTACCGTCCAATACTTCGATCAACAATACCAAGTAGATGTCAGGTCGGCGCTAAAAATATGTCTCGGTAAATAACAGCGCACTTGGAAAAGTGAGCTCTTTTTGTTTAGCTTGTTTGAAACACGCCCAATGTAAACACGTTCATAATGCCGCAATGTGTATTTAAAAGCTGCAAAAATAATGCCCGTTAAAGCATTTTAACGGCCGGAGTGTCTTACTTTCGGTAAGTACATGTAGAATAAATTATATTTTAAGCTAATAAAATAACAAATAATATTAAATTTTGAACACAATTACCGATTTTAACCCACGCTACAAATGTTTGGCCAACGTTGACCAATAGACGCGCCAACATTTGTGTAACAGAACAGTGGATGCGTGGATGAATGCATTTGTGACTTTATTACTGGGTGCGATGGTTGTAATTAGGTTGAACTTAAATCCGTTCTATAACTTTTGTCTCAGTTTGTTAGTAAAGAAATGTAGCTGTGTAAGTATATATTCACGTAGACAGAATTTAGCTTTGATTTTGTACGTGACGCGTTATCTAGTTGGTATTGTTGATCGAAGGTCCAATATTAACCTTTTAAGCATTTATGGCATAAAGGGGATTGCATTTAAACACAGAGAAAGAAACAAATCAACTAAACAGTCTGTGTAACAACCCATATTAATATGAGACAGCTAACAAATGTTAGCTCACCAAAAGTTTATTGAGTCTCGTAATGAAAGGGTTAACTATTATAACATTATTGTTTAGTAATACCATATTGTCCATAGTTATTACTTTGAAATATCTAAAATCTGAATTGTTTTAATTTATGAGATTACTTACAATGGTTGTTCAAAAAAGAACGAGGGCAAAAACTAAATGTACTAAACTAAATACACCAAAGATTGACCTAACTTATAAGTGGTTTATATATGTGTGAATACTGTAATACTTTATCGATAATAATATAGAGTTAGAGCTAGCTTAAATAGCATATAAAATTAATTAGAACAAAATAAGAAAAAACTAGGGTGATAAATATTATCTAATATCACTAAATTGATATTTTTTATTAAAATTTATTATTATATATGACCTGTTATGTTCAACGTCTAATTTTAAATTTGGCTTTGTAGACCTGAAATGTAACGTAACTTCACCTGTTAGAAAATTCCATTATTTTGAAAACAATATTTCAAAAACAGACTGCCATGGATCGATGTGACGATATTTATTGACATAAACACGTAGATATAAATAATGTGTATGGTCGTATGCATTCAAATGAATGCGTAATAGGAAGTGAGATATTTCATGTACTAGGTTTCTCAACTACTTGGGCAGCAGGCGTAGTTTTATTGTTGATATAACATACATTATAGACAATTTAATGAAATTTTTCATAACTAGACGCGATTCTTATCAATTTGATTGTTACTAAATTATAATTAAACAATTTGGTCTATAATGTTGTGTTATATGTATTTTAATCACCATCTAAATTTAATATAAAGTAAATATTGATACAGGAATTGCTCATACACCACCTGTGAACAGTTATGTAACAAATAGTAAAATTTCATTATTTATACAATACTCGTGCAATATTATAAATTTAATAAACTACTGCAATCAATATTGACTTTTATTTCACCAGTTCCTAATGTTTTCTTAATTTTTTTTTTTATATTTTGTTCTTAACGTTTTGTGGGGGTGTATGGGCAATTAATGTTGCAATTCAGAGCAAAATTGATCAGTAAATTACTATAGGTTTAATCAAAATTTGAAACAGATGTAAAAGAAATATTACCACACATTATGTCACAGATATATTCCCACAAACGATTCCATTATTTTTTTGGTTTGTTTCTTTTACATTATTCCACATAAAACAATCAATCAAATTCAGGCAAAAGGATTTGACAGGATTTTATGTGACTCCCTTTTTTGTTTGACACGTTTCGTGTCTTTTTTTACTTATAGGATGTTAACGAAGAAGACCCTATAAAACGTCAGCCCCTGCTTAACGGCGAAGATATCGTGGCTGAAGCCGCTAGCCACAAGGAGGCCACGCCCTCCAAACCAGAGGACATACAGGAGAATAACACTAAAACCGATATAGTTAATTCCGGTCAGGAGAGGCTTCAGGGCAACAAGTTCGTTCTCACCCCCGATTATATTCAACAAAGTGAGTAAATAGTTTCATTCATTTTTAATCTTCCGAAGTTTTTTTGCTTCGTATCTACTAATTTATTTCTCCTTTATCTCCCTATATTAATCGTCAATCGTATCGTCGGAACGGTTTCAGCTATCAAGAGCGCTTTGAAGCAGGAGAATTTGAACCCAGAAATCGAGGAGAAGCTTTTGCAACTGCAGCGATATCAAGAGAAGCGTATGAAGCCAGAGACACCAGTGGAGAGGGTGCCGCGGGCGCCGCCGGCGGTGGTGGTGGCGGCGGCGGCGGCGCAGTCTCCGTCGCCGCCGCCGCGCCGCCGCGCCACCTCATCGCGGCACGACGACGACGACGAGTGGGTCGACAGCAGCCCGCGCAAGCGACCGCGCTCCTCCCGCGCCCCCTCCCCCCCGCCCGCGCCGCCACCCCCGCCCCCCACCGCCGTCCGCGCCCCACCCCGCCCCCCGCCGCCGCCCGCGCCCCCCGCCCCCGTGACGCCCTCCCCGCCCGCGCCGCAGCCCCCCGCACCCGTGTCCGCGCTGGAGGAACGACGGCGCGCCGCCTCCACGCACTCGCGATTACAAATGCTGCTCTTTAAACACAAGGAGATGCTCAAAAAAGACATCATCAAGAAGAGAGGCCTATTAGAAAAGGAACTCGGAGTCGAGATACAGGTAATCGTTGTTTTAAACACCGCGTCGCCCGATCGCTTAACTCGATATTAATAAATTTAAACAGTGTCGACGAGTGGTACGCTCATGAACATTTTTATGACGATCTTATGGTGTTTGTAGAAGGAGCTGTCTGCAGAGTTGGCGTTGCGCACGCGAGCGGAACGCAACAAGCAGGAGGAGGTCCGCGGCGGCAAGCGACGCACCGCTTCCGGCGGCGCCCGCGACGCCACGCCCAAGGCGAACAAACGCAGTGTCAAAAAAGAAAAACTATTGTGCATCTGTCGCACGCCTTACGACAACACCAAGTGAGTCTTGATTTGTTTTCAGTTTGCCGATTTTTCAATGTATATGTAATATCGACAAATAAAATATTAAACATCTTATATTTATTCCAGGTTTTATGTTGGTTGCGAGCATTGCAGCAATTGGTTCCATGGGGATTGTGTTGGAGTCACTGAGGAGATGAGTAAGACGATGGAAGAATACGTGTGTCAAGATTGTCGTCGAGCGGAGGAGACTCAAGAGTTGTATTGTCTATGCAGACAACCATACGATAATTCACAGTAAGTAATAATAAAAATGTTGCATGAAATAACTAAAAATCAATTACTTATTAAGAGTATCAAATAAATCAAATTCTTTTTATTTTACTTTACATAAAGTTTTTGTTCCAGGTTTTATATTTGCTGTGATCGATGTCAAGACTGGTTTCATGGCAGATGTGTTGGTATATTGCAATCAGAGGCTGATAATATTGATGAGTACATATGTCCCAATTGTCAAAAAAATAATTCAGTAAACTTTGCAAATATGAAAGAGCTCACTCCTAAAGACTACGAGAACCTAAAGAGACTTGTAAAGCAGATACAATTACATAAAAATGCTTGGCCTTTTATGGAACCTGTAGACCCTCGAGAAGCACCTACCTATTACAAAGTTATTAAGGAACCTATGGGTGAGTAATTTGGTTTTCTTCTTTTTTAATGAACACTGGGTTAGTCTTTTCAGTACAAGATAATATTTGGTCCTTCTACAATACGCGAAAAGGTAGTTTCGCGGCGTACACTATTATTTAATTTACAATACTAGTAGTACAATACTTTTGCCCTTGGCACTGGACCGGGATCTGTGGAAGAGTTAGGGGGAGACCTTTGCCCAGCAGTGGGACACAATATTTAGCAGAAATACAGGCAAAGAAACAAATATCTAGGTGTCCATGTCTACAGCTTCCTCATTCGACATAGAGAAATTCTAAGCATGCCATATTTTTGTGCATATTATGTGCAATCAAACGTTTCAGTCCTAATTTTTGTGCCACCACAACTTCGTTACTATGAGTTGTTTTATGTGTGTAAGCTGGAGACACGTGTCACCAGCTCGCACACGCCCGTTAAGACAAACCAGTGAGGTTAGGGTTTTGGACTATAGCTAGAAATTTTGTGCATAATTTGTGCACTAGGAACAAAAAATACTAACCATCACACTCAAATACTGTTGAAACTACGATCATAAAACTGTGTGCGAGCTGGAGACATGGGTCTCCAGCTCGCACAGCTGTATCTTCGTAATTGTTCAAGCTACGGTTATGAATTATACCTCAAAATTTTGTGCAGAATTTGTGCATAAGGCACAAAAAAATTTAAAACTTTAACTCAAAAGGTTTTTGAGCTACGAACCGATAAGTATGTGTAAGCTGGTGACACGTAACACGGGCTAACACATGGTGAAATATTGTAACTGTATAAGATAGCGCTTCGTTTTAAAGATCAAATAATACGTTATAATTTGTGCACACACGAGGCAAAATTTCAAATCTCTGGGCCTCTTACTTTATAAATTATAAGCCAAAAACTGTTTTCCCGCCAAAAATTCAAAATAATGGCTCGGAAGCGGCTAAGCGCGCCGTTGCCGTTCCGTGCGCTACACTATTGCCACTTTTAGACTAGGAGCCGTCTGTTAAAGCGATGCGCGACGCGACTAATTTAGTTTTACTATAGGCAGACATGTACCTAATAACCTACCCTACTTTTTATTTTAGATATCTCACACACGAATGTCTTAGTTATTTTTTGTTGTTGAGACAATTAAATAATTAGATTTGGCATAATTATAAACATTATGGAGGAGTGCAGAACGACAAAATGGTTAAATACTTGAGCCTAATTCGATAAAGAACGGATGCTTTCCAGCAAACTAATCGATATCGACCGTCACAGAATAAATTTTAACCATTGAAAGTAATTTATTTTAATATTAGATTGTATTACTTCCCATGGTTAAATGTAAATAAATAAATAAAAATAAATGTACTCTATGATGATCGATGACTTTGCGATTAGTCTGCTGGGGCATCCCAATGTAATGCTAGGGCCACATTATCGCGCTAGCGCGAAGATTTGCGTTTTCGCGACACGTCTGGCCAAACACTTCGCGTTAGCGCGTTGTATCATGGCGTTGACGCGCCGCGCTGTTGGTAAATTGCCGCACATCAAGGATTTTGTCGCGATAATGTTCGTGCGGCCACATTTCCTTCGCACACTTTAGTTGACTGCTAGACAACTAGAGGTGTGAACGTGTTGCAAATACGACTATCGATATTATTCTGTTTCGATAATTATGGATTGGAGTAACGATAAAGTATTAAAATTAATACAATATTACGAATTAATAATTAATAAAAATAATAAAGATGCAATAAATAGTAATTATTTGCCGACATGTAATACAGCCCAATCACCTCTTCCATTTTTCCGATAAAATTAGGAGTAGGCGATACAAATCGTATAAGGTTAGGTACTGAAACGTATTTATTGCATCAATATCGTCAAATCCGATATCGATGCGTTCTGAAACTATACCTATTTTGGAAAACACTATATCGCGTCAGGAATGCGGTGTGCGTTGAGATCACTATTATTGTACGTGATCGAATTCAAGAATATTGTACCGTATCCCTGATATTTATTGACTTATCATTAATCTGTAGTTTTTAACAAACAAATGTGCTTGTAAAAATTTAATAAAATAAAATTGTTATAAACGTTCGATGCGTTCTGAAACTATATAGTGGAAAAAAAACACGATATTGCATGAATTTTTAATAGTCCGTAGATATGGTCGATACTGTTGTCACCGACATTAAATTTATGTAGCTATAGTTTAACACTTTGCAAGCGGGCATTTTATTACGCGCATCTTCCTGTGCGCCGGCCTTTTTCGTCATTATTGTAAATTCTATAGAAAAAGAACTATAATAAAAATTAATTTAATTGTGTTCTATCTAATCGTTCTGCTGCTTACCTATACTAACCTCCAGTTATGGCTTCTTTATGTAGATGTTGTCCATCCGCAGTAGATCACCTAGATTCAATAGTAGGCGTACCTTTGTTATCTTATGAGTAAGTACCTAAAGTTATTTTCAAATGCTAGTAAGTAGGTAGATGTTAAATTTTATATGTACCTATTTCAAACCCAATCCACAGATAACGAAAAAAAAGATACTTTTATTATTTTTAATGAAGCTATTTCAAATTTTTATTTTACCAGTAGTAAGTAATTCTTACTTTTTCTATTTACAAGTTAAAAAGTTTGCAAGTTACCAATTCTTCTATGTGTTGATGGCTGACCGACCCCTTGTCAGAATGGTTGATGGTTTAGTTATCGTAGCGTAGTAACTGTTTTTTAGTTAACGTGCCATAACTAAAAATTCTTCATCTCCTATGGGAGTAGTTGTCAAGACGAATCAAACGAGCGCAAACTCGATGGGGTTGTGTGGTATTATTATAAAGTTCCTGTGTCCTTTTTCCGGCTCCATCATCAGACCCTGAACACTATTTCTCGATAAAGTACTCGTCAAGGCGATTCAAACGACCCCGAACTCGTTGGGGTAGCATGGTTTTATTATAGAGTTCCTGTGGGCTTTTTCCGGCTTCATCATCAAACCCTAAACACTATTTCCCAACAAAGTACTCGTCAAGACGATTCAAACGAGCCCAAACTCGATGGGGTTGCATGGTTTCAATACCGAGTTCCTGTGGCCTTCTTCTGGCTCCATCATCAGACCCTGGACCCTTTTTTCTAACAGAGTATTCGTCAAGATGAATCAAACGAGCCCAAACTTGATGGGGTTGCATGGTTTCAATACTGAGTTCCTGTGGCCTTCCTTCGGGTTCATCATCAGACCATGGACCTCGTCTAGTCGTCTCCCGTCAGAGTGCTCATCAAAACTAATCAAATGCGCCTGAATGGGGTTTCATGGTTTTCTTACAGAGATCCTGTGGCCTTCTTCCGGCTGAATCATCAGATCAGCTCAATGACACCATAATATTGCATTGTCATCCTGTTCTGACCTATGTTCAAAGTTGCAAGTCTAGCTCATCGGGAAGCTAGTATAAAATCGTTTGCATTTGTCGACAAATAAATAAACAAATAAACGAGAAAGCTACCTAATAAAAACGTGGTAATAAAAACATACAGGCAGACTAATTTTATCACTACTTATCATATTAATGAGGTTATTGTAAATACTTAAAACTAAGCATAGCGATATTTTATGAACATTCATAAATAAAATAGACTGCTTTTATTTTAAATTAACCAATTTCCTATATCAGCAGTCTCCTAGTCTAAAATTCTCGGTATAGAAACGAAACGATCGAGAGCGCAAATTAAAATGACACTAAATTAAGCTAGCTCTCAAGTTCAAACTCGATTGCAATAGTGTAGCGCACGGAACGGCAACGGCGCGGTCGGCGCGCGTTTAGCCGCTTCCGAGCCATTATTTTGAATTTTTTGGCGGGAAAACAGTTTTTGGCTTATAATTTATAAATTAAGAGGCCCAGAGATTTGAAATTTTGCCTCGTGTGTGCACAAATTATAGCGTATTATTTGATCTTTAAAACGAAGCGCTATCTTATACAGTTACAATAATTCACCATGTGTTAGCCCGTGTTACGTGTCACCAGCTTACACATACTTATCGGTACGTAGCTCAAAAACCTTTTGAGTTAAAGTTTTAAAAAAATTTGTGCCTTATGCACAAATTCTGCACAAAATTTTGAGGTATAATTCATAACCGTAGCTTGAACAATTACGAAGATACAGCTGTGTGCGAGCTGGAGACACGGGTCTCCAGCTCGCACACAGTTTTATGATCGTAGTTTCAACAGTATTTGAGTGTGATGGTTAGTATTTTTTGTTCCTAGTGCACAAATTATGCACAAAATTTCTAGCTATAGTCCAAAACCCTAACCTCACTGGTTTGTCTTAACGGGCGTGTGCGAGCTGGTGACACGTGTCTCCAGCTTACACACATAAAACAACTCATAGTAACGAAGTTGTGGTGGCACAAAAATTAGGAATGAAACGTTTGATTGCACATAATATGCACAAAAATATGGCATGCTTAGAATTTCTCTATATCGAATGAGGAAGCTGTAGACATGGACACAATATCTAGATACTTCTTACAGTCCAATAAGATTTTTACTGATTTTAGGAAGAAAGACATAATTGTTAGCATTTTTCGAAGTGATAATTATCATTAAAAAGTATAATCGAAAAGTTGCAAGTTTTTATTAAAAAAATATAAACGAAAAACAATTATAAAAGATTACAATGATTTTAAAATGTGTAGTATAATTTATTTACTAATCTACTTGCTTCTAACGTAAAATATGTTGATATGTAATATCAGTTAAAAAATATATAAAAAATGTATATCTGTTTGATACATATCGGATAATTATCTGATAGTAACATGATAATTATCAAAGGGCATATTTATCTTGATAATTTCAAACCCTGATTGTTAGTGATTTTCTCTTGAATCTCTCAAGAAAAAGTAAAAATCCGAATGACACTAGATATTTGTACATAAAATTGTGAATAATTTGTTTACATACCTACCTACGTTCGTCATCGAATTTCATCAGTAAAGTTTGCACTTTTATTCCTTGATGACAATTTAAAGAAAGTTATTTAGTTTAAAAGTTATTTACGAATAATAGTGATATAATCGTATATTATATAATAATTATAGAGAAAAGAAAAAAGGGAAAGTCTTTGAAAACTATAAATTATTATACGTTAAAAGATTGAACAGTGTCGTGTAGCGGTGAACCACTACTACCACCCCCCTACTCTCTTCCCTTGGGTGTCGTAAAAGGCGACTAACAGACTGAAGACTGCACATACTTCCAACAGCATAGAGCGGCGATGGGCTCACCACCAGTCACGCTGAGCACATGTGTAGTCGCTATTTGGTGAAAAGTGGACTATAGTAGAGGACTGCTTTTGCTGTCCTCATTGCCTAGTCTCTGACTAGCCCTTCGGGATAATAGTCGTGATTATATGAACTATCAACAAAATCTGCCGTATACCACCTTAAGGGCTATTTTCATTTGCATTTGTCCTGTCCCAACATCCTTTTTAAACTTTTGCTACAACATCCCTCTATTAACTCAAAAATCATAAAATTGTGAAGACAGTCAAGATGTTAAAAAAGAGACATTTTGTTTGTCGTTAATCAATGAAAACAAGATGCGGAACGGGGTTTGGCCACCAGTCATACCAACAATTTCTTTCTTTTAAAAAAACAATTCGTCGTCATTGGTAAGCAAAGGGCGGGACGAAATGGTCATTTTGTGCAAGCAAAATTTTTAGAAAATGGTACTGCATCGGTTTTGTTGATAGTATGTATGTATGTAAGAATAAATTCTAGCCATCAATCAACTAACAAGTCCAAAGAGTCTGGAAAAATAATATTTATTTCTTTGCAGATCTGCAAACAGTGGAAAGAAAAGTGAATGAACAGACTTATAGTACATTGAGTGAATTTATTGGTGATATGACTAAAATATTCGATAATTGTCGATACTTTAATCCTAAAGATTCCGAATTTTATCGCTGTGCGGAAGGTTTGGAAGCATTTTTTGCACAAAAAATTAAATATTTCCGTGAAAAGTTATTCGATTCTACTCAATGATAATAGTGCCAGTGTATAGTGTGTATGAATAGGAATTATGTGATGGAATCAAATTTGCAGAACTTTAAAAAAGGAAAATACGTTAATGTAGCTATTCTTTTTTGTTCTTTATGATCTGTATCAACTGTAAATTATAAACAAATGTGATGAAATTACAAAGAAATAATTTATATTAAAAATAATGTTAAATGTATCTATTGAGTATGTCAACACAGGTTCCACATTAAGTATTTATTGTATTTATTACATGCTTACATTCTTATCCCACTTGAAGGCTGACTCACTCTTTAGATATCATTGAAACTCCAGACAGAATAATTATATGTATACAGTTTGTGAAATATTATGTTAGCTAATGTAACTTAGCAAGTTTAGTTATCTTGATAGTGCTTAGCATAAGATAAAACCTATTTGTATGTAAGTAATAAATTTTTAATAATATACATCTCAATGATGCCTTACTATCTTTTTTCTTTAGCTATTAGCTTACACTAATGTTTTTTATCTATTTTAGCGTATTATTAACGCTTAAATATACTTAAGTAAATTTGTAAACTGAAAAAAGACAACAACCTCAGGCGGGAATCGAACCATGCACCTTCCGCATTCCGGGCGGCTGCCTTAACCACTTGGCCACCGAGGTCTGGTTTTCACTCGTCGAAATTTGTCAGTGCTTGATGCTAATGGTTTTTTGTTTTTAGTCAACATTGCTTCATCTAGAAGTTTTTCGCCGTTTCCTGGTGGTCATACTAATTTGTCATACCAGTATGACTACGAGGATATACATTTCCTCCTAGTCATACTGTAATACGATATTTTTAGAAAAAGGTTTTTCCTTCGTCCTGTGTGGGCAAAACATTGACCAAAA
The DNA here is from genome assembly GCA_963921215.1 of Scoparia ambigualis. Classification (NCBI taxonomy): domain Eukaryota; kingdom Metazoa; phylum Arthropoda; class Insecta; order Lepidoptera; family Crambidae; genus Scoparia; species Scoparia ambigualis. The sequence goes on from OY992507.1 coordinate 19,547,189, forward strand.
TAAATCCAAAAAAAATTAGGTCCCTCGTGTCGTGGGGTATCCAAATCACCCCCATGTATGTTCCGCGATTTTTCAGAGTTTTCGAGATATGATTTTTTTTCAGAAGTTCTTAGATTTTTTCCAACATTCACTTGTTTTTCCGACATTCACTGTCTCGTGTGAACATGGCATAAGAACTTGTTGCTTATTTTTTGCGTTTTGCACATTTTAATGTGGTGACAGGATGTTCAGAAACGTAAGTATGACTAGGAGGAAATGTATATCCTCGTAGTCATACTGATATGACAAATTAGTATGACCACCAGGAAACGGTCGACTAACCATGCGCCTCCAGGAAGCCCAAGTCAGATCCTCGCAACCAAGAATGATGTGTTAGTGTGGTCACTAAATTTAAAGACAAATTAAGATCGCAAGTGGTTTTCTTGGTTACAAAGCCATGACTGCCACAATCACACGTGTCAAGTTAAATCAAGATACAGGTCACGGTATGTCGAAAGTATTGTGGTACTATTTTTTTCCCGACACTTTGACTGCCACATCAAGCCTTTCAACCAACTGAATGCTCTAAGCATCAAGCAGACACAAAAAAAATACTTTTTTGTCGGACCTCAGAACAGTAATTAGTTATTGTTCTGAGTGTCGGACACTGGTGACCACCATGGCTTTTATATAAACGATTTATTTTTATCTGTGCACACAATTTTTAAATTATCGAGTAATTTAATCGAGAGCTACATTAATATTTTATTTTTAAAGTGAAAAAGAAAGAAACTTTAATTGATCAAACATATCCACAAAAATACCGTTGATCATGGTAAGTTACCTTTACGTTACACGTGACCTTTAGTTCGCCCGGTATCCACGTTTTATATTTTATTGTGCCGGACAAATTATATAACAAATGAATAATAAATGAAATAAAAAATAAATAAAATGATGTCTATAAACTTTACTGAATGATATAAAAAATGAGCATTATATAAAAATAAATCCTGTATGACCCTACTAAGTCAGTGGGATGTATCGTACGTACCTAAAATTGAACAACCAATGAAAAATGTCAATATGCTGTGATAACCGGTAAAGGGGGTTAATGTTAGAGAGAGAGAGACGGAGAGAGTGGACGGCATGACGCCATTCTCGTCTACGTTGTGCAAGCTCTTCCCAGTCATCCGTTGGAATATCACAGGCCACAAGATTGCGTTTCAGCACGTCTTTGTAGCGCAGATATTGCTCTCCTTGTTTGCGCTTTCCACGTGACAATTCCGAGTAGAACACTGCCTTGGGCAATCTACACGATCCACAAGGCTTCACGCGGTACCCTATCGAAGGCCTTTTCTAAATCAACGAAGCACATGTAGAGCGGCTGGTGTTGTTCCAGGCTCTTTTCTTGGATTTGTTTTACAACAAATATCGCATCCACTGTGCATCTACCGGGAAGAAAACTACATTGTGTTTCTGGAAGGATGGTTTCCGCGTGTCGGGATAATCGGGTGTTAATATGGGCTAATATCTTCCCAGCTGCTGAGAGAAGAGAAATGCCTCTGTACGATCCACAATCAGTTATGTCGCCTTTGCCCTTGTACAGTTTACATATAGAGGCATCTTTCCAATCTTGCAGGATGTTTTCGCATTCCCATATTTTTTGGATTAGATCGAATAACCTTTCGTTTATGTGTGGGCCGCCGTAATTGTATATTTCGGGCGGTATACTATTTATCCCAGGTGTTTTACCATTCTTCATCCTCCTCAGCTCAACAACAAACTCGCCAGAAGATGGAGGGTCCGCCAGATCTTCAATGGTTGGTAGTTTCGATTCGGACGGTAATGTCCCTTTCGCAAAATGTCCCGCTTCTAAAAACATGACCTTTTCGCAAAATGTCCCGTTCGCGAAAAGTCCCGTCGTATAATATCACTTTCCTAGTTTCTCTATAATCTAAACCACGTAATATAAGCAAATTTTTTTATTAATGAAATTCTGACATATTATAAAAAAAAGAACTTAAAATAAACATACTTCTAGTTAAAATACATTAATTCTTTAACTAGGTGATGCTTCCGTTTCATAAGATTTAGCCATCAGTATCCTGATGAAAGACGTTTATTTCTAACAAACTAATGAAATCTAATAGCAGAGTCTAGTCAATGTGAGTCAATGACAATAATGAAGTGTGTTATTGTAACATGAAGGATAATGTCATTGTATTGTAAGATAGCCTGTATTAATATAAAGAGGATGAGCAAAAAGTTTTCATGTGACTCGGTTCTACGAATGCGGGATTGTAGTAGGCTAGGAGGTACAGTCAGAGCAGATAATTTATTAGGTTTAGTCCGGTAGTAAAACTGTTTTGGGAACGGGCCGTTATGATAACGGGCCGTTTTCATAATGGGCCCTTTTGATAACGGGCCGTTTTGACAACGTCCCGTCTTCAGCACGGGGGACATTTTGCGAAAGGGACATTACCGTCCGAATAGCGATTTTATGTACAACAAGTCTGTAGTCTGAGTACTAGAATTTAGGACATCGTGAAAATGTTCTGCCCAACGAGCTATTACCTACGTCTGTCTGTTCGGTTAGCCGTTGAGTCTTATCCGTGTTGTTTAAAGGTGCAGTCTTTTTAGTTTGCGAGCCAAAAACAGTCTTTAGGCTTTAAAAAAATGTACCAGATTGGTTAGTATCAGCGTATTGCTGAATTTATTTGGCTTTTTCCACCCACCACTTGTCCTTGAGTGCGCGAAAAGAATAGAAGAAGAGAATTAACAATATCCGTCTCTTAGGGTGTTACCAGACCAATCGATCGATCGTCGAGCGACGGCATCGATCGATGGTAGAATGGATTAGTCGACGTCGATCGATAGTGTCTACCAGACCAATCGATCGATCGTCGATCGACGGCATCGATCGATGGTAAAATGGATTAGTCGACGTCGATCGATAGTTTCTATCAGACCAATCGATCGACGTCGATCTACAATCGACCGGTAGAATGGATTGGGTGTTAGATCGAGCTATTTGATTAGACGCGCCGGCCGCTTCACTTTTTTTATAAATTTATTTCGTGCCCATGGATAGGTACTAGTCGTAATAATAGAGTTCATTGATTATGCTTAAAGTTGATGATAATATGTACGTTTAAATGCTAAATGATATTTCCCCAAACCCCTTGGGAAGTATTTTAGATTAAGCAACACCGAAAAAGGGGGGAAGGGGAGGGAGAGGGGGAGCCAAAGTGCGAAAATGCATAGTTTTCAAGATATATATTTTTTTTTTATTGGCAACGGGTAAGCGCTTGGCCTTCATCTCACCTGATGGTAAGTGACGATAAGGCCGAAGGTGGAAGCGCGCTTTACCCGGAATCCTCAACCACTGAGGAACTGGCTATCTTATCTCAAACTGCCGGAACACAACAATGCTATAAACATCGTTGTTATGGCGACAGACTTAGATAAGATGGTGGTAGCTAGCCAGGCGGACATAACAGCCCTACCACCAACCAAACCGAGCACACAAAGATGTACCCCCCGCTGGGAATCGAACCCGGGACCTCTGGGTCTGAAACAGGTAGCTTAGCCACTAGACCACAGAGGCGGTTAAAATTTTGAGGTTATGTTAGATTATTTATTTATTTAGATTATTCTTAGGAAAAATAAACAAATATTCTAAGTTACCATTACCATACCCCCTTCATCCCCGTCCCTTCCTCCCCCAAGATATTTTTGATTGTAGCTAGTTTTCTGTTGTCTAAAAAAAAATAACCTCGAAATTTATGACAATAGCTACGCAAAAAAAAACGAAAACCGCTGCTTAAAAGGTTATTTGGATAAAATAAGCGATCTTTGGCTTTAAAAAACGGCCGCATCCAGATTTTTCTGCGTTTGGGTCTCCGTAATAATAGTACGAGCAACATCGTACTGGCCAAGAACAACGAGTCTTCTTCTGAATACATTTCGAAAGAAACATGGTATATAGCCGGGGTTAATCGATCAACGTCGACCGACCGTCGATCGATGGGTTAGACGAACGGTATCCGTCGATCGATTAAAGCTACTACACCTATCGATCAACGTCGACCGACTGTCATCGATCGATTGGTTAGTCAAACGGTATCCGTCGATCGATTAAATCTACCAGACCAGCCGATCAACTTCGATCGATGCCGTCGATCGACGATCGATCGATTGTTTATGGCCGTTTAAACGCCCTGTAGGGGAGTCCTGTTTTTCAGACCTTCACTAAATAATCGTCAAAACTTTCCAAAATGATTGAAGAACTGGAATACTTTGATGCCAAAGCTTAGATTAAAACAAAAAGGGAAGATACGGCATGCTCCTACTTGTAGTCATTCAAAATATAGTTCTACTCAACTACTTAAGCAAACACTCTCACACGCACACCTATAAAGTGTAAATCGAGCGAGCGAGACAAAGCGGTAAGTTTCAACGTCAGCGCGAGGGAGTCAGCGAGTAGCGCGTTGACGTCTCGGTCGCTTCGCAACAGACGAGTACGTACGACCGATTCCGACGCCACTGCGGAGTAGTTTCTTTCTCTTTTTCACACAGTAGAATATCCGCAATAGTGAGATGTAGCCTGTTCGCTCGGCAAATTGTGACTGAAGTGAAATTGTGCTTTTAGGCCTAATTTTGGCGGCTCACTCATGCACGACGCTAATGCCGTATCTTCCCTTTTTGTTTTAATCTAAGTGCCAAAGATCAATTTGACGGGTGGCTTAGCTATTTTTGCCTTCAGAAATCGCGAACGCAGAAATCACAGACGAGGGATCTGGCGACAAAGAAGTTGCAGCAGGCTCGCAACTGGGGGCTCAAGCGTTCATAGTATTTGCAGACAAATAATCTTTGGACAGTGAAGATGTTGGCTGTATTAGCGAAGAGAAAGATGTAAAGCATAATACACCTGTGGATCAAAATGCGAGTATAACCGAGGCCACTGAACCTGAGCTGATATCAACTACTGCAACTATCTCCATCCATGAGCTGCTCTGAGTGTGCCATGTAATCAGACGAACTATTATAATCCAAGATAACAAACATTATAATCCACTTGAGCTTTAGCATTGAAAAAAGCATGGCACAAAAATTTGATATGTCTGCTGCTGACAATGCGATATACACTTGACACATCTATTGGCCCACCTTAGAGTTTAGGTTTCTATGGCCCCTACTTAAATATGATTGCTAGATTGAACAAAAACTATTGATGCAGTTTTAAACCTGATACATTTTACCATCTTTTACGATCGTATTGTTTTTAATTTGAATTCAGAATACCACACGACATGGAGCTACGCCTAACAAGTCGGGTATGCGCCTTGATGAAGGCAGTTTATTTTTGTATAAAAAACATGTTTTATCAAATAAAGGTTTAATTTAATAACGCGTGTTGCCTCCATGGGCATCTACGACAGCTCTCATACGATTAGGCATAGAGTTTATCAACCGCTCTATGAAATTTTGAGGGATCATCTCCCATTCCTCTTCTATGGCAGTTTTCAACTCTTACATCGTCTGGGCAACTGGCTGACGAGCCCTAACACGTCTTTTAGCTCGTCCCACATGTGCTTAATCGGGTTCATGTCTGGGCTTCTGGCTGGCCATTCCATAACTGTGACGTTCACATCCCAAAGATATTCCCTGACGATGCCGGCCGTATGGGCTCTTGCATTATCATGCATAAAAAGGAAATTTGGGCCCACATGGTCCACGTATGGCATCACGTGAGGTTCTAAGCACTCACGAATGTACCTTTCAGCATTTAATGTTGGCAGCCGGGGTCGCGTAATAACCTCAAGTTGAGTTTTGCCGCTCGCGGATATATTGCCCCAGACAGTCCATGAGCCACCGCCATAAGCAACCCTCTCTTCAAAGCAGAATTGTGCAAAACGCTCTCCCTTACGTCGGTAGACCTTGCTTCCTTCCATCATTGCCATGTAACGCAATTTTAGACTCATCAGAAAAGAGTACACGGCTCCAATGCTGCTGAGTCCAATTTAAATGAGTGCGCGCGAAATGAAGACGCGCTGTTCGGTGGGCTCGCGTTAGTTTGGGGCCATTAGCTGGCTTGTGTGGTACCATATCGCGTTCTTTTAACCTTCTCCGAACAGTTCGAGCGCTCACAAATACTCCGTGGAAGTCGCGAAGTTGGTTTTGTATCTCAATGGAGGTAAGGTGACGATTTCTCAAGCTGGTCGTCACGATTAATCGATCCTGCCTTTCAGTTGTGACCCGAGATCGTGGCCTTCCTTGGCGACGAACAAAGCCGCCAGTCTCTAGGTACCTCCGATAAACATTTCGGACCGCAGATCGACTTAAATTAAGTTGAGCACTCACATTTCTTTGGCTGTGTCCGGCCTGGATAAGTGCCACAGCTTGGGCGGCGACTTCAGGCGAAGTATCCATAGATTATTGATAGAACCTCACCTTAATGTTAAGAATAAGTAATGTTTGTTGCAAAGCCGAAGAGAAAAATCACACTTTCAAGAATTAAATCCAAGTAAAGCAATAAAATCAAGTTTTCTTAGTATTCGATTGTTTGATATCAACGAACAGGCTCCGAATTGTCTTTTGTTTCTTTAAATTCTGTGTTCGAAATTTAAAAAAAGACTATTGAATAAAATTATGAATGTGCCTGGTTCAAAACTGTATAAAAACTTTTTGCTCGACCTAATATATTTCTTTAGCTAAGACTAAACGAAACTGAAAATGCAAGGTGGGCCAATAGATGTGTCCAGAAGTGTATTTCATAAAAACTGCCTGATTTGATAGGTTCAGTCCTTAGATAAATGATTTTTCCAAGGTTCAGTCATTTTTGTGAAAACAGAAAACTTTATGTATTTATGGAGAAAACAAATTTACCTATTTTGTAACAAATGTAATGTACCTTTTACCATGAAACCATGTTTTGTTGTTTGAATTTTTATGGATTAATTTCATTTATTTAATTTTATTCCAATATTTATTCCATTGCATTAAAACAAAACTAAGATTAATACATAGGTGCCTTTCATACTTTATGAAAGGCACCTAGGCCTGTATTCACTTTGATTAGTGCGAGTCAAAGACTATTTAAATCTCTGAGTCATTCGTCAACTCGCACACTTTTAACTCGCACACATGTGCGAGATGGCACCATTTAATTTTACCTATTATTTATGTCGTCAACTCGCACACTTGTTTAAATCTGTACAGTCAATTACAAAAAGGTTAGGAAAAAGTTATACCAGACAGCTGTTATGATTAAGTACGAAATAAAACAAAAAGTTATGAAAAGTATTATAATCAATAATATCACACAAGCATTTGGCTTTTTCTTATCTAAATAAATAAGAAATGGACGTAACAAACGTGTAAAACTTAGTATTAATCAACAATATCACAAAAGTATTTCACTATTTTTTTCTTAAAAGTTAAACATATAATCATAGAATAATAACGCTCTAAAAAGATAGTCTTCATACAAGCGCTCTGTCAAAAATGAAGCCGATTCACACGCGTGACGTGCGCGCATGGCCGTGATCTGCTGTCTCTTTCCAATTCTATGAATATGAAAGAGACAGCACTGCGGCAGCCGCTGCTACCGAGGCTTTAACTTAGAGAATCACACTGCAGTACGTTTATATTTTGACCTAATTAACTACGAGATACTATGAAATACTGAAAGCTTACCTGTGAAAAGTGATGTTATTACACTTCTTTTGTTTTTCAGATGTGTTGTGACACAATTTAACTGCACAATTCGTCATTTTTATTTTGTTTTCGCGAGACACGTTCGGCGCGCTGTGACATTGAACACTACGGAGCGGTCCGGCGTTTGGTGCCATGTCTGGCTCCAATTAATGTGCTTCAAAATAGGCGCGCGAACTTGGTTTCTATAGCGTTATTATTCTAAGCATATAATTTACTTAAGTAGGATAAAATGTTTACTAGCAACAAATGTTTACTTCCTGAGACTGGTTGATTTTTTTTTCTAGTAAACATTTTATCGTATATCAATATAGCATTGTGAATGCAAAATTTCAACAATAATTTACTTATAAAAAATCACAGATGAAAATTGTTTGTTTAAAATTTAAGTTATAAATCAACATCAAAAATAGCATTATAATATATGATTATATAAAAATATAGGTACATAGGTAGTAAATATAAAAACATCAATTATGGAAAACGCAACGCGAAAGTCTAAAACATAATATAATGTAATAGTGCAAAATCAGTCTTCAAAATCTAAATTATAAAATTTTAAAATCTAACACCAATAATTTTTAATATCAATTACAAAGTTGCTGGATACGTATAGTTCCACGGAATTTTTTCTGTCTTTTTAGTCGGTAATAGTGGTATTGATAAGCCCATCGATATCACATGTTTCTTTTTTTTGTTGTGATATTAGACACATTTTAGAAATTTTTAGATATACTTAATTGATTTCTAATAAAAAAAATCTTGTTATAAACCTTTTGGTTTTTTAACTTCGAAAATCGCTTTAAGTGTGAATTTCTCCTATCTACGATAATATTATTGAGCAAAATTTATACCAGAATAATAGATAGTTACTTCATGAAGAATAAAGATTGTAAACTTAATGAATTTATTATCCTATTTCGATAAAAACGATAAATACAACGGCAAAATTACTACAAAATGTGATGCGCCGGCCGTCCGAACTCAGATTATTCTCGCAGAGTGGAGATTTGTAATATTATGCATGAATTTATTATCCTATTTTGATAAAAACTATAAATACCGCCTTTTAACCGCCTCTGTGGTCTAGTGGCTAAGCTTCCGGTTTCAGACCCAGAGGTCCCGGGTTCGATTCCCAGCGGAGGGTACATCTTTGTGTGCTCGGTTTGGTTGGTGGTAGGGCTGTTAAGTCCGCCTGGCTAGCTACCACCATCTTATCTAAGTCTGTCGCCATAACAACGATGTTTATAGCATTGTTGTGTTCCGGCAGTTTGAGATAAGATAGCCAGTTCCTCAATGGTTGAGGATTCCGGGTTAAGCGCGCTTCCACCTTCGGCCTTATCGTCACTTACCATCAGGTGAGATGAAGGCCAAGCGCCTACCCGTTGCCAATTTAAAAAAAAAATACAACTGCAAAATTACTACAAAATGCAAAAAGGGGCATTTTACGCAAAAATCACATTTGAGATGTAATAGGCCTCTTAAATGGTTCCAGACAGAATTTGAAAGTTCCATCACACATAACTGTCAAATTAGGATTAGCTTAAATCGATTTACAATTTTCACTAGCGAAAACCAAAATTCTATTCCAGCTTTTGAATTTTTCAGGCACAATGATTTCATTTATCGAGTTAAAACACAGTTTTTTTTACAATCAGTGAATTGTTTCGGTGTCGATATAACTTATTCTTAATATTTCTAAATAAAGGAATTTTTGGGACAAGTCGATTTCTTTGTCTTTTAGCCCTGCAGCAGTTTGTCGAAAAATACTTAGTATAGGTAAAGTACAGTCAGTTTCCACTTTTTCAATGCACTGATCAAACACTTCTAACTCATTCGATGCAAAATCAGGCTATCCTTTTGTGAGAACTCGGCGAGTAAGTCGCTCACTGGCTAATAATAAAATGGCGGCGGAGTCGCAGCGCAGGCCGGCACGGCGCCCCCGCCGCATACCTACTTAATATAAGTAGCAAACAGTTACCTAGTTATTTTTGGGGTATTCCTCGAAGCGCACCTAAACTAGTCCTCCAAGCGCACCCATTGGTGCGCTTCAGAATAGGTGATTAAAATATTATATTTTTATTTGTCGTAGCGCACCAGCAGATAAAATGTGGAGAGACGTAGTAACTAACAGAAAATATCGATAACGGATAACGTACGTTTATTTTTAGAGTATCTACCTCTTTTAATTTATGTCACCCTGGTACTTTTAGCACAGAATAAGTAATAGTACTACCGTACTTTTAGTTCAAAATAACTGTCATAATTTTATTATTGACATAGTAAGTTGCAGCACCTAGTCCTACTCGTTTATTTCTTTTTTTATAGCTTAAGGTAAGTAAGATCGCTAAGGCGCCTATCTACCTCTTTTCATTTATGTCACCCTGGTACTTTTAACACAGAATAAGTAATAGTACTACCGTACTTTTAGTTCAAATTAACTGTCATGATTCAATTTATTATTGACATAGTAAGTTGCAGCACCTAGTTCTACTCGTTTATTTCTTTTTTTTTTAATAGTTAAAGCACTTAGTAACTCATGTGGTTAAAGGTAAGTAAGATCGCTAAGGCGCCTATCTACCTCTTTTCATTTATGTCTCCCTGGTACTTCTAGATCAATATGACTGTCATGATTCAATTTATTATTGACGTAGTAAGTTGCTAAAGCACCTAATTCCTAGTTTCTATCGACATCAATATTACGAATCTTTTAAGCTATTATCTATTTAATACCCTATTCTGAAGCGCACCCTACGGGTGCGCTTGGTCTGGTGCGCTTCAAAATAGGTGGGCAAGTCATTACATTAATCTTGTTTCCAATTTTTTATTCGACTGTACTTTGTACGAGTGTGCGAGTTGACGACGCAAATAAATAATAAATCTTTCCTACAATCACACCAATTATCTAGCCCAAGAGAAGCTTCGAAGAAACTCGTTAAATGGTTACTAGACAACGGATAAACATACTTAAAATACTTAAATACATACTTATTATACATAGAAAACACGTACAAATAATAGGTAAAATCAAATGGTGCCATCTCGCACATGTGTGCGAGTTAAAAGTGTGCGAGTTGACGAATGACTCAACTTTTTAAGACAATATTTGAAATCGATTTAGGGTTAAATGCTATTTTTATTTATAAGGAAAAATTATATCAAATGATTATAGAATATTATAGAATAAATGTATGCCTGGGGCAACGCTGCAACAGATTGTAACAGAGGTATGTTCTGCAAATGTAAACAGTAATACTTCAATAGTTCTGCTTGTAGGGGACAGTTTAGCCTTGCAAACAAAACATATTGTTGACAGCTTTACGAGATTAAGCCAGATAGACTGTAAGAAACTAACATGGTGTACGTTTCCATATTCAAAGTCATTGAATGACAATCAAAATAATAAAATTTATAAACTTAACAATATGTTACATCACATGATCAGTCGTCACAGTGGTGACTTCCAGCTATTTGATAGCAATTTATTTATTAAAAACTTTTTCTTGACTAAAGATAATATGTATCTGTCTAGACGATGTAAACATAATATAGCTACTCTATTAGCAAATAATATCAACATAGAATGCAATGACAAGACAGTGACCAATAGTAGTACCACTAAAGGCACTGAGGCAAACTCTTTTTTAGGAATGTAAGGTTGACTAAAGAGAAGTGTAATAATAATTTTACTTTAGTTCACCAAAATGTAAATCGCTTCTCTGGCAAAATATTACATGTTGAATTAATGCTAGACAAATATAATGTAGACATATTATGTTTAACAGAAACCTGGTTGAAATCTGAAACTATGTGCTTTTCAGTAAATAATTGTAAAGTCGCTAGTGTGTTCAACAGAAACTCTGCTATGGGGGGCGGTTGCATAATTCTGGTCAAAGACTCCATTAAATGTAAAGAACGAAAAGATATAGTAAGTTATTCCGTTGAACGCGTTTGCGAGATAGCTAGTGCAGAGATAGACGCTTTTCTTATAGTATGTATTTATCGACCGCCTTCAGGCAATTTTATGTCTTTCATTAGAATATTAGAAAATTTACTTGACAAGATATTTGCCTGCAATAAATCCATTGTTGTATGTGGAGATTTTAACATAGATTTACTTGCTGAGTCTGGGGATAAGGAAAACTTTATTTCATTGCTAAAATGTTATGACTTAGATTATGTTTTCAATGAGCCAACTCGAATTACACCTCAATCAGAGACATGTATTGATAATATTTTTGTAAATTGTAAAATCAAAAGCAAGGAACTGATAAATGGGGTACCCTCTGACCATAAAGCTCAAAAGATAGAGTTATTTTGCAAGGAAAAATTGTCGAAAAATAAAGTAATTACTTATAGGCCCTTAACTTGTAGTAGATCTGCAATATTTAAAGATAAAATTATTGAGAGACTCTCTTTATTTGATTGCAATGTTAATGAACCAAATAAATATTACAATATATTATTTGGTGTGATTACTAAAGAATTTGACAAAATATATACAAAAAAAAAAGTTAATGTAAAGGAAAAGACAGTGTTTAGTGACTGGGCTACGAAGGGAATAAGAAAAAGTAGGGATTTTCTTTATGATCTGTATGACAAGAAATCTTTCAATTCTAATCCAGCTTTTCATGATTATGTTAGACGATATTCCAAAATATTTAAAAATGTATGTTTTATTGCAAAGTCTAAATTTATTAGCAACAAAATTATAAAGTCTAAAGATAAAGTCAAGACTACTTGGAAAATTATTAATTCAGAGACTGGCAAAGTGAGTAAAAATGAGTCAGGCTTTCTGCTTAAGTTGAATGATGAGCTTATTAAAGATAATCTTAAAGTTGCTGACATTTTTGATTTCTTTTTTGCCAATATACCTATTGAAACAACTAGACATTTAGAATCGTCCTCTACTGTAGCACAAAGTTTATTAAAACTTAATTTTAAGAAAAAAGTACCGATCTTTAATTTTAGAGATATAACATATTTAGACATAATAAAAACGTACAAAAGCTTGAATAAGAAAAGAACGGAAGATTTATGGGGTCTCTCTGTGACAGTTTTGGAGCCTATTATAGAAGTAATCGCACCGTTTTTAGCAGGAATATTTAATAAATGTATCGAAGTAGGTTCATTTCCAGATTTAATGAAAAATAGTAAAGTAACTCCCATTTATAAATCAGGTGATAAATTTAACACTGCTAACTATAGACCGGTTTCTGTTCTTCCGGCACTTAGTAAAATTTTCGAATCTATAATCTATACGCAAATGAATGCACACTTTAGAATGAATAAAATTTTACACTGTGATCAGTTTGGTTTCACGAAAGGACGGTCAACTATAGATGCTGGAGCAAAACTGGTCAAAAACATACTTGACACTTGGGAATCTTCGCAGGATACAGTAGGTATTTTCTGCGACCTCTCTAAAGCCTTTGATTGTGTTGATCATTCAACTTTAGTTGGTAAATTATTTCAATATGGCGTTCGTGGTAATGCACTAGAATTAATAAAATCTTATCTGCACAATAGAAGTCAGAAAGTAGGTATAAATAATGTAGTATCAGGAGGTTCGATAGTCAAAATGGGGGTACCCCAGGGATCTATTCTCGGTCCCTTTCTGTTTCTTGTTTATCTTAATGACCTTCCATTCATGGTTAAGGAAATGTCGGAAATAGCGTTATTCGCTGACGACACTTCTTTAATATTTTCTTTAGATAGGAAAGACCCAAAGGTTGGAGAAGGAAAAATTAACGAAACACTTAACAGAGTATCACAATGGTTTTCTGTTAATAACTTAGCACTGAATGCTAATAAAACTAAATTTCTTAAATTTTCTCCACCTAATACACGGCTCAGTCATTTAAATATTGAATTAGATTCGGAAACGTTAGAAATTGTTAATGAAACGTCTTTTCTTGGTATTAGGATAGACTCTAAATTACAGTGGGGTTCTCATATCGAGGGTCTGGCAAAGAGGCTCAGTTCGGCTGCTTTTGCTGTTAAAAATATAAGAAAAATTACAAATCAGTCTACTGCTAGGCTGGTTTATTTTGCTTATTTCCATAGCGTTATGTCATATGGATTACTACTATGGGGAACGGCAGCAGACGTTAGTAGAATTTTCATTCTCCAGAAAAGAGCAGTTCGGTTTATATATCAGTTAAAAGCACGTGATTCGTTGAAGGAATTATTTAAAGATATAGATATCATTACTTTACCGTCCTTGTACATATTTGTAAATATTATGTACGCTCGTAAAAATCTACACCTTTATACCAGAAACAATGAGGTTCACGGATATAACACAAGGAACAGGAACAAACTGTGTGCTCCGAAGTTCAGACTTAGCAAAAGTAGTAAATCTTTTATATGCAACTCAATTCGTTTTTATAACAAAATACCTGACGACATCACTGCATTGACAGACAACAAATTCAAAACGCACATTAAACGTGTGTTAATTGCGAAAGCTTATTATAAGATCAATGACTATGTTGCAGACAAAAATGCATGGAAATAAGTCTACTCTGTACTAGTGTTTATTATTAGTATTTTTAGTCTATTATTAACTATTCTTTCATTCAATTATTATGAATTGTTGAAATTATTTAGTTTAGTTATTATTAATTTTATTGATGCGTACAAATTGTACTTAATTATGTTTAATAATTTGTACCTACTTAATTAGATCTATGACACTGTAAAGTAACATTGTTACTTAGAGGGAGAAAAAAGTAAGGCCTCCTGAGTTTCTTGCCAGCTCTTCTCGGTCGAAGGCTCTCCCAAAATCCGAACTGGTGGTAGATTGGTTAGGTAGGTAGATTAGGTAGGTAGAGTAGGTTATGGTCTGTGCCAGCTAGATGTGCATGAAGGGTCATTTACCCCATTTGTACCAGTGGGGTGCTGCAGTTTAGGTACGTTCGGCCGGCGTGCCTCCCAGGAAGGCCGCCTAGGCGTATGACAGTAAAGGTTGCCGCTCGGCTCTCACGCTCCACGTCGCGCGTCGTCGCTTAAGGCCAGGTATTTCTCTCTCGCGGCTTCTCTCTCGCTCTCTCGATGGTACGACGGTACGGGACGGGTATAACAGCGAAGCGGCGCGTTTTATAGTTTTTATTGCCTATATTTATAGACTTTATATATAGGATTCTCTGCTAATTTATCTGCGAATTATTTGTCTTTCGTTGAGTACAAAAATTAAATGTAAAGTATCAGTATCGTATTTATATATGTGTATAGTGTGTATGAATGTATTGTATGTGTGTATATATATGTATGCATGTATATATATTATATTTTAAAATAATTTTATATCTTATTTGGTGGATTTGGATCGGTCGTATTCGGTTGCATTCGCATCGCTGTCGATCGAGTTGGACTTGTGCCGATGCTGCGTCCCTAGCCTGGCTTCTGCTGCCCTCGTCATTTTTTGTCCTCGGTCCTGTGGGGGTGGACCGGTGTCGCGTCGTGTCGCGTAGGCAGGCTGGATCGGAAGTGAATATGGCCGGCGCGACGCGACGCGATGTTGGTTTGCCCCCGTAGGATCGGGGGTGGGGAGTGGTGGGGGTGGTGGGGGTTGGGTTGGGGACGTGGCGTCGGTGCGGGTCTGGTTCGATTGATGGTGATGTGAGTGTGGTTGAGTGTGATTGATCTAAATCTACCACTTATTTATTATTATTATTATTTTTTATCGAGTGATGTTATTGGATTTTGTAACTGAATGAGACTTTGAATAGATTGGATCCTTAACTAATACATAGCTTTTTTTTTTTTTTTTCCCAGAATTTAAACCATTATTTTCTATGTCTCAGATGGTTTGAAAAAACTTAAAGCGCGATCTATCTAGCCTTGAGAGGAAACACTGCATCGGCGTGGCGTTCGGGATTCTCATGCGGGGCGCGGGGGAGCGGCGTTTCGTGGTCCCCTGTTTCCTCCTTCAGAGGTGGACCAATCTTTATTTAAGCGTCGGTTGGGGGAGGAGGTTTTCTGTGTCTGTGTGTTTGATTTTTTTTTTTTTTTTTTTAAACGAGTTACCTAATGTTTCTGAAGACGCCTTAAAACGAAGTGATTTCGCTTAATTTTGAAGGCTCCTGGTTATTAAATAAATGACTTAATGCAAAGGAATCAAGCATACGGACGTGAAGGGTCTCTTTCTTTAACCGTTGCTGAAGGGGTGGTGGGGGTTGGTCCGGTTTTGGAAGGGGGCTGCGGGGCGTCGTTTTTCTGTGTTTGGTGTGGGAGTTTTGTGTGCCGCGTCGGCGTGGTGTTTCCTCTTAACTCGTAATCCCTACGCGCGCGCGTAAACCCTGCGCTCCTGACGGACGTCAAATCGATATCGAGTCGGCTGTGCTTATCGGAATATGAACGCTCGGGTCACGAGATAGGTTTCAGTTTCGCGTGGGAGTCGTTGGAGGGTGAACCTTCTGTACGGTAGTAGTATTAGTTATTCTGTGCTTGTACCAAGACGAATAACGAAACAATTTTAAAACACACAAGTTTATGCTTATTAATTTTTGACGTTTTTTTATGCTTAAGTTTTTATAAAAAAAGATATTTGAATGATTAAAAATGTCAACCTTATTGGTTAGGTACTAATGTTTTCCAAAACTCATTTCAGCCGCTACTTTATTTTACTTCAATAACTCCAATTTATATTACTTACCACAGTATCAATACGATAATTGGAAATCATATTACACAATTCTATGACCACGGCTTATATTTCGGTTCGACGCGATTCTGTTTCGGCGTGCAGTGGTACTGGGGGTAGCAATGCGCATTTGTCTGGCACAGACTATAATAGCTCGTTAGATTAGTTATTAAGTCTTAACTATAAGTTAGTTAACTGTTTTTTTATTATTATTAGTATTGACGTCAATAAGTGCCTGTAAAGGTTTACATTGAATAAATAATTTGACTTTGACTTTGACTTATGATTATTGTACCAATATAGCTTTATAGAAAAAGTTGTTAGAGAATATGAGTATTATATCAAATGAATAATATACGTACTCTATGTTGTTATAAGGAAGTGTGAACAGGTAAAAATTATATCCAATGAACGTTATGTCCTTTGAAATAAGTTCATTTGTCATTATATGAAAATGATACGCACCCATTTCTGTCGTCTAATAAAAAAAATATTAATTAAAGTTTGAACTTAGGTACTTACAAAATAAATTAGGGCTTTCAACACTAAAGCGTAATCTTCGCAATGCCGAAAGAATGTTATGCCGATACATTTTAGTGCATTTAATATTAGGGATTCTAGAATTAGGGTTTTAAATTTGTAGGCAAAACTCGAAAACAACTGTTAGGCTAGACAATTATTGTGCGTTAAAAGTTGAAGCCAACATATTACGGCCATATGAAATTAGAACCAAAAATTTTAGGCGAACCGAAGGGCACCCATCCCCTCTCCTTACATCACTCTGGCACAGGTATGCAACAATATAAACAATAGGTATGTCCCTGCGCTAGTAAACCAACTCCAGTAAACAACCGTCTGCGTTAGGTCTTGACGCCAAATCAGTGCCCGCCGAAGCGCGCTCTTATAGTTACTTCTCGTTGCACGAAGGGCACAACTCGTAGTTGCCACTGCTTGGGTCGTCAACTCTAAATTCGATTGACTACCAAGTGTCCACCTTGGTCGCGGAGTATTAAGCACACTCACTTCTCGTAACCCATCCGGGAGCTTAGCCAGTTCCCACGTCCTACGCGGCTCAATATCTGGTCTTTCAAATATAGTAGACAAAATTGGCCAAAACTCTTTATTTGAGCCTCTGAATATTGGGAGACCATCGAAATTGAAATTTAAAGTAATTTTAGTTGGAACATCGATCCATGTCTCCAACGATTTTTTTAAAGATTTTTTGAGGCCATTATGCCAATATTCACCTTGTTCAATCGTTTTGATACGTATTTGTTTGGTAGTACCTAAAATAGTTCTAGCGTCATGTGGTAGTATTCCGGGAAATCTGCAATTTACAATTGCTGCTAAATCGTTTAGAGCTATTTGAGATATATTTCTTTCTGTAGCCCATTCTTTTATACGCTGGCGAAAATACATATTTTTTGAAAATTCGTCATCATTATTATTTGAAGTACTTGTGCTGCTGCATGAAGGGTTTAACTAAATTCAAACATTCGTTATCAGTTATTGTTTTTCCTACAGAACCTTCGTTAGACGTCGATGGAATTGGCTCTTGACTGTGGGTTGTCAAATTTGAAATATTCTTCTCCTCCCCAACAAATGATGGTTCACTATGATTACTGTCATTTGGTTTATACTTCGTCATATTTAAATATTCACTTTTAATTCTCCTCTTGACTGCACCAGATCTTTTTCTTTTTTTCCACATTATAAATGCGAGCTCCAGCAAATACTATGATGCAATCGTGACGACTCTGTCAGTAAAGTGGGCTAAAGCTGTACTATTGAATTAGTTTATTTTTTTAGTTTTAAAGCACTCTTGTAGACAGTAATTATAAAACCACTGTATTCACAAGGGTGCCTAATTACGCTATAAGATTAAGTTTTATAATGGAGGTTACATACACCATTGTACAGAAACAAGTATCGAGTGATACCATAATAACACTTAGTTCAGTAGTAAGTGAGTGATCACATACAAAAACCAGCCTATATACAGCTTTAACGATAAAGCTAGCTTAAAGTGTCACAAAACACTTAAAGTTGTATAGTAGAGTATTGATTTTCTCTTTTAACACCTTAAGCTTACGCGGATCCCTTAATACAAATTTTATACAGCTTTAGCTGTATAATAACCCGAATATCTCTCTCATAAATATAAAAGCATATTTTGACACTCTTGTACGTCTTTAAACGAACCTTAAGTTCTAAATGAGCTGGTAAATTGATGTTGTAAACGCTTGTGTGCTGCTTGGGCGGAAGCTACGACATCCTAGGGGGCTGCCTGTACTAGTTCTCCAGACTAGTACCGGAAATGTCGACACCAATATCCAATGAGATAAAGCTGCTAGACTTAAAGGGAAACTCACGTTCCCCGCAGGACTTTTCGCTTAATTCTTGCCCCACAGAGACCGCTACTAAGCCCCGCTCGCTGTGCACGAGTTTGGAAGCCCTGGCACACAATACCAGGACAAACGAACATTCCCAAGCTCTACAGCTAACCACAAGCCACTACGAGTTCAACCCATGTCCGGAATCCCGCCGGAGGCGCCGGCTAAGGCACAACCAGCGGGGAGCGTGAACCGGAACCCCGTGCATCATACAGCTGGACCCATGGTTACAGCTGCGAAACCCTATCTATAGGGGTGAGTAGATAGGGACCAGAGGCATGGACAACGGAAACAAAACTTTGAGAAGGTATTTAGGTAGTTTTGGCTATTGCTAAATGCGGGTTGCCATATGCCTGACCCGCCACTGCCGTATTATATATACCTATACATTTAATCGGCCAGCCCGCGTCTATGTTCGCGTGAACAGAATACCCTTACCTCATGACGAATTTCCAAAATTTTCCTGATCCTTGAAAACCTTGTCCTGACAATTATTACAAACACAACAAAAAATAATTAGCCAAATAGGTGCAAGAAGAGGTAGAGTCAGCAAAAAATACAATACTTAGTTTTCTTTTCGTATGGTAGTAAAGTAACCAACTTATGGTTTTTGAACGCACTCTGCCACTGCCGCCTCAGAACATTAACTTGAGGCTGCCGCTCAAAGCGTTTCGTTCCGCCTTTTAACTGTTACCATTACATTTGATGTTTATAAAACTATATTCTAGTTCCCCTTTTATAGAAATATTATCACGGCACTAAATACGGTTAACGATTTATGAATAATTATTAACATAATACAATTTAATCATTACGAATTGATTGAACGGCTACACATAACAAGGGTAAAACCTCAGAAAGATAGCTATAATTATTGTACTGAGGGTAAAACGAAACATATTTTTGACTTGTCATTTGTCAGCTCTTTCTGTCACTGTTGTCTGTGGTTGTCCGATTCGTTTTTTTTAGTCTACTAAAACCTCAGAACATTAACAATCATTTAATAGCATTTTCAATAGAAACAAATCAAATATTGCATGGTAAATTGCTAATAATCATCACGAAACCAGATTAACAAAACTTACGTAAGAAACGATATTCCAGACACTTGCCACTCACTTCTATTACTCCAATGTTTGACTGAACAACTTGTTGTTCAATGGGCGATTTTCTGACAGCCCAAATTAAAAAGTAAAAATTAGTTCAAAAACACCCGATAGATGTCGTTTTACAAAAGCCGTACCTACCTAAGGGCTGTAATAAATTCTACACTTTTACTTGTCTACCAAAAGAATAAAAAAATAGTAAGTCCTTACCTATTTATATTCAGGACATCCAGAACCTATTTCTATTTTGGAATAGAATAAATATTACGCAGCCATACACGTGCTCTTCATTAACCCGCCTTTTACCATGCGCCATACTAATCTATGCTAAGCGCCATCTGTGAAGTCATTTACGAACCAATTTCTTCTTTTTTTTTTGATTTCGGAAAATCGCCTATTAAGCCCAACGGAATAATATGTACACTTTTAATATTCACTTAGTCAACTAAACTATAACTATTTGGTAGGTAAAATAATGACAGCGATTTGTTTGGGGCCAAGTGTCGCTGGATCCATGTAAAAACGTTGCACAGTTTTACCGACACGGTCCTTTCATCCTATGTTTTGTCTTTCTTTTACTTAGGGTAAACATGATGTGCCGAAACGGAACAAAAGTAGTAATGGATTAAGGCAGAAAGAGATAGCAAACTTATGCTCTCTCTATAGTTATAGATCTCAATGGTCACGTGATAGGTTAGAAATTTAAGACAATCGCAAAGCGCAGCGTAGCGATTGTCTTGAATTTCGAGGTTATTTTTTTTTATTAGACAACAGAAATCTAACACCATACAAAAATATCTTTTGAATAATAAGTCGTCTGAACATTATGACATATAAAAAATATGTTACGGTTCCCGAACCGATTGAGATATAATGCCGCTTGTGGCACTCTATACGCTTCGTTCTAGAATGCCGTCAAATGACGGCATCGTAACCAATCGTACTAAGTTGCCGCTTGTGGCACTCTATTCACTGCCTACAGTTTGTACTAGGATGCCGTAATTACGGCATCGCATTACATCTTACTGCCAGGATCATTTTATACAAACTAACTCATTGTCAGGTTTTCAAATGTATAGGTAGTATAGGTTTTCAAAGGTCATGAGGTTGACTGCTGTGTAGTCACATTCATAGCGGTCAACCTCACGATCCCTCTCTTTTTTTGGCCACCTTTGGTTTACTGTTATTAAAATATGTATTTTATTTTAGGTCGTCTTCTATTAGTCAATTCCATAGTTATTCCAATTGATGAACCCTATGTATAGGTTCATGTATCATGTCCCAATCTCATACAATTCCTATGGTAAAAAAATAAAATATTTTACCATTTCACTTACATGCATGACTGTACCACACGTAACTTTTGTATGTAGAAGTTTGCTAAGTTGCAAAATGACTTTCTAGTGTAAAAGGCAATTAATAATAACACTCTTAAAGGGTACTATTTCCGGCACAGTTCATTGAGATAGAAATTTTAATGAGAGTCATAGCTGGTCCTGTTTTCGCGCAACGAACCTACGCCTAGCGTACTCACTAAACTATGTCTATTACTTTTTATCTACAAGAGCACTAATTTTTTCCTTTTTTTTACTATTTGGCACTATTTGAGCAGTTTTTTGAAATACTAATTGTAGTTGTAGCATACTCAGATCTCCCTAACAGAGGTGAGTATGCTAGGCGTAACCTACTACGCCTGGCTTACTCGCCAAACTATGTCTTTAGCTTTTTAACTATAAATACATAATTTTTTTCCTTAGGGCACTATTTTAGCACAGTTTTTGGCATTCTATACATAACGGAATTCCATGGTGAGGAGTTTCACGCCAGGCGTAGTAAGTACACCACCTACCAAACCGGGTAAACACGCCAGCAAAGTAACCTATCCAATGAGAATGCCCACGGCCCATACATTTGAAAACCTGACAATGAGTTAGTTTGTTTTAATGATTATGGTAGTAAAATTTCTCATAATTAAATATAATACTGTTTTTTTTCTCTTAAAGAATAGCGTCGTGCGATCAGCACATTTAGCCAGTGTCAAATTTTTAATAGTAATTATTATTTTCTTTACATTAAGTGGATGCTAATGAGTGATAATGAACGTTTAATGGTAAATGATTTTCCCCCAAACCCCCCGAGACTCAATAAAGCTGTGGGACTTTATTGAGGTCTCACACGGACTTCTTGAGAGAATTTGAAAAGTGATGTTGCACTGTTTTGTTTTATTTGCTAACACTCATGCACGTTCATGAACACTTAACAGTAAATAATCCACCATTATTTCACATTAATATTTGACAAAACACAAATTATAGAAAATAAAACAAAACTGCAGACATGACGCTTCACTTTCCCGCCAAGAAGCCTATATTACTGTTAATTGGTCTAGGGGTGGCAGCTTCACTTAAAGGTGCGAGTCCATTGAATCGGAATCGGAGCATACGCAGCAACCGAAAGATTTGTTGATTTCACAGACGTTTAATACGTCTGTGGTTGATTTATTGATTCCATGGGACTGCGTGCACTGGGTCGGCAAATCAGAACGGGATACCTACCAGAATTTTGATGAATAATTGATAGACAACGTCTCGTCGGTCGTCCGCAGTAAAGGCGTTAGGGATGTCATTAGCAATTCTTCATAAAAAAAGATCGATTCACGACGATTAAAAACGGTGTAGCAATAAATTGATTTGAAGGATGGAGCCCTTTGTCTAGCTGTGGGACAATATATTATTACTTCAACTACATAATTTGTCTTTATCAGCAGCAATGCTTGTTGAAAATTTTGTCAGATCTCTTTTTACATGAATGAAGTGAAGTTCTTTCTATTACTTCTAATTTGTGTGTGCACCTGTACCATTTTCGGGTTGTGATCATCTTTGAGAATCTGTCTTTTTGAGAGAATCTGTCCTTATAAGTAATATAGGTAGGTTCTGTTCTATGCGTTTTGCGCAATATGGCGAGGATTTTCTGTTTTCTGGCTTTTACTTAGGAACTATTTCAAAATTCACCTCCCATTAGAGTTTGCACTTAGAGTTTCCTTTCGATATCGATACTTTAGTAATCGATACTTTGTATTCGATACTTTTACTCAATGAGTACTTTTTGGCAAGTATCGTATCGAATAAATCTTTGTTATACTAAAGACATAAAACATAGGTTTGGTTGACTTACCTACGCTAATGAAAGGGCTGTATGATATATATCTCCCTCTTTCTTTTTTTCCTTTCCCAAAAGGGACAAATCAACCGACAAAAAACATTATAATCATTCATTCAGTCATTCTGTCATTCAGTTATTCTCAAAACGTCAAATTAAAACCAAATAGAAATAAGACGGAACTTCTTGGCGGGAAAGTGAAGCGTCATGTCTGCAGTTTTGTTTTATTTTTGTTTGTTTTCAAACATTAACGCCTTTAGCACACCGACGCCGCGAACCGCGGTAGCGAAAACTTAGCGAACACGAAAATGCGGTAAATAAGCGAAATTCAAGCGGTCGTTTTCACACCTACTCGAATATCGCTTGTATAAATTTGTTATTTTCAACTCATTCGAATGCAATAATAATAATTCGTTTGAGCCAGACTGGTTTCTTTCCGAATCTGAAGAAGAAGAACTATTACTTCTTGTATCAACATTAAGAAAAAGACAAAATATATGGGTTTTTGAAATTAATCAAAAAAGAAAGAAGTAATTTTTCGCCATGCTACTTCTTTTTTATAAGATTTCCTATAATCTATATGCCCTATGAGATATATTTCTGGATAATCTCGAATTTCAATTATAATTTCCTCAGTTTCTGCTTCCGCCATCTTGTTTCGCAGCGATATTCTGTCCAAAAAGACAAACCACGTCGTTTCTCTCCAATAGGCGAAACTAAAGTGGCGGTACACCGGCGTCCGTGTGAAACATGTATCGCGAGTATCAGCGATACTATACAATCTGAGACGCAAATATAGGTAGTCACAGACGATAGAGCGAGACGCAACATACGCGATACATTTTAATGTGTGTAGACAGATTACCGCAATTTCGCTACCGCGGTTCGCGGCGTCGGTGTGCTAAAGGCGTAATGTGAAATAATAGTGCATTAAACACTTGACCGTCATTAGAAGCTTATAATATTTAGATAGGCATATCCGTTTCCCGTCGTATTTTCCTTCTCTTTCTTCCGGTATATCGCTGTCTCTCTCGCTCATCCCACTCAGTGGCGTCACCAGGTGGCGCGGTGGGGGAACCACGAGATTTCACACCCGTGCCCATTTGTTCATCATTGGCGTGAAATTTCCCGTCGGCGTAACTTGTGCACTACATAGTGATCAAGTGACAAAGAAATAGAATTATTTTTATTTAAACTGCAACACAGTTCTCGTGAGTTTCTACAATACACGTGAGTACTTATAACTATTCTTAACTTAACGGTGTTACCGTTCGCTGAATTTATAATTTAAACTTATCTGGTATATCAGAATTTTTATTTTACCCGCAAGAGATGTAGATACACCTTTTCTTTTAAGATAAGAAAGCATTCGAGTAAAGATAGTATTTTTAAAAATGTTTTTTTTTGTGTTTAATACGTGGTATCTACCCTCCAGGCACTTTTTCTTTTTATTTTAGATAAGAAACCGATAATGAGAGCTTACATTAGATAATGAGAAAAATGAATTGTAGCTAAGCGGCTATAGCTGGTCCTTCTAACAATCCCGATCGCATCGGCGAACGTTCAAAGTCAAAGTCAAAGTCAAATTATTTATTCTATGTAAACCTTTATAGGCACTTATTGACGTCAATACTAATAATAATAATAAAACAGTTAACTAACTTATAGTTAAGACTTAACAACTAATCTAACGAGCTATTATAGTCTGTGCCAGACAAATGCGCATCGCTACCCCCAGTACTACTGCACGCTGAAACAGAATCGCGTCGAACCGAAATATAAGTTTGAGTTCGAGTTAGTCGTCATCGTTCAAAGAAGCATGGTCAACGTACCCGCCTTTCATAACGATAACGACAATGTGTCTGCTTTATCGGACGTTAGAGGAAATCTTACAACGATTGTTGCACCTCGCAGGTGTTACCGATACTGACTAAAACAGTTAACAATTTAAATATTCCGTGTAGTTATATAGATTTGATTTTTTATTTTAAAAGTAAACTAAAAGACCCATCTAGGCCTTAAGCACCAATATTCTGATAAATCTTGTGCACCAATAACTTTTGGTATTTTAAAACTAAAAAGATATTTTTAATATTGTCTGTGCAGTTTACTAGTTGGTCGCAAACATCTGATACCTCTCTAAAAGGTCTTACTTTCAGTGGTGATTAGGTTGTATCCATAGGACTGAAACTATAGATATACGAAAAGAGGATGGGTACTCATAAAAATGTAAAAGACCCTCTAATGCTTGCTACTTTGAATAAGATTCTACCTTCAAACACACATTTGTTTAATTCTGAATAGATTACAGTTGCATTGGAAAAAATTGTCGTGTTAGAAAACTTTTTAGCCAGATATTAAATCTGGTACTGGGAATGCCTCGCAAGCAAAACCTGTACTAACAACAAACGGTTACCCTTCGCAAGGGCAAATTTCTTATAGTGTACCATCGCGTGCTTCATCTGGTTCATGGAACAGACACACGCACAGCATGCTGTGAACCGCCCTCGCAGGGCGCCTACCAAAATCAATGTCCTCCGCAAGGACATACTTATGGCAGCCACGAACCATATCGTGGCTATAATCCGCCCGCCCGCTCGCAGGGAGCTTACCTCTATCAATGGTTATTACATGAGTGTTCGCGGTTTTGCGAGAAGATGCATATATGTTAATATAATGCTAAATGTACCTTATTTAATTTAATTTGATTTTAAATAATATGTTTAATTGTTATAATTGGTATTTAACCATTTTAATAAAATTAAACAATTAAATGTCCTCCGCAAGGACATGCTATGCCAGCACGAACCATATCGTAGCTATAAACCGCCCTCGCAGGGCGCTTACCAAAATCAATGGTAATATTACTTGAGTGTTTGCGGTTTTTGCGAGAAGATGCATGTATGTTATTGTAATGCTAAATGTACCTTATTTTATTTGAATTTGAATAATAGGTTTAATTGTTGTAAATTGGTTATGTAACCGTTTTTAATTAAATTAAATAAATAAATGTCCCCCGCAAGGACAGGCTTATGCCAGCCACGAACCACATTGTGGCTATGAACCGCCCTCGCAGGGCGCTTACCAAAAATAATGTCCCCCGCGAGGACATGCTTTTGCCAGCCACGAACAACATTGTGGCTATAGACCGCCCTCGCAGGGCGCTTACCAAAAACAATGTATTCCGCAAGGACATACTTATGCCAGCCACGAACCACATCGTGGCTATGAACCGCCTTCGCAGGGCGCTTACCAAAATCAATGTCCACCGTAAGAACATGCTTATGCCAGCCACGAACCACATCATGGCTATAAACCGCCCTCGCAGGACGCTTACCAAAAACAATGTCCTCCGCAAGGACATACTTATGACAGCCACGAACCACATCGTAGCTATAATATAAACAACGGAGGCTGTTCTTACTTTCGATCCCCAGAATCATAGGCTTGGCAGCTCTTTCAATCAGGACAAAAACGTCCATCTTCTCTGCTAACAGAGCTAACAAAAGACGTAGACAATGACGCTCCGAAATTTTGAGCCGGCCAATTTGCACTCGACACCGTTGGGACTAAATAGGTGCTCCAAGTTTTCTATCATAACACATAGGTATCGAATACCGTTTTATCTGAAGCCATCGCTCAAGGTTCCAAACGTGACAAGACACTCTTGTATCGGACAAAATGTCTGCAATGCTGACACAGATAAAGGAACAGGTTTCTAGAAACAGTAAGTTTTTTTTTTCAAACTTCGTTTTAACCCAGCTCTTAGTACCAAAGAGCACTCGAGAAAGGTCACTCCGTCCAATTTTCAACCTGAAGTCGCTAAATTATTATATGAATTCCGGACTGTGTACGGCCAAGAGACGGGATGTACAAATTACTTTTCTCAGACCTAGGTACTATCATCTGACTATAGCCAAATCCCACAATGGTTTCTTTGTCTGTTCTACAAAGGCGAATTACTAAAAATTATATGCCTTCCATTTGAGATGAGCACGGCAATGTTTTCTTAGACTATTTCCTTATAAACATAAAGACCAGATAGTTCTGTCCAGACATGCCAACATTGTAATAGAAACACTTACTTATTTTGGTGTCCACATAAACTTCAAAAAGTCTGTTTGACCGCCCTCGCAGGGCGCTAACCAAAATCAATGTCTTCCGCAAGGATATACTAGGATATATGGAGGAATCACAAGCGTCCATACATACCTACATATACTCACGACTGTTATCCCCGAAGGGTTAGTCAGAGACCAGGCAATGAGGACCGCAAAAGCAGGCCTCTGCCAAAGTCCACGTTTCACCAAATGATAACTGCACATGTACGTGACAAGTGATGAGCCTATCGCCGCTCTATACCGTTGGATGTATGTGCAATCTATGGTCCGTTAGTCGCATTTTACGATACCTAAGAGAAGAAATCGGGCGGTAAAATAGACTCTACCTAACGATGTAGTTAAATAAATGTATTGGTAGCTAAAAATTATCAGAAACACCAATACATATACCTCCACCAACATTCTTTTTGACAACCGTTGCTTCAAGATTGGGGGGTCAAAACTCAACAATTCTGCCCTATCGGGAAGGTGGAGTGGAGTGCATCCGAACAAAAGCTGCACTGCAATCAAAAAGAAAAGCGGGCTGTTCTAAGTCTTAGAATTACAAGCATCGAACATGAAGCCTGCGAAGATTTTATTTTAATCCTCCAAATTACCAACCAACAAATGACCACCAACCAAATTGTGGTCAAAATTCATTACATTCCTGGGAAATGGGACAGCCATGCAGATCAACTGTCTTGACATAGCCAAGCTCTAGAGTGGCATCTAGTGGGCCTGGCCAGTAATTGACCTTCTTGTATCCAAGAACGCTCGAGTAGTGGGTAAACTATGCAGATTTATCTCAATGATCACGAAGCGATGTTTCACAATGCTTTCAGCCTGAAGTAGAACGACTGGCTAAGAAATTTGCACCACCTTCCCTCATCCCCCGGGTGCCAGCACACCTCAACAGGAATTTATCTGATTGTGGTACCCCTTGCTGCCTCATTCACAGTATGGAATTCGAAACGTAGACGCCTGGTAGACGTAACCACAGGCCTGCTAACCCCCAAGGTTCAAGACATGACGTTGAAATTTGGTGTGCTTAAATGATATATCGTTATGGAACCACAAATTTCCCTACTCAAGCGTCCGGTTATTATAAAAACATATGAGCACTTGTGCTTGGTCCAGTAATACAGGAAGGGCGTAAGCAGCATCAGCGGCGCCATCCACACGCGGAACGCGTACCAATTGGGTCCAGTCAGTCCAGTTTTTGGCAGATTTACACTTAATTTTTTAAATCTTTCTTATAATACTATACACTACCATAAATTGTCGTTTCTACTTTATGCAGCGCACAATTGTATGGAAATCTTAGTGACGAGGTAATAGATAAACATGTTTTAAAATCAATCTCAATTAAACATTTAAAAACAACAAAACCTCCTTTTTCCAGATTTTAGTAATATTAGTCTGTAGACCTTTGTAATGTATTTCAAACCTAGGATCAACTAGATTTCAAACAGTTCGTAACACTGCAATATTATTGTCGCATTGCTCCTTTGTTACCTTGCTGTGGACACCAAACATTTTTTGTTCAGGACAATGCAGTAATATTAAGACGACAGTTTGGGTCAAAAACTGACTGTAGGGACTACAGACAAACAAGCTGGAAATTGTTACTGGTTAAAAGGATCAATAAATATTGTACAAAATGGCTAAACTAATTTATTTAAAACTTCGAGTGGTTCACCTATACCTGTTTCAAGCACTGTGGTAGCTAGATGAATATTACAGCCACACCTGGCTGTGTTTTGCTCCGCTGTAGCATCTACAAACTAGATTGAAATGATTTACCCATTGAGGTTAGACTAACTAGGGGTAATTGGAGATTAGTTAATACTTTTCATAAGGTTTATTGTCGTGAAATATTGATTCAGGCGTCACGAAGATTTTCATTTTTTATTTTTGCCCTGTAAAGTTGTAAAGTGATTGAAATCAAATAGTAAACAATATTTATTTCCTATTAATAATGTTCGTTTACATGGTTTACAAGCTAAATTATTTGATTTTTCATCAATGACTGGCCAATTATTTTCTTACAAGACTTAAATTGTAAATAATGAGTAATTAAATATGTAATAAAAATTTTTGTTTAAACCATAATCATATGATTAACTCTCTCGCACTTATTGTTTAATTTATTTCTCACATTGGCGTTTTCACCAGGCGATAACAAACAGGTCTCAATATTATAAGCTTCTAATGACGGTCAAGTGTTTAATAGACGCGTTTTACCTGAAATAAAACGCATATTAAATATTTACCTCATTAGAAGCTTAGTTTTTATTTCCGCCTGGTGCTTAGTGCATAATTCGACGCAATGATGAACAAATGGGCACGGATGTGAAATCTCGTGGTTCCCCCACCGCGCCACCTGGTGACGCCACTGGTGGGATGAGCGAGAGAGACAGCGATATACCGGAAGAAAGAGAAGGAAAATACGACGGGCAACGGATATGCCTATCTCAATAAAAAAGTACTCGATACATTGAAGTATCACTACTTTTGTTTCAATACTTTTACGAGTACGATACTTTATAACTGTACAGTATCGATACTTTCTGTTCGATATTAGGGATGTCGGAAATGGAAAAAAATATTGATATATCAATACATCGATATTTTGAAAAATATCAATATCGGCCTCGATATATCGCGAAAAAAATATCGATATATCGGTTAAATTTTTCACCGGCTTTAAAAAGGAGAACCACCTGCTTTTTCTTAAAATCGGATAAAATATAATTTAGGTGAGCCTAGCCCAGTAATTAAAACAGATTTTTTATTTTAAATTATTGTTTTAACCGGCTTTCAGTTCCGCAGCCCATATGGGCCATAACAATTGATTAACATATTGTTATATTTTTAGCTCCTGTTGTTAGGAACCGCCATATTTACGGTAAAAGCCACTCTCTCTGACGGCACGGAGGAAGCCGTAGGTGTTAAATATTTCCGTTGCGTATACGTAGCACACATGCACACATGCATGAAGTTGATTGAAGCAACGCACTGACAGTAAGAGTTACACACTCACTACCACAGCTTACATTAATAGAATTCACCAACAATAAGATTTTTTTACATTTTTACGGCTTTAATGGGCGATTTTCTGACAGCCCAAATTAAAAAGTAAAAATTAGTTCAAAAACACTCGATAGATGTCGTTTTATAAAAGCTGGGCTACTTATGGGCTGTAATAAATTCTACACTTTTACTTTTCTACCAAAAAAATAAAAAAATAGTATTTACTTACCTATTTATATTCAGGACATCCAGAACCTATTTCTATTTTGGAATAGAATAAATATTACGCAGCCATACACGTGCTCTTCATGAACCCGCCTTTTACTAAGCGCCATACTAATCTATGCTAAGCGCCATCTATGAAGTCATTTACGAACCAATTTCTTTTTTTTTTTTTGATCTCGGAAAATC
Source organism: Scoparia ambigualis (assembly GCA_963921215.1). Taxonomy (NCBI): domain Eukaryota; kingdom Metazoa; phylum Arthropoda; class Insecta; order Lepidoptera; family Crambidae; genus Scoparia; species Scoparia ambigualis. The sequence continues at coordinate 19,577,736 of OY992507.1, forward strand.
GCCCATTCTAACGAATTAAAAAGTTAGATCGTGATGCGATGATAATAAATAAAAAATATCGATTTTGATAAGAATTTCGATATTGGTTATTTTGTATCGATGTATCGATATATCGAAATAAAAAATATCGCCTAAAAATATCAATATATTGAACAAAAAATATTGATATATCGATGTATCGATATTTTTTCAACAAGCCTATTCGATATCAGTACCGTGTCCCTACAAAATGGACGTAAACTTGGTTTATAGATATATACAACGTTGTGTAAAGTGTGTTTATCTATACTCTAAAGTTCAGAGAAAATAAACCGTACTCCATTTTGTCTTTGGTCGTGTTTACAGATTTTTTATTTTAGCTTTATATTCTCTGTGGTGTATCCGAACGGTAAAATGACGGAGAATTTGTGAGGTTATGTTTACTGCATAATTTTGTCGAGTCAGAATTCTGAGATAGGTGGTAGCTTTGGGTGCTAAAGTAATTGAATCACTTTTCAAATAATAACAACCAGGTATCAAAATGCTGGTGACACTTAAAACATTGCAGCAACTTACATTTCAAATAGAAATCGACCCAGAAGAATCTGTCAAAGCCCTCAAGCTCAAAATTGAAGTCGAAAAAGGAAAAGAATATGCAGCTGATCACCAGAGGCTTATTTACGCTGGAAAGATTCTTCTTGATGACAATAAGATAAGTACATATAATATAGATGAAAAGAAATTTATTGTTATCATGGTAACTAAACCTAAAACATCGGAAATACAAGCTTCATCTACTTCTGCTCCAGAAGCGGGTGAAAGTGCGTCTACAGAAAGTGGGGATGGTAAGGATAAGAAACCTGCCGAGGAGACGCCAAAGCCGCCTGCTGCAGCCGAACCAGAACGCTCCGCGGAACCGGCTGTAACGGCCAACGAGCCTGACTTTGAAGCTACTGTTCAGACCATAATGGATATGGGCTACAACAGGCAACAAGTGGAACAAGCTTTAAGGGCCTCATTTAATAATAGGGAGCGAGCTGTGGAATATTTAATAACAGGTATACCCGAAGAGCTACTTCAAGAACAAGATGTTGAAGCAGAAGGTACTGATGAAGATCCATTAGCTTTTCTTCGTGATCAGCCACAGTTTCAGCAAATGCGTGCTGTAATTCAGCAAAATCCAAATTTGTTAAATGCAATTTTACAACAGATTGGTCAGACCAATCCTGCACTCCTGCAAGCAATCAGTCAACATCAACAAGCCTTTGTTAGAATGCTGAACGAGCCTGTGAATCCAACTAGTGCAGCAGCGACAACTGAAGAGAGTGCTGTAGAACCTCCGCAACCACAATCACCTCAAAATGTTATCCAAGTTTCGCCTCAAGACAAAGAAGCCATTGAACGATTAAAAGCTCTCGGTTTCCCTGAGCATATGGTCATTCAAGCATATTTTGCTTGTGAAAAGAATGAAAATCTTGCAGCAAACTTTTTGCTCTCACAAAATTTTGATGATTAAAAATAATTTATTCATTTAAAGTACTTGTTAGTGAAGAGACAAAATTTTAATTACCTTTTAAATGTGTATTTCCTATGTTGTTCTTATGTCAATAGCCTAAAAGTTTACTGCTTTTTATTTCATGTGTATTTTTACACTGAATTAAAGGATTTGTCATTACTTAATCAATTTCTTATTGTTCATTTAGTTGAAGTTGTATGATATTTTCAGATGATATGTATTATTGTACCTTTCGCTAAACTTTAATGCTCTAAACTGGTATGTCTATGGTATATTCTTAATCTTAGGAATTTAATTATTAACCTTACATAGGTACAAAGCTTTCTTTTAATTTAATGTTTATGTTACTTATGTTTGACTTTCTTACTGCTATACTTATAGAATACTGACTTTTATTTTGGCACTGTAATAATCTTATAAGTGAATGTTCCAGATATATCATATATCTTTACAACTCTAAAATTTAGCATTTTTGCTACAAAAACTCATTTACATGAAACAGAATAATTAAAGTGTATTATTTTTAATTGGTTTTATTATTGCATTAACAATGCTTTATTTATGTCAAAAATGAAATAAGACTTGAAAAAGCCTACCTCAGATAAGACTTAGCACTATGTTTTGCAATCCAGCTGACTACTCTTCCAATTGCACTACCAAAACTTTGTTTCTATGCTGAAACAATAGTTCTTAAAAAAAAATTCAAGTGTTTTTTCGGCTTTAGCCCGCCTTGTATTGTTTAAGGTGTAACAACACTTTAATCAAACTTTTTGCAAATATAATTTCATTCTAGATATAGATAATAACATTGTAAATGCAATAATAACAATTTGGAATAAGGGCTGTAATGTTAGATTTTTATAGATGTTTTCTTTTGATGTGGAAGGTGTAACACCTAAAATATCAATGCAACAATGCTAGATACTAGTGTAAGAAACAAGCACTTGAAAAATTCTAAAGAAAACTAATTTGTTGGAAGAGAGCAGTCGCCTGGATTGAAAACCATGGATTTCAGAACCCTCCAGAGGCATAATAATATGATTTTTTCAAGTGTTCATTTCATATTGGTTATAAGAATTAGTCTCAAAGAAAAAAGTTAATACATATTATTAAAAATGATGTTCATACATAATCTAAATTTTACTGTACTTTCAGGTGTAAGAATTTTGACTATTAATAAATAAATATTCAGTGCAACAAAACAAAGTTCCAATGTTCTGAACCTATTGAATTTATAACTATGTCCACATGTGGATACTGTGAAAAATCTATTTAAAAATACGTATTATTTTCCAATAATTCTTTTTATAAGATAAAAGATAATCTATAAAAATAAAAATCAATTGCCAAAAAAGATTGTACGCGCTTTACTTTAGGACTGCTGCACCTATTTGGCTAATTCTTTTTTGTTGTGTTTGTAATTCTCAGGACAACATACATACATGAACTCACGCCTGTTTCCCATAGGGGTAGGAGAGACCACTTTTTCGCTTCATTCAAATTCATTAATCTTTTCATTGTCAGGAAAAGGTTTATTTAAAAGAAAATTTTTGAAAATTCGTCACGGGTAATTATGTTTTTCTATCTTTTGCCCACGGCTTCGCTCGCATTCATTTTCACAGTAAAAAGTAGCCTAAAGCCGCGGTCCCACGGTTTGATATTCCACGCGCCCAACCGCGCCAACAGGCCGTGGGAATCAACGCATCCGATGAAGCCTGCCGCGGCGTGTCGTCGCCTGTGCGATCCATCGGCCGCGCCGCGCCGTGGCACTCCGCGCCAAGCCGCTACAAGCCGCGACAGGCATTGCCGGTCCCACGGCCCGTTTGTGGACGCGCCGCGACAGGCGTGGCAGTTAAGCGTTCCCACCTTCTTATGGCCGTGTGACCCGGCCATAAGAAGGGCCCTGGCCCTGAAACGGTTATGGGCTACTCGTATAATCAGATCAAAATCGGGGTTTTCCGTTTTCATCGCACCTTCTTAAAATAATAATAATAATTCCGCTTTCATCCCATTGCCTAAAATCAGCCACATCCCATTTGGTAAACTTCCCATTTCGTAAACCTCATATTATACCTATTAAAAAGTTGCGTTTGGTAAACTTTTCCTAACTCCATACGCATTTAATCCTATTTGGTAAACTATATTAGGTACTATTGTTATTTTTGTTCGGTACAGTCAGTGTCAATTTAATAGAGAAATTAGATACAGGTTTTTTAAACCTTAAATAATGTAGATATCTAATATAAGTAATGTCGTTGTCCACGTGGGAGGCCTGTGCCCAGCAGTGGGACGTTTATAGGCTGATGATGACATTATTATACATTTTAAGGGTAAAAATTGGGGGTTTGGAGGGTTTCAATTTCTAACCTATCACGTGACCTACAAGAGTAGGGAAGCTAGGATTTCTGTTGTCTAATAAAAAATCGCTACGCTGCGCTTCGCGAAGCGCAGCGTAGCGATTGTCTTGAATTTGTAACCTATCACGTGACCTACAGGAGTAGGGCAGCAGATATGGGAAGCACGGAAATTTTTATTTTTATGACTGGCAGTGTCATATATTTTATAGGTACGGTGCATTGGGGAAATTCTGAAAATTACAAATTACTAAGTACCAAACCAGACAATATTTGTTGCTTTTTCAACATTTATGGAGGGGTCATCTTATTTTTCTTCCCCTCTTTAGTTACATCAGGTAGCAAGGCGGATATGTGCGTGAGAAAACTTAACTTTTCGTAAGAAACGGTTTTTTTTAACTTTTTGTGGATTTTCGTCATTACCCCGCATCCGATATCTAAGGAATTTGGTAAGTTATCTTAAGGATTGTTTGATTTATCGATAGATAATCGTTTTTGTTGCTTTATTTTGTAGGTTATGTTAGGCTAGCTATTAATTTTATGTCTTTTTAGAAAATACCCCAGTGGTGTAATTTCGAATGAGCTTCACTATCGAAATTAGCCGAGACTGCTTTTCCTTTGCAGTTTCCAGTGGTTGTCAACATGAAGATTTATTTGGCACAACAACTTCGGCCGTTAATCTTAACAGAACTGTTGCCCTTAGATCGCAGAAATAGGTAGCAAGCACGGTAGGTATCTGTTGCATTGTTCAGAACTAAGCGGACCAACAGCCACGAATAGTAATAATAATAATAAAGGACATGCCACGCAGAGCCACACAGAGTCATTATTTATTATAAATTGAAGAGTAATAATTTGTAGTATATTGTTTCAGGAGAAACATGCCTCGCACATATGTTAAAAAAAATTACAAGAAATAGACATGCATTCAAAAACAGCAAACTTGATTGTTTAGGGGACTTCGGTTGTTTCCGTACTTTACCCTAAATTTAATAAAATCCAATAAAAATGATGGCGGAGTTAGTTGACCTACACGAGAGGTCTAAAATATTAAAAGTATTTTGCTATGTACGGAGAGAATTAGCTTGTTCTATTGTTAATTATTGTTCCTGTTGTGCCAAATATTTTAGTAAGCACTTACTTAAAGAAAAAAATGCTGAAAGCATAGGTAATAATTGTTATAATATACGACTATAACACAATTTACTTGATGTTTCTTCTTTCTCCCAGCGCTTTGCCCCGTTTCTATACGGGGTATATTTGACATGATCCTAGAATAGGCGAGTCTGCAGCACTTTCTCATACCCACATTTCAAAAGCTTCTAACCGATTGCTCAATCATTTTAACAAACACAGGTTTAGAACCACTGGACTCTACATGGGGTAATTCCGAAAATCGAATTGATCAAATATGTGTTTAGGCCAAACTATAAAGGACATCAGGTTATTTTTTATAGAGGGGTAAAGAGGAATGAAAAGCCAATTTATGACTTAAGTCAAAGTATTCAAAGATGAATTACCCCGCGGTATTTCGGAATTACACCGCACCAAAAGAAAAAAAGAAAATTTTAAATGCTTGTATATTTACGGAATACAATGACATTTCAAAAAGAAGTTTATGGAAAGAACTTAAATATATATTTCTTTAAACAATAGTGACATGAGTATGCAGTAAACATAAAAAAGATAAAAATAAAAATATGGGCATGATGTCAACTAATCTAAAAATATGTCGGAATTACCCCAAAGCACATTGTAAAGTTTAAATTGACATAATTTTTTATTTTTATTGTGTTAACATTACAATGCTCTGAACATCTGCATGTAATAAGTAATCGTCCTCGATTGAGACCCGAAGTATAATTACGAATCAAACGAACTTACTAAACATATTGTTTATCATTTAAATCTAAATAATATAAACAATAATTATTTGATATCTATTTATCTGCTGCCATTACATTTTGCTGAAATGGTGTCCCCTTGGGATAAAAACGTAATTGATTTTAGATTTTAGGGCTACATCCCATTTCGTAAACCTCATATTATACCTACTAAAAAGTTGAGTTTGGTAAACATTTTTTACTTCATACATTTAGTCCCATTTCGCAAACATTTGAGAAATTACATGTGATGCGTTTGGTAAACTTTCAGTTAAAATGGGTACCTACAGTTATGTAAAAGAAGAAAACACGGAAACGGATAAGATTGATAAATATTTTTAATCACAGGTAAAAAGTCTGATTAGAGAAATACTTATTGTTGGGCAGATTTGACTATGAATTAAATAATTAAGTTACAAAAAAATCACAGATTTGACTTTTTCTTAAAATAATACTTTTACTTAAAAAACTGTTCTTTAATACCTTTACATTATATTAAATATCTACATTTAAAAAACCTGTATATAATTTCTCTATTAAATTGACACTGACTGTACCGTACAAAAATAACAATAGTAATAGTTTACCAGATGGGATTAAATGTATGAAGTAAGGAAAAGTTTACCAAACGCAACTTGCTCACATCCGTAGGTGTGTACCCTTGAGACCCTACATGTGACACCTGGGTGGTGCTAATTGAGCATTTGGTGGTAGAGCCTAGCTCGCCCGGTTATCCATCACCGTGCGGTAGTGTACGCCCGCCAAGTGATTTGTGCTCATCGCAGGTCGCGTTCCGGGAACAGCACCGCACTACCGGAGCCACGGGAGCGGCTATTGTTGCAAACTGTGAACCAGAGAGTTCTGCCGTGGAACCATTGAGCAGGAGACGAAACTCGACACGCCGGCCAGACCCGTAGAAACGGTAGTGCTGCTGGCCGCCCGCGGCATAGTACAGGGGCCCGACCGGGGCTATAACCACCTCGGGAGGCTGCCTCTCCAGGTCGCACATAATCTCGGAGTGGATCGTCGTGCCGGTTGGTGAACGAAAACGCTGGGACCCGGCGACCACTTCCGGGAGAGTACCACGTACACGACCACCTCCTTTCCCATCCTTTGGGTGCGCATTGTATTCGGCTCCCGTTGCCGTTTCTTTGCGTGCCTATATCGGTCCCACACAGGAGATGCTACACAAGCAGCCTTTTTGACCACCTCGGCCGAGTGACTGATGTCGCGCAGGAGCGATTCCCAAACGACGAGGTGCGGTGGTTTTGGGGGACTTCAACGCCCACCATGAAACATGGTTGGGCTCCTCCAAAACTGATCACGCTGGTAGAGTCGCTCATGCCTTCGCTCTGACGCAAGACCTGACGCAACTGATAGACCAGCCCACCAGGATGCCAGATATCGTAGGTCACGCGCCCTTCTTGTTGGACTTATTGTTGACGAGCCGCACTGCAGGGTATAGAGTGTCGGTGCTTGCACCTCTAGGCTCGTTAGACCACTGCTTGGTCATTGCCACAGCACCGCAGAGCGTTGGTCCACTGAAAACGGTGGAGACCAGGCGTCGTCTGTGGCACTACTCGTCGGCGGATTGGGACGGATTGCGTGATTACTTTGCATCCGTCTCATGGGGCCAGAGTTGCTTTCTTGCCCAACTAACAAAATTGTCATATAATATGAAGCCTAAATAACATTTGGTCATATAGAGGTCATATAGATGTAACTCAAATTCCCATGAATCGTGTTACAATATATAATACGAACGATTAGTCGTATAATATTTTAGTCATTTAATTGAGTACTGTAAACGTTTACACAACCAAATTACATGACCATCTTATAAAGATCGTAGCTGTGACCTTTAAAATACATTCACTCGTTTATTAGTCTCGTTTACGACCACTTTACGCCTTCTTGATGTAGTATAAAAGTAATTTATATGACAATCATAATCTGGTTATAATGACGACCATAACACTGCTTTTTGTCAGTAATAAGATTTCTACATGACAATCATATAAAGTCCATAAATTTAACTCTTATAAAACGTACAGCTGTATACACGTCTCTTATAGGATTTTTTTACTATCTTCACACGACTTTTATATAATGTTTAAAAGCCCAATATTCAGATTTATATGTCTTATATAACTTATGGGTTTAAAATGCTTATATAAGTTACTTATATAAACATTTTGATTATTTAATGGTTTCACGTGGTACTCTTTTACGTACTGAACTTGTATATTTTCCGTTGTTGTGACTTTGACTATACAAGCTTTTTATATGATAGCTATGTTAGTGTCAAAGAATCAAAAGATGGTTCCGTAGTAAGAAATAGTATTTGTGAAAAAGGATGCTTATGTACATATACAAAATGAACTCAATATTAAATAGGTAGCTTAACGTAATAATATCTAACACCTGTCAATTATCATCTTTTTTTTTCTTAAAATTTAGTAAGTTCAAGAAGTAATCCTCAAATAATCATCGCAGATTTGCAAAATGATGATTATTCGTTTGGAACCCAAGACGATGATGATGAAAACAGTAATGAAAATGAGAATTTTAAAACATCTTCAATTATCACTATATTGTGATTTCAATAAAATGTTTATCCCACGGGTTTTAACTTCTTTACGGTATCCTAAAAATGTCGGACGACAAAAGAATTAAAATCGTAGTATATGACTTATAGTCCTAAGACATCATATAATAGGTATCATCACTACCTAAAGTCGTATAATTGTAAAAGTACTAGAAATCTTAAATAAAATGGGATTAATTATTTTTATTTTGCAATAATTCGACGGGAGCATTAAAAATTTGTGAAAAATTGTATATACAATCGTCATGAAATTTAATTTCCCTTAGAAAAGTAGATATTGTTACCTACTAACACCAACTGCAATATAGTTAATAACATTCAGTAATAAATATGGCAGACATAAGATGGTGACACTTTGTAAACAGTTATTTTGTTTTTCGTTTGTTTTTTATTGTCTCACTCCCACTGAACTGCGCTGTAATAGCAAGCATCCGGGTAAAGGCTATGCTAATGACTACTTCCCAATGTTTATTAAGTTATACGACGTCTATTGGATCACTACACGACAAAATGGTTATAATATTAATCACTTTCACGACTGCTATACGAATACTTATCGTATATCTGATATTAATATGACTATTACCTTCCTAGTAGCCACTAATACGACCTTGACACGATCGCTATACGAATAAAAGTTTTATTATTTCCGCCTATTTCGCGTCATATATACGTCAATACGACAGCTATATAACCAAAACAGTCTGACCTTAAGTTGTGACGAAAACGTTGTCCCGAAAACTATACGACCAAATTTTGTTAGTTGGGTGGAAAGGACCCATCGGAGTGCGCTTCTGCCATCGCTGATGAAATCTTGTTGGGTATGGAATATTATATTCCATTCACAGATCTTGCCAGCGTTGGCACACAACGGCCTTGGTTCAATCGCGAATGCGCCAAAGCTGCTGAATGCAAGCAGGCGGCGTATCGTGCTTGGACGAGGGCTTGCGCACTGAATGACCCTAGTACCAGCTCCTTGAAGGCGGCCTACAACAAGGCCTCTAAGTCTAACAAGAGGGCTCTCGCAGGAGCGGATGCACAAAGAGTGGCAAGGGTGGGGCGGGAGTTGATTTCGCACCCTACGGGTAGCCGTAGCTATTGGCGGCTCGCTAAGGCCGTGCAGGGCAACTTCTGCTCTCCCTCGCTGCCCCCGTTGAAACATCCAGATGGCTCGTTAGCTTACCAGCCGCTTGAGAAAGCGAACACATTTCGCGGCCAATTCGCGCGTCGACGATTGTGGCGTCGCTCCACCTATTATAGCACATTGTGGGGCCACCATGCCTGATATTCGTATCAGGCAGTGTGATGTTCGTGCCGTGCTGTGGTCGCTCGACGTGCGGAAGGCTAGCGGGCCGGATGGTGTTCCGGCGATTGTGCTGCTCATTGAGTTGTCTCCTGTATTGACACGATTGTTAAGGGAGTCTTACGATACTGGTATTGTGCCGGTGTCTTGGAAGGAGGCGAACATACAACCCATCCCCAAAAAAGGGGATCGCTCGGATCCGGCCAACTATCGACCCATCGCTGTAACTCCTGTGCTGTGCAAGGTGTTTGAGCGGATAATTAATTCCCAGCTCATTCACTATCTAGAGGATCACTCGCTGCTCCATGATCGCCAGTATGGGTTCAGACCAAAGCGATCAACGGGTGATCTTCTAGCGTACGATTCTCACGCGTGGGGTTAAGCGATGGACAAGCATGGCGAATCCCTGGCAGTTAGCCTTGATATCGCCAAACTTTCGATAGAGTGTGGCATCGTTCCCTTCTTTCCAAGTTGCCGGCCTTCGGTGTGCCGCCCCGTTTGTGCGCCTGAGTTGCAGACTTTCTGAAGGGCGGAGGATTCGTGTCCTTTGTGAGGGTAGTTCCTCCGAGTTCTACAAAGTCAATGCCGGAGTGCCGCAGGGTTCGGTGCTCTCACCTACTCTATTTCTTCTGCATATTAAGAGACGCCCCACACTGGCGTCTTTCGAGCGTCAGCGTCATGCCGGCGTCTATGCGGCGCGCGGCGTCGCGTCGACGCCGCGCGAGCTCTGCACTGACGCCGCGTGTACGCCGGCTCGACGCCGACGTCGAAAGACGCCAGTGTGGGGGGTCTCTAATGACATGTTGTCCTTGGGCAATATTCATTGTTATGCGGATGAGTACGGTGCATGAGCGGTACTTGGGATATCCTGCGGCAAAGCAAGCCGATATCATGGTGAAAAGGCAAGAACTGGTTGCCAAACTGAACCTGACTCTCGATGTGTCTCTAAGTGGGGATCTAAAAACCTGGTCGAGTTTAATGCTAGCAAAACCCAGGTTTGTGCATTCTCGTCCAAGGTAAATCCCCTCCTTACTCCTCCCTCTCTTCAGAACTCTCCGTTACCCATTTTGGTGAACCTCAGCATTCTTGGCATGGACATCGGCCAGGAACTGAATCCGAAATGCTACATATCCCATCGAGAGTGCTATTTTAACTGCCTCCCGGAAGTTGGGTATTCTCATTAAGGTGAGGCGGTTTTTCACTCCCGAGCAGCGCTGTTTGCTGTACAAAACTCAGGTGCGATCGAGTATGGAGTATAGTTTCCAACTATGGGACAGCTCCGCTAAATACCTCCTCGATGCACTTGATAGACTGCAAAGGCGAGCGGTACGCATTATTGGAGATGCTGAGGTTACAGCCTCCCTTGAGGACCTCCAGCTGCGTAGAGACATTGCTTCTCTCAGTGTTTTCTACCGGAATTACTACGGAGTGTTCTGAAGAACTTTTTGATCTTATCCCGCCCTCTCCTTTCCTCTCCCGGACTACACGTGCTGGTCTTAGGAACCACCATCATACTGTACAGACTATCAGTACTTGTACCAAAAAATTTGGCAAGTCGTTTCTCTGTAAGACCATTCGGCTTTGGAATTCTTTTCCGGCGCATGTGTTTCCCAGCTTCTACAGTCCCGGGTCTTTTAAGCGGGGCGTGAAACGGCATTTATGCAGGCCGTCATGAATGGGTGCGCTGTTATCGTGCTTATTCCACGCTGGGGAGCGCTCTCATTATTTTGGACTGCATCGGCTGCTGTTACCATCAGGCAGGATGCAGTCACTATGACAAGTCATAATAGAAAAAAAATCAGCATGTGGGGATATTGTGCCACAACCTACCACGCTGGCCCAATGCGGGTTGGTGGGTTAATAATAATGTAACTTTTAAAGATTCTTAAACTTTCTTTATTGCATGTATCTCCAAAACTATGCGTCTCCTCGGAGGGGGAGCAGTAAGAGGGGTTAGAGGGGCTTCCCCTACCACCGTGGACGTCGCTAAATCTGTAATTATGACAATAGCTCCAGTTTTAGCTTGCATATTTAATGAATGCATTGACTGTGGTGTTTTTCCTGACCTCATGAAATATAGTAAAATAGGTAAGTCCATTATTTAAATCAGGTAGCACTTCTGGCCCCTCTAATTTTAGACCTATTTCTGTGCTACCCACATTTAGTAAAATTTTTGAAAAGTTGATGCTAGACCCAATGCAAATTCATTTTTATAAAATAAACTTTTACATTGTAAACAGTGTGGTTTTACTAGGGGTCGCTCTACAACTGACGCCGGTGTTGAGCTTTTAATTCAAATATTTGATACCTGTGAGGAATCACAGGATGCCCTAGGGGTATTTTGTGATTTATCCAAGGCTTTTGATTGTGTTTTACATGAAACTTTGGTCAGGAAGCTTATATAACCACTATGGAATTAGGGATGCTTCTTTGAGCCTTCTAATTTATTTATTTATTTATTTTACTTTGGAAGACCAACAGCACATGAAACATACTTACATTAAGATATAGGTAGCAGATGGCCAATAACAGGTCTCCACGTTTAAAATCAGATTAAACAATGCTTTGTGTGGACAAAAAAACAAAACATTAAATACTAAGAAATATAAAAAAGTTACAGATTAATATTGAGAGGGGATTATAATAATGTCTTAAATTATTTAATAAAGAAATCTTGACTTAATAGCCGCCTTGCTGTTGCTATGCTAGAATGAAATATATCGAAGTCGTTTGTCTTACAAAACTCATTTAGACTCCTGCTAGCTCGCCATAGAAATACGTTCTGATGGTAATTTGATGAAACTAACGGTATATTAATTGGAATGTAATGTCTTATTGATCTTGATGGAATGTTAAAGTAGATTTTAGAAAGAAGCTCAGGAGGATTTCGTTCGTAATTATTTTTAGTAAAAACACAATATCTGATATTTTCCTTCGTCTTTGTAAGGGAAGAAAGTGAAACCGCAAACAAAGTTCCAAATAGTTGCTAGAATTATAAGGCAACTTCAGGCGATAGCATAATAATTTTATAATTTTTTTCTGCACATGTTCAATGCGGTCAACGTACTTATTGTAGCGCGGATTCCAGATCTCCGATCCATATTCCAGTATACTTCTTACAAAGGTGCAGTACAATATTTTAATGGTTTTGATGTCATTAAAACTTGTCGAGGATCTCATCACAAATCCCAGCGCCTGTGAAGCCTTCTTAACAGTCCTATCAATGTGATCGTCAAAAAGAAGCTTTGAGTCATGGTGAATTCCAAGATCTCGTCTATTGGATAATCTTTGTAAAATTGTGCCCTTTAGTTTGTAACCCGACAAAATACTGACAGTTTTTCGACTGAAAGTTACAACGGAACATTTTGATGGATTAAGATCCAGTTTGTTTGCCTCACAGTACATATCCAAACGCGTCAGATCTGACTGAAGATCCACTGTATCGGATTCACATGAAATGGATTTGAATATTTTCATGTCATCTGCGAAACAAAGCAGCCTGGAGTGATGGAAACAAGAGCCGATGTCATTTACAAAGATCAAAAACAGAAGTGGACCAAGAAGAGAACCCTGGGGCACTCCGCTAGGTACCACGACCCAACTAGAAATATAGTTATTAATAACAACAGCTTGGGATCTGTTGGAAATATAAGACTCAAACCACCTTAAGAGATCACCGTTAATCCCAATGTGTTCCAACTTGCTGATTAACATAGTGTGGTGGATTCTATCGAAACACTTGCTATAATCCGTGTAAATGACATCGACCTGCTTACCATTTTGCATAGTAATGGTGATAAAATCATTGAGTAACACGAGATTCGACACGGTGGATCGTCTTTGAAGGAAACCGTGCTGAGACTCGGTGAATGAGTTTTTCAAAGAAGAGTACAATTGATTATAAATGATTCTTTCAAATACCTTAGCTACAATGCACAGCTTTGAAACTGGCCTGTAGTTAGTTACCTCGGTTTTAACGCCTTTCTTGTGAATTGGCGTTATAAAAGCGGACTTCCATATAGATGGCAAATTATTTTCATTAATTGACTTTAGAAACAACAAGTATATGGGTGTTACAATAGATTCCGCGCACTTAGTCAGAAAAATCGGTGGCAAACCATCAGGTCCAGCCGACTTGGTGACGTCTAGCGACGAGAGTAGCTTACCCACTTCCTCAATGTTTATGTCAATATTCGAAATACTAGAAAGCGGTGTCGTGTTGACATTGGCAGATAAGTTAGATAGTCTAGGTGAGGAAGAAGGCTGCAAGAAAGTCGAGTAAAAGAAGTCAGAGAAAACGTTAGCAATAGAACAGCCATCGTTAGCAACTTTGTCTCCGTATTTAATTGTGCTTGGTATATTTGATGATTTATATCGTGATTTAATAAACGACCAAAAATACTTAGGGTTATCTTTAATAGACCTTTCAACTGACGATACATAGGTTTGATAGCACTCTGATTCCAAAGTTTTTACTCTTTCCCTTAATAATTTATAAGTACACATATCAGAATGGTTACCGTATTTTTTGAATCTAATGTAATACTTATGCTTATCTTTAATGATAATGAGTACCAAGGCGGGTATGTATTTTCGCGAATCTAATCTCATCTAATCTCATACTTGAGTAACAGGATTCAAAAGGTCGACATTAACGGTAAAAGATCTCCGGGATCAGTGGTTAAAATGGGAGTTCCGCAGGGTTCAATACTTGGTCCATTCTTGTTTTTGGTTTATATTAATGACTTACCTTATTTTGTAAAAGACAGTCATGAGATAGTATTGTTTGCTGATGATACTTCACTTTTATTCAAAGTGAAACGACGACACCCAAATTATGACGATGTGAATAATGCGGTCTCAAAGATTGTTCACTGGTTTAGTGTTAATAACATGCTATTAAACGAGGGAAAAACCAAATGTGTAAGATTTGTATTGCCTAATGTTAAGCAGGTAATAACTAGTGTACAAATTAAAGATAAGAATGTGAATCCTGTGAACACCACTGTGTTTTTAGGCATCACGTTGGATGCCAAGCTTCAGTGGGGCCCACATATAGCTATATTGTCGATTCTGCGGCTTATGCAGTAATGAAGATCCGTCAGTTAACTGACATTGATACAGCTAGAATAGGTTATTTCAGTTACTTTCATAGTGTAATGTCGTACGGCATTTGCTGCCGATATTCAAACTATCTTTGTGGTGCATAAGAGGGCTATTCGAGCGATATATAACCTACAGGCTGGTGACTCTCTCAGAGAGAGATTTAAGGATATAAGTATAATGACAGTTGTATCACAATATATTTATGAAAATCTTATGTATGTTCATAAAAATATTAAAATGTTTTGAAAAAACAGTGATATTCATTCACAAATGAAACACTAGAAGTAAGAACAAATTAGCAGTGCCTTATACTAGGCTCCATAAAATAAATAATTCTTTTAAGGGTCTGTGTGTACGATTATGCAACAAAGTACCAAATGATATTCAGAAATTAGATCTTGATAAATTTAAAATCAAAATCAAAGAAAAGCTTTATAAAAAAACTTATTATAAAGTGTCGGAAGACAAAACAGCTTGGGTCTGAAATGCTCCAAGTACCTACTCCAACAGCTATTTCTAATTTTCTATAATTAATTTATATAGAGCACCATAGAAATATAAGAATTGAATTGTTATGGTTACTTATACTCGTAGTACTTAACACAGAAAACGTTTTTCTTTCCTTGTTATTAATATTTAATTGTAGTGCACTCCAAGATTAGTAATATTAGACCGCATGTTCTCAAAAATAATTATAACCTACTTTATAACATATATGTGTAAACTTGATAGTAGCTAATAGTTATTTTAAGTTTGATTAGAGCAAATGTTTGTAATAAGTAGCTGTAAGTTTTACTATGAAATAAAAAAAATATATATATGTAATTAAACTACATATTTACATTCAAATTCATATTTTGTGACCTGGTAACGACATATAATATATATATTTTTTATAAATGTCGTTACTTCTGTGCGCTGTGGTTTCTTGCGCCCGTTCTTTGCCACAGTTAAAAAAATTATGTCCTGAATGGGTGGTAGGTTAAAAAATATTTGAACGTTTCAAAGTACTTATTAATTGAGTTTATTGAATAAATATATTTTGACTATTGACTATTGACACCACTTACCCTCCACCCCCCAATTTAGGAGACGCGTTTGTACATTTTTACCCTAATTATTAGTATTCTTGTATCTTTATTAAAATAGTTGTGAACTAACTTTTTGCAGTCGTCACTATTGATAGTAATTGGTCAGCGGAAAGCGGAAAGAAATATAGGTTGAAAACACGATTTAAATATTAGTAGATAGAAAAAGGAATAGATTTTAGTTAGGTTGAAAACGGAATGACGTGAGACGAAAACGGAAACACTTTCAAAATCGGTTTAGCAGTTTATGCGTCGAAGCATAACAAACTCACTTTTGCATTTATAATAAATAGAATTAGGATAAGCAAATTATATTATTCCAACCATCTTTGTAGCCTAATGGTTACATTATAATAACAAACATAAAAAGGTTTCGATTATAATTCACACACGAGTTACTAATATTTTTTTCTATTATTAAGGTGATCTGAGGTTACAGTTAATAAAATGCAACAAATACATAACATGAAAACATAAACACTTGAATTAGTCATAATTTTCGTCATCGTCATGTTCAGTAATAAAAATGAACATAGCGATGACGAAAATTATGTCAAACTCACGTGTCGTAGTATACCTACGTACTCCACATATTTATAGGTGTCTGACGAATATATATACCTACCCAGGACAAAGAGTTAGTTCTATGATCGGGGTTTATCTGTGCGTTCAAATCGGAAATCTGGAGATACATTTTTTTTAATTCTCTTCGGGTAATCTCACTTTGCTTTTATCTCACCTGATGGTAAGTACGATAAGGCCGAAGGTGGAGAAGCGAGCTTCACCCGGAATCACCAAACCAAAGTACCCCGCGCTGGGAATAGAATGCGGGACCTCTTGGTCTAAGACCGGTGGCTTAAACACTAGTTTACAGAGGCAGTTAAAAGACCTGAGGTAAACAACTACATTGCCCAAGGAAATGCGTAAATTAAAATTGTGAACATTAAAATTATAAAAGGTCAAATAAAATAAATTACTTAGGGCGGATTCGACCAAACTGGAATAAGACTTACTCCGAGATTAGTCTATACAAATTCGGCGTTTAATCTAGGTATAAGACCTTATTCCAGATTGGTCGAATCCACCCTTAATAAAATAAATTTTTTATAAAATGTTAACTTAAGTAGGTAATTCACATAAATTATACAACATAATATTAATTACACTTTATATTCTAAAAATTCTTTTGTCTCATATTAGGTAACATTCATTTAATAATAATTTACTTACCTAGTTACTTAAATAATTAAATTCTTTAAGATCAACAGGTAATTTATTTTACATCATAATAGCCATGCAGAATGTATTATTTATTAGCTACTGTATACTTTCCGTTGTTACTTAAGTCTATGCTTATACAACTATGTTGAGCATAGACTTAAGTAACTCGTTGTTACTTAAGTCTATGCTTATACGTAATAGTGGTAGGATTTTTAGCTCTTGAAATAGTGCTTTACAATGGGCAAGGTAATCAGCCCCGCAAATCATTCTAATACATTTATATTGGGCTTTATATAATGTGTGTACCTACCATTGTCAACAGAGTTTCCCCAGATAACGATGCCGTATCGTAGCACAGATGAAAAATATATCCATGATATGCCGCCAAAGCAGTTTCTTGCTTTGCAATTATCGTAGGCGTCGAAGAGCAAACACGAATTTGTCTAATTTAGTGCAAACTTTGTCTACGTGTTCTTTCCAGTTGAGGTTCTTAACAATAGTGATCCCTAAAAAAGAAGTACAATCTACTTGCGGTACAGATGCGTTCATGTAATTAATGTTAACATTCTTTGTTGGGTTATTATAAGAGTGAAAATGTAGGTGCAGCACTACTTTTCTCTAAGTTAACTTTTAATTTATTGTCTTTTAACCACTCAATAACTCAATCATTGCATTAATTTTCTAAATTATCTACATTTTTGCACTTTATTAGCAGTGTAGTGTCGTCGTCGGGAATAGAATGCAGTTATGCATGATTTAATACAGCATCTACCTACATACTTATAATAAAAATAGTAGCAGTCCCAAAACACTGCCCTGTGGCACGCCCGAAGTACCCATTTTTGCGATGATTGAACCGTAGTTTTTTTATCGAATAATGTCACCTCTGTATATGCTCCCGGTCAGTTAGGTAAGAAAGGTAGGATTTCAACCAATCATTGGCTGTACCCCTATAATACCAAAATATCTAAGCTTTATAAAAACAAAAAAGTTAGGCGACTTCTAAGTATTCTTTGAAAATGGAGAAAAGTGAGTTTCGAGTGCTAATTAAACACTATTTTTTACGTGGTAAAACTATTAAGTAGAGCAAAGACAAATTGAAAAAGTAATAGGTATGGTGATTCTGCGCCTTCTCATGGGATGGTACATAAGTGGTTCACTGAATTTAGTTGTGGACGTACTAATGACGCGAAGCGACCAGGAAGGCCGATTGAGGTCACTACGGAGGGCATGGTTAATAAAACACATGATATTGTTTTGGCAGACCGTCGAGAAGATATACGCGAAATAAGTGATGCTGTGCACATCTCGACTGAACGCGTTTTTTATATTTTGCATGATATTCTGGGCATGAAAAAGCTTTCTGCAAGATGGGTGCCGCGTTTACTAACAGTCGACCAGAAACGAAACCGTGTAAGCTTCTGAGGAATGCCTAGCCATGTATAATCGCAATCCGAGTGAGTTTATGCGTCGGTACATAACAGTTGACGAAATGTGGGTCCATCATTATACACCAGAGACTAAGCAACAGTCGAAGCAATGAACTTCTACCGGGGAACGTGCCCAAAGAAGGCAAAAACTGTTTGCTCGGCTGGTAAAGTAATAGCCAGTCTATTTGGGAGAGCCAAGGGGTTATTTACATCGATTTTTTGGATAAAGGCAAGACAATAACCGAAGCTTACTATACTGCATTGTTAGATAGATTCAATAAAAAGTTGATCAAGAAACGACCGCATCTAGCAAAGAAAAAAAATCTATTTCATCAGGATAATGCACCGGCCCACTCGTCTGCAATCGCGACATCAAAAATTGTGGAATTAGGATACGAATTATTGCCACACCCTCCGTATTCGCCAGAGGTTGGAACATCGCTGGACTAAGTGCGTAGAGTTGAAAGCAGATTATGTAGAATAATAAAAAATATATATGTAAAAAGAATGTTTCCTCTTTCCAAAGTCATGGACTTATCAAACCGCCCTCGTAGATATACGATAAAATTTTACTAGGAAAAAAAAATTGTTGAATAATATCTAGATAATAAAGATAAGATAGGTAGTTCATTTTGGGTTGAAATCAAACCCACACACTAACACACACGCAGACACAGTTTTTCCAAATTTTAATGAGTATTTTTACATTTAGCCTATTCCTTCCTTAAAGGCCGGCAACGCGCCTGCGATTCCTCTGGTTTTGCGGGTGTCCATGGGCGGCGGTGATTACTTTCCATCAGGTGACCCGCTTGCTCGTTTGCCTCCTTCTGCTATAAAAAAAAAAAAAAAATTACATAGTAGTATGGTTCTATATTATTATGCTAATAGAAAAAAATTATCCACGGGCCGCGGCTGGCCGGGCGTTGCCGTTGCTCGTAAAGGGCCGGAGCGCCACTCTTGGATTTTTAAATAGATTTAGTGCACCCTTACTCTCGAACCCGATGCTAAACGAATATGTATCCGATACATCAGGCTAGCCAATCCCATATAGCTGGAACTGTATAGGTAATTCTAGTAGGTACCTAGGTACTTACCTAAAAACCTGGCTCGTTCGTGGCAAATCATCATCATCAATTTATTTTTTAACATTATGTTTATTGTTACTGTTTTTATAAAAAAACAACTTTTGTAACTGTTTTTTTAAGCACCTTAGAATAATAACGCTATAGAAAGATAGTCTTCATACAAGCGCTCTGTCAAAAATGAAGCACTAAACCTCGGACCAAAGAGCACTAAACCGATTCACACGCGTGACGTGTGCGCATGGCCGTGATCTGCTGTCTCTTTCCAATTCTATGATTATGAAAGAGACAGCACTGCGCAGGCCGCTGCTACCGAGACTTTAACTTGGAGAATCACACTGCAGTACGTTTATATTTTAACCTAATTAACTACAAGATGCTATAAAATACTGAAAGCTTACCTGTGAAAAGTGATGTTATTATACTTCTTTTGTTTTTCAGATGTGTTGTGACACAATTTAACTGCACAAATCGTCATTTTTTTTTTGTTTTCGCGAGACACGTTCGGCGCGCTGTCACATTGAACACTACGGAGCGGTCCGGCGTAGGGTGCCATTTCTGGCTCCAATTAATGTGCTTCAAAATAGGCGCGCGAACTTGGTTTCTATAGCGTTATTATTCTAAGTTAAGCACCTATGTATTAATTAATTGTGGAAATTTTATTGATATAAGTAACTGTGTAAACTTTGTTGTGGTTAAATTTTTTTGTTTTTAAAGTAAAAAAAAATGAAGTCTGGGACTGACCAAATTAATTTTTAGTGATACTATACAGGGTGATTAATCCAAATGGGTCAGAAGGGAGAAATCAGAAACTATAAGAGATAGAGAAATCTGTCCTGAGAAACGATGGCGTCGATTTTTAGTTAAAAAAACGTGTTTAGTACCGATTTTTTTTTGTAAATATCATAAGTATTCAATCGGGTGTCGAACCCGGTCAATGTCTTTGTAAATAATGTTATAAATTCTGTGAGTTTTTTCGTGGTTATTGTTGATGGTGTAAATAAATAAATTACAAGGAAAGCATTTTTAATGTAAGTACCTATAGTCTTGTTTAAATAATTTAAAGAAATCCTAAAAATATGATTATTATTATTTTTTAATTCTACATTTAATTTATGGACTTTTCCTTTTAAAAACATGCCAGTTCTATCAAACCTTATTTGCTAACATTAACTTTACAATTAAACTTAAACCTATTTATATTTGGTAGCTTAAAAAGCAAGATCACAGAGCATCATAGCGGGCCTCGAAACTGGCGTAACGAATTCAATTTTCCGTTTCGTATTGCATCAGTCTGTGTAAAGATATTTTCTAAGGCTGTTGTTAAATCTTCTACAGTGACGTAATTTGATTTTTAAACTCATCTTTAACATAACCCCATAGAAAATAATCAAGTGGCGTGATATCAGGTGGCCTCGCGGGCCGTTGTGGGGCCGTCTGTACCAATCCAGTTATGTTGAAAATTATAATTTCTGTCTAATGGCTATACCTATACACAAGATTTCTTAGCATTTGGTACTTATGCTCACAGGGTCAACTAAGCACAATAACGAATACGACATTCGATTACTTATAGAATATACCTAATATATTTCTATAATTACTAATAGAATAAGAATTAAAAAATAATAATAATCATGTTTTTGGGATTTCTTTAAATTATTTAAAGAAGATTACTTACTTACATTAAAAATGCTTTCCTTGTGATTTATTTATTTACACCATCAACAATAACCACGAAAAAACTCACAGAATTAATAACATTATTTACAAAGACATTGACCGGGTTCGACACCCGATTGAATACTTGAGATTTACAAAAAAAAATCGGTAGCACTTTTTTTTAACTAAAAATCGACGCCATCGTTCCTAAGAACAGAGTTCCCTATCTCTTATAGTTTTTGACTTCTCCCTACTGACCCATTTGATTGATCCCTTCGTTTCTACAACAGTTGGTACAATTCCTAATTCGTACAATCGGCAAATCTTTCCCCAATTTGTACAATATGTCATTGATTGTGTTATTGAGAGATGTAAAGGTGCCTGTATTAGATATGGGCGCCGTGGGCCAAATCCACGGCGGCGGCGTGGGCTTCTAATTTCCACGGCGGCGGCGGCGCACTATGGGACCAAACGGTATTTTCCGTCTCAAAAATGGTTTTGACAAATATCGTAATTCCAAAGCTTTTTTCATGGTGTTATATTCTTTGGTAAAAGAACAATCAGTAGCAATAGCTAAAAGTTTTTTTCTTTAACTTTTAAGTATTTAAAATTACTCGCAAACATTACACTTCGATATTTTTATACTATCAAATTGCCCATTATAAAAGTTTGACTTACGTTACTTCTATGTTTTGCAAAGGAAGTATATTAATGTTAAATATTGTTAGATTGCTTAGAATCTCTAGTTTAAAAGTACGTTACGTTTTTATCAATAATATTTTTGTGTGATTTTTTATACGTTATTAAGCAACATAAGGATTTTTTTATTTTCTTATATTTCAATTAGAGGTTTCGTTGTTGCCTACAGCTGCCTATGTCGAGTTAATTACTTTTTTAAATTCCTTAACTATTTAGTAAAACGAGGAAATAAAAAAAACTTGCGTCATTACTGCGCCATTTTGATATAGAAGCAGAAATGTCAATGAACAGAAATAAATAAATTTTCAAAAATAATTAATTGTTCATTTTTATATTTATTCATGTCATGTACATGACCATGATAGACGGGAAAGTTGCTCAGGTGTTAACACATACATCATCCAGTGCTACGTGTACGGTTTGTGGTGCAACCCCGAGACAAATGAATGATCTCATTACAGTACAAGCAAGAGTTGAAAATGAAAATTCATTTAAATACGGACTATATACATTACACGCATGGATTCCATACACCTTGTATGGAATTGATTCTCCATATTTCTTATAATTTAGGTTTTCAAAAGTGGACTGCATCGACACCATCAGAGAACAAGAGGATAAAAACAAGCACGTGCAAACTCGTTTTCAGGAATTGCTTTGTTTTCACATTGATAAACCACGTCAAGGGCTGATTAAGAGATTATACATAATACAGCAGACCATGCCATCAGGATTTTCTATTAACAGCGAATAATTCGGTCAATATACGCTGGAGACTGCACAGTTATATGTGAGCAACTATAACTGGTACTATATGCCATCTTCAGTGCACAAAGTATTGATACATGCAGCAAAAATAATAGAACATTATGCAGTTTTGCCCCTAGGTCAATTATCTGAAGATGCTCAAGAAGCAAGGAACAAGGATTATAAAAAGTATAGGTTGCATCACGCTCGGAAGTGTTCCCGGTCGGCTATAAATTATGAGGACGTGATGCACATTTTGTTATACAGCGTGTATCAAGCGGGGCCAGCCTTAATCCAGTGTTTCAAATTATCCCAAGTGTAGACTCTTTCTATAAATACCCTAGTAAGATAAGCTCAATTTAATTTGTTTTTGCATTTACAAACAAAGTTAATCTGTAGTTAATTTAAAATCAGAACAAACTAAACCCATCACTAGCAGGGTCATGAACTCTGTATGATAACTGCCTATAGTGCACCTCCTGACTATAAAACTGCGTGCCCTAGTATGGCCGCGCCACGCCCCCGCCTCCTACCAGGTGCACAGTTTTACAAACAAGAGGTTTTACTGTGACGGTGGCGGGCGGCGAAAATTAAAAACCTTTGACCATGGCGGCACCTTTGACACAAACCGCCTGGGTTGTTTGTCGGCAGTCGCTTGGCGGCATTTTTTGTTGGATTTGTTAAGACAGATAAGTAGGCAGCTATTTTACTTTCGTGATTTAATAATTTGTATTAAGTAGGTACCTACCTACCTAAGTACCTAATTATTATCAAAGTAATAAAAATATTATCATTTTACAGTCACAATGTTTCGACTCTAAAGTAGATAGGTACGTTTACCTACGAGTAGCTAGGTACCTAAATAGGTCTTCAATTAAAATGACTTATTTTTGAAATAACTCAATACAACTAAAGCGAAGCACTTTGAGGTGTAGTCACAGAATAGATAATCGTACTACTCTTAAGCTGGCCACTGACGATCAGTTTTGCGCGTCAGTCCTGGCGTAAAACTGTGGCATCACTCCAAATGGTTTTACGCCAAAAAGATTTCCCACTCACTGGCGACACTCCGGCTCGTCAGTTCTCGACCGGCCGGTACAATCAATTTTGAACTTTAGTATTCGGCATTAAGGATCAATATTCATTAGAGAAGTTCGAATCGAACTGAGGTGATACAATCAATTTTTTTTAACGACATTCATGATCAAATTTTGGACTGACGTCAGTTCAACTGATGGGAAAAAGTGATCGTCAGTGGCCACCTTTAGCCAGAGTCCTAAGTCACGGCACATCGCGCAGGCGGAATCCGCCGCGCACGAAACAAATACCTACTCGACATGTAAAAACCTGTCCGAACTGCAAGCGGGCGCTTACATACCTACTTTATTTCTATGCTCCGCAATCCACCCCCGCGATGCGCCCGTGACTCAGGACTCGGCCTAAAGGTAGCTACGCCTACTTAGAACCAAGGACCGGAACCGCTTACCATTTATGGGGTTTTTGATAGGGTAATTCATAGACTTGTTTTCACTAACCCTATCAATACGGTAAGCATTTCGTCGACTTACTGCATAGAAAGGGTTACCAAATTGATACAGTTAATTAGGGTAAGCACTAACCTTATCCAAAAACCCTATTGAGGCTAACCCTATAAAAAGGGTTTTAACGTGCACAAGCAATTCAAGCTTCTAAGCGCAACGCATTAGACGTATTGTTGTATATCGTTTACGTGTGTTGTTTTCAACAGAGGCTCCCCGCGGCGAGCGTGCTGCAAAATATCGCTGCGTGCAATCGCGCGCGGTGCATGCAGCTTGTTAGTTTTTTACAAGCTTTTATTTAACTTGCAATGTATGTAGGTATGCATGTCTTTTGTTCGGGTGGAATTTTGCAACTCAATTTTGATCCACTTCCCGGTTACTGATTGAGCTGAATTTTTGCATACATGTGTAAATCGCGTGACAATGCAATATTATGATGACAGGGTGCTGATCTGATGATGGAGTTGGAAGGTGGCCAGGATATAGGAACTTAGCAATGAAACAACACAACCTCATCGAGTATGGGCTCGTTTGAATCGTATTGAGGAGTAGTTTTAGTAGTTTAGTCTTTCAATGGTAACCAGGGTCTAATGATGGAGCTGGAAGGTGGTCATAGGAACTCTGTAATGAAACGACGCAACCCCATCGAGTTTCGGCTTGTTTCATTCGTCTTGACGAGTAGGTACTTTGTTTTTAGATGGTTACCAGGGCATGATCTGATGATGGAACTGAAAGGTGGTCCTAGGAACTCGGTAAAGAAACGACGCAACCCCATCGAGTATGAGCTCGTTTGATTCGTCTTGACGAGTACTTTGGTGCTAGATGGCAACCAGGGTCTGATGATGGAGCTGGAAGGTGGCCATGTGCATAGGAACTCAGTAATTAAGCGACATAACCGCGTCGAGTTCAATTCGTCTTAGGTAATGGGTAGACCGTTTTTGATGAGTGGTGAACTGGTGGTTTGGTGGACTTGGAGTAACCTTACTCAACGTTTATTATAAGACGGAATAAGTACTAGCCTAATCTGGATTTAACTAGTCTAAGCGTAAGTTCGGGTTGAGACAGGTGTAGGCCATTTTTATTAATGAGACGGCTAGAGTTTAATATAAATGTCTATTAGGTATGTACTACTATGTACCGACTCACGATATGGGATTATTGTGACGTAGACAAATATGGTTAATTATCGTTAAAGGTTGCAATGTTGATACCTAATATAATGATATTTTTCTGTTCAGGTTTAAATTATTATTTTCAAATTTTTAGTTATTTTTAATAACAAAAACATAGTAAAAGCTTGTTTTTAAAAAAAAATATTATATATAACTACCACCACTCACCAGTCTCACCTTCACCACCCATCAAAAACGGCGGTTGTGTCGCTTATTTACTGAGTTCCTATGGCCACCTTCCAGCTCCATCATCAAACCCTGGTTATCAGTTGAATCTTTTATATGGTTGTGATAGGTTAGAAAAATGCACCGCTTTCGAGATATTCGCGATTTTATAAAAACCTTAAATTTTTTTGTGTTAGGTTAGCGATTGTCGCGCTTTGGACGTGTTAGTGGTTAGAAATTAAAGACAATCGCGATGAATTTTAAAGTTATTTTTTTTAATTAGACAACCGAAGTCTAGATCCATATACAAATTAGAATATTATTATTATTCTTTCCCCAAAAAGAAGTTTAATTTTTTTTTGTATATACATCGGTTACCGCTCAGGTCCCTGCGGGGTGTTACAGGCGGGCCAAAATTTCGTTAGATTTTAGCTACTACGACGCACGGTTTTCGAGATATTCGCGTTTTATAAAAGTTACCTTATTTTTTTATAAGTGTCGGCTCCATAAATAAAAATCAACTGAAATTTTTGTGTTTTTTACATTTATTTTAAACTTTTTCTCGGAATTTTTCTCTCTTTTTGAAAGAAATGTTTTTCGTCAGTCTGTGAAAAAAAAAATTGTGTATTTTTTAGGCACCCCGTTTGCGACACCCGGACCCAAAAATTAGAGTATTTTTTTGATTTTTTTTTTCATTTAAAAACTTTAAAAAAAAAAATTATTAGTACATCAGATACTGCTACGCTCAGGTTCCTGCGAGCTTCTACAGGGGGAACAAAATTTCGTTACATTTCAGTTACGACGCACCGTTTTCGAGATATTTGCGATTTTATAAAAAGTTGCCTTTTAATCATTTTGTGATTGGTTAGAAAGAAACGCAGCGTAGCGATTGTCTTGAATTTTGAGTTTATTTTTTTATAAGACAATAGAAATCTAGCTTCATACAAAAATTAGATTTTTTTTTCCTTAAGTTTAAATTGTTTTTTTATAAGTATCCATCGGATACCGCTCAGGTTTTTGCGGGACGTTACTGGGTGGCCAAAATTTCGTTACGATTTTAGCTACGACGCGACGGTTTCGAGATATTCGCTTTTTTATAAAAGTTTAAGTGTTGGCTCCATATTAAAATCAACTATTTCTCCATATTAAAAAAAAAACATTTTTTTCATAATTTTTTTGGAAATTTATCTATCTCTTTTTGCCAATGCAATGTTTTTCAACAGTTTGTGAAAAAAAAATTTGATTGTATTTTTTATGCATTCCGTTTATGAAACCGGGACCGCATTTTGACTTTTTTCGCTAACTTCACTTAATTGTAAGTAGTTAAACACGTTACTAAATGGTTTTTTTCGCCTCATCGTTTTTATACAGGGCGTCCCACGGATATGCCACATGGAGGGAAAGTACCTTGAAAATTGTAGATCGAACATTTAACTGAAAGAAGACATTATTTGAATTTAAAAAAAAAATTAAATTTCATTCATAGATATTTAAATAATTACATGGTTGAACCGGGAATCGAACCCGTTACATGAGAAAAATAATCACCTTGTAGCTTTATCATACCGATCGAAAGGCTTCATCAAAAGGATTATTTTTTGCTAAATAACATAGTGTAACAAATAAAAGGAAGACCATGAATTTTAACATTTTTAATACAAAATTAATCAATTTATCAAATGCTCAAAATGTGTCCCTTCCTGTTGAAAGTCGCAGTGTTCCTGGACAAAGTCGCACTCTTTTAATTATTTCGCTTTCTGTAGATTTTTTGATCTTGTTTGGGTGGATATTTAGAATAATACTTCTAAGTTCTACTTCTACCTCTAGCTCGTGGACACGTTCGTACTGGTTACTTCTCAAGTGGGTACATTTATTAGTAATAGGTACTTATGATAATGTCAGTTGTATGTCCTTACGGCAATGTCAGCTTTTCATTTTTCTAAACAAAATTTCACATCAAATGTTAAAATTTGAGTCTTCCTTTTATTTGTGACACAATGTTATTTAGCAAAAATCTTAGATTTGTTTTAATCTAAGGCAAAAAATAATCCTTTTCATGAAGCCTTTCGACCGGTATGATAAAGCTACAGAATGATTATTTTTCTCATGTAAAGGGTTCGATTTCCGGTTCAACCATGTAATTATTTAAATAACTGCAATGCAGTTTAAATTATTTTTAAATTCAAATAATGTCTTCTTTCAGTAAAATGTTCCATCTACAATATTCAAGGTACTTTCCTTCCATGTGGCATATCCTTGGGACGCCCTGTATAATACAAGCGGTCGCTCGCGGTTTCACTCGCGTGGTTCCCGTTCCCGTAGGAATATCGGGATAAAAAATATTCTATGTGTTAATCCAGGTTACAAACTATCTGTTTGCCGAATTTCATCCAAATCTATTCAGTAGTTTTTACGTGAAAGAGTAACAAACATCCATCCCATACTTACAAACTTTTGCGTTTATAATATTAGTAGGATAGTTAAACACGTTACTAAACTTGTTTTTTGTCGCCCCATAGTTTTAATATAATACAAGCGGCCGCTCGCAGTTTCACTCGCGTAGTTCCCGTTCCCGTGGGAATATCAGGATAAAAAGTATCCTATGTGTTAATCCAGGTAATAAACTATTTGTTTGCCGAATTTCGTCCAAATCCGTTCAGTAGTTTTTACGTGAAAGAGTAACAAACATCCATCCATACTTACAAACTTTTGCGTTTATAATATTAGTAGGATAGTTAAACACGTTACTAAACTTGTTTTTTATCGCCCCATCGTTTTTATATAATACAAGCGGCCGCTCGCGGTTTCACTCGCGTGATTTCCGTTCCCGTGGGAATATCGGGATAAAAAATATCCTATGTGTTAATCCAGGTAATAAACTATTTGTTTGCCGAATTTCGTCCAAATCCGTTCAGTAGTTTTTACGAGAAAGAGTAACAAACATTCATCCATACTTACAAACTTTCGTGTTTATAATATTAGTAGGATAAATTTTCCAAATAATACGTCACACCTGTTCTCGTTCGCGAGATTCTAATGAACTCTTAGTTGCGTTGCGACTGCGAGCGCTGCGTTTGTGCACAATATGGCAACGTCGCAGATAGATACAGGAAAGAATCGGTATCCAGGAACCGAAATGGAAAATACCGGTACTTACCGATATAATACCTGTATTTTCGGTATCGGTTCTAAGCCCTGATCATCTAGCACCATCATCATCAAGTACTCGTCAAGACAAATCAAACGAGTCGAGACTCGATGAGGTTGCGTCGTTTCTTTACTGAGTTCCAATGACCACCTTCCAGCTCCATCATCAGAGCCTGGTTACATTGAAAGACAAATTACTCGTCAAGACGATTCAAACGAGCCCAAACTCAATGAGGTTGTGTCGTTTCATGCAAAGTTCCTATGGCCACCTTCCAGGTCTATCATCAGATCAGCACTATGTTTACATAATATTGCATTGTCACGCGATTTACACATGTATGCAAAATTTCAGCTCAATCGGTAGCCGGGAAGTAAATCAAATTTAATTTGCAAGATTTGATGACAAACGGACAGGTGAAACTAAATAAAAGCTTGTAATAAAAATAATAAAAAAACAAGCTTTTAAATGCGCTTATAAGAAAAAAATAAACTTTACTATCAACTTATAGTCAATAGTCAATAGTCAAAATATATTTATTCAATAAACTCAATTAATAAGTACTTTGAAACGTCCAAATATTTTTTAACCTACCACCCATTCAGGACATAATTTTTTAACTGTGGCAAAGAACGGGCGCAAGAAACCACAGCGCACAGAAGCAACGACATTTACAAAATATATATATATTTTATGTCGTTACCAGATCACAAAATACAAAATATGAATTTGAATGTAAATAGTTTAATTAAATATGGTGCTCTATATAAATTAATTATAGGCAATTAGAAATAGCTGTTGGAGTAGGTACTTGGAGCATGTCAGACCCAAGCTGTTTTGTCTTCTGTATAATCCGACACTTTATAATAAGCTTTTTTATAAAGCTTTTCTTTGATTTTGATTTTAAATTTATCAAGATCTAAATTCTGAATATCATTTGGTACTTTGTTGTATAATCGTACACACAGACCCTTAAAAGAATTATTTATTTTATGGAGCCTAGTATAAGGCATTGCTAATTTGTTCTTACTTCTAGTATTTAATTTGTGAATATCACTGTTTTTTGAAAACATTTCAATATTTTTATGAACATACACAAGATTTTCATAAATATATTGTGATGCAACTGTCATTATACTTATATCCTTAAATCTCTCTCTGAGAGAGTCACCAGCCTGTAGGTTATATATTGCTCGAATAGCCCTCTTCTGCAGCACAAAGATAGTTTGAATGTCGGCAGCATTTCCCCACAGTAAAATGGCGTACGACATTACACTATGAAAGTAACTGAAATAAACTAATCTCGCTGTATCAACGTCAGTTAACTGACGGATCTTCATTACTGCATAAGCCGCAGAGCTAAGTCTATTCGACAATTTAGCTATATGTGGGCCCCACTGAAGCTTGGCATCCAACGTGATGCCTAGAAACACAGTGGTGTCCACAGGATTCACATTCTTATCTTTAATTTGTACACTAGTTATTACCTGCTTAACATTAGGCAATACAAATCTTACACATTTGGTTTTTCCCTCGTTTAATAGCAAGTTA
The DNA here is from genome assembly GCA_963921215.1 of Scoparia ambigualis. Taxonomy (NCBI): domain Eukaryota; kingdom Metazoa; phylum Arthropoda; class Insecta; order Lepidoptera; family Crambidae; genus Scoparia; species Scoparia ambigualis. The sequence continues at coordinate 19,607,985 of OY992507.1, forward strand.
TTAACACTAAACCAGTGAACAATCTTTGAGACCGCATTATTCACATCGTCATAATTTGGGTGTCGTCGTTTCACTTTGAATAAAAGTGAAGTATCATCAGCAAACAATACTATCTCATGACTGTCTTTTACAAAATAAGGTAAGTCATTAATATAAACCAAAAACAAGAATGGACCAAGTATTGAACCCTGCGGAACTCCCATTTTAACCACTGATCCCGGAGATCTTTTACCGTTAATGTATAACATCGTTACACAATTTATATGATGAAAGGTTGTCGCGAGATTATGTAAGTACTCGTATTTAACTATACTTAGATTGAAAATTTTAATCAATTACACATCAAGTTATTTAATTTACTTTTTTATTTAAACAAGTAAATCTAGCGACAACCTTTTATATCATATAAATTGTGTAACGAGACGTTATAAGTTGATAGTAAAAGTTCATTATTTTCTTGTTAGCGCATTTAAAAGCTTGTTTTTTAAAAAGGTTTTTTAATTTTAATATATTTTTTACTTTTTAGTATTGGATTTAGGAGTCATCTAGCAATAAAGTGCTCGAAAAGACAAACCCAACGAACCCAAACTCGATTAGTTTCCGCCGTTTCGTTTAGGAGTTCCTTTGGCCACCTCTCGACTCCATTATCAGGACCCTGGACATCATCTAGCACTAAAGTGCTCGAAAAGACAAATCCAACGAACCCAAGCTCGATGAGTTTCCGCCGTTTCGTTTAGGAGTTCCTATAGCCACCTCCCGACTCCATCATCAGGACCCTAGACATCATCTAGCACTAAAGTGCTCAAAAAGACAAATCCAACGAATCCAAACTCGATGCGATTCTGCCGTTTCGTTTAGGAGTTCCTATGACCACCTCCAGACTCCATCATCAGACCAGCTCAATGATACCATAACATTGCATTGTCATCGTACTTACATAAGTATTCCAAATTTCAGCTCAATCAGGTGAGGAGAACTGGTCTTAAATTCAGTTGCAAGATTTGTCCTACACTAACACAGGAGGAGTCAAATAAAAGCTTGTAAAAACACTGCAGTCCGCCGCGCCGCAGCCCGCTGCCGCGGCTACAGACGCCGCCGCCCCGTGCGCGAAAACGAGATAGGAGACAATAGGGTAACCTTATTAGTTCGTAAGCGCTTAAAACTACAGTTACTGATACCCTATTTGATTTGGTAAGTGCATTGGAAGCTGTAAACCCTATTCAAAAAAGTTTCCGCTAAGAAAGACGACCCTATCAATAGGGAAACCCTATCGTTTGGTAACCTTTTGATTGGGTTTCCCTAAAAATCGGCTTAATCAAAAAAAGGGGTTTTCCGGTCCCTGCTTAGAACTAGGTACCCTAGGTCCTTGATTACAATGACTTATTTTTGAAATAACTAAAATCACAACCTCTCAGTCTTGGAATCGAAATGTCAAAAAATGTTTAAAACATTAAAAAAAACAAAGTTATCATGTAACAGTAAACAAAACAAATATTGTTACAATTCACTCGGAAATTGAAAAAATGCTAAGGATTACACCACGTATTATTTTACTCGTATTTCGATGTATTTCTTACAACTTATTACCTACTGATCATTAGTCAGAATAATAATTTACTAATAAACAACAGTACCTACTTACATTAGATAAATCTGATAAAAACAGCACACAAAGATTCACTTGTTGCCGCTTGTGGCTTGAGAGGTAAAGCGAAGCACGTGTAGTCCACTGCACTTCACAATAAACAGTTTACAAAAGTGGCTCCAACACAGTCTCCTCAAAACCCGGGTCCCGCATATTTGGCTTGACCTCCGGACTCGTCGCACGAAAGAATCCAGTCTGCTGGAGACGCAAAACCATTGGTCGAAAGCAATCCGCCGATGGCAAGCGTCGCTGCTCAGCTTCTGGTCTGCCGTCGATGAATCTCTCGCGGTACAGGTCACGATCACCACGGAGACTGCCATTAGCTGCTCCGACACAAAGAGTAATTTCGTAATACTCCTGATTACTTAGAAATGCCATATTAATTTAATATGTAGTCGAATCGAAACCAAACAGCAAAGAAATAACTAAAAGTAGGTATGCACTCTGCAAGCTTTCACAAACAACTGCGAAAAAATTGTAGACAAACATGCAAACTAACCTACCGTACCGTTGGGCGTTGCTATTGTGGGGTGTGCCGCCTACTCCTGGTACTTAGAATTCGGAAAATGTAGTTTGCCCGCTCCCACAAAGGCACAGTAATGCCCCCACTATCAACTGCGGTCTCATGCGACCGCTTGGGGTTCTAGAAGTTAACACCGCCCCTAACCCTAGTAGTTTTAAGGGTTCAAAATTTAGACTTAAGTTACGAAAACCAGCAATATTTTTAAATTAGTTAAGTTATTCATCAATTCGTCACAAAATACTACCAAAGTGTAAACTGACTTAAGCGCTGCGTATTATTTTTAGGTTTGTTGCTATTAATTTAGTCAATTAGTGATAAAATATTCCATCACACGTAAGTTTTATTTAGTACGTATGTCACAGATGTTTAAAAATGTTATTCTTATAAACATTATTATTGTAAACAACAACGAATGTGTTATGTATTGAAACTATGTGTGATACAACATAGTTAAACTTAGTTAGTTAGTAAAGTTTAACTATGTTGTATCACACTAGTTAGGATTTCAGGAATGCTTACATTTATACCGGGTCAACCAAAGCGGTTAGAAAAATAAAATGAGCTACAGAACCCATTAAGAAGAAAGACGCACGCGCACGCTTTCTTGTGACTCCGCCCATACCAGGAGTGACTCCTAGTAGATATCAATACCGCCATTATGTTAATACCGCCCATACTTTTTAGGGCTCGTAAATTAGACTTTGAGTTAAGAAAACTAGCAATATTTTTAAATTAGTAAGTCTTTTTTTATCACTGTTCAAATTATTAACATTATTATTTTCTGTTTTTTTAGAGCCGACATAAAAGTTACAATGAAAACTCACATGGTGACAGATTTTTCTGTTTTGTTATTTTTACTGCGTGTAAACGGGTGAGTTTAGTTCAGTGCTGAATGAAACCCGTATTCACAAACATTTACTTGTCTAAGCCTCAGAACAATACTGCTTTAGTTATTGTTCAGCAGTGCGGTTCTCTAAGTTAAAGCCTTGGCAGTAGCGGCTGCCGCAGCGCTGAGAATTGACTCTGTCTCTTTCATATTTTGAATTGCACCGCCTACAACTCCCTCTGCCTAGCCCTAAGGTTGACTGGTAGAGAATGCCACTTGGCATTAAGTCCGCCTTTTGTACATTTTGTTTTCTTTGTGCAATAAAGATTAAAATAAAAAATAAATAAATATTCATAGAATCGGAAAGAGACAGCAATCACAGCGTCTATGTGTCGCTTAGAAAATCGCGGTCTAAGCAAAGTAGAAATGCTATGCGAAGTAAGACATTTCTCAGTGCGTTTCGTATGACAAGCCTTTCAATTCATGAACAATACTCAGACGACTCTTTACATTTAAGTACATTTAATTTTCTCAAAATCATAAATGTTTTGGATTCGTACCTCCATACTAATTAACCGTCAAAAGTACTTACCTGATAGATAACACATTCTTGACCTGACCTGGTGATAGGAACAGAGAATAATTGACTAAATAAAAGTAGGTAGTCGTAACTTATTTTCTTAGTGAAAAAAATAACAACTCGGAACCCTTTTAACTTTATCAAAAATAAATAGTTGAAAGCGGGTGGAGTCAGCACAATAGGCACAAAAATACTAGGGTCACAGCAGAGGCAAAGGAGGAAGTAACACTAGACAGAGTTCATTACTCCAATCAGCTGTTTGATCAGGTGTTTGTTAGTGTTGTCATAATGTCGATAAACTCGTATTATTTTCAAAAGTATGTACTTCCACAATGCCCGAGATATCAAGTAATGTTTTTATGTGTGCCAGCTCACTAAAAGTAACTGATTAGGTACGTGAAATATGGCTGGCCCCGCTTGATACAAGCTGTATACATCTGATCCTTTTATATCGAGCATAAATAGACCTAGTTTTATAATAGCAAAAAAATTATTTGACGAAGCCAAAGAGTTGTTAATAATGACAAGTAATGAGTAGGATAGGTACCTACTTATTGTAATTTATGAAAAATATACTTAATTTTTATTTTATGTCATGTCACTAGTTATAGTATTATTAATAATTCAAAAGTAAACTTAATCTAAGAAAAAAAGAGTTATTTTAAATATACATCTTATTATTTTTGTATGAAAAAATATGTAATTTTATTTTTAACAAGCTATCACGAAATAAATATTTATTTAAAAATGATGATGTTTTATTTTTCTATTAGCATACATATTCAGGAATACGTGTACAAAATTTCAATCCAAAATGTCAAGAAACAAAAAAGTTATAGATTTTTGGGACACTTAAGACCGTTTCGCCCCATAGTGCGGCGTCGCGGCGGCGTGGCCGTGGTCGTCAAAGATTTTATAAACTTTAAATAAAACTATTTTTTGTTCGTAATTTATAATATTTTAAAAGCATAGTAAGGATCCAAAACCAATTTGAAAGCTTATCAAAAACAAAGCTAATTTAAATACTAATCTTTCCACATCAAGTGAACTTCTTTCTTTGGCGGATAACCCTAATTCAGCGGTTAATCTTGTAATTATACTTACTTTCTTATATAGGTAAAGATCTAGCCTCTAAAATTACTACAAATCACAAACCTCAACAACGTAGTTTAAATTTCAGTTATTCAAACTCTACGGCATGGTTTATTACCGATGACGATGAGGTCGAGCGAATTACTTCTAGCCTCAAGACTAACTGTGCTGTAGGTTGGGATGGTATCTTCGTCAGCTTACTTAAATCTGCTAAGGACGTACTTATACCAATTCTCACTCACGTTTTTAATCTTTCCTTAACCACAGGTATATTTCCGAGTGTTTTCTAGAAGGCTTTTGTCTATGCGATTTTCAAACATGGTATCGAAGCTAGTTTCAACAATTATAGGCCGATTTCTGTTTTGACTTTATTTTTAAAAATCTTAGGAAAAAACAATAAATAAAAGATTTGTACAATATTAAGATAAATTAAATATCCTATCAAATAACCAATATGGTGTCAGATCTAGAATAAGCACTGAAGATGCGGTGCTAGAACTATCTGACACAATAGTCAAGGGCTTCGAGAAGAGGACACTGAAAAAAAAACTGACTTATACATAACCAAACTTTCGTCACCCTATAACACAAAAAAGTGACCACATAACTTTTAGCAATATGTAACCAAACCCAGTTGGCTTATTTTTCGAGATAGACGCCAAGGATTTTAGTCGACTAAAATCCTTGACGTCTATCTCGACTTATCAAAGGCTTTTGATACCGTGTCCATTTCTATACTTATATCTAAACTTCAATCCATAGGTATTAGAGGTCAACTATCTGATTTGTTTGAAAGTTATTTAACGGGCCGAACTCTAAGTGTTCTAATTGACGGGTTTGCTAGTGAGGAAAAATCTGTTAAATTTGGTGTCCCACAGGGTAGTGTTCTTGGACCTACCCTGTTCCTTATCTAAGTAAACGAGCTCTGTAATCTCTCACTTGCAAACACGAATATAATAGCATGCAGTTTTGCTCGTCCAGGGTACATTTTTTCCTGATGCAGTAAAAAATGCAGAATCAGCACTATCATCCGTCTGTTAAATGTCTTTTAATTTTGTTTTGTAAATATCAACACTAGTCGAAGTATCCGCCGCCGCCATTGTAAACGAATGAAATACGCTATTACGTACACAACACACTCATTTAGTGAAGTTCTAAATTTGACCAGGTGGAAACTTGGTTTCCATCTGCGGATTGTGTTTCGGCTACACGGATATCACGGATCTCATCCACTCGCCAACACGCTCGCGAATCAGTTGTGAGTTACCAAATTTTAAAGTGTGAATTTTCTTTTTTAACATTTGCTTCGTTGGCGTTTTGGTCCAACTCCTTGTACTTTTCGAGTAATATCTCCCAAGCCGTTTTTTTCTGACGAGCGTTTTTATAAGTTTCGGACGTAATATCTCACAGGCATGGCAAATCTCTATAGAGATCGATTAATTCGCTTTTGCGTTCGCGGCTCTGCTCTTTGGAAGTCATTTTGCACTTGCAAACGTGCGCACCCGCTGCCTGTCACAACGCAATTGTCCTAGGTTAAATGTCCCATCTACTGACCACTATATAGGGTTTCGCAGCTGGAACTAAGGGTCCGGCTGTATGACGCTCAGGGGTACTACGGGGTTCCGGTTCCATGCCCTCCGCTGGTTGTGACTTAACCGGCGCCTCCGGCGGGATTCCGCACGTGGATTGGACTCGTAGTGGCTTGTGGTTAGCTGTAGAGCTTAGGATTGTTCGTTTGTCCTGGTATTGTGTGCCAGGGTTTCCAAACTCGTGCACAGCGAGCGGGGCTTAGTAGCGGTCTCTGTGGGGCCAGAAGCGAAAAGTCCAGCGGCGAACGTGAGTTTCCCTTTAAGTCGGCAGCTTTGTCCGGTGGTTCTTATTGGACATTGCTGTCGGCATCTCCGGTACTAGTCTGGAGAACTAGTAGAGGCGGCCCCTTAGATGCCGTAGCCTCCGGTCCAGCCAGCCGCGTCGGACCTGGGAATTGGCTAGGCTCCCGGATGGGTTCCGAGAAGTGAGTGTGCTTACTACTCCGCGACCACGGTGGACTCTTGGAAGTTGACGACCCGAGCAGTGGCAACTGCGAGTTGTGCCCTTTGTACAACGAGAAGTGAGCGAGCTTGACAGCTCCGGTTAACTAGCTGGACAATAGGCAGTACACTACACGTGTTCACGGGGAAACTCTCCCGAGACACGCCAACTAGCAAAATTTCCTCTTACATACATCCCAAGAGTATAATTTTACCAGTCTTATGGTACTCCGAGAGACTGCTATAAGTGTGGATTTGGGCGCACTTATTAAGTCTATTTACCCTTAAATATATCTTAAAATGGTCTCGAGAAGTGTATTTCCAATCTTACAAAATTCTTGTTGATGCTTTATTAATACCAAACAGACCTACAAATGATTTTCAAAGGCATTTTTTATGGGCATTTACTCTTATAACGCACTTACTAATGCTGTTCTAAGTGTGATATAACTTGTAGTGCTCTTTGCGAGCTTTTAGTAAGACATGTAATCAGATGTAATCACAGTCCGCCGAAAGGATTGCCAGTGCTCGTGAAACTTTTCTGAATAATAAGAAGAGTATTAAAAACGTAAGTATTATGTACTGTTTAATTCACTTTCCTACAAAATGTGTAAGTATAATTTCATGTTTATTACGCATTACTAACTGTTATTTAATTGCGAAGTCGATTTTATCGAGTATTTTGAAATAACAATCACAATATTTTTACGGGCCATTTCAACAATGTATCTTTAATAATAAAAAATATTATATTAAAAATGAAAAATATGGAACTTTCGCCATTATCACCAATCATGCCTTATAGTGGCTTTAACATAACCAATATAAGTGCATTACCATTGTTTAAGGTTTACACCGCACTTCTAAAATCAAATTTAACCACATTTTTTAATCCACGCGGCCATTGCTCATAACCTTTAGGGTTCCTTATTAAAGTAAAAGTAGGCTAAAAGACAAACAGGGGGCTTTCTTGTCGACCACCTTTTGACTTTTCTGCAATGCATTAGAATTCTAATTGCAATTATCTAGTTTCTAAGACATTTGACGTGCTAGTACTCTTTACTATCTTTTACAATAGTCACTTCTAAGATCGAGTGATCTTACAAAATGCATTCATAAGAGTTTATTAAGAATCAAGGGTAATTAGGCTTATAAAGTGCGCATATAATACTACTGTTCTTACAAATGTTTTATAAAGTAAGCTTATATACATCTTTAAGAATAAGTTATAAGTAACAGACGATATCTAACAAAATACTTAGTAAAGTCACTTCTAAGATTGAGTGGTCTTACAAAATGCATGTTTAAGTGTTAATTAAGACTCAAGGGCAATTAGGCTTATAAAGTGCGTGTACAATACTATTGCTCTAATAAACATTATATAAAGTTTGCTTATATACGTCTGTAAGAATAAGTTATAAGTGTAACAGTCAATATCTAATAAAATACTTATAAGTCTGTAATATCTGATAAGTCACTTTTAAGATTAAGTGGACTTACATAGTGCATGTATAAGTGTTAATTAAGAATTAGGCTTACAGAGTGCGTTTATAACACTACTGGTCTTATTGATGTCATTTATCGTTTTCTTATATACTTCTAAAAGTATTTTTTACAAGTATATATGCTCTTATAGCTTAAATAGACTTATGATATGCCATTATTAGAGTCTCTATCTTAATCAGAACGTATATAAAATTTATTTAAGGACATAGCTCTTAAAAGCTTTCGTTTCTAAGGGTATTTTGCTAGCTGGATAGTCTTATGAGTACCGGATGAAGAGCGCGCTTCGGCGGGCACTGATTTGGCGTCAAGACCTAGCGCAGATGGTCTCCTGCGAGAGTAGTTTACTGGCGCAGGGACGTCTGGCACTTCTTGCATAACCTGACGGTTGGTCTCGAGGTGCCAGTACAAATAAAACTTAGTGAAGTAAGAAGAGGGGATGTCCTAGGTTAGATGTAATCCGCCGGCGACATGGATGTATACCACGCTCTCTAACTGCGGATAGGAACACGCGTCCGTCAACCAAGGATGATAAAGGTCATATTATAATATGAATTACATCTGCAGTCTACATGAATGGCACCAAGCAGGGTTGGGACGCTGGATTACATCCGTCTGGCACATGCTTTACTCGCGACGGCGCGTCGAGATTTCGGCCCGGCGGCGGCGCGCCGTTTGAATTCGCGGCGACGGCGGCGCGCCGTTTGAATTCGCGGCGACGGCGGCACGCCGGCGCGGCGCCCATATCTAGCCTGTATAAAGAAAATATACACTACCGTACCGTGCCCTGTACCTTAGTCTGTGGATGAGCGTCAAGTTGGCAGGCACACCACGGAATTAGATGGTTTTGACTATGTCAAAAAATTGTGTATAAATAGTGATAAATAGTGACGTATAGCATATAAATAGTGATACTATGGTTCAAAAGATATTTGAGTATCTTGGTGTGCCTGCTAACTTGACGTCAAGATAGCAGGCACCTTAAGAAATACAGTTCGTATCAATGTGATTTATATGTCAAAAAACTGTGCATAAATAGTGAAATTTCAACAATTGTACTTCAATACAAACCGAGATATTACGGTCTCTAAGTGGGCTGCCAACATGACGATTCTTGCGATGGCGATTCCAGAGAAACGGGTTGAAGTTTTAAACAAATAAATACATGAAAAAATTGTGTGTGAAATTGTGAATCTTTCAATATCAATAAAAAAAGAATTCTTCTTTGCTATTTTCCAAAAATCTAATGTAAACTTCTATCATACATTAGATTTTAAGTACAATCAATGTGCACAATTTTATTTATTGACTTGACATAAAGTCTAATTATTTTTAATTCAAGTCATAAAATTACACTTAAATCTACCGTTGTAATGTCAGTTTCACGTTATTTCTATGGAAACTTATGTCAAGCATTCGTGATTTTAGTGACTCGAATTAAAAAGTCTCGGATAGTGGTGGACGAGCGAGTGTCGCGACCGAGAGATGGCGTGATTTTGTTTACGTGCGGTGAGCCGGTGATACGAGAACGGTGCGCGAAAAGTTTTATTTGTGTGTTGAAATTGGTAAGCAGTGAGTACATTTGCATCAGAAGTGAAAGTGTTTAAATCGTTTAATAACAACCTACATTTTTATAGGTAGATATTTTCTCAGTCATTCAAAACCATTGACCTAGAAGTATAGACAAGAACGTTCATACAAACCATTTGTTCAAATTCTGGAATGAGAGACCTAAAGTTCGCTGCAGCCGCTGCAGCGCTTAAACATTTAAATGTCGTCTAATCAACAGAAAGACATCGCAGCGCCGCAGCGCCAGATCGGTCAAAGACAACAACAGTGTGTATCAAGATGGCGTCCCAAATAGATAGTCAATAACAATAATTGAAAAAATATCTTTCCTTTTCCAATAATACGATATAACTACATAATAAGGACTTGAATAACAATTAATTTCCCTTACTTGGCAACTGAATTGTAGTAAACGTCTAGGTGTACACTTTGAAAAGAAATGAATAATTATTTTCGCCGCTCCGCACGCGCGAATGTCAAAGCCACACTAAAACAAGGTGCCGAGTCGACTCCGCAGATGAGTGGAACATAGTGCGTGTTCAAAAGGGCCTATCTATTGTAACGTATATATCGCTGTTCAAAACTTTTCATATTCACTACACGACCAACATAATTAACCGCATTAAAGCTAGATGGAATAACTATTCGTAGCTTATTCTTTGTTTATTAGTCATAAAAGACTAGGCAGGTAACTTTAACATTTAACCGATTCGTTGCTTCATCCTCCAGATGAAAGTTTCACTCGGGGCCCCATACAAAATAAGCGTGACACGAGAGGCGTGTCACGCTTATTATCCCCGCGTATTGGTGACACTACTCTCGTGTCATAGGCCCCGCTCAAGATATTATTAGATTCTAGCGGATTCTGGCGCAATAAGCGTTAGTCTGTGTTTGTAACTTGAAGAATTACAATAAGTTTGTGTTTTATAGTACTACAAAATGGAAATTAATGAGAAACTGGAGCTTAAAAGTAAGTTTCTATTTTTTTAAGCTGATGTCGTAAACCTTTTTATGATCTAGTCATATTTCTTTCGTCTATCGACTTGCAAATCGGTGTTAATCATCTTCTCCGTCCTCTCAGTTCTGCGTTGAATTGTGTCCAGTGCAGCTAGTTGGTATTTCGCTGAGCCGTGCCATAGGTGACTGCAATATTCCGTGCAAGATGTCCCGGCGTGAAATATCGCTTGACCTTATTTAGGACGCCTAGCTTTTTGGCTGCAGTTTGAGCCTTAGACTCGATGCTGGTGCCGAAGTTGAGGTCTGAAGACAACTCCATGCCCAGAAGACGAGACTGTCGGTCTGTCAATCAGAGAGGCAAATAAATTTGCTTTCTCAGCTGCAGAATGAGCCAGCGACCCGTCAAGTTTCTGCATGGGTGGTAACATAGGACGGCAGAAATTCGCATCGGCTGACTTCGAAAGGGACCAGCGCCTAAAAAATATGAATATGGACATGGGCTTCATTTGACATTTGAAGCCCATAATATGCCCTTATAAGGACAAAATATGGGTTTCAAATGTCAAATGAAGCCCATGTCCATATCCATATTTTTTAGCCGATAGACCCGCTGTACCTGTTTACTAGCGCTCGGGTAGAGGATGACAGTGTCGTCCCTATTCGGCTGATGTGGTCGATTCTCGCCTTTCTAATAACCCTTTTGCACGACTTGACGTCCGAATTAAAGGCTCTCTTTTTTGCTCGGATTCACCAAGTGCACGGACTTTGCGATCCCGGCTTGCACCCAAGCCTGGTTAGCAGACTGTTTTCGGGTCAGTTCGCATTATCCAAGGGCGAGACTTATAACCGAGCGGGATGTTGGAGAATGGAATAAAATACTTCATTCCCTGCCGGATCACATCCGTAATCGCATCGGCAGTACACGAAGGGTCGCTTGAAGAGAATCATGTTTGTCGCCAGGGATAAGATGCAAGGAAAATACGTTTCTCGTCCCAATCTGCTCACTCGTTTCACCATACACGCCTCGTGCCGTGCCCCTAGGGCTCATATCCGGAAGAGAGCAGATCGATACAGATTTCACCACACAATGGTCGGACGTTACCAGCAGGGCTGAGACCGATATTGAATGCTTGTGTGGATCAGTTGTCAGCAGTAAATCAAGACAATTGGGTGTGTGGCCAGCGATATCCGGAATTCGCGTCGCTTGATCCACCAGCTGAGTGAGATTTGGTGTTAGGGAAAACCTTTGCGCTTCTCTCCCAGCATGGTCAGTCTTCTGGAACGGGTACAGCCACTCTTTGTGGTGAGCGTTGAAGTCCCCCAGAAAGACAAGCTCCGCCACTGGATACCGCTGAGTTGTTAAGTCTGCCTACTCAATGAGGTAGTCTATAAGCCGAGTCGCCTCCTGGTCACCGCTGTGCGATCGGTAGACACAGACGTAGATGATCTTATCTACCCCAGTGTCCACCAGAAGCCAAATAACGGAGAACCCGGATTTTTCAAAGCAACGAAGACGCCTACAGCAAATGTCATCGCGGAGCCAGGGTAGGTAGTTGAGGTACGCCACGTCAAACGGGGTTGCTATTTGCGTCTCTGTCAAGACGAATAGGTGTGGCTTCTCAGTCTCAAGGTAGTGATGGACCGGATCGAGATTTGAGTGCAGTCTCTGATGTTCGCGAGGGGCACTTTTAAATTGGAGGAAGGTGCAGCCGTTGTTTACACACTTTCTTCTTGCTTTGCTTTGTCATGTCATGTGATGAGTGTTGGGGGGAAGGATTTTCAGTCGTGGCGCTACTTAGTCGACCATCGATGTTGCCCTAGGCAAAGCCGGGAAACTCGCCTGGAAACTGCGGGGACGCCAGAACCCCCCCGAAATGGCCACGCTGGGTCCTCCTGTCCAGTCGCTAACTGGCACGGTGGAGCATTTCGGGGTTTTACGCGAGTTGCTGCGGCAGCCTTTCACGCGTGGCTAGCGCGCTAGTTGCTACTAACTGCGGTCGGCCAAAGGCTAAAACCGTACTTCGGATCCCGCTACCCTCCAGAATGAGTTACCCGGTACAGCAATGCTAAGGCTGCAAGACCGTTCCTAATCTGCGCAACTGACTTCTAACCAACCCCCATTGGGACTGGCACTCCCGCACGCCGACGGAACGCAGCGGAGGACTGCTTGGCGCCGGATTTTGGCAAGATGGTGGTCGCGCGCCAAGCGGCCTCTTGCGGCCATGTTGATCCGTGATGCCGTTGCCCGAAGTGGACTGACTGCTAGTAGGTAGATCCCAACCACTACCTCGTTTACAGATGGTCCCGTTCGCAAATAGTCACCACTATACAATACTCAGTCACCTTCAAAACGTACACCCACATATACACTATTCTCATACACGCTCACATACATATGCACTCTCCTATACCTCTCCTAAACCATATAATCTGGTATTTGTCATTTTTTTATATCAAAATAAACAATTATTAATCAACAAAAGAAAGAAGGCATGTAATTGGTGCAGTGGTTAGCGCAGTCGGCCTACGATTCGGAGGTTAACCACTTTCGCATATTAATTACACACTTACATAGGTACACATTTTTATCAATGTTGTTTTTTTATAAAAGATGGATGCAAACGAGCAAGCGGGTCCTCTCTGATGGAGAGTAATCACCGCCGCCCATGGACACCCGCAAAACCAGAGGAATTGCAGACACGTCGCCGGCCTTTATTAAGGGAGGAATAGGTTAAGGAAGGAATAGGAATTAGAGGAAGGGGGAGGGGAGGGGGCCTCCGGAACCCTCACTGGTCGGACGAAACACAACAGCACCAAGTGCCATTATTTCACGCCGAATATTCGTGAGAGTATTACGCCGGGCGAGCCGGCCCAATGCGCGCTACAACGCAGCGTGGCTCTACCATTTAGTCAGTGTCACTCATTTAGCACCACCCAGGGGTCACGTGTAGGATTTCAAGGGTAAACATACGGACGCGAGTAACTTTAACCCTCAAAATGTTTGACGAAATATTTCCCATTTCGGTTCCCAAAATGAGTTTTATAATTTTAAATATTAATTTTGCAATTTTAAATATGACATAATAACATTAAAATAGGTTTTTAATAAAAAAAACACATTTGAACGGATATACTCGCGTTTAATTTTACTTTTACATTCGGGTTCATAACGTCAGGATTAAATAAAAATATGTAAAAATAAATTTTAATGCGTGTATATCCGTTCAAAAGTGTTTTATTTAAGGGTTCGCGTAAACTTGAGAAAACAATATATTTAATGTTTTAATTTTTATGAGCAAACAAAGTATAAGTATAGAAAAAGGTTTGCAACCTCTGATTAAAAGTTTATCTATGTTAATTAAAAAACCAAGCACTGTACGCCAAACTGCGCGTAATTCTAAGTACAATGATATATTTAACTTTGACTTTAGTCTATTTTTGGTTGACCTATAGTATTTGTTTGCGTGACACGCCAGCCGTGTCACAGGCTCCCTGTAAATATTTGGCGTGACACACTAGTCGTGTCATCGGCCACGAATCGGTTGCACTAGGAATATACTTGACCCTAGTTAACTTTACGAAAAATTAGCTTGGTAAGTACTTACTATGAAGTAATACGTATTAGTCGACCAACATAAATAGGCGCATGTCAGCTAGACGTTTATCACAGTTGTTCAATAATTTACAAACTAAACGTATCTTCTTCGATATTCCATTTTAAAATCTGACCACTCAGCATGTGCAAACTAATTGGAGTGCTATATTTTTAGTTTGTTAATCATTAAACAATTATGATAAACTTCTAGCTTTAATGCGATTAATTATATTGGTCGAGTAGTAAATATGAAAAGTTTTGAATGACTGAGAAAATATCTACCTCACATTAGGTACAATGGCGGACTCCGTCGCTTTACCAGTCTAAAGGTCAAAATCCCTTGCACATCGCGTCGTCTATTTGGTACGGGCACGTAGGTACCCGGGCGGTCGGTGCGCTTCACACGAAAATCGCTGCAAAGTGGTAAAGCGACGGTTTCCCCGACCGTACCTAGGTATATCTTTTTTGTAAATACCATAATAGAAAATAAGCTCCGTATCTATAAAAATGTAGGTTGTTATTAAACGATTTAAACACTTACACTTCTGATGCAAATGTACTCACTGCTTACCAATTTCAACACAAACAAATAAAACTTTTCGCGCACCGTTCTCGTATCACCGGCTCACCGCACGGAAACAAAATCACGCCATCTCTCGGTCGTTCGCGACACTCGCTCGTCCACCATTATCAGAGACTTTTAATTCGAGTCACTAAAATTACAAATTGCTTGACATAAGTTTCCATAGAAATAACGTGAAACTGACATTACAACGGTAGATTTAAGTGTAATATTATGACTTAAATTAAAAATAATTAGACTTTATGTCAGTATCTTAAGTCAATAAATAAAATTGTGCACGATTGTACTTAAAATCTAATGTATGGTAGAAGTTTACATTAGATTTTTTGGAAAATAGCAAAGAAGAATTCTTCTTTTATTGATATTGAAAGATTCACAATTTCACACACAATTTTTTCATGTATTTATTTGTTTAAAACTTAAACCCGTTTCTCTGGAATCGCCATCGCAAGAATCGTCAAGTTGGCAGCCCACTTAGAGACCGTAATATCTCGGTTTGTATTGAAGTACAATTGTTGAAATTTTGCGTATACGATTCACTATTTATGCAGTTTTTTGACATATAAATCACATTGATACGAACTGTATTTCTTAAGGTGCCCGCTATCTTGACGTCAAGTTAGCAGGCACACCAAGATACTCAAATATCTTTTGAACCATAGTATCACTATTTATATGCTATACGTCACTATTTATAACACAATTTTTTGACAAAACCGTCTTATTCTGTGGTGTGCCTGCCAACTTGACGCACACGTCTGTGGCGCTGTTGAACTGACGTCAGCCTAGCTCTGACCGCAAGTCACGGTCCGCAACTACCTAAAAATTTGAATTAACTTCTTCCAGCACATTGGTGATGTGCAATGTGTCCACTCGCAAAGTAGGTATTTACATATTAGGGAAAACACCCACATCAGCGGATGTCCTAAAATAATACAACAATTTTACATGAAACAGTTAATATTATTATTTATAAATAGCATTAAGTTAACATAAAAAGCTATCTTGGTATAAACTTTATTCATTCTATTTTTAAAGGCACTTTCGACAATGTCTATCAATAAACCTTAAAATTATTTGCCATGAGTGATTAAATTGTTGAGAAAAGATTTATCAACTTAACAAAAATATACTCTAGGATGCTCATTTTACATGCAATATTTTTCGCATCAGTCATGGCAAATTAAATATTACAAATCTTAAATTTAATCTGGTAGTCAACTAAAATTACCCTTTCAAAAATTATAGTCATATAATCATGTTATATACTTATGAATCGCTAAGAATTGGTTGCGTTAAACATAATTTTTATCAATTTTATGTCCCAAATATCACAATGATGTCATAAAATGCATGAAAATGAAAATACCCAAGGGTGTGATATGCAACATCAACCATTCCTTTCTATCCATAATATTAATATATACATTGGATCTTTTATACATACATTCTTTACAATACTATTTTGTAACTATATACAATGTACATATTATTTATTTTATTCTATTACATTTAAAAGACGTAGACGAACATAGTTCAAACTGTACATTGCAATAAAACTATTGCACAAAATAACTAAATATTAACTTTGGCTTATCTATTGTTAACACCCTGCCGATGGTGTAAAAAAAGATTACGTTTACCGTAAAAACAAACGTAATAAAAAGAACATTTTTATCCTTCATCACAGACATGTATGACGTTGATATTATGAATTCCCAAAATACCTTTACATAAAAGACTAAATGACAGAAATCATCTGGGACAGATAAAAATATTTACAAACAATCTTGAGTAAATAAAATAGAAATAAAGTTAGAATCCATTATGTGGAAGTTAGGAGAAGTTACCAAACCAGAAAATGGCACGCAAGTCGGACTTGGATTGCACGAAACATTACTAAACGGTAACGTTTTGGAATGGCATATAAAATCTTTTAAATCGGTACCCATTTATCTTAAGATTTCATAACTAAATAGAATGGATTTACAATTACCTACAAATTTAATTCATTATAAAAAAACTTGATTTTAAAAACAATAACAGGAAATTATAAAACATTATATTAACAATTCAACATTAGATCAGATAAACTAACAATACTTCATAATAACCCAGTTTTCATTGATGTTAAGTAGGAGTCTATGTGTAGACTCTCTGGTCTGAACTATTTTTCGATCAAGTTCACTTCGCTTCGAAGCGATCAACAAGAATCGAGCAAATTCAAGATTCGTTCCGAACGTAGTTCGCGAGCACAAAGAGTTGGCGTGTGCTTAAAGGTTCTCACCGGAAGGGCAGCGCACACCCGGTTAGCCGGCTGGGCCTCATTCCGTTTTTTGCTGGCAATAAAGTTCTTTCAGAGATTTAAGTTCCTCTATAAGTGCCTTGTTTTGGTTTTCAAGCACCGCTACTCTATTCTCGAGGCATTTGATGTATTCTTTTTTCTTACGACGGCATTCGCGGGCTGCTTCCCTGTTCTTGAGTAGCCGTAATTCTCGTTTACGCGTTTGATCCTCTAACATGGGACCTGCAACGATAGTACCATTTATTCGTTTCTCTGGTGCAAACCACTTTATACTGCCTAAATCTCGTTTAGGGGGAAAGTTATAGATTGTACTCACCCGGTACATAAAACTGTGCGTCTTGGTTGGTGGCGTACTGCACGATGGCGCCGCCGCTGCCGGGGCCCGACACGGACAGCGTGTGCAGCCCGCCGTCGCTCTGCAACGCCCCCGCTGGAATCACTAATACAAACATTCTATTAATATTTAGTACACACTAGTTATTTGAAGTGTAATTGAATATGAATTTCCAATATTTTTTATGGTGTCAAGTTTTTATTTAACTAGATAATGAATATAAAGATTGTGCTCTTATACAGAATTATTAAAGGAAAACATTTTGTAAAAAAAGTTTAAGATGGGATTGATTGGCGGAGGCCGCCTTTACGGTCAATGTAATGACTGAATGTTCATGAAGTTTTAAGCTTAACAGATATCTAAAATGTTACATTTTTATTAACCTGGATCTTGTATCCAGATTGAAAAAGAGATTACTCTTTTAATTTCTATAGTTTCTCTTCTTCTCTTCAATTTCATAAACCACAGTGGACAGAAGCTCTTCAAGCTTAGAGCATAAAGTGTGCTTGTACAGAGCACAAGCATAAATGTTGCATATGTGTATAACTATCAGATCTATTTTTCCGTTCAACAATAAATCTAATAGGTATCTAGTTAAGGATGAATATACTAGACCGGGCCGTGCCGTGTGCCTGGCCCGGACGGGGCACTGATATGATGAAGAAAGATATCTCATTTATTAGTAAAAGAAATTTATATGTGTCATTGCCGCAAGAAGTGGCATAAGTCAAAAATTGCTATCTTATTATTTCAGGCGTACAAATTTTAATTTTAGTTATTATTTTAATAAAATATACTTCTTTTATCTTTTTTAGAATAAAAAAACTGCAAATAGTTGCTGCTAAAAATAATAGCTTTCTGTTAAAATGTGTCGGACGTGTGTGGTGGCCTGGACGGGGCACTGATCTGAGATGTTGCATACATTTCGTATGAAGCAGTTAATATTACACAGTGCATGATCCGTGTACCATCCGGGCCCGGACTGGGCACGGCCGCTCTATTATAAATACAAAAAATGTATGCTCAAATCAGTGCCCCGTCCGGGCCACGCACACGGCACGCCCGGTCTAATATAATTCATCTCGATTTTTTACATTAACATGTTACTTATTTTTGTAAGAACTGAAAATTGATACACTTATGGGGCCACAATAACATATAGGCAAGGGAAAATTGGATTTGTTTATTTAAAAAAAACACCCCCTTTCTTCCCTTGGATGTCGTAAAAGGCGACTAACGGACTAAAGACTGTATACATCCAACAGCATAGAGCGGCGATGGGCTCATCACCTGTCACGCTGAGCACATGTGTAGTCGCTATTTGGTGAAAAGTGGACCATGGAAGAGGACTGCTTTTGCTTTTGCGTAGTCTCTGACTCACCCTTCGGGGATAAAAGTCATGATTATATGAAGTATGTATGTAAAAAAAATCAATGAAAATGAGGCTCACTTACACCACCTACTTCCAAGAAGGTAGCCCGACAGACGGTGCGGCATTCATAATTATTCTCAATCAGACAATATTATTATTTTATATATTATTATTAATTAAATAATTCTACTAATTTTATAATTGCGAAAGTGAGTTTGTTTGTATGTTACCTTTCACGCTTAAACAACTAAACGGATTTCGATGAAAGGAGAACACCCATGCTCCCAATTAGCTAAGAAAATTACTTAAGCTCCGGCGCAGAAGAGATGTATCTCAGTTTATGTATTTTAAATAAAACATTTTTTGATAGGTGTGTTTGCCGCAGGATGTGGCTAAGATAAATAAAAAAAAGCTATTAAGTTGTTTATTTTAGGCGCAAATTGAAAACTACATTTTGTTGAACTTATTGACTCCAAAATGTTACAAAATGGTAGTAAACCATATTTTAAACCCCCGACGTAAAAAGAGGGGTGTTATAGGTTTGACGTCTGTATGTCTGTGTGTATCTGTCTGTGGCACCGTAGCTCTTAAACGGATGAACCGATTTAGGTGCGGTTTTTTTATTTAACAGTAGGTTTACTAGCAATGGTTCTTATTGATTTCTTGGTCTGATGCTGCAGCCAGGATATCCAGCTCACTAGTACACTTTAAAAAAATAGTAGCAGATATGTCGTGTTTGGATTTCTTATGATCAGTATTTAATTCTACATGCAATGGCGGCAATACGTTGAGCTGATGATGCAGCTAGGATATCCAGCACACTCTTAGAAAAATAATACCTAGCAGATGTTATGTCGGGGGTTTCTTAAATTTTTTTTCATCAATATTTTTTGTACAAAGACGTTATGAGTAGTCATTGGATGGACTCGAAATGTAAATGTTGCAATGATTTTTATAAGTACTAAGAATTTTAACAAAAAGTTATTATTTTTAGCAGCAACTATTTGTAGTTTTTTTATTCTAAAAAAGATAAAAGAAGTATCTTACTATATTTTGTATGTTTTACGGTAGTTTATTATATTTTATAAATGTAATTAAAATTAAAAATTTTAGGTAAGTACGCCTTAAAATAATAAGATGACAATTTTTGACTTAAGCCACTTCTTGCGGCAATGACACATATAAATTTCTTTTACTAATAAAATATATAAAATAATGAGATATCTTTCTTTTGCGCCGAAGGCTACTTTAAAAAAAAATGCTGTCAAGCCGCGGGCAAAAACTAGTTATAAATAAAAATACATACATACTTACAAAAAAATACCATGGCATCGACTTTAGATATAATAAAAATGGCATTCTCTTTTTTTTACTTTCATATCAACGGGAATCGAACTTTGTCAAAATTCTGTAACTAATCGAATGTCGTATTCGTCAATATACTATAGTCCGGCAACTTCGTACGCGACCGTCTTGCGGGGTGACAGACGGTGGCAGGGACGAGGTACCCAAGATGTCAGCGGGTAGCGGGTGGTGTAGCGGATAAGGGCAACGCGTGCAACTGTGTCTAGTCGTGTTCCAGAATGACGTGCTACCTCGTCCCCGCCAACGTCTGTGCCCCGCAAAACGGTCGCGCACGAAGTTGCCGGACTATAGTTGACCTTGTGAGCATGAAAGGACTAAAATTTGCTAAGAAATTTTGTGTAGGTAGACATTAGACAAAAATTATAATTTTCAACATAACTGGATGGGCACAAACGGCCCTATTATAATTATGGCCCGCGAGTTCGCCTAATATCACGCCACTTGATTGTATCCTAAGGGGTTATGTTAAAGATGAGTTTATGTATAAAATTACGTCACTGTAGAAGATTTAACAACAGTTGGAAAATATCTTAACACCCTTAACATCTTAGCACCCCCTAAAATACGAAACGCAATATTACATTTGTTACCCATGAAAATTATTTGCAAAATGGCTACCATTTAAGTAGGTACTTACTTTAATAAAATAATTAATAATAATTTTATATTTGCGATTTTTTTCAATTATTTATAGAAGATTACATTATAAATGTGTTTCTTGTGGTTATTGTAAACTTGCAAAAAGAAACCATTATTTAAAAAAATATTTATAGACCGGGTTCTATTCCCAATTACGTAACAGATTTAAATAAAAAAATATATTGCAGTTATTATTAAATTAAAAATCGACGCCATGGCTCCTACGAACAGAATTCCCTATCTCTTATAGTTTTTGATTTCTCCCTACTGACCCATTTTGATTGATCGCACTGTATAGCTACTTAATACTTTTTGTTGAAAGATTTGTTCCATAATTTCGGTTCGTTACATGACGCTTATTTATTGAAATAGTTCATATTAAGTTGCACTCAACTCTCAAGGGTAGATGCAAGGGGCTACATAATAATAATCGTCGTTATTAAAAGTCTATAGTAATTCTAATATAATACATGTACTTACTGGTACTTGGGTGACCTCGTATGGCACTAAAGCTTTGTTGATATTTACTTTTTAGTTGGCTTAAACCTGATTTAGTCTCTGCTGTCTATCCCTTGCCTGGTTTTGTACTTATACGTAACGACCGACTAGGGAAGGGCGGGGGCGGTGTCGCCATCTACCTACGTAGCAATATCCCGTATAAGGTTCTTGATATGTCCCCTTCCCTTTACTCGGCCACAGCAGAATACATTTTTCTTGAGATCATCATTAGGGGTGAGAAGGCGGTTCTCGGTGTAGTCTACTGCCCTCCCGGTGTTGACTATCATGCCGGCTTGGAAACTGCACTCGAGCCTCTCAGTACTAGCTACTCACACCACATTATCATGGGAGACCTAAACACTGATCTTCTTAATAACTCCAATTCCTCGCATAAACTCCTGAACATGATTTCCTCCCTTAATTTTTCTGTCCTTCCGCTCAGTCCCACTCATCACAATTTACATTCTCCTGACACTTGGCTTGATCTAATTATTACCTCTTGTACTGACAATGTCCTGACCCATGCACAGCATCCTGCTCCTGGTTTCTCACGTCACGACCTTTTACTTGCCAGTTATAAACTCCATACGACTAAGCAGAAACCAGTCGTGGTACCTATGCGTAATTTTTCCCGCATTGATCATGACGCTCTTAGGCATGGGGCTAGTGTTATTAACTGGTGCCCCTTGTTTGAGGCTGCCAGTGTTGATGTCAAGCTTGACTACTTGAATAGGGCTATCGTGGCGTTGTTTGATGTACATGCACCGTTAAGACAGGTCAAGCTGAAACGGCCCCCTGCACCCTGGTTTACCAAAGTTGTGCAAATGGCTATGACCAGACGCGATCGTGCTTTCCGAAAGTTCAAACGCGAGCGCTCAGACGGCAACTGGGAGTCATACAAGATTGCCAGAAACCGTTGCAATCAGATAGTGAGGGTCGCTAAACGCAGACACATACACAACAACGTTACAAATTGCTCTCCATCTGATATCTGGAAATTCTTAAAAAGTCTTGGCATTGGTAAGGCCTCAACCGATCTCCTGCCCCCCACTCTCTCTCTCGATGATCTTAACACATATTTCTCGTCTGCTACGACTCTCGACCATGCCACCAGATCAAGGACCCTCAGTCACATAGCTTCCATGCCCTCATCCATATTAGAATATTTTGTCTTCTCTTCAGTGTCCTCAGATGAACTTTGTAAGCTCATCCACTCAATCAAGTCGAACGCGACTGGCGTTGATGACATCAGCCGTACCATGATTATTACCATCCTGGATGAGATTACCCCTGCCCTTTTACACCTAGTAAATTTTTCCTTAAGTACTGGAACTTTTCCTGCTATCTGGCGTAAAGCCTATGTCTTACCCTTACCAAAAACGTCAAACCCCAGTACTTTAAACAACTTTAGGCCTATCTCCATATTACCATTTCTCTCGAAAGTCCTTGAAGCTGTAGTAAGTCAGCAAATATCCCAGCACGTGCATAAGAACTCGCTTATAACTGATTTTCAATCCGGTTTTAGACCTGCTCACAGTACATGCACTGCTCTGCTTAAAGTGACTGAGGATGTGAGGGAGGGCATGGAGCACGGTAGGGTTACTGTGTTGGTCCTTATCGACTTTTCCAACGCCTTCAACACTGTTGACCATGACCTGCTGCTAGCCATTCTATCACATTTAAAAGTCTCTTCAATAGCGTTGGAGTGGTTCTCGTCCTATCTTCGCAACCGCGAACAAGCTGTCAGAGCTGACCTGAAATTATCGAAATGGTGTAAGCTCCACACTGGTGTTCCACAAGGAGGTATCCTATCTCCCCTTCTTTTTTCCCTGTTTATCGACACTCTGATCCCCCACATTCGCTGTTCCCACCATTTGTACGCTGACGATCTGCAATTGTATCGGCATTGTCATGTTGAGGATATTGACGAGACGATAGCTGCCCTCACTGGCGACCTTCGTAATGTAAATGATTGGTCCAAACAGTACGGAGTGTCTGTTAATCCCATCAAGTGCCAAGCTATTGTTATTGGTAGTCCACGACAACTCCGCAAACTTGACCTCTCTGTTGTCACGCCAGTCTCTTTTAACGGTGTCAACATCCCCTTCAGCTCCTGTGTGAAAGACCTTGGTCTGCAGATCGACAGCACACTCAGTTGGTGTCTTCAGGTCACTGAGGTTAGCCGGAAAGTGACTGCTGCGTTACGTTCTCTCTATAGGCTCAAGAACTTTCTGCCCCTAAAAACCAAGGTTTCTCTTGTACAAACCCTTATTCTCCCGATTATTGATTACGCTGATATTTGCTATCCCGATTTAAATAAAGATCTTCTAAACAAATTGGATCGCCTTCTCAATAATTCAATTCGCTTCATCTTTGGCTTACGTAAATACGATCACATATCATCTTATCGCCTCCAGCTGAAATGGCTGACCATCCCGCAACGTCGTAAGTCCAGGATTCTCTCAACTTTATTCTCAATTTTAAACGATCCTCACTCTCCCTCATATTTAAAAACTTGTTTCCCTCTTCTCAGCTCTTCTCATGCCCGGCACCTTCGCTCATCAAACAATCTTCTTCTTGCCACTCCCCTTCATCACTCAGGTTTCGTGGGCAATTCCTTTACGGTACAGGCCATCCGTTTATGGAACGCTCTCCCTGAAATAGTTAGACGGGCCCCGAGCAAAATTATATTTAAGAAAAGGATCTGCGATATGCTTCTCCAAGAGTCTTCATCATCCTCGTAAGAGTTTTCTATCACCGTATCTTTATTAAATCTAAGTAAGTTCATGTAGTTTATATTAAAATTGCGTAATGTTATTTATTGTATAATTATTTACCTATGTAAGTTGATTTGTGTAGTTTATTTGATAATTCACAAGATTGTGAATTGCACCGCCTACAACTCTTTCTGCCTAGCCCTAAGGTTGACTGGTAGAGAATGCCACTTGGCATTAAGTCCGCCTTTTGTACATTTTGTTTTCTTTGTGCAATAAAGATTAAATAAATAAATAAATAAATACTTTCAATGTATTCATATACAACTGATAACACCAAGCTTTTTATTATTCAACAACAATGAGGTCATGGTCAGGTACAGATAAACTTTTTGACCATCTTAATTTTCATATTGATCTACTAAAATAATTGCTGGTATATAAAATATTCATCCTGCAAATCTATAAATTTAAAATTTCATTTCAAAGTTTGAAAAGTTGACTAAAAAGTGTCTTATTTAAATGTTGTTTTGTCATATGGTTCTGGGAGCAAATTGTCTAAATTCAACATTTATCGCAATCGCTTTCAAATAAAAATTTGTTTAGCTAATTTGACTATTTTAAAAATATTTTTAAATAAGCAAACTAGCGAAGCTGTATTTCTACTTGAAAGTGATTGCAATAGATGTTGAAGTTAGAGAATTAGCCCGCTGGTTACCACAATTTACCACAAATGAATTAAATATTGATACTGTCAAATAAAAATTCTTTTAAAGTTTAGTATAACATGTTCTGGTTAAACTTTTATACAAGGATCATAAAAAGTATTAATTCATATTTTAATTATAATTATTAACTTTTCTAATATATAAGTCAATATTATCACAATTTAAAATGGAGTTAAGAATATAAAGTAACTGAAGAAGAATAAAAAAGTCAACACTGGTTCATTTGAGAATGACGTCATCGCCGACACACGCGCGCGGGATTACGTCATCGCCTACAATACGAGTTTAGTTCACTGAATGATGACGTAATCGCCAAGTTAGATGTGCCAAACAACAGCATTTACTTATTTTAAGAATTAAAGTAATTGCATTAGTAATGTTTTTGTAAATAAGTACCAACTAAAAACATGTCATGCTAGAAGCTAGAACTCAGTAGGTACTGCATGAGTCATTTATGAAATGTTCATAGAATCACTATGAAAATGTAAAAAGATTTTAAAACTACATGGGATGATATTGAATAAATGTATGTACCTCAACCTCTTTCTGTAGCTAAGAGAAATAATTGAAATGGACAGGAACAGGTATCACAGATTATTAAGTAGCATGAAATGCATAATGATGATGTCTCTGAAGCTGGTGGTTATGAGCCATGTGCTAAACCACAATAAAAAAATTTATGATGATACAGGTTAGTGACACATGTGACACACAGAAACAAGTAGTGTCAGCGGCAGCACATACAACTGACCTGGTGCAAATGACAAAGGGGAAGACAGCGACACTTCATTCTCGCATCCTGGTTTAGTTCCCAAGCGATTCTCTGCAATATTATCAGTATCTTGTACTCTTAGGAATTTAGTTACAACCTGTCCGATTTCTTCCTTTTAGTCCATTTTCTTTGCTGAACCCAATTTGAAAATACCATTGCAAGCATTTTCCTAATTTATTACTTGATGAATGTCAGTCTTAAATATTAGTTTTCTCAGACCGGATTATAAATTTTGGCATCTATGTGCATTTATATAACTACACCTAAAGTCGTTTCACATATTCGTAACCGCATTTGCAGTTAAAAAGCACAATCTTTATATTAAGTCTACTAATAATATAATATTTGTTTGGAGACTAATAACAGCACTGTGTTGATAATAATCACTAACTTACCAGCTATTTCAGCTCCACCAAGGTCATTCAATATTTTTCTGTAAGATGGACGTCTGGTCAGCATTTCACGGTATTTTCTTTTGGGACCCTCATCATCGCTGCAACTGTCATCACTGCACGACTGTCCCTGAGCACTCATTAATGAAGTTGGTTCTGGTTTGATCTGAAATGTGATATGTTCAAAATATACTAAAACTAAATAAGACATTCAATTATTAGTAGAAATAATTCAGAAATATAACAAATGTACCTGTAATGTCTGTAAAGTTCCTTGTGTTGTATGTATGACTGAGCTTGGTTTGCTTACTAGTATAACATTTCCTTTTGGTAACTGCACAGATTGTATGTTTGATGCTGTCTGAATAACAGATTGTTGATTTGGTTGTATCACAGACTGAACCTGCAATTGGAATTGCCACAGTTAACACTATAAACATTTTCACCACATTCACATACAATTCCCATTGACATGTAAACAGGAATTGTCAAAGTTCAATGATATCAAAACAAACACCTGTGCCGAGGGTGCCTGTGCCGGGAGCGTGAGCTGCACGATGCTGGTGACGGCCACGACGTGCGGGGTGGAGCCAGCCGCGCCCGGCAGCCCATCCCCCGAGCTCGCGCCCCCAGATGTTCCGTTCTCCTCCACCATTCCGTCCATGCCCACAAAGGTCACCTAAAATATTCAAGGTCAACTCTCTGTTTATATCTTGCTCATCATACACATCCAGTTAAGAAACTAATTTCCAATCATTATCAGGATCTATTCGAGCACTGTTGACAGGGGACATCCTGAAACAGAATCATCGGCGTGTCGTGTTTGGGTTAGCCCAATCTTATTGCGTATAACATTATACGCAATATACTTTTCAATGTTTGTAAGACACCTATAGTAAGCTGATAATGTTTTATCACTGCATAGATTATCCATATTTTGGAAACCCAAATGTAAGCGACCGTGACAGGTCGCAAGTTTCGTCTTCAGTACGAGCACTCACCAGTTACGTATTCCTCGTCACCGTCCTATGCTGCGTCCGGAGTGGGCGAACGGGATGGTACGTAGTAGCCACGTCAACTGTAAGAAGACTCGTCACTGGCGGAGACCTATGATCTTGAATGCGTCATAACAATATGGCCGAAAATTGTCAGACGCATGCGCTCTTCGCAGAACTAGTAAAGACAACAGAGAGGGGACTTCTTGGCGGGAAAGTGAAAATTCATGCATGCAATTTTGTTTTATTTTATTCTGCTATTGATCTAAGTTTATTAATGTGATTTAGAGGTTTGTGAATTTAAAAGAGTGTTGACAAGATGATTAATATAGTGAAATGTCACAATTTTCTAATTATACCACATGTCTGTGAATTATACACAAGTCATAGTAAATAAAAGATCAATAATAGAGGTCATACACTCTACTTAGGAGGATGTAAGTACTTTACTTTACTAAAACTCAGGAGATCGGAATAAATATTAGGTACCCACATCAACACAAATCACAAGGAACCAATAAATAAAAGCTAAAAACAAGGCTGTATGTGCTACATTCCATCGCACTGTCTTAATATAGGTAAGAAGAAAAAAAATACTACTTTTATTTGGGCGGGAAAGTGGAACGTTATGTCCGGTCAGCAATAAAACCAAACGTTTAATTTTCTAAAATGTGACGATTATTAATGTGAAATAATGGTGGATTATTAACCGTTATGTGTTAGCGAACGTGCATGAGTGTTGGCAAATAAAACAAAACAGTGCAACAACATTTTTCAAATTCTATGAAGAACTCCGTGTGAAATATCAGTAAGTCCCACATTTATGATAAAATACTAATAAATACCTACACTAAGATAATATCATAATTCTTTCATGTTTCCACATGTCTCCTATTTTATAGATCTTAATTATTTATAAATTATCTTTTTTTTTTGTGCTAATTTGCGATCAGTGCTGAAACCACAGACGTATATACGTCTGTCTGTCTCTGTGGCTGAAACTATCATGTGCAGATTTGGCAATGATCTTTCAAAATCGCCTCTCCAGGCCCCTTATGGCCGCTCCATACTTACCCCGCGATTCGCGCGCGAGAAAGTAGCGCGAACGCAGCGCGACGTGGACAAGGCTCCACATTTGCAATATTCGCGTAGTTTTCACAGTAACGTTCGCGTGTTCGAATGTGATGGAGGTCGAAAAACAAGAAGTGTGTATCGCTGCGTCTCTCGTTTTGTGCGCACTAGCGTACTACAATTACGATGTACTTATATAAAAAGTAAAAAAAGGCCTGGAGAAAACAAGGATGAGATAAACAAGACCAACTGGGCTTGTTTACCTCATCCG
Source organism: Scoparia ambigualis (assembly GCA_963921215.1). Lineage (NCBI taxonomy): Eukaryota > Metazoa > Arthropoda > Insecta > Lepidoptera > Crambidae > Scoparia > Scoparia ambigualis. The sequence goes on from OY992507.1 coordinate 19,636,344, forward strand.
CACCGGCTCCAGACGTCAATGATTTTTTTTATAATTATTTTTATATTTTCTGTAGCTGGATAATAGTGTAACCTTTTTTGTTTTAAATTTTCAACTGGCATTTCCATCAAGGCACTGATACGCATCCATGCATCATGACCTTTTAATTTATTTTTAGGGTCTATATAATTTGCATCCCACAAAATTGGTTCGGTTTTGTAGTATTCTAGAAATTGCAGCTCTTAACGGTTCGTCCACTGTACGCTCATTTTTTCGGTAGATACCTACTAACACGACCTGATTGTGGAGTCTAGACGTGTTCTCGCAAAGTTCGCGCGCGCTGGACTTTTATAGCGGGTCAAAAAACCGACAATAAACGGAGAAACAGGCGCGAAGCCGCGAAAAACATGCGACAAGGCTCCACACTACGTGTTCTCGCACCTTTCGCGCTTTCGCGCGCGTTTCGCGGGGTAAGTATGGAGCGGGCATTAGAGCATTCAACCAACTGAATGCTTTAAGCCAGGCCCCTGTATATCATTGCGCTTGAGGGGTTTGTTGTATACTTACTTTCGTAAGCGCTGTGGCCAATTCATTGGGATGGTTCTCAAGTCAAGATTTGTAGGTAGTTCTAAGCAGACAATTTTATTTCCTCCTTCATTTTTGCGGTATTCAATGGAGTGCTGCGTTGGTGACAAACCAAGGTGCATTTGATATTGTTCGCAGCATTCCATTTTGCAACCTCTGGATAATTGATAAGCTTGTGTTGCAGGCGCTTCCCCACAATTGAATCCCATACTTATAACCATATTGGTTATAAGATCATTTGTATGTAGTTTGTTGTCGACAGAAAGTTTGAAGTTTCGTGCCATCAACCAGTAAATATTCTTAAAGCTGATGTTTAGCTCATCTCGTTTTGTCTGAATATGCTACTTTCAATCCAAGTCAATCTTCTATCAAAGTGTAGTTCAAGATATTTGACTGTGTCGCTATGAGGAAGGATGTTGTTCCCTAGGGTTACGGGTGGGCAATTTTCCTTTCTGAGTGTAAAGGTAATGTGCACATTTAAGAGGTTTAAGATAGGGGTGAGGTAATTTGCTCGCAATTTTGCTCTCTAAGCAACTTTCGCAATGCCGGGTCGCTGAATGGGTGACCAAATTTAAAACATCTCGTTAAGTCGTTGGTCCCGGTTGTTGTCGTAAGATGGCAGTCGTTAAAACCCACCAACCCGCATTGGGCCAGCGTGGTGGGTTCTGGCCCAAAATCCCCACGTGCTATTGTCCCCGTGGGAGGCCTGTGCCCAGCAGTGGGACGTTTATAGGCTGATGATGATGATGATGTTGAGGTAATATGTGTCACGGCGTAGTTTGAGCTGCCTTCTTCTAGTTGTTGTCAATCTAGAACCCCAATAAGGTGTTTGACGTTCCAGTCGACCCCGCTATAAATCGGTTACCCAATGTCGATAAGAAATGACTAAACTTTAAGGAATTAATTTTTTTTTTATTTATTTATTTATTTATTTATTATCAGGCAACAAAGTTACAATATAACAGGCCCATAGATACATACCTTAAAAACTAACATATACATAGCTTATAAACATTTATTGTTAGTATAATAACTTAAAACTATGTTAGTAAGGCTTGTGCTGTTTCGGTGGTGGTAGGCAATCTCCCGCGGAAACGCCGGTACACCACGCCCTTCGGCCAAAAGTCCTCCTTCATAAAGGTGTCGTCCAGCTTAGCTGTTGGGACTCGCACCACAAATGCCTTAAAACTGACATTATGTCGCGATACCAGCGGCTCCAAACTCAGAAGGAAGTTGGTCTTTGTCTTAATGTACTCAACCACATCCTGCACTGTGATGGTGTGGTGCAGGCGCGACAGGTACATCGGCGTAGTCGGCGTCGCTGATGTTTAGCTCATCTCGTTTTGTCTGAATATGCTACTTTCAATCCAAGTCAATCTTCTATCAAAATGTAGTTCAAGATATTTGACTGTGTCGCTATGAGGAAGGATGTTGTTCCCTAGGGTTACGGGTGGGCAAATTTCCTTTCTGAGTGTAAAGGTAATGTGCACAGATTTCGAAGCGCTTGCTTTTTTAAGCCATTTTTGGAGTCAATCGTCTACCTTGCACAGACTTGTTTGCAGTATGTTGGAGGCTGTTTGGCGATCTGTGTTTACTGGCCAACAATGCGGTATCGTCAGCAACGTTTGCTGTTGTTACCCCCTTGAACTTCGGAAAGATCAACAGCGTATAGGGTGTACAACACTGACTGACCCCAGAGGCACTCCGGCCATTATGTCGTAGATCTTTGACGTGTCTCCGTCCTCTTGGACTTGGAACATGCGGTCAGACAGGTTGACGCCATCAATAGATAGTAACTGTGGGGTTATGACTTCTTTATTTTACATAATAGGCCATGGTGCCAAACCTTGTCAAATGCCTGTAAGATATCTAGAATTATTGTTCCTATAGACACTTTCCAAATGCTCGGGAAATGCTGCAATTTGAGTACACATTGTACAGAAAGACAAAAGCCTTTTAAGGAAGTTGTACGAGGATCTCCTTGGTAATCAGATCGAATCCTGGGGCCTTTTTGCTTTGAAGACATTTTACGGTTTCCATCAGCTCGTGCACTGTCACTGATCTTGGTGGTAACGACATTTGGAAGTCCTGCCGCTTAGTATCTTCTTTTTCTTTATCAGGATTCTCGTGGTCGCTCACATATGGTTTAAAAACATGGGCTGCAAATGCATTTAGCTTCTTATTTACCAGTTTTAGCCCAGTAACTGCCACTTGTTCCTATAGCCGATTTAAATTGATGTGGTCTATTCAGAGGTTTTGTGAATTAAGTTAAGTTTTCCAATCTACTCCGGAGTGTAGCGTTGTTGGCCATATCCAGCATGTCTTTAAGTTCTATAACAGCGTAATATTTTGACAGGCCTTTTATGTTAAAAAAGTCCAACAGATCCGGTCTTTTCTTTGGAGCTGTGGGCCAATATGTTGGTTCACAAGTTAAAGAGATTTAAGAGGTTTAAGATAGGGGTGAGGTAATTTGCTCGCAATTTTGCTCTCTAAGCAACTTTCGCAATGCCGGGTCGCTGAATGGGTGACCAAATTTAAAACATCTCGTTAAGTCGTTGGTCCCGGTTGTTGTCGTAAGATGGCAGTCGTTAAAACCCACCAACCCGCATTGGGCCAGCGTGGTGGGTTCTGGCCCAAAATCCCCACGTGCTATTGTCCCCGTGGGAGGCCTGTGCCCAGCAGTGGGACGTTTATAGGCTGATGATGATGATGATGTTGAGGTAATATGTGTCACGGCGTAGTTTGAGCTGCCTTCTTCTAGTTGTTGTCAATCTAGAACCCCAATAAGGTGTTTGACGTTCCAGTCGACCCCGCTATAAATCGGTTACCCAATGTCGATAAGAAATGACTAAACTTTAAGGAATTAATTTTTTTTTATTTATTTATTTATTTATTTATTATCAGGCAACAAAGTTACAATATAACAGGCCCATAGATACATACCTTAAAAACTAACATATACATAGCTTATAAACATTTATTGTTAGTATAATAACTTAAAACTATGTTAGTAAGGCTTGTGCTGTTTCGGTGGTGGTAGGCAATCTCCCGCGGAAACGCCGGTACACCACGCCCTTCGGCCAAAAGTCCTCCTTCATAAAGGTGTCGTCCAGCTTAGCTGTTGGGACTCGCACCACAAATGCCTTAAAACTGACATTATGTCGCGATACCAGCGGCTCCAAACTCAGAAGGAAGTTGGTCTTTGTCTTAATGTACTCAACCACATCCTGCACTGTGATGGTGTGGTGCAGGCGCGACAGGTACATCGGCGTAGTCGGCGTCGCAGCACGCAGCAGGAACTGGGGCCCTGTCAGTGCGGTACCGCAACGGTTCTGATTCGGCCGGTGATGGCGTGCCCTGTTCCTTTGGACCTTGACGAAACCGTCGTCGTCTCGTTCCACGGCGGCATGCTTTGACACTCTCTGAGCGCTTAGGTTGGAAGCAGCAACAGAGGCGTAGTCACGTCGGCTGGGCTTCGTTTGGATGGTGACAGGCTCAGGCTCAGCTGTCACGTGCGGCACCGCGGGCGAAGGCGCGGGGCGGGTGGACGGCGGAGGCGGCGCGAGGGGCGCGACGACAGCGGGTTGCACGGCACGGGGGGCCGGCGACTGCAGGGCGCGGGGGGCCGGCGCCGGCGTCTGCGGGGCGCACCGAGCCGGCGTGCGCGCGGGGGCAACGGCTGCATCAGCGTTGCACGGCGACGAGGTCGGCGTCGAAAATGCTGACTCGAAACTCAGCCGCGGCGCGTTGACGAATGCACCGCGCCGCGTGTTGACGTTTGAGTCATCGACTGACCTACTTACTGCGAGTGATGCGCGCAAACTATCCACTTCCTTGCGCAACTCACTCACAGTATTCTGTGATGCTTCGAACTTTAGCACCACGTCCGCCAAGCCCGCCTTTAAGGTCACAATGTCCTTCAGCAAGCAGGTTACGTCGACGTGGTCCAACGTGACGGGAGGGAGCTTGTTTAGGTCCCTCGCCACAAACGTCGGCACGTCGTCAGGGTCGGTCTCCTTCAGCAGCGTGATTATTTCCTGCAGGCTCTTCGGTGCCCCATCACGGCGATGAGACACCATCTGGTCACTCTTGTTTACAGATGCAAACAGAAGCTTCTTGGCCGCAGATATGTCGTCCTCGCTGAAGCTGGACTTGCATATCTGCACCGCACTTACTTCATCCATCACGTCCAGCTTCTGTTGCAGGAAGGCGAGGAGCTCGTTAACCACCAGTTTGTCGCTCATGGTGGTGGTTCGCGCGGCGACTCGCGCCGCGTTACGTGTCTGATATACGATTTAAATTAAATTGCAATCGCTGCGTCCGCACAGAACGGCGCGTACTGTGAGACTGATGTAATAGTGTGTCTTGGTGGGCAGTATACCGCAGACTTGTATTATTATGTATTCTATGCCGCAGAGAAATTAAGGTATCCGCCTTTGCATTCCACTGATAAAGTTGTGGCCTGGATGTGGCTGGTTCTATATTCTGGCAGAAAGCTACGTATTACAATGGCAGTTCCAGCATGTCCATTTCCATCAGGGTGAGAAGTGGTGAATATTGCTTTTTCCGTGAAATGTACAGATAAAAGATAAAAGAACAGCATCGAGTTGGTTATTACACATGAATAGTTCCAATTCAGACTTTTTGGGGCTAACCCATTACTGTTCCACGTAGCGATTCTTAGACCTATGTTTTTCAGGGCAGAATATTGACGAGTTTAGTTATGAGCCCTAGTAAGGTACACATTTGATGTAGGATTGTATCAAATTTTTCAGATTGTTTTAGTAGCAGGTATTCCAGTTTGCATGCTTCACTTTCAGGTGAAAGGTGGAGTAAAGTTTGGCAGTATCTTTACTTTCCAAGTTGTCGGGTATTGTTGTTTCTTTCGTCTTTTTGAATAGGTCTGATTTTTTGAGCCTTGTAGCTGGGTTTCTTGACGTTCTTTTTGCTAGAATCTCTTTATATATTTAATTTTCACATCCTTTGTAGTTAGCTGGATGTGCACCTTGGCAGAGGGCACATGTTGCTGGTGTCTTGTGGTCTTTTTAGGCCAATCCGCAGTTTTGTGTCCTTGGGCACATTTTACGCAGCGGTATGGCCTCATTCAGTAGTTCTTAGAGTGTCCATACTGTTGGCATCTTTGGCACTGCGGTATTGCTGTTCTTCTTTTGGGATCTTCAATGATGACCGACTGATGGTAAATGTACTTTATATCTTTAACGGCTTTATTTTTCGGAAATGGAGCTACATTGACGAAAAATGTCGAAGTTGGTTTTTTGTCTGGTCCATATTTTGCATTTAAGATTTCACCACAAACTTCATTACCTGACTTTGCTATTTCTTCTTTAATGGCAGCATGTGGAGTTGTATGATACAAATTCTTTATAACCACTCTATGGCATCGTTGGTCTTTAAGGTTAAAGGTGTGGCCTATAAGTCCCTTGACCCGGACAATGGTCATGATATTTTTATAATTTTCAACATCTTTACATGTTATTCTAAGCTGATTTTTCTTAACGATCTTAAGGGTAAAACAATCTTTATCTGCAGTTTATTCTAGAAGTTCTGCTAGTTTATTAATGTCGTCAACTTCATAATATAGAATGATGGGTGGCGGCTTGCTTGGTCGCTTCTCTGTTGGTGCGGCAGAGTCTTCTGTAAGGTCTATAGGTAAAAATCACTGAACCGGTTCGTTATCTTCAGCCATTCTGGGGATGGTGTTTAGGACAGCTTTTTCCGCTTATTGGTTCTTCTACTGGAATTCTTTGCCAGTCAGTAGGTTAAGTAGTGGTTACTTCGCGCGGGGTTTCAAGTGGCGCATGAAGAAAACAATTTTAACTGGGTTATACTTCCCAGAGATGAGCTTATATTCCTTATAAATAGGCAAGGATGAAACGCCTGTTGCACAAATTTACGCTTTTCAGTAGTAGTCACTGTCGCAGATACCGGTCGTCCACTTCTGCACATACTTCACACCATTCGGCCCGGGTACCTCATGGCGCCGGAGGTTAACCGGATCGTAGAATAAATTACAAAATGTATTCATTTTTCATAACTATAAAAAGAGGGGGGGGGGGGGAGGGGTAATTGCAGATGTTTCCCAAGCATCTATCTACCTTTGCTCTTTCTGAGGGTATTTAGGCACTCAAGCATGGACTGCTATGGCCAGGTTAATAGGTTAGTTAACCACCGCCCATTGCTCGGTGTTGACGAATTTTATGACTGTCATCCTACCCAGTTGTTGAGGGTAGGGGATGATGGTTTTCGTCGTTCACAGTCAACCCTCCTCTTTTTTCAATCGGGCTTGGGATTGGGACCCGGCAACGGCAGAGTTTAAATCTAAATCAAACTTTTTTATTGAAGTATCCACCTCCAGGCTGTATGGTCTAGATTCCTACGTCTTTCTTACATGAAACTAAAAGACTTTTGTTTGTTTATTTTTATTAAAATCATAACATTATTTTAGATCGTTTTGAGGTTAAATATATTTTTTTTAAATACTTATTGAACAAACTGTTATAATTATTGGTTTTCTTAAAATATGACGTCCAGGGGAGCATTTGATAATCAGTATGAAAGTTATTCCCCTGAAATCAATACAAAAATTATGAATGAACATAGAAATGGGGTAACATGTTTTTAATTTCATATTGCTGTTAGGCCTCCAAAGTAACCCCTTTAGGATTGTTGCTAAGATCTAATTGTATACTAATATTGTAAAATGTGTTTATTATTATATATGACAGGGGCAACCTCATAAAACTACTAAATAAATTCTAAAAAACATACCTTTTAAAATATAAAAATGTACGCTATCTCTGGTTATAAAGACTAATATAATAGCCCATGTCTTCCAGGATACGGGCAGACGGCTAGCATTTAAGATAATATACTTACAGTATATGTGTGTGCTCTGCTTCAGATCTCAGCAAAGTTCCATAAAAAGCTACAAAATTTACAATCAACTAAGTTGCAACTGTTGACCACAGAAATGGAAGAAGATATATTTTATAATGGGACTGTATACACAGGATCGGCAGGATTGGCATTATACTATGTCATGTGCGCTCTAATAAAAGATGATGATATAAATCAAGATATGTTGAAGGTTTGATAAGTTATTATTACCTTTTTTAGTTTGCGTGTAATATTGTATTATTGTTATTAAATCAAAAATAGTTAACTTTTTTATTCCAATAATTCAAAATGTTGCACCAATAGAAATTTATTTGTAATGTAAATTGATTACTTATTAAAAAGTTTTCTATAATATCTTTTCAAGGTTTTGTGTAAATAACCAATACCTAGCTTTAATAGTATCTACGTCACTTTCCACAAACTATACAGGGTCTAACAAAATAAATAAGCGAACAATTAAGGGTATCTATACATCATTCTTATAGATCATTCTTATAGGCTATAATAGCTCGTTAGATTATTTATTAAGTCTTAACTATAAGTTAGTTAACTGTTTTTTTATTATTATTAGTATTGACGTCAATAAGTGCCTGTAAAGGTTTACATTGAATAAATAATTTGAATTTTGATTCTGAATACAATGACAAAAAATGGGCTTCAGTTTTACAGTGATTTTTCAAAGTTATGTTTTATGTTTTGACAAACTAAATCAATTCAAATAATGCACATCATGAAACATGCTGTATCTTTAATAAAATGCACGCAAGCGTCAATAAAAAGATAGCTCAGTGTGCTCCGAGTTTAGTGTGCATGTTCGGCTATCTTTGTGTGCCTGTAGTACAGCTGTACGGGTTTAGAAAGGGTGTATTATTTGGTGAATTATGATAATGTTTTGTTGATTATCTCAGTAACGAGCCTGTAGTTTTAGACCAAATTTGGTGAGCATGCTCAGTGTGATGTATAGATGCTCCCCTTAAACGTTTGCTTATTGATATTGTTAGACTCTAATATAATGGAAATTCATTATTTAACTTTAACAAACAGTTTCTACAGTTATGAGGTAGGTATTATTGTTACTTCAACAATGATAATAATTATGTCAAATTTGAATGCTAAAGGAGCTTAATGGTTTAGCAGTTGGTGTAGGTTTTTGGGGGTTAACAATGCTCGCATCCGTAGGTGTGTACCCTCGTGGCCCTACATGTGACCCCTGGGTGGTGCTAATTAAGCATTTGGTGGTAGAGTCCAGTACGACCACCACGACCATCGACCACCGTGCGGCAGTGTACGCCCGCCAATTGATCTGTGCTCGTCGCAGGTCGCGTTCCCGAAACAGCGCCGCCGGAGCCAGGGGAGCGGCTATTGTTGTAAACAGTGGACCAGAGAGTTCTGCCGTAGAACCTTTGAGCGGGAGACGAGACTCGACACGCCGGTTAGGGAGACCCGTAGAAACAGTGGTGCCGCTGGCCGCCCGCGGCATAGTACAGGGGCCCGACCGGGGCTAACCACCTCGGGAGGCTCCTCTCCAGGTTGCGCATAATCTCGGAGTGGATCGTCGTGCCGGTTGGTGACCGGAAATGGTGGGACCCGGCGACCACTTCTGGGAGAGTATGGGGGCCCTTCCGTCCGGCGTGTCGGCTGTGGTTGTAACGCTCTTCCAATGCTGAAGCGGAAGACTCTCGCTTTGTTCATTTCTTTACAACAGTAGTGCCTTCTTGTTCACTTCCTTCCACTTTTCCAATGACAGTGCCTAAAAATAATGCAGGTAATACAGCGGCTTCCTCCTCTCCCATCACCAATTCGCTGTTTGAGGTGGAGTTCACTAACACGTGGGCTCCATTATAACCTCAACGCCGTCCACCAACACCTCGAGGCGGCGCGGCCTGCATTGCTTTTTCTCACAGAGACTCAAATTCGTCGCCCTGCTGACACATCTTACTTAAGGTACCCCGGCTATCAGCTTGAAGAGCAATTCTTCGCGGAATCCTTAGTGTGTCTGTACGCGAGGGCTGACACTTGTTGTCGTCGTCTGCACTGCTTGGAAGACCCCTCCTTTTGTATCCTTTGGGTGCGCATTGAATTCGGCTCCCGTTGCCGTGTCTATGCGTGCCTATATCGATCCCATACGGGAGATGCTAATACAAGCAACCGTTTTGACCACCTTGGCCGAGTGACTGATGTCGCGCAAGAGCGATACCGCTCTTACGAACAAACGACGAGGTTTTTTGTTTTAGAGGACTTCAACGCCCACCATAAATCATGGTTGGGCTCCTCCAAAACTGATCACGTTAGTAGAGTCGCTCATGCTTTCGCTTTGACGCAAGACCTGACACAACTGGTAGACCAGCCCACCAGGATACCAGATATCGTAGGTCATGCGCCCTCCTTGTTGGACTTACTGCTGACGAGTCGCCCTGCAGGGTATAGAGTGTCGGTGCTTGCACCTCTAGGCACGTCAGACCACTGCTTGGTCATTGCCAGAGCACCGCATAGCGCTGGTCCACCGAAAACGGTGAAGACCAAGCGTCGTCTGTGGCACTACTCGTCGGCAGATTGGGATGGATTGCGTGATTACTTGGCGTCCGTCTCATAGGGCCAGAGCTGCTTTCTTGGAAAGGACCCGTCGGAGTGTGCTTCTGCCATCGCTCATGAATCTTGTTGGGTATGAAATATTATATTCCGTTCACAGATCTTGCCAGCGTTGCTAGAAAACGGCCTTGGTTCAATCGCGAATGCGCCAAAGCTGCTAAATGCAAGCAGGCGGCGTATCGTGCTTGGACGAGGGCTTGCGCACTAAATGACCCTAGTACCGGCTCTTTGAAGGCGGCTTACAACGAGGCCTCTAGGTTTAATAAGAGAGCTCCCGCTGGAGCGGATGCACAAAGAGTGGCGAGGGTTGGGCATTAGTTGATCTCGCACCCTACGGGTAGCCGTATAGCTATTGGCGGCTCGCTAAGGCTGTGCAGGCCAATTTCTGCTCTCCCTCGCTGCCTTCGTTGAAACATCCAGATGGCTCGTTTGAGAAGGCGAATTTGTTGGCTGACCTTTACGAGGCTAATTCGCACATCGACGATTGTGGCGCCGCTCCACCTATTATAGCACATTGTCGGGCCACCATGGTCCATGTCTGATATTCGTATTAGGCAGTGTGATGTACGTGCCGTGCTGCGGTCGCACGACGTTCGTAAGGCTAAGGGGCCGGATGGTGTTCCGGCGACTGTGCTGCTCAGATGCGCGGCTGAGTTGTCTCCTGTGTTGACACGATTGGTTAGGATGTCTTACGATACCGGTATTGTGTCGGTGTCTTGGAAAGAAGCGAACATACAACCCATCCCCAAAAAAGAAGTCGCTCGGATCCAGCCAACTATCGACCCATCGCTGTAACTTCTGTGCTGTGCAAGGTGTTTGAGCGGATAATTAACTCTCAGTTCATTCACTACCTAGAGGATCACTCGCTGCTCCATGATCGCCAGTATGGGTTCAGACCCAAGCGATCAACGGGTGATCTTCTAGTCTAGCGTACTATCACGGACTCCGTCGCTTTACCAGTCTAAAGGCCAAAATCCCTTGCTCAACGCGTCGTCTATTTAGTACGGGCTCGTATCCGGGCGGGCGGTGCGCTTCATACGAATATTTCTGCAAACTGCTAAAGCGACGGTGACCCCGGAGTACGTTACTCACGCATGGAGTGAAGTGATGGACAAGCATGGCGAATCTTTGGCAGTTAGCCTTGATGTCGCCGAAGCTTTCGATAGAGTATGGCATCGCTCCCTTCTTTCCAAGTTGCCGGTCTTCGGTGTACCGGTTTGTGCGCCTGGGTTGCAGACTTTTTAGAAGAGCGGAGGATTCGTTTCCTTTGTGAAGGTAGTTCCTCCGAGTTCTACAAAGTCAATGCCGGAGTGCCGCAGGGTTCTGTGCTCTTACCTACTCTATTTCTTCTGCATATCAATGACTCGATGCACTTGATAGACTGCAAAGACGAGCGGTACGCATATTAGAGATGTTGAGTTACAGTCTCTCTTGAGGACCTCCAGCTGCGTAGAGACATTGCTTCTCTTAGTGTCTTCTACCGCAGTTACTACGAAGAGTGACCTGAAGAACTTTTTGATCTAATCCCGCCCTCTCCTTTCCTCTGCCGGACTACACCTGCTGGTCTTAAGAAACTCCATCATACTGTTCAGACTATCAGCTCTCGTACCAAAAAATTTGATAAGTCGTTCCTCTGTAAGACCATTCGGCTTTGGAATTCTCTACCGGCGCATGGGTTTCCCAGCTCCTATAATCTCGGGCCTTTTAAACGGGGCGTGAAACGGCATTTATGCAGGCCGTCATGCATGGGTGCGCTTGTTACCGTGCTTGTTCCACGGTGAGGAGTGCTCGGAGGATGTAGTCACTATGACGTCACATTTAAAAAAAAGGTATTTTGATACTAATCGAGGAATTGCTAAACAAACATGAATGGAAGACAAAGAAGTTACTACTAATTGCAACAAGACAATGTTGAAAAAAGCATTTATAACACATTTGCTCGTAAAGAAGCTCTTATTACACCGATTTCAGTATCGTAATGTAATAAGTTTCGCACTAGTGCGGTAATGTAATTTAAAAATTAGTAATTGAATCTATGGACAACATAGGCCTTTAGCCCGTTAGTAGCTTTTACGACACCCAAGGGAAGAGAGGGGTTGGTAGTATTATTTTGATGAGCCCATCGCCGCTCTATGCTGTTGGATGTATATGCAGTCTTTAGTCTGTTAGTCGCCTTTTACGACAACCAAGGAAAGAAAGGGGTTGGTAGTATTATTTTGATGAGCCCATCGCCGCTCTATGCTGTTGGATGTATGTGCAGTCTTTTGTCCGTTAGTCGCCTTTTACGACACTCAAGGGAAAAGAGGGGTTGGTGGCATTATTTTGATGAGCCCATCTACGCTCTATGCTGTTTGTTGGACAAAGAAAAATATATGTTGGCTTACCAAAGATTCATGCACTAGTAAAACAACAAACACGCAGTCATTTTCGGTAAATGTGTTTTCCTCGCAAATATGTTATAAAACGTCGTATGGCATACGTGCGCTTTGATAATAATAATTACAGCGTCTGCTTTCTTGTAGCCCTCGCCTACGGCTCGGGCTAGCAATATCGCCTCGGCTGTAATTTTCATCTTACCGCACTAATATCATAATGTACTATTATAACACATTTGCTCGTAAAATAGCTCTTATTACACCGATTTCAGCATCGTAATGTAATAAGTTTCACACTAGTGCGGTAATGTAATTTAAAAATTAGTAATCATTTGAATCTTTGGACAACATAGGCCTTTAGCCCGTTAGTAGCTTTTACGACACCCAAGGGAAGAAAGGGGTTGGTAGTATTATTTTGATGAGCCCATCGCCGCTCTATGCTGTTGGATGTATGTGCAGTCTTTAGTCCGTTAGTCTCCTTTTACGACACCCAAGAGAAGAGAGGGGTTTGTAGTATTATTTTGATGAGCCCATCGCCGCTCTATGCTGTTGGATGTATATGCAGTCTTTAGTCCGTTAGTCGCCTTTTACAACACCGAAGGGAATAAAGGGGTTTGTAGTATTATTTTGATGAGCCCATCGCCTCTCTATGCTGTTGGATGTATATGCAGTCTTTAGTCCGTTAGTCGCCTTTTACGACAACCAAGGGAAGAAAGGGGTTGGTAGTATTATTTTGATGAGCCCATCACTGCTCTATGCTGTTGGATGTATCTGCAGTCTTTAGTCCGTTAGTCGCCTTTTACGACACCCAAGGGAAGACAGGGGTTGGTAGTATTATTTTGATGAGCCCATCGCCGCTCTATGCTGTTGGATGTATGTGCAGTCTTTAGTCCGTTAGTCGCCTTTTACGACACCAAAGGGAAGAGAGGGGTTAGTGGTATTATTTTGATCAGCCCATCTACGCTCTATGCTGTTGGACAAAGAAAAATATATGTTGGTTTACCAAAGATTCATGCACTAGAAAAACAACAAAAAAACGCAGTCATTTTCTGAAAATGTATTTTCCTCGCAAATATGTTATAAAACGTCGTATAGGATACGTGCGCTTTGATAAATTACAGCCTCTGCTTTCTTGTAGCCCTCGCCTACGGCTCGGGCTAGCAATATCGCCTCGGCTGTAATTTTCATCTTACCGCACTTATATCATAATGTACTATTACACATATTATTTTATGATGATAATTGGTTACCTGTCATTACTGATTGCAAAAGGTTATGGGTTCGAACCCACCAAGCTGTGCTGAACCTTTTGCCGACCTCTGTGGTGGAGTGGTTAGCAGTCCCGGGTTCAATTTCCGGTCGGGTTATTTTAGAGAAAAACTGTTTTTCTAAATTAATTTCGGGTCTGGGTGTTTTTTTGATTTGTTAGCCGTAGGTCCAATACGCATTTCGTCCAACACGTATTTGGTCCAATATACATTTCGTCCAACAGGTTTTTCGTCTAAAGGGCATTTCGTCCAACGTGTATTACGTCAATACGTATTTAGTTCAACACGCATTTATTTATTTATAGTAACAAATAAATTCGTTTGTTTTGTTATTATATTATTTATTATACATACCCTTTTTTAAACAAAATTATAAGAGTCTATTTAGCCTTTAGTCTTTTGATTTCTTAGTCATTAAATTAAGCTCGTAGGCTAAAAATGAACCGAATCTTACGCGAAGGAATCCGTTTCACTTGAAGCAAAAAATTACAGTAGAATTGGCCTGATAACACAGTTTGTCTAGTAGGTAGTAGTGACAAGTGACCCTGCTGCCTACGAAACTAGAAATCGCGGGTTCGATCCCCGGTAAGGGCAGATATTTGTGTGATGTGCTCAATTCTTTGTTCCCCAGTATATAATTATATCTGTTGCCGTTATTAATATCAAGCAAAAAACTGCAAAATAATCACGTTTGCTGTATGGAAGCCCCCCTTCAATATTTGTTTTGTTCTGTTTATAGTATTAGTTGTTATAGCGGCAATAGAATATCTAAAAATTTCGATTTGTTAGCCGTAGGTCCAAACTGTCTAGCTATCACGGTTCATGAGATACAGCCTGGTGACAGACAGACAGAAGGACAGTGAAGTCTTAGTAATAGGCTCTCGTTTTTACCCTTGGGTACGGACCCTAAAAATTACGGCTGGTTAACGAATTCGTTTCACGACTAAGCCCCTCATTGACGAACTGCGTAATGATGATTCCCGAAATGGACGAACTGCGTAATGACGATTCACTAAACGGACGAACTGCATAAAGACGAATCTCGAAATGGACAAACTGCGTAATGAAGGTGGCCACTGACGATCAGTTTTTCCCATCAGTTGAACTTACGTCAGTCCAAAATTTGATCGTGAATGTCGAATCGTCACTCCAGAGTTTTAACTGACGGCGCGACACGTAAAGCCGGTGCGTCGCGCCAAACTGACCGTGAGTGTGTGATCGTCACTCCAATCGAGTCGGTTCGAATTTCTCCAATGAATATATTGATCCTTAGCACCATACAATAAAGTTCAAAATTGATTGTTTCGCGTCAGTTCGAACTTCTCCAATGAATATTGATCCTTAGAGCCAAACACTAAAGTTCAAAATTGATTGTACCGGCCGGTCGAGACTGACGAGCCGGCGTGACGCCAGTGAATGGGGAAATCCGTTTGGCGTAAAACCATTTGCAGTGACGCCACAGTTTTACGCCTGGACTGACGCGCAAAACTGATCGTCAGTGGCCAGCTTGACGATACACTAAATGTCACAAATTATTGACGAATTGAGTAGTAGGCGGACGGCAAAATGCGAAATAGACGAATTGCGTATTGGACCTACGGCTAACAAATCGTTTTTTTAATGTTGATGTATATTTATCCGTTATCTTACCATATTAAGGAGTTTCAAAAGAATACTCGTCTTGTTCTAGATAATTGGTGTGAGCGTAATCAAATTTAATTTAATTTAACCTAAGTTAAAATTAGGGAACTGCTCTGCTTCATTAGTTTGAAAACAAAAAACTGCTAATATCACCATAACTATTATATTGTACGCGAATGTTTTAGTTATATTTGAATAATATTGTATTTACATGCTGTATACTAAAAGCAAAACATGAAATCTTTAAAGTGTACTAAGACCATATTACCATGTTTTTAGCAAATAAAGTTTTATTATTATTCTCGTATTTCTTTATTTTCTTAAGTCTAGGTTTTTTATAATATTCCATATATAAATAATAAACAAAACTACTATAAAAAATAAAAAAATTAACATTATAAAAACCTAAACCTAGGGTGCCGCCGGCAGCGGGGCAGGGCCCAAGCTAACGGTGGTTAGGGCTGCAGAGAGAGGAACCTCCTGACGGTGCGTGCCGTGTCAAGAAGTACCGCCTTCTGTATCTGGCCCTTGATCCAGCCGTCTAGCGAGAGTCTCTTGAGATGTTGGTCGTGACTCTTCGCTATTAGGCCGTTTGCAGATACGACTATCGGGACAATGATAGTCGAGTCAACATCCCACATGGCGGTAACCTCGTAAGCCAAGTCAAGGTACTTGCTCAACTTGTCCTTCTCAGCCTTTACGAGGTTCGAGGTATTATTATTATTCACATGCGTCATTTAAAAAAACTTATATGCGCCTTTATAAGTTTATTTTATGGTCCTTAATAACAAGTTAATCTATTCTTACTCTTACTTCCTTTAATCCTAGTTAAAAATAATTATAGTTTATCACTTAACATAAGTACCTACCAATCCTTTCTTGAAATCAGAGGGAGAATCAGTTATGTACAGTCACGACGACCGATATGTATACACTTTGATTTGACTCATAGTCCATTGTATTAAGAGTTACAATTGTTTACATATTTTTGCTTATGACTGTACATACATACGTTATTATTAAGTTTCGTAATAATTGTCATCATATTGTTTTAGACTGCATTCGAATACATTAATCTGGACAATTTAAAAGGTTGCAGAATTAGTTTTCTGTGTGGAGATGCTGGTCCTCTTGCATTGGCTACTGTTATTTCGTATAAATTGGGTATCAAGCGTCCGAAGAGCATGCCTGATTATAAGAAATTGGCTCAAAGGTAATGAAATGTTTGGTGTTCCATAATAATAATATGATTTGACTTTAGGTTCAAGTTAATGTCAAACAATTCATATAACATCTTTTTATGTCCCTGAGCGGTGAGCCGGCAAATGAAGACCTCCATTGTCGAGCTGTTACCACGTGGTTTTGTCGTCGGGTCAATTCCCGGACGGGTCAATTCAGAAATAACTTTTTCAAATTGATTTAGAGTTTGGGTGTTTTCTATGTATAATAAGTATGTTTATCTGTTATTTAGTTTAACCTTCGATCAGATAAACTATAGATACACGATTGCTGCTTGAAAAACGGCAACACGAAACAAGGCATACATCTGAAACATGCCTTGTATTGCTTACAAAATTTAGAATTTAGAACTTTGTTCCAATTTGCTTGAATTTAGCGAGCCTAGTTCTAAAGTGATGTAACTCCAATAATATTTTTAAGAATTTGTACTTTAGTGCCTCAAGTTTAAGGGTTACTTTACAATAAATGTTTATCTAAGCGCACAGTGGCGCGCGCGCAATCACCGCTGTGTCGCATGCATCAGGCACTTAACGCACTCCTCGTGGCTTATCCAGATTTTGACGTGTTTGTAGACAACCCTAAGAATTTTTTAACCCCTTGAGCACCGTAAATCCAGACACAATTGAAAATCAATTGTTTCGCGGCCGCCGGCGGTCATATGATTACAAGTATCAACTTGACCTATAAAATAGATACCCATTTATTTGTGAACTAGTGCTTAAATAAATAAATATTTATAAGTAAGTTTATATCTCGTTTCATTTCTGATGATGGTCTACTACGGAATGTATTTACGCGGGAACATTATTTGGGTTTGATTTTGTATGAGACCGTGCATCTATTGTTTATATGATCGAAGAGTTTAACCATAAGAGTCCGAAGATGTGCGCATTTACATAGCTCCTCATACTGATTAAAAAGC
Organism: Scoparia ambigualis; assembly: GCA_963921215.1. NCBI lineage: Eukaryota > Metazoa > Arthropoda > Insecta > Lepidoptera > Crambidae > Scoparia > Scoparia ambigualis. Next base: position 19,653,860 of record OY992507.1, read on the forward strand.
TAACCAAACTATCGGCCGATATAAAGTTTGCAGTCTGCGGGGACCGGGGACTCTTACTTGGGTTAGATAATTAGTGTGAGAAGGAAAGTTATTATTATTATTACATAAAATGTTATAAAATGAGCACACGAACTGCTTGATTGAAAGCAGCCATGCCGCACGCAGCCCATGGACACTTACGAAACCAAGAGTATCACGACCGCTATGCCGACTGTAAAACTAGTTCTATGGTTCATGCCCTATTCATTTCACTGGATCTAGTATCCTTCATTGCAATGCTCGGCGGCATAAAAAATGTAGCAGTCACCATATAATCAGATCCTGGGCAGAGAATCCTTTCACCAGGCACAATATTATAAATAAAAAGTTTTAGTTCAATCGCAGTCATTCATCACATCATCATTGTCAACCAGTTCTTGGATGCCTGAATTTATTTATCTCGAGTTTTTCTGTTCAGCTGGTTGTTGCCAGAATCTAAACGGTAGACCTACTAGTTAAAAAAACTGATGGCAATTTTTGTTTTCAGACTGCTGTCTCTGATATCGCTGCTGGACGAATCGCCCGATGAGCTACTATATGGGAAAGCTGGTTATCTTTACGCGTTGTTGTTCGTTAACAAGCATGTTAATGGGAAAGAAGTAATTCCTTCAACACACATTGAAAAGGTAAAACCGTAGATATTTTAGCGTCTATATTTAGCCCAACGTTCCCCTTTTTTGTTTCTTTCAACTTAGTTGCAGACTTTACAAGTCTTCTGATAGCTTGTTCGTTTACTGCTATTTTTAAAAAGTACCTATTAAAATTGCGTCATTGTGATAAATTTCGATAAGTAAGCAGTAAGTCAAGCGCTTTTAGGTACTGGAAATAAAATGAAGGACCTTTAATAACACTTTTGTTTATTGTAGGTAGTCAGTGCCATAATAAAATCTGGTAAAGAATATGCAACACATATGAAGTCTGAAAGTCCCCTTTTGTGGCAATGGCATGACAAAGTTTACTTGGGAGCAGCTCATGGAATGGCTGGTATTCTATATATGCTTTTACAGGTAAATATTTTTTATTGGCTTTTAATTATGTTACGTTTATCAAATAATAACGTAGGTATATTTTACCACACGACGCACTTTTGCGTGATTGTACGAAGCAAATAATTCATATTCTTATAGGCGCGGGACGGAGTCGCGATATTTCTTAACCACCAGTATGCAATTTTTCATATTAAAATTGTGTTGTCCATTTCATGTGTAAAATGCATGGCGTGAAATAGCGAGGCGTCTGTTAGCGGCCTAAATTAAATTAAATTATTGCCTAAAAGATGGACTAATTATTAGTAAAATATTTTATAGATAATATGAAAAACGTCTGGCTGAAGCTTAAATTGGAAAACACAGACCACAACTATTTATTTATTATTTAAAACGATACATTACCAATTACATTAATTATTTAATACAATATTTGAACAGATTGACAAATCACAGAAATACAATAAATAAAACCAATATAGTAAATTGAAAACAGAAATAAATAACAATTGCTTATATTAAAATATATTAAATTAAATTTATTCACACTTTCATACATCACGCTCGCTGAACTACTTACATAATCCTAGACGTCGCTTTCAGCGACTTTTACTAAAACATTGAATCGGCGATAGTCAGGGGGGTGCGGAGGTGTAAGTAACTCTGGCTGTGATTGGATATTCTAAGGTCGAACTAGTGTAGTAACACGTGGCACATCATATTGAAATGTATTCAAATTAGTAATGGGGTAGGAGTCGTTAATTATATCGATAGACTGTCTGCGCACTTGATGACCGGTTTAGGCGTAAAAGCTTAACAAACAAACGAACAAACATACTGACTGTCGCGTCTATAATATCAGTAAGGTTAAGTTTACAATGACTTACAAATACATTTTTATTCGATATCAACATTTGTGCCTTGATAGGCACAAAAAAAACGTTGAAAATAAGTAACAATATCAATTTTAAAAATGTATTAAAATAGGTAGGAGTAGGTACTTACGACTTTCGGTGCGCAGAAAAGAACATACGGTTATGTAGATTTTGGTGATTGTAGTCAAAAGTTATTTATTGCCAATTACACAACACACACACAACACGTATGTTGTTGCTAAAAGAACGCGGGAGAAACTATCGTCAGAAATGTAGCTACTTCTGACAATAAATACAATACAACAAATAAAACCTATATATATAGCTCCACCCGCATTTTCACAAGCTTTAAAAGCATTTACTTATACTTTTTGCTGCAGGCTCGGGCGTATGTAAATATAATAGAGATGCGTAGCTTCATAAAGCCAACTTTGGATTGGTTGTTGAGCCAACGCTACCCGAGCGGCAACTTCCCTTCTTCCCTGCACAGCAGCTCCAAGGACAAGCTGGTGCAGTGGTGCCACGGGGCGCCGGGATTTGTGCCTTTGTGCATATTGGCCCTTCAGGTAAGTACGCCTGCAGATCAACCTATCCAAAACTGTCCAATTTCTCCAACCGATATTGACCCTTATACACTAGTGACAAAGTTCAAAATGTATTGAAGAAATTTGACATTTTGTGGTAGGATGAAGTGAAGTGCTGGCGTCTGACCATATCATCTCTTCTAGCCAACCCTAGTTGTGGTTCGGAGAAAAAGTCTGCGGGACTTATGAATATTATATATATACTTACAGCAATTATATTGTACATACATATAATACAAGGTGGGGCAAAAGTAATCACTCGATGTTCTTTTACTGTAACTTTTTTTTCTAATGAAAAACTGGTTATGCTTGTGAAATATGTTTATTTAATGCATAACAATTTATTCCATTATGTCGAGAAAATGATATCGGCCAAGTGGCCGCCGCCAGAGTTGATGACCATACGGGCCCGTTTTATGACATTTTCCATTACTCTTGCTATAACTTTGGGTGACAGGTTCTCGCATTCCTGTCGAATATTTTCCTTAAGGGCTTCAAGAGTCTGAGGCTTGTTGACGTAAACCCGCGACATCAAAAAACCCCATAAAAAGAAGTCTGGAACGGTTAAATCGGGTGATCTGGCCGGCCAGTGCACATCACCAAAACGAGAGATTAAGCCGTAAGCGACCCGGAAATGCTTTCTTCAGAATAGCAGTTGTAGCTCGAGCAGTGTGCGTCGTTGCACCGTCCTGTTGGAACCACATGTCCTCCAGTCCCAAGTCTCAATTCATCCTATTGAGGAAGTAAAAAATCGGTAATCATGGCTCTGTAGCGCGCGCCGTCCACAGTCGTCGTCAGGCCCGCGGCGTTCTCGAAGAAAAAGGGCCCGATGACTTCTCCAGTGTAAACAGCACACCACGCACTAACTTTGAGCAGGTGTAATGGCTCTTCGTGGGTAATACGCGGATTTTCGGTGCCTCAGAAACGATAATTTTGTTTGTTCACGTAACCGCTGAGATGGAAATGAGCCGCATCGCTCATGATGATTTTCGATGCAAAAACGTCCTCCTCTTCGTTGAGATTCAGGATGGCTTGAGCGTAGGTTAGGCGGTCAGTAGCTAACAGCTGATGGACTGTCTGCACTTTGTAAGGGAACATCTTTAAATCTTACACCAAAATTCAGCGTAGGGACCGCCGGCTAATACCCAATTGCGTGGCACGTCGTCTGGTCGATGTTCCGGGCTCCTCTTCGACATGTTGGGCAACAGCAGCAATATTTCTCGGGTACTCCGGGGCCGACCAGCCCTGGGAACGTCTCGTGTTGTACCAGTCTCTTCAAGGCAAGTGGCCAAACGTCGCCAGTGTTGGTCCAGTTGGTGTTGGACGGCTAGGCAACCTGCGATATAATTCACGCTGCGCCAACACAACCGACAAATTGTTGCGCAAATAAATGGAAACAATTATTCCGCGTTCTTGAGGAGTAAACCGATTCATGGCTTGTCAACTTGTATTCTACGTCTGTCTTCTTCACAAATGTCAGAACCGAATTGACATTTGGCGCCAATAACAAAAGTTATAGCGTCTTCCAATAGGGCGATTACTTTTGCCCCACCTTATACATACACACACATACATCATTACATATTATAAAGTAAAGTCGCCGTTTCCCTTTGTCTGGCACCGCACTATTCTCCTAAACCACGCATTGGATTTTTATGCGGTTTTCATTAACTAAGGAACTGAGGATGGTTTTTGTTTAAATTTTGTATTTGATATATTTTTTTAAATGGCTGAACTATGGCGGTCTTTCTAAGTTAGCGTGTACGAATGCGCGGGCAGGCCGCTAGTATATTATAATATGAACGTATAATTGATTAAGATATTTCTGACTGTTGTTTTTGGATAGGTAGTGCTCTTTTAGCTTAAGTTTAAATGATGCCACCGATGGCCTCTCACGCACGTCAGCAAGCAGCTTATTCAACAATCTGGTTACATGGACGGTAAGGGTGGGTTTCCACTGAGGCGGAGCTGAGCGGAGCGGAGCTGAATTGACCAATCACGATGGTCGAAATCTCCGCTCCACAAGATTTCGAGCATCGTGATTGGTCCATTCAGCTCTGCTCCGTTCAGCTCCACCTCAGTGGAAAATCACCCTAAGTGAACTATAGAAATGTTTGGAGTTGGATTGAGAAAATACTAGGGTTCTTGAGTCACATGCACGTTTGGGGCGGGAAGTGACTGGCAAGAGAGTAAAACGGGAACGAAGGTAATGAGGGAGTTGAGGGTAGTGAAGGATTTTGTAAAGGAGAGTGCATATCTCGTCGACGTCGGATTGGAAGCCATTTTAATTTCACCCGAAATTCCGAAATATGGTCATACTTGCGCAGGCCGAATATGAACTGGAAAGCCAGATTTTGCAGGCGCACCAATTTGTTCAGTAGCATCCCAGTAACACACATCGGCATAGTCGAATTTTTTTTTAATACTTACCTATTTTTGGAAAGTTGCATGTTGTCGTGTTTACAAAAATAATAGTTACGTGCACACAACAGCACGTCGGTCGTCAAAATTTTGCAATACATTTTTAACTTAATATAATATCTAACATCTAAAGCTGAAAATAGATTGCAAAATTTTGTCAGTTTATTTGGCCTGAAGAATTAAGTCACTGTTAATAATTCGAGTCTTGGTAAATCACTTAATTAAATGAAATATGAAAAAGAATATGAAGTTATGTTGTGTGTACCTAAATGGAAAATATTTTATTTAAGATGTTCGATGAAGACAAATACATAAAAATTGCGTTACAATGTGGTGAAGTTGTATGGCAAAGAGGATTATGCACAAAAGGCTACAGCCTTTGCCATGGAGTCAGTGGAAACGCGTATACATTCATTCAGTTATATCAAGCTACCAAAGTGAGTACCCAAACTAATACAAGATTTATATTACGATTTATATGACGTTTTCTCCATGCAACAAATCGACATATTTTTCGCCCAGAGACAGTATTTTGAGGTCTGAGGTGGGGGTAATAATGTTTGACGCACAACGTTGCCAGACATTTAAATAGCATAAACACAGCTCATAGTTCTTTTCTACAACACGTGTTTCGTGTTGTGTTGTGATACATTTTAAATACAATCTTGTGACTATGGGAAATATGAAGAGATGCAGGCCGAAGACACAATATAAGGCAGCCTAATCGAAATCATGGTGTTAATGACTTAATGATGGACGTTTTAAAATAGCAGAATCGAGGTTCTGATTTGCGGAAGTTCCGCAATTACTACAGTTCCCCTACCGCTATCGTTTCCCCATAAATGAAAGTTAAAAATTCCTCTTCCGCTATCGCTTCCTCATAAATTAAGAGGAATTAAGGAGGAATTGAAATTGCACGCGAAATCTCCGGCCGGCAACAAATAAATAAATAAAATACTACGTAGGTAATTTGTTTTTATTAATAACTAAAAGAAAAACGGAGAGTATGAATAAATACACTTAGTAATGTGCCTGTTTCATCTCACTTTCTTCTTCTTCCTCTTCCTCATCAGCATCCTCTTCCTCATAAATAAATTTTCCGCATCCTCATCCTCTTTCTTTGTGCTATTCAATTCCTCTTCCTCATAACCACATCCTCAATAACCCTAGTTCTGATGTTACACTTATTGAGTACACGCCAGCAGATCAACTTACCCAAAACGTTCAATATTTATTAAAGAAATTTGACTTTTAGCGGTAGTTTATCCTACGTGTGTACTACTTACGTCTTAATAAAAAATAAGACCAATTTTATTAACGACACTGCTGTTCAATGTATTTCTTGATAATTGGCTATTTGACAGTTGTAACAATATAATATAAAATAAGTTGGAAGTGGTAGTTTATAATTTAACAATAATTATCTAATAATTTTTTTAGTAAGATAATTTGTAATTTAATTTAATTTTTACAAAATAAATTTGCGATTTTTTATCTGCGGATTACTTACAAGACTCGAAACACGGGCCATGATTGAGCTTCGTGTGATGTCACATTTCAAAAAATAAACAAAAACTATCTGTCAGGTTTCAAGATAAAAGTTTGTTTAATGAAGTGTGACGTCACAGGGCAAAATGTCACGTGACCAACCGTTTTCGCGCGAAATTTGAAATTAATGAAGAAGAACCTCCTCCTTTTTTTGAAGTCGGTTAAAAATATGGTTTATTTTCTATTAAATAAAGCTTTTCAGAGAAAAAAAATATTGTAAGAGGTTTAAAATAAGCGTTTGTAATTTCTAAAATACTTTTCCGAGAACTGTCAAGTAGCCAATTAAAACAAAAACCACAGTAAAATCGGCCGTTACAGAAACCCGTCCACCTGTACCGCGCGTGCTGCTTCACGGAGTGGTGCGCGGTGGAGCGCGCGGGCGCGGAGCTGCACCGGCCCGAACGGCCCGCGTCGCTGTTCGAGGGGCTGGTGGGACGGCTGTACCTGGCCGAGGACATTACGAGAATTGCGGACGCCAAGTTTCCGGCGTTTTGCTTGTAAATACAATGATGTTGCTCGCTCTTGGATCGTTTAGGCGTTACAGATACTTTCTGGTGCCGACACGAGACACCATCATACGAACGTTTAATTGCGCCTCGTTACGTTCAAAACGCGGTTGCAGTGTCCGGATGCGGCAACTTAACTTAACCGCCTCTGTGGTCTAGTGGCTAAGCCACCGGTCTCAGACCCAGAGGTCCCGGGTTTGATTTCCAGCGGGGTGTACTTCTTTGTGTACTTTGTTTGGTTGGTGTAGGACTGTTAAGTCCGGCTGGCTAGCCTACCACCATCTTATCTAAGTCTGTCGCCATAACAACGATGTTCATAGCATTGTTGTGTTCCGACAGTTTCAGATAAGATAGCCAACTCCTCAGTGGTTGAAGATTCCAGGTGAAGCGCGCTTCCACCTTCGGCCTTATCGTCACTTACCATCAAGTGAGATGAAAGCCAAGCGCTTACCCGCTGTAGAATATAATAAAAAACTGAACGCACTGCACATCGCGTTTTCGTATGATGGTACCCCGTGTCGGCAACTTTGCGCAGCGCCTTAGAGCGCTTTCACGTAGGCGTTATAGTCGCATGGTAGCCGCGCAGCTGTGCGAATCACTTCATATTACAGCGGCTGCAGCGCGGCTAAGTCGCGCACGATGCTGCCGCTAGCGGGTGTTATATATGTTATATATTATACTACTGTCACTACTATCCGCCACTACTGTCTAGTGATAGTAGTACGGATAGTAGTATATCCGCCACTACTGTAAAGCGCGCGCGGCGCTCGCGCAACTAAAGCACCTAGTGAAAGCGCTCTTACAATTCACAAGTTATGAAATTTAATAGTTAAACATTTGTACAGTTTGGCATATCCTATGCAGTATGCAGGCTTGCTAAACCCTTGACTTAATCAAAGTATCTGTCCAAATATCAAATACTCTGTGGTAATTAATGAGGCAACTGCTATTAATATTCGACCGCATAGCATTTGCTTCTGGTCAGATAAGAAAGTGGTGAAATAATGTTATTGTTTATATAATTTTAACGCAAATTTTGTTGCGAACCAATTACAAATTGAAAAAGACAGTGTCGAAAAAAATCCACGTGCAGAATTCGAACCCGCACTTTTTGGAAATTCGGGTCGAGTGCTCTTTCCAGTTGAGCTACCGTGGAATTTATCCAGCTCGCCGAAATTAATCAACCTCATCTTTATTTTTTACTTTGTAAGCTAAAGCCGCCCATTCAATGTCAACAAACTACGTTGTCAACATCCGATCATAATGTTTTTATAAATATTAAAGATCAGTTAAGAAATAGGCAAGCTATGTTATAATGTTACTGATTATAATAATTTTAACGGGAAGGGTGCGGGTTCGTATCCTGCTTGTGGAAACATTCGACACTATCTTTTTCAATTTGTAAAAAGTGGTGAAATGCTTGTCTCTAATACAAAGTTAAAAAGTGTTAAATATAAAAAATGCTCTATTGTAATAAGATGCCACTATTTGCTTAGTGGGTTGTTTCAATATGGATGTAAATAGTTAATAAATTATTATTAGTTTATCATCACAATGAATAAATCAAACAAAATTCTGTTTAGGGTTGTAAAAATATTTATTAGAATTAAATTCTTATATCCTATTTTGATTAATTCATACCTATTCATAATCAATAATATCACCCAGTTAAATTATAAATATTGTTTTGAACAGCTCAATAAGCTGTGTTTTGTATAATCACCCCGCATGTTGCGCTGCAGATATAACACGAAATTTAAAATAGATAGATAGAAATTGCTGTACTTCCTTGAATAAATGCAACGTTTTAATTTTTACTTCTTCTGTAGCGCAATATGTGAAGCTTTTCATCGATATTACATAATTATAAGACTTTGTTTCAGTCATTTGTAAATTCTAGTATCTAGTTTAATAATTATATTATAACCAAGCATAGCTACGCAGCAAGAAACATTGGAAGTCTTTGTGTGTATATATGACTGTATGAAATGTACTTAATAAGTAAATTACTATTTTAAAGTTTGGCTACATACTTGCACTGCACACATTTAAAGTATTATGATTATAATAAGTAATAATAATAAAAACTTAAACGGCAATAGCTCTACATTAAATTTAATAAATATCTTTGAGATTATAACAAAATTATGCTACATTTTTCGGAATTTTGGTACAGCTAATTCCAGTATTTGAAAAGAAACTCGAGCGAATTTTTCGCACACATGAGGTATTATGGTCCCAACTAATTTGACGTGTCTTTGTTGAGGCATAATAACCTAAGTCTAAATCTATCTCAAATCAAAACATATTTATAATCGGCATCGAATTAATAAAGTAATTTGCTTGAACATTACGTAAAATTAACAGATGTTTTGTTATTTTTAATTCGAAGATCTTATTTTTAAATCATGTAATTCGATAAAGATCCAAATTTCCAAACTATATAAAATAGTTCAAGACGTACCTAAATAAATAAAAATTTGGAGGTTGATAAAAATTATTGCTGTTTCATTTATATTTAATATACGTAGCTATTGGCATTTACAGTAGCCACACCCGGTGATTTAAAATTTTAGACTAGATAAGAAAATGAGATATTTGGAAACAGTCAGATCTATGTGTAAATTCCCGGATGTGTTGACGTCAAGTTAATTTCAAGTCAAGTTATTTCTTGTGTAGTTAACACGATGTTATTGAGATTGCAGTTTGTCAAAGATAACAGTAAATCATATATAACTTCGCAAGCTTACTAAGGCCCCGGCCACGAGCACGATCGTCTTGCGAACGCTTTAAACGGATTTCTAGTTCTTTGCGCGTTGTAGTTAACGGCCATAGAAAGAACGTGAGGAACAGAGAAATCGCACGTCAACCTCTAGTGGTCGAGACGAAAGGTAAAATTAATGCCGCGGGAACAGTATTTGCGACTAGCACATTATCTAATGATAAGGATAGATTAATATCTTAAACGTCGCACAGATGGGATCAGGCATTCCCATGCACATGAACATGGAGATAGGACCGTAACCCACCACGCTCTAGCCCAATGAGGGTTGGTAGAAATGGTCAGTCGGTATTTTAACACTTACACACTTATACTTTATAATATATAAAGTTTGATCGCCCTGTAAGTATTGGCCAATATAACAAAGTTACGTCCTGTTCCTGAAATTGAGTATTGATTTGATTTTATAATTGCCTACAAAAACATAACTTAAATCTACATCTAAGGAAAGTTCACGGCCGTGTGACATTCTGTGATATGGACCCAAAATGGTATAAATATTATGTAAACCTCTTTTCAAATATTATTTAGGTGTTCGAGCCTTCAGGCTTGACCCACTGTGAGATTAACGTTCAGAACATCAGCGCCATCTAGGCGAATCTCGTGGAACTTTCATAGTTTCATGCTGGCAACTCGAAGTCGGTGAGAGGGGAGGGTACGATGTAGTGCCCTGGCTATTTTGTTCACTCAATATGCTTTTGGATCACAGCGTCGCGTCCTTCATAAGTGGCAATTATCTCCTTAATTGATATAAATTTCCTGACCGATTAGCGATCTTGAGTAAGGAATAAGGAATCTAAATGCCGAAGAAACCCTTGGAGGAAATTTAACCCCAATTACTGAAGGCAAATTGAGGTTCGCCCTTCTGTCGTCAAGGCTTAGCTCCCTTTTTGAGAACAATACACTCACCAAAAGAAATTAGTACAGTGTGACGTTGGGGCACAGAATAAATAGTACTACCGTACTACAAGTTTAGGTATAAAAAATTGGCGACATAACCTACTGCCATACGCCTGCCCGGGAGGCGCGCCGGCCGAACGTACCTAACTGCGGAGTGACACCCCCCTGGTTGGGGTTAATTAAATGATTAAAACTAAAATCAACAAAAAAATATGCCACAGCAGCGGTCGTGGGTGAATCTCTACTTAGCTTGGTCGTTACTCCCCTGTCTTGTTGTTAGGTTCCACGTACGAGACGGCAGGTGAAGGTGGGTAACGATCAGTTGGTGATGACTGATGATGACGCAACGCAACTTGGTCCGAAAATTGTTAAAAACTTAATTTCAATTTTAGATCCAATTTTTGCTCCCTGGCATTTATAACGTCCAGCATTACAACAGGTCCACCACAATGTTCCTTCTGGCCGCCAAAAGTGAAAGACTAAAAGGTTCGGCCCTGTTTCTCGAAAGGTACAAGTCTTGTAATACACAAGTGTGTTGCCATAGGAACACTAGTAAAATACCAAACCTACAAATGTAGCGTTTCACGAAACTGTACAGACATCGTAAGAAATTTTTAAATAAGTACTACAAAATTAAATTATCAAAACCGAAGCGAGGTCCACGTCCCCGATATTTTAAGAAAATACTTTTTACTGTGTGGAGACGGACACTTTGATAAAATTATTTTTTTGCACAAAAGAGGCAAACAAATATATTATAAGTTTTTAAAATGGTCAATATTATGCAGACGGAACTTTTAAAATTGTGCCCAACTTGTTTTATCAGCTTTATTCGATTCATCTCGACCTATACTCAGACGCCAGATCCAGTAACATAGTACCTGTTATATACGCCTTGTTGCCGAACAAAAAAAAGATAACATACAAACGCTTGTTCGAAATTTTGAAAAATAAATTGAAACTAAATATTTCTAAAATAAAAGTAGATTATGAAATAGCACAAAACAATGCTATCAGAAAAAGTTTTTTCAGACGCTAATAAAAGTAGCTGTTATTATCACTAACAGGGAACTATCGAAAAAGGGCAAAACTAAAGGAGATCATTCGAGCTCCATACATTTTTGGGCCTTTTCTAAAAGTGCCAGCCAACAAAAAAAAAATACTTACGTATTGTTAGAACTAGCTATTTGGAGTAATAGTTAATATATGGCACAAAAGTTGTAGGATTGCTATGAGCAAGTTCAATGATTCATCATTTTCATACAATTATTGATTTCTAAAGGGGAAACATAAAATATTAATAGATATTGCTAGAGCTAATGATCTGAAGCAATTATCATTGCAGCGCAAAAGCTGTGCGGTCATCATCTGTTCTGTTTATACAAAAAAATAATGAAGGTACTCTAATTATAACTGATTTTGTGAAAGTTATTGTTATGATTGTTTTGGACATAATATGTCTGGCTGTTATTGTTAAGTATATAACAAGTGGATAAACGGGCATGCTTCGCTTCCTCCGACCCATCGGTCGCGTACCTACTATTGTAACGCCATTCGTATCAACTTCAAAGCGGTCGCTTGACGCTTCACAAGGACAATTGCTTCGGATCATTAGTTCTAACAAAGTATCTATCATTATTTTATATTTTCCAGCTTTTTTAGGAATCAATAAATGTATGTAAATTATGAATCTTCGAACTTATATAACTTGGCTCAGAGTAAACAACTTTTGTGCCATATTAACTATTACTCCAAATGGCTAGTTCTAACAATACAAGTACCAATTAGAAAACCGTTACGCCATTATTCAGTTTTGCCACTTTTCCCACCGGAAAAAGTAATGAGGCATGGATTCACATAAATGAAAAACGCAATGTTTAAAGAATATTTTACTAAACAGTGGTACTCACAACTCTCACCTAATATATTGAGCTGCGCAAATCAAAGAAATCGTACTACTAACGCTCTAGCTAGAAGGTTGGCATTAAAGCCGTATTCTCAAAAACCAAATTTATTTTATATTAATAAATTAAAGCAAGAGGCAGAACATTAAAATAAAAGGATTGTGGATTACTTATTCAAGCCTTTGAGATAAACATTGAATTAAACGCGAGCGCGATATTCTTTTCGACATTAAATACAAGAAGTGGTTACTGTTGCAATTAAATGTTTTTAATTGCAGATAAAATAACAGTCCCACAAAATTCTTAGTGCGGTTGGGACTGCTGAAACTTTTAGAAAAAACAAACCCAATGCGTAAACGTAAGCATTAATTAATTAGGTACCTATAGGATTTGACCCTTTGCGCGACTTATGTCTAATAAGAAAAACGTCCAAAAATACGAATGTCTAAAACATTGTGATCTCACCCGAGATTCAATTAATTATTTCTAGATCTAAGTGAATATAAAGATGAGAAGAATTAAAAGTTTTGGTTTTCTTATGTTTTTATTATTTTTATCTATCTATATCAAACCCTCCGGTCGATTACCCAATCGATTTCCCAATATGCTCGACTTCAGTGTAGGACTCGGGCTCGAGCGGCTTGTTCCCGCTTCAGTGGGGTTATTCCGCTGCAGGGACTTGTAGCGAGTGTGGCTTTTAGCGAAAGGGACATTTTGCTACAGAGACTAAAATAGAGTGTTTTATATAGCGAGAGGGACATTCAGCTACTGGGACTTTTATCCCCAAGCCAGCTGACCAATCTGATCTGACTCAAACTCAAAATATATTTATTCAATAAACTCAATTAGTAAATACTTTAAATCGTCCAAATTTTTAACCGACCACCCATTCAGGACGTCATTTTTTAACTGTGGCAAAGAACGGGCGCAAGAAACCACAGCGCACAGAAGCAACGACATTTACTAAAAAAAAAAGATATGTCGTTACCAGGTCATAAAATACAAAATAATAATTTTAATGTAAAATATACGGTACTATAAATTAATTATATACAATTAGAAATAGCTTTTGGAGTACTTGGGGCATTTCAATTCAGAGCCAAGCTGTTTTGTCTTCTGTGTAATCTGACACTTTATAATAAGCTTTTTTGTAAAGCTTTTCTTTGATATGGATTTTAAATTTATTAAGGTCTAATTTCTGAATATTAATTGGTACTTTGTTGTAAAACAAACCCTTAAAAGAATTATTTATTTTATGAAGCCTAGTAATAAGGTACCCTTTAGACGCATAAAACCATATACGCGAAACACCTTTGGAAAAAACCGCTTACGCAAAACGCCAACTAAGCATAACACCAACTTTGAATGAACACATGAGATTTTCTTATATGTATTGTGATGCAACTGTCAATATACACTTCTGGACACATCTATTGGCCCACCTTGCATTTTCAGTTTCGTTTTTATATTAGGTCGAGCAAAAAGTTTTTATACAGTTTTGAACCAGGCACATTCATAATTTTATTCAATAGTCTTTTTTTAAATTTCGAACACAGAATTTAAAGAAAAAAAGGACTATTTGGAGCCTGTTCGTTGATAGAGTCTGACCAACGAAACGTGACGCTGTTCTATTTTCAAAAGTTTTATATTATGACAATAATTTTAAAGTAAAGGTATGTTTTGTGTACTTGAATTTATCATTTTGATACTTGACTTATCTTCTTATATTGTTCTCGTCTATTATTTTACATTTTACTCTGAAAAACTAATAAAACTAATACAATCGTAAATAATTCTAGGTTAATTCTGTATACTTACTTTTTCCTTTCATTAAAAATTAACTCATTGAGTTATAATGTACTACGTACGATAAAATAAGCAAAATACTTGTTCTATTTTTTTAAAATTGAAACAAAAGTGCGCTGCAGCGCTAAAATAATAATTTATCGTCTTTCTGAACAATTCAAACATACAGCGCTAGACCGCTTCTTTTCTCGCAACCAAAAGGTCTATAGCGCCGAAACATGGCCGCCGCTCATGTCTCGGCGATTTCATAAAATAATTAGTCAAATGCATGTTATATATCGATAATTTAGTGCATATTTAAGGTAAAAAGTGATTCGTTTAGTTTTCTTTGTATTTTCTGAATTCTTTAAAAAGTACCTTAGCACACATGAAGGCATATTTAAAATAGAACACAGAATACACAAGTATTGTTGCGTCTAGCGCCTGCCACAGACTAATATAGTTGGAGCGAGCTGGTTCTAACGCGTGTAGCAAACAATCTAGTTGTGAAGTCTTCTCTAGTACGTAGTACATTATATATCTTACCTACAGAAACTTCAAGTACTAGTGAGACAAAACTAAAATATTGTCAAGAATATTACATCACTTGAACAAAAGGATGTTTTATCTAGTGATGCGTTTCACTAGATAAAACATCCTTTTGTTATATTTGGAAACAATATCGTCAATGACAGACCCATTTTCAAACAAATAAAATTCTTCTATTCTACTTTAGTGGTTAATATTAATTATGGTATTTTCATTATCACAAATGCTTCTTCAATTACTCTTAAGATTTATTCTTATTTATTGATACTACAAATTATATGTTTGGTTGATCTACAGTTTAATAAAAAAAATACAAGTATCAACGTCGTTTTTTCAGAGTATAATGAGTGTTGACACCACAAGAATTTTTGAATTTGCCGCCATTCTTTCTAGTCACGTTTTGTTGATCAGACTCTATCAAACAATCGAATACTAAGAAAACTTGATTTTATTGGTTTACTTGGATTTAATTCTTGAAAGTGTGATTTTTCTCTTTGGTTTTGCAACAAACATTACTTATACTTAACATTAAGGTGAGGTTCTATCAATAATCTATGGATTCTTCGCCTGAAGTCGCCGCCCAAGCTGTGGCACTTATCCAGGCCGGACACAGCCAAAGAAATGTGAGTGCTCAACTTAATTTAAGTCGATCTGCGGTCCGAAATGTTTATCGGAGGTAGATCTAGAGATAGAGACTGGCGGCTTTGTTCGTCGCCAAGGAAGGCCACGATCTCGGGTCACAACTGAAAGGCAGGATCGATTCATCGTGACGACCAGCTTGAGAAATCGTCACCTTACCTCCATTGAGATACAAAACCAACTTCGCGACTTCCACGGAGTATCTGTGAGCGCTCGAACTGTTCGGAGAAGGTTAAAAGAACGCGATATGGTACCACACAAGCCATTGAATGGTACCACACAAGCCAGCTAATGGCCCCAAACTAACGCGAGCCTACCGAACAGCGCGTCTTCATTTCGCGCGCACTCATTTAAATTGGACTCAGCAGCATTGGAGCCGTGTACTCTTTTCTGATGAGTCTAAAATTGTGTTACATGGCAATGATGGAAGGAAGAAGGTCTACCGACGTAAGGGAGAGCGTTTTGCACAATGCTGCTTTGAAGAGAGGGTTGCTTATGGCGGTGGCTCATGGACTGTCTGGGGGCGATATATCCGCGAGCGGCAAAACTCAACTTGAGGTTATTACGGGACCACGGCTGCCAACATTAAATGCTGAAAGGTACATTCGTGAGTGCTTAGAACCTCACGTGATGCCATTCGTGGACCATGTGGGCCCAAATTTCCTTTTTATGCATGATAATGCAAGAGCCCATACGGCCGGCATCGTCAGGGAATATCTTTGGGATGTGAACATCACAGTTATGGAATGGCCAGCCAGAAGCCCAGACATGAACCCGATTAAGCACATGTGGGACGAGCTAAAAGACGTGTTAGGGCTCGTCAGCCAGTTGCCCAGACGATGTAAGAGTTGAAAACTGCCATAGAAGAGGAATGGGAGATGATCCCTCAAAATTTCATAGAGCGGTTGATAAACTCTATGCCTAATCGTATGAGAGCTGTCGTAGATGCCCATGGAGGCAACACGCGTTATTAAATTAAACCTTTATTTGACAAAACATGTTTTTTATTCAAAAATCAACTGCCTTCATCAAGGCGCATACCCGACTTGTTAGGCGTAGCTCCATGTCGTGTGGTATTCTGAATTCAAATTTATAACAATACGATCGAAAAAGATGGTAAAATGTATCAGGTTTAAAACTGCATCAACAGTTTTTGTTCAATCTAGCAATCAAATTTAAGTAGGGGCCATAGAAACCTAAACTCTAAGGTGGGCCAATAGATGTGTCCAGTAGTGTACTTATATCCTTAAATCTCTCTGAGAGAGTCACTAGCCTTTAGGTTATATATTGCTCGAATAGCTTTTATTCTGTAGCACAAAGATAGTATGAATGTCGGCAGCATTTCTCCACAGTAAAATGCCGTACAAAGTTATTTTTTAATAATAAAATACATCTATAGGTAATCAATTAGTTACTTTCCCATTTCTCAATCCAACATGAGGGCGAAAAAGTCAGTCGAGCGAAGTCTGCTTATAACAGTGTAGGTAAAAAAAAGAAGTTAAATCCCCTGTTGCAATGTAGTATGCAGAAAATGTAATGTAATGTGTATCAAGACAGCTCACTTCTACATGCAACGGGGTCCTTAGCTAGGTTTTTTTACCTAGGACAAGAGTGACTACCAAAATACAGTTCTTAAGGAATTTTGTCGGATCTACAGCTATGCGATTCTCTAAGCGATACATAGACGCGGCGTGCATGGCTGTGATCTGCTGTCTCTTTCCAATTCTATGAATATGAAAGAGACACTCTCAGCGCTGCGGCAGCTGCTGCTACCAAGGCTTTATAACTTAGAGAATCGCACTGCTGTTCTTATATTCACAGTAGGTGGACACAATCGGGTTCCAAAGAGTCTAATTTTGTGAAAAAAAACAGTGATTGGTTGGACTTAAATGATCTGTGGCCCGACTTCATTAAATCTTCGGTATCTGTGCCTGTGTTGGACATGACTGCTGCTGGACCTTATCCGCGAAAATTTGTTTGTTGGGATTTCCACAGAGGTAGTGCCTGTGATAAGCGTAACTGCTGCTGGACCTTCTCGAGACGGTTTACCAAGTCTGTTGAGACTTCAACAGGGGTGAGTCTAAGAAAACCTTTTACAGAGTTAGGCCCTAAACAAATAAAAAGACCAATAGAAAGCATAACATGTACTGTTATGCATGAAGAACAATCCTTTGCATATTTAGTTTCATTAAAAGCTCGTAGTGATGACGATATTGCTGCTATTTTAGAATATTTGTTAAATAATCGCGAGCAAGTTAGGGTCACAAATTTTATATTTTCTTCTCACAAAGAAATAATGAAACCTGAAAAAGCCTTAGGTATTATGTTATCTTTGAAATTGACGAAGTGGCAATACAATACTTTGAGAAAAATTACTCCTTGTTGAGTTGAGAGGGGTTAATATATTTCCTTCATTATGCCGTTTAAAAGGCAAAATAAAATGAAACTATCAGAATATGATTTATCTCTAGACAATGACATAGTTGGTATAATCACAGACGGAGCCAGTGTCATGAAGAAAATCGGACGTCTGATTAAACTGCTTCAACAGCTTTGCTACGCGCATGGGATACAGTTGGGTATTACAGACATCATTTATAAAAAAAATCTAGAACCTAATCCTGAACAAGAATTTGAAAACAATGAAGAAAACACAAATCGCAGCACAGAAGAGGAGGAAGTATTGGAAGACAACCCAGATAGTTACGATGGTTTACACTTTTCTTTACCTGTAAGACAAGCTAATTTAGCTTCGGAATACCATTCGATTGTAGCAAAACTAAGAAAATGTTTCAAGCTTTTTTAAGAACTCTGCCATCAAGAATGATATCCTTCAGAATTACATTCAGCAGGACTTCGGTGGCAAGACAATTCAACTGGTTCTTGATTGTAAAACTAGTTGGTTTAGCCTTTGCAATATGATAAGCTGATACTTAAATATGATACTTACAATAAAGTAAAGCAGTGTGTGGCCAAGGCTTTAATCTATCTCTCTCAGTTTTAATTCCGATAACTCTTTCACGGATAAAGAACATACAGTCCTTACTTAGCGACATCGAAAATACATTCCAGACAATAAAATTAGCCGTCGAGGTATTGTGCCGCCGCGATAAAGATTTAGTAAGTGCAGAATATACGTTGTGGTTCATGCTTCGCAAGTAAGAGGACCTGAAGACTCCACTGTCAGAAAAACTAGCCGAGTCGATGTAAAAGCGGATCTCCGAGCGTCGCAACTGCTGTATTGTTGTATTAGAAAAATCCGACTAATAATCAGGATGATTTAGAACTATTGACAGGCGACGAAACTTTTCAATTACCTAGCAAGTATATTATAAGAATATAATCAAACGATTACATCGCAGCCCTACACAACCAGATACTCTTTCTCAAGCCTCGACCTCAACTTCTAGTAATGAAATAAATACCGGTACTGCAGAAAACTTGGCAACGAGGATGACTTGCCTCTTTCAATGATTGCGGAGGATATGAATTTACGTGCTGCTGCAAGATCAAATAGAAGTCTTCAAGAGGAACTAGAAGATACTTTGAAAGCATGTATAAGTTATTTCTCGCGTGTTGCTACTATTACAGAGTCCGTGATTAAAAAAGAGATGGATTTCTATGAGTCTGGAGGATCGAGGAGTAGGGTCATGTGGGCAACAGTGAACCACAAAAAATTCAAAGTTGTGTCATGTAATCAAATTAAAAGTTTTCGTTTTCTTTTTTCATACATACCATTTAGTGTCTAATAGACTTAAGGTTTCTTTACAAAATTAATCTCAAAAACTGATAGGTTAGACATTACCAAGTGTATGAAAAAAAATGGGAATTGGTTCACTGTGTACACTCTTTGGTACACACTGATCCATGATGAAGTTCACAGTGAACCACCGTTGGACACAGTGAACCATAACAGAATAAAACGAAGATAAGTTATATTTTAACTGGACTAATTCGGGTAAATCGGTCATCAATCAAAAATGCGTCATTAAAACAAAGTTTTTTCATTCATTCAAGAAGGTTTATTGCTTAGAATGTCAAGAAAAAACAAAAATAGAATTATAACTTAATCAGGATAACATACACAGCACATGTATTTATTTCTAAATACAGTGCTGTGTATGTTATCCTGATTAAGATTATCCTGATTTAAAGGTATTGAATTAAATTTCTGTAGAACAGTAACATAAAATATAATATTCTAAAAAAATACATTCAATGCGGTTTTTATTAATTGAGATCTATGTTATCAACTTATTATCTATCCTATATAACATCAGTCTCAAAGTTGCGTTTGGTGATTTAATTTTGTTGGTTTTTGCCATTTGGTATGCCACTTGACGAACTTCTTTTGCCCCGAGCCCATAAAACATTAAGGCGCATTGTTTAATGTAACCTTTAACACTTGTAGTTCCTGGTCCTGGGAAAATACTGCATTGACTTCGAAATTAGGAACTAAGTTAGTGTTTTCATCCGACTGGATTTTTTTAGCGTACCTCCGTAGCGTAGGATATGCCAAGTGACACTCTTTAGCGGCCCTGCGTATGCTTGCACCATCTTTTATAAGCTGAAGTGCTTGCACCATATCATCCTTGCTATGCCCCCCAATCTTTCTTTTCACTGCCTTAGTTCGACCCATCCTGAAGCAAAAAAAGTTGTGTCTATTTAACTAATTTGATGTTGAACTTTGGTACACAATGAACCATCAAGCGGTACACACTGAACCACGGTTCACTGTGTACCCTGCAATACTGAGTCACTGTGTATTACCTACGTTATTTGACATTTGATGTTGAAAAAAGGCAATTGATCAAGGAATATGTTTAAAACATAATAACCATATTATTGCTAGATAGTGACTTTACATGTATATAAAATTCGGTACGAAAAGCTCAGAAAACACGACTTTGAAGAAGAAAAGCAAAACTTACCTATTTTTGACTTTTCGCGCGAGAAAACACAAATCGTCGCACCACACGACCGCCTACAACGGGCGCTCGCCCTCAACTGGGGAGTGAAGGAGACGTAACGAAACACGTTGCTACGTGTCGGTTCCATGATCCGGTAACTACTAGTTTTTAATATAATAATACCGATTCTATGTGTACCACTGGCTCACTGTAGCCCACCTGACCCTATGTTTTTGCAATTTGCATACAAGCTTGCTCACGCTGATACCAACTAGCGTTAAATCCGAGAGGGCCTTTTCAGCCGCTGCGCAAAGCGACAGACTTATGATGCCGTTTATCCGACAGCACTCTAAGCACTATGTTTTTAAAGAAGCTATTTCCCAAATCACTTCTAATTTAGTTAGCAGTGATCACTCGTAATCAGTCCTAGTTTAGGAGTGATTTTGGAATAGCAATTTTTTTTAAATTATTATTTTCACTATCATTATCTTTGTTAAAATAAGTACTTTCTTTATTCGAAATTTTACGGGTCTGAATTTCTGTGTTCATTAACATAACATGAGTAAAAAAATATAAAAATAATAACTTTTTGATTTTTTGATCTTTGACTGAATGTCTAGTAGCCGCAAGTCTATTTTCCCCCAAACCAAACCACGCCATACGTCCATTAATGTCTAGTCGCAAAGAAATATTGAATTTAATTCATACGTCAAATACGAGTACAATCAGCAGCAGAAATAGCTACGCAAAATAACATGTCAAAAATGATCTACACAAGTTTTATTCTCTTGAGAGTAGAATCGTGTGTAGATAGTTTTGAGCCTTTCGTTTGCGTAGCTACTTCTGCTGCTGACTGTACATCGATTTAGCCGCCGCCGGCGCCGCTGAGAGAGAGCTCTCAGCTGTCATCCCATACAAGGCTGTCATAAGTCTGTCATCCTTTACTTCTAACCTCCATACTAGCTAGTATGGTGTAGTTATTTTCTGAAAGACAAAATGTGGGGCATTGAATAGTGTTCATTATGTACTTTGAATGCCCGCATACCCGCTACGTTGTTTTTTTTTTTTGTTATTAATGGCGCGCACGATTTGTGCTTTAGCCAAGGCAAAGTAAAAGGGTAGGAAGCGGTTTTTTTTATTGTATTCGAGTAAAAGGGAATTGAAGGAATTAAGAAGGAAAGGATCAAATAGGATTAGATAGGAATTAATGATTGATTTAGACTTTGATATTGTTAATGAACAAAAAGGAAGATAATGCTTTGTAAATATGATAATCATTTGTAAATAATAAATAGGATATAGAGGATGGAAAGGAAACATGAAGTGATGTTAAGGATTCGAAAAAATCGGAATGATCATATAAAGGACATGCAAAAAAGATATGATTAAGGTCACCAGTATCTTTACCACACTCACAAATGTCACTATCAACTATATGTAATTTTGCAAGATGGGCAGGAATGCAGACATGTCCCAGCCTCATACGACTAATGCTTGATGAAGCACTTTTATTAAGTTGAATTTCTGAAAACCAAGGCTTGACAGGAATGGCTGGCTGTATAGTTTTATACTGTCTAGCTTTTATCCGGCTGCTGATTTCCCAATGATCTTTCCAAGAATTAATAAGATCAACCCTTGCAAGACTCACTAGATCAAAGCAATAATTTTTATAAGGGTGTAAATCTCCACAAAGAATGGCTTCATTAGCTAGTCTATCGGCCTGATCATTTCCTAGAATACCCTTATGACCAGGAATCCATACCAATTTTACTTCAAAACCTCTTAATACGCATATAAGTAAAGTTCTACATTCAATGATAACTACTAAATTATTATTGAATTTAAAAGGGAATCTTTTCAAGGCTTCTAATGCACTTTTGGAATCGGAAAATATAACAGTCTTTTTTAGTTTCATTAATAAAATATATTCCAAAAATTTTAAAATGCCAAAAGTTTCACCAGTAAATATTGAGGTTTCTGGAGGTAGTTTTACTTTTTGTACTATATTATATTGGTGATGATAAATACCTATTCCAACCTGTATTGTCATGTTTTGAAGCATCACTGTAAATGTGATGAAAGTCATGCCATTCCTCATTTAATTGGAAATTGAAATTAGTTTTAACATTTGGGTCGTTTTTAAGATCCAAGTTTAAAACAACAGAAGGGGAAATAACTAAAAAATCAAAATTAGTAGAGAATAAAGGAAAATGCAGAGATTTATGTGTGGGAGCTTGAAGAGATATGAATTTCCGAAAACTGATAACTAGACAAGGAGGACTTTTGTGAGACCAACATGATGAACTTTCCATGATATCGGACAATAACTGAACTAAATAGCATAATCAAGTAAACTTCGAACTAAGGCGTTATATAACAGTTTTTGGGAAGCTGGATGAGCTCCCCACCAAACACCTGATAAGCATCTTAAGATGTTTGACTGTCTTTTGCATTTTGCTGAAATGTAGTAACAATGGGCAAGCCCATTCATCTTTGCATCTAAAATTACTCCTAGGAACTTTACTTCTTTTACGACTGGAAGCAATATACTATCATATTTTACAGATACAGAAGGAAGAAGCCTCATTCGAGAAAAAAGTACAATGGAACTTTTGGGAGCAGCTATAGTTAAACCATTTTTATCCAACCACAATTTAAGACGTTCTAGTGAAGATGTTAATATATTAGATAATTTGTCGGTAGATTTTCCGGAAGTATAAAGGAGCAAATCGTCTGCGTATTGTAACAAGTTAAGGCTATTATCTTTAATAGGCATTTCCAGATCAAAGGTGTAAATATTGTAAAGACAGATTCCTGAGGTAAGCCTCTCCATGCCAATCGTAACATTGAGTGTGAATCACTTACCTGCACTTTAATAGTTCTCTCATTTAAAATATTAAGAATAAAATTTTGAAGCATTAAAGGAACTTTTAAGTAATTTAGTTTTTCTTTTAAAATCTGCAATTGCACACTGTCATAGGCAGCAGTTATGTCTAAGAAAGCAGCCATATGGGATTCATTTTGCGTAAAAGCTAATCTAATGTCGGTTGTGATAATTGCTATGCTATCCATAGTGCTTTTACCTTTTCTAAAACCAAACTGACTATTTGCTAGTAGGCCTTTGCTTTCCAAAAACCACTCCAGTCTGTTTTTAACTAAATGCTCCGCCAACTTGGCACAAATTGAAGAGAGAGCTATTGGACGATATGATGAGGCTTCAGAAGATGGTTTTCTAGGTTTAAGAATAGGAATGACTTCCCGGGTTTTCCATGTAGGAGGAATGTTACCCGTAAGCATAATAAAGTTTATAAGTGATAAATAATATGAAAGGCTAATATCGTCCATATTTATGAAAAAAGAGTATGGAATACCATCTATTCCAGGAGCAGAATCTTTAACGTAAGTTAAAATCCCTTTTAACTCACAAAGTTTAAAAGGATCATTGAGATTTGAAGTAAATGTGTTTTCTAGATTGGAAGGTGACAAGGGTAGGCTATTAATTTGAGGGCGAGCATACGGAGGGGCCAAATTATCTAGAAATTCTTCAGCAATAGAACTTTGTAAAAGCGGCGGTTGAGATTCCTTAAATGCAGATCTATAACGACGGATACTATTCCATACTAAAGATGGATGAATGTCAGGGGAGACAGAAGAACAGAATGCTTTCCATCCCTCCCATTCTTTCCGTTTAAACAATTTCCGTGTATCATTTATGATTTCTGAGAGGGAATTATAGTTCTCTATAGTAGAATTCTGCTTAAAAATAAGTTCAGCAAATTTTCTTTTTTTTAATTGGACTGTGCAATCAGAATCCCACCAGGGGGGAGGGGGAATTTTTGAATGACAGCTACTCCGTTTGTCAAACAATTTGTCAGCTGTTTCAATTAAAGTTTGAGTTAATAAATCGCTACATTGAATTAAATTATTTTCATTTACAGCAGGAAGGAGGGAAATTTTGTTTCTAACTTCATCTCTAAAAACACTCCAATCTACATTGGTTAACTTATATTTTAATCGTGGTTGACGTTTGGTTACAGGTTTATGAGAAAAAATGCTATTTGGAAAGTTGATAATTAAGGGGAAATGATCACTGCCAAAAGAAGAATTTAGGATAGAAAAGATGCCAGATTAGGAGAGCATATAGTTAAATCAGGAGCACTAACTCCTTCATGAGGAGGTGTGCGGCGGGTTGGGATACCATTGTTCAATAAACAAACATTAAGATTATCTAACATGTCTAGGATTCGGGAACCATAATGATTTGAGTTAGAACTTCCCCAGGAACGATGCTGAGCATTAAAATCCCCCATAATTACAAGAGGTCTAGGAAGATTAGTCATAATATTTTCTACTTCATAATACACTGATGTTGAAGGATGTGGAATGTATAGAGAAACAAAGCAAATGTTATTTACTTTTACAGCAATTATATTGAAATCATTATGTATAGGGATGTTTATATGGGAGAAAGGAAAAGAGTGCCTTACAAGTAAAGCTACTCCTCCATAACCATCACTTCGATCCTCTCGCAGCAGGAGTATCCAGCTATTTTAAAGTTATATTCTGGCCGAAGCCAGGTTTCTTGTATAGCCAAAATAAATGGCTGGTGAGTGTTAATAATGTAAATTAAGTCATGTTTCTTATTTATTAAGCTACGGCAATTCCACTGAATTATGTTGGCTTGAGCCATCAACAGTGTTTTTGTTATCATTAATCGATTCTATAAAGGAGGCAACGTTGGTCGGTAATGAAATTATATTAGAGTGAACTAATGAAAATATTAAAGTCAATATTAAATCTTTTAAAGGTAAATCTGAAAGAGAATTTTGTCTATTATTTATGCTGCCAATAGTTGGCAGGGGGATAGAGTAATCTTTTACAAGTTCTGAGTGAGCTCTTTGGTCATAACCTTTACTATTAGGTTTTTGATGACCTTTAGGTTTAATAAAAAAGGTTTTCTTGTATGAAGTCCTATTAGGATTAGACATATTTTCATATATAATTTGTGATTTGTTTGGTTGAACAGTTGACGATAAGACGTCTGAATATAGTTTAGATACTGGAGGATGAAGTTTTATTGCCTCTGCATATGATAAACAATTTTTGGCCATAGATTCTTTAACAGATTTTTGCCTCGAAAATTCAGGGCATTTCTTACTTGTGGCAATATGTGATCCTGAACAGAGACAACAGTACAAAGAATCCTCCTCTAATTCACATCCATGACCTGTGTGACTTCCACCATATTTAAAACATCTCGGAGTAGACCTACATTGGCTTTTTATGTGACCATATCTGCAGCAATTAAAACACTGTATAGTGGGGTAAATATATAAATCTACAGGCAGAGAATTATAACACATGAAAACACGCTTTGGAAGAATTTGACCATCAAATGTTAAAACTACTGTTTCAATACCAATAAATTCCGCGTTACCATTTACTATAGTTTTCTTTTTTAAGCGCCTCACCTTTAAAATATTTCCACAACCCATAGGTACGGTTATATTACTTAAAATCTCTTCGTCAGTATAACTTATGGGGACACCTCTAACAACTCCCATGCGAGTTACATTGACTGAAGGTATAAATGCTCTATATTTATTTAAACTTAATTCTTTATTATTGACAAGAGAATTAGCGACCTCATATGTGGAGAAAGAAATGGATACTCTGTTACGACCAATTCTTTTAAGACTTCCATCGATTATGTTTTTAAAAGAGTGATTTGATCAGAAAATGACCAAAGCCGATAGGGTGAATGGAGCAATTTTCATCAGGAGATGATTGTTCCTTTTGTATATGGATAACATAAGGTGCTGCGTCAGATGCTAGGTAATTAATTCTTCCAACATTAAGACGACCATTGTTAGTATCATTAACAGTAACAGGTGACATTTGTGAGGAAGAGAGAGCTGGAGTAAGAGGGATCTGAAAGTTCGAGGAATCTTGTGACTTTTATACAATATCAGTACATTTACAATCGTGTTCACTAAAATCTCCGACTGGTGTATTTCTGTGGCGCCTTTTCTTGTTGCAATGTTTGCAAACTTTTTTTGACGGAATTGATCTTTTTCTTTTTATTCTTTTATTACTTTCAGATCCATCCTTCTCAGCGATGGAATCCTCAGTATCCATTCCTGATGCTGACTTTAAAAATAACTTACTAGCTATGGCAACACTGGGCGCACGGGGGCGCCGCGATCTGCGGGAGCGCGCGCGGGACGAGGAAAACGGATATACACAACGGCGCCGAGTCCGCGCGCGACGCACTTCCATACAACCACGGCTGCGCACTCACGAACATTCATTGTCGGGCTAATTTTGTAGATGTTATTTAAATCAATATAATTATCAGTCTATGTTATACAGTCCACTTTCATTCAACACCCTGCATAAGTACTACCAGCTTCATATGGTCCTTCGAGCCGGATTGAGGCAGCCGCGACTTTGACACCACCTATATCGCGGCCGCGTTGAGTCTATATGACATATCCTATTCCAACAAGAAAAAGTGAATAACTAATATGGTGCTTATCAGTATACCGATCCTGCTGATCGTCGGAGGGGCAGCTCTCTTAGCTGGAATGATGGGAGGTAGCGTAGGTCTTTTATTTGCGAGCCAAGAGGCACATATGAGAGAGACAGGTGTACTACTTGCTGCTGCTGATCAGAATGCGCTTACAGCAGCAGAAATCCAGGCAAATCTGACTAATATTTGGAATAAGACAGGTGAGTTGTCTTCTACCATTCAAAAAATGGTTAACATCAGTCAACAGACCACAACAACCTTGCTTCCTCTTGGGTTCCAAGGATCTCCCCCTGAGGTTCGATTGTTTGAGACAAAAAAAGCTGCAAATCTACAAAAACAAAACAAGCGGCGACGGGTTCGGCGTAACGTGTGGGACGCGGCATCTCCACAAGCTAACCGGTCACTGACAGTACTAGTGGACGATGCTTCTATTGATCACCCATCTACGAACTACTCCACCTACAAAACCAAGATTCTCGAATCTGGGTTGATTGCTCCTCAACTTGGACTAGTAATGGAACAAACCGGGACGTACATGGAGTACTCCGGGTACATATACAACCCAATAATTTATCATATGCCTCACTTGGCTACAAGCAATCTTGTCGGACAGGGTGTAGCTTGCAATATCTCGGCAAACGCTGGCCATCAGAAAATTATAGTTAATCTTTTAAAAGATAAGATCATATGAAGCTGGTAGTACTTATGCAGGGTGTTGAATGAAAGTGGACTGTATAACATAGACTGATAATTATATTGATTTAAATAACATCTACAAAATTAGCCCGACAATGAATGTTCGTGAGTGCGCAGCCGTGGTTGTATGGAAGTGCGTCGCGCGCGGACTCGGCGCCGTTGTGTATATCCGTCTTCCTCGTCCCGCGCGCGCTCCCGCAGATCGCGGCGCCCCCGTGCGCCCAGTGTTGCCATAGCTACTTACATACCGATGAATTTCTACACTATGAATGAATGAATACAATATACCTTTATATAAACTAAATATATACAAATAATATCAAATTTGATCCACAGTAACAAATAAAACAATTTGAGCAAAAAAAAAGACACCCGCCAAGTTTGTCGTTTCCCGCGCTTTTTCCGCTACGTTGGTTAGTGGGCCGATTTACAGGTAGCGTGTCAAATTTAAGGGGGTGCCGCGCGGTCGCAAAAACTGACATAAGTCTCTTAAGAGACTTCAAAGCAAAATCAATCATATTGATATTTTAAATTAGAACAATTCTGCTTTGAAGTTTAGACCTAGTTATTTGATTAGAGCAATGTTTTTATTCTGGGAAATGTACAAAACTATCACGCGCTTGGTTTAAAAATTAATATTTACTTTTTTATGATGGTGTGGACCTGTGGAATTTCAATACAAATATTTTCATGTAAAAATTATTGTTATATGCGTAAAATTAAGAAAGTTCTCGAAAAAAAAAATGTTTTAGGAGTTATTAGATTTATGTAAGTATTGTTTGTTATTGTTTAAAGAATTTGTTTCAAATTTTAACAAGGCCACGACCTCTTGCAACTTACGTAAGTTCTTTTAATGTATTTAACTAATTCAGCGCATAGTACAAGTAACTTAAAAATTCGTAAATTTTCACAATTTCATGCAGGATCCCCTTAAGTAAAAATAGGACTAACCTAACTTAAATTCTGGTGGCTGATTTTGATATAATTTGGTATAATGTTCAGCACATATGAAAAGTACAGGGGCAAAACAAGGAATGTCACTTGAAATTCAAATATAAATTAAGTATGACAACACTTAGGTTTTCGCGCGTATTTGTATGTAACATTATGTGAAAAGCGCTAAAACAAACGTAGTCCCTCATATCTTCAATATTTCCAAACCGTGTACAGGTGCAAAATTGGGGATGTCCCTAGTGTAACGGAACGTAACAAGGAATGTCCATCTGTCAATGTAAGTGACAGAGACGTTATGTTTAAAATAAATGAAAGCGAGGAAGATATTAATCATAATTTAGTAAAAGATACGAAAACACTAAAAAAAAAACCGGAAGAATACGAGATGTCATGAAAAAATTAGACTAAGTACCCATGAGTCAGGCAAGGATTGTAAATGTTCAAGACTAAAGTGTTTTAAAAGGATTTCATCAGAAAACCGTGGTTTCTTTAATAGCTTGAAGTCTACAGATGAGCAAAATATATTCATATGTGGATTGATTAACGTTTGTTCAATAAAAAGGCGTAGCAGAAAAACTTAAATGGATGCCAATTTTCACAAAAACTATTTCATTTACAAACTACGATAAAAGGAACAAAAAACAAACAAGGAAACCCACATGTAGGTTCCATTCCAATGGTATTAACTGCTAAAAATAAGTCGTCAAAGACCCAAACCCTTTGAGGTAATTGAAGGGGATAAAGGTGAAATTATCAGGAAATTTACAGATTTTTTTTTTAGAATCGGTACTTGAAAAGGTGCTCTGTTCCAATACAGGCCCAAAGAGAAATAATGAGTGTGCGAGAACATCCGAGGTTTATCCTTCATCGTGGCATCTATAATGGTTCATGGGAGAAGTCACCTATATTGAATAAGCAAAGAGTGAATCAACCAGAATGTGGCAATGAATTTGAATTGCCTCGATTTGCTTACCAGGATTACTTGCCAATAATTAGTGCATAAAAGCACAAGGACCTTATGGAATTTGGCTTGGAGGCATTACCCATACATAGTTATTGATTTGGACATTCCCTGTATGGGTTATATGAGACATTCTATGTTTTAGTACTTTAAAAAAGTTAATTACTTTCTTTTTTCAAATTTCATATATTTGTTAAAGTTTGCCAAAAGTTTATTTATATTTACAGCTAATCTCTGTGGAATAAACTTAAGTTCCAATCATTTTTATTAACTAATTATTTAGACAAAATTATACACTTTCAAACAGTATACAAAAAAATACAATTACGTGGGAGTTTCTCCCGCGTTCTTTTAGCAACAACCATATATAAAAACAAAAAAGGGATGATACGGTACCTAGTAGCAGCGATTGAGACACTAAAACTGCATCTAGCTGACGCACTAGCGTCAGTACCTACTCAGTTCTCAATGGAATGTTGTCTCGTGAGCGCGTACTGTCTCACTGCGATTTAATACTTTTTAATCACATCAGAATGCCTTCTTGTTCATTTGACAGGTGTTTAAATCATTAATAGAAACAAAAAAAGTGTACTGGAATTACCTTTCATGCGTAAATACTCGAATAATTATTATAAAATTTTAGTAAAATCCATTTGTGTAAATATTTTCCAGACATAATTTTGTAAAATATGACTATACGAAAACACGCGCTATTGACACGTACCGTTGTTCGTATTACCCACTGCGTTAGTTTCGTTGGTACGGTCAGCAAAACAGAAACAATAATGATTATTTTGGTTTTGTATTTAAATATTATTTGTCCCCAGATTTTTTAAAGATGAATTGTGGAGACATAAATGGCTATGTATTGTTCGAGAGCAAAGACAAGAACTTGACTGGATAGCTACAAATAATAGCAGAGTATGTTCTTCTCACTTTACATGGGACAATATATAAACAACAAACAAAGGTTTGAGAAGAATTAAAAAAGGAGCTATTTGTTCAGGTATGTTATGTATTTAATCAATGAAAAAAAAGATTTGAGCTTTATGAAATAAAACTCAAATCTGTGTTAGTTCTTTATCGATTTATAATTACAGATCACAACAAAGCCACCTGAAAATCCTGTCCCGGAGTCAGAACGCCAGTTACCTAACTCACTTCAAAATGTTGACATATCTGATTTAGATTCTATTTTCGAAACCCCGACGAAAGCCTATCTTAAAAGAAGAATACGTAAAATTAGTATAGACAAAAATATTATTTTTATGGAAAATAAAAATTAAAAGGGGAAAATCAAACGACCTAAAGAAAAATCTAATTCTCTAAAACAGACAGTGCAAAATTTTAAAAAAAAGTTGAATGTTTCAGAAGATCAGTTTCGAGAACTTAGCTCAAGAGCAGAAGTAGCTGATTTAAACCAAAGAATGACACAAAAAATTAAATATAAGTACTTAATAAAAACACTCGAAAGATATTTACACCTAGTTTAAGAAAATTTGCCCTTACTTTAAATTTTTATTCACCCGCAGGTTACAAATACGTGTGAAAGGTATTTAAAGACTCTCCCTCATCCTCGTACACTCGGCAAATGGTACGAAAATACTGACGCTTCACCAGGATTTAATTCACAAGCTTTCCACGTGTTAAAGAAAAATAATAGTTCTTCTGGTAATAGAATTCTATGTACGCTTATCATTGATGAAATGGCAATACGCCAACAGAGTATTTGGAATGGTAAAAAGACTTTGGGACTGGTCAACCACGGAATTGGATCTTTGGATACCGAACAGATTGCATCGCAAGTGTTATAGATGATGCTCATATGCATAAATCAAAACTGGAAATTGCCCGTTGGTTATTTTTTGTTAATGGGATCGCTGCTGAGAGTCGGACAAATTTAATTAGGATTAGCTTAACTAAGTGTTGGCAGGTCCGTGTCGACGTCGTTGCTCTCAACTTCGATGGTTGTTCATCAAATATTAATGCGGCGAACGTATTAGGATGCCAACTTTCTGACATTAATAATTTGAAAACTACTTTCAAACATTCATCATGTGACATGGATGTAGCTGTTTTCCTAGACCCATGTCACATGGTGAAGCTTGTCAGGAATACCTTGGAATAAAAAAAAAAATTATAATGATCAGGGCGGACAAATAAAGTGGCAATTCTTAGTAAACTTATTAAAATTACTTACAAAAGAGTGAAACTTTAAATTTCGCAAATAAATAAAACCCAAGGCATATTGATTTTAGAAATCAAATTATGAAGGTTAAACTGCAACCCTCTCCTCAGTATGAGCGTAGCGACCGCATTATAATTAAGCGAAGAACTATTGTCATCGTCCAATTTTATGAATACAGAGGCCACCGTCGAATTCATAGAAAAATTCAACCATCTCTTCGACATAATGAATTCACGAAAGGAAATCATTTTGGTTTTAAGAAGCCAATTTGTGTTGAAAATAAAAACATATTTTTTGATTTCATGAATGTCGGTATCGAGCTGTATAGTAGTATATATACAGCTCATTAAAAGTTTAAGACGTACTCAAAAAGGCAACGTAACCATGACATTTTTTTTGGGGGTTAAAGTTACTCGGGTCCGTAGGTTTACCCTTGAGACCACGTGACCTGAATGGTGCTACATGAGTGACACTGACTGAGTGGTAGAGCCACGCTGCGTTGCAACACGCATTGGGCCGGCTCGCCCGGCGTAATACTCTCACGAATATTCGGCGTGAAACAATGGCACTCTGTGCTGTTGTGTTTCGTCCGGCGAGTGCGGGTTCCGGGGCCCCCCCTCCCCCTCACAATTGATATGGCAGCGCACTTAAATCTAGAGTTACCCCAGGAAGGTACCGATACATCCAGTATCGGAGAATCCCCCCCTGAGCGTTCTCGCTCAGTCTGCCCTACGTATTCTGGGGAGGGCAAAAGACCGCTCGTGTCAAGGCATGCTGCAGGCAGGAGAAAGGCAAGACAATTGGCACCCCCTGCTACGCTTCGCGTGGACTTCTGCAACATCAGGGGAATCCACTCTAACTTAAGCGCCGCCCATTACCACCTCGAGACTGAGAAGCCGGCCTTGCTCTTCCTCACCGAGACGCAGATATCCCCCTCCTGACATCTCCTACTTGCGCTACTCGGGATTCAGCCTGGAACATGTATTTGTGCCACGAGCCGGTGTTTGTGCCTACGTCAGGGAGGATATGTGCGTCCATCGTCTTGCCAATCTTGAAGATAGGGACCTCTCCATCTTATAGCTACACGTCGACTGCGGACGTCATCCTCGCGTCTACGCATGCCTGTATAGGTCCCACAGCGGTAACAATGGAACTGACCAACTCATCAAGAGCGTCCAAACGGCGACAGACTCCCTTCTCCAACGGATCCTCTCTGCCGAGGTTGTGGTGTTGGGAGACTTTAATGCCCACTACGTCGAATGGCTTGGTTCACGCACAACTGACCACGCGGGTAGAGCCGTTCATGACTTCGCTTTGGCCTACAATCTGTCCCAATTGGTAACCGAGCCTACACGGGTTCCAGATGTGGAGGGCCATGCACCTTTCTTATTGGACCTTCTGCTGAACTCATACCCAGACGGCTATCAAGGTTCTGTTGATGCACCACTAGGCTCATCAGACCACTGTCTGATTCGTAGCACTGTGCCTTTCACAGGAACTTCAAAAACTCAACCAGCGGCCAGCCGTCGAGTCTGGCATTAAAGGTCAGCGGACTGGGATGGGATGCGAAGTTCCTTTGCGTCCTACACGTGGTAGCGAGTTTGCTTCTCGCTGGATGATCCTGATGTCGCCGCTGACTTTGTCCTTGCTACTGCAGGGAATGGAATTTTTCATTCCAAACTCTGTGGTTCCCATTGGCGGCAGGTCCCAACCATGGTTTGGTCGTTGCTGCAAAATGGCGTCTCGCCAAAAGCGACAACATTACCAAGCCTGGGCTAATGCGGTGTCATCAAATGATCCAAACACCAGTGCGCTCAGAAAGAGATACAACTTTGCTGCCAGGTCCTTTAAGAAGGACATTGCTAAGGCGAAGTTATCATTCATAGGTAGAATTGGCGAGAGTCTAGTGCGTCTTCCTTCGGGTACGCGTGCGTTCTGGTCTCTCGCCAAGGCTATCTCGGGGAATTTCTGTCAGCCATCCCTACCACCATTGCACAGAACCGATGACTGCCTGGCCCATACTGCAAAGGAGAAAGCCGATCCCTTGGGCACTCTTTTCGCATCAAACTCGACCTTCGACGATGGGGAAAACTCTCCACCAACCATACCGCATTGCGCTTGTTCAATGCCAAACGTTCGGTTCCTGCAAAGGTCAGTTCGTAAGGCTCTTTTTCCCTTGATATTCATAAGTCGAGTGGGCCTGATGAAGTTCCTCCCATTGTGCTTCGGACGTGTGCTCCTGAGTTGGCGCCGGTTCTAACGCGCCTTTTCCGGCTCTCTTACGCTACTGGCGTTGTCCCGAGCTCTTGGAAGACAGCCTCTTGTCTACCCGATTCCCAAAAAAGGCGATCGTTCAGATCCGTCCAACTAGAGGCCGATAGCTATCACCTCTTTACTCTCCAAAGTAATGGAGTCCATTACAAACCGCCAGCTCTTAACGTACCTAGAAGAGAACCAGCTACTAAGTGATCGCCAGTATGGTTTTGTCGTTCGGCTAGTGATCTTTTAGTGTACTTTACTCACCGATGGGCGGAGGCAGTCGAGAGTAAAGGGGTGGCACTGGCAGTTAGCTTAGACGTAGCGAAAGCCTTTGACAGGGTATAACATACATGACTCTTATATCTCTAAACTTCCATTATACGGGCTTCCTGAGAAATTGTGTGCGTGGATTGCCAGCTTTCTTACTGGGCGTAGCATCAGAGTCGTAGTCGACAGTTCGTGCTCCGACATGAAGCCTGTGAATGCTGGAGTCCCGCAGGGGTGTGTGTTATCCCCTACTCTGTTTCTTCTGCATATCAATGACATGTTGCATATCAACAGCATTTATTGCTATGCGGACGACAGTACTGGGGATGCGCTCTACACCGGACGAGCTAATATTTCTCGGGAAAGCGTCATCGAGAGCCGGAATAAGCTTGTGACTGACACCGAGAACATGTTAAGTCATGTCTCGAATTGGGGCCGACATACTCTAGTCCACTTTAACCCCTCCAAAACACAAGTTTGCGCATTTACCGCGAAAAAACATCCTTTCGTCGTACCTCTGAACTTTGAGGGAGCTTCCCTTGATACCAATCCGACTATTGGAATCCTTGGCGTCGATATTTCGAGTGACGTTCAGTTTCGAGGTCATTTCGAAGGTAAAGCTAAATTAGCTTCGAAAAAGCTGGGTGTGCTTAATAGAGCGGGTCAGTATTTCATGCCGGCCCACCGCTTATAACTGAATAAAGCACAGTTCAGGCCGCATATGGAATACTGCTCCCATCTTTGGGCTGGAGCACCCAAATACCAACTCCTTCCTTTTGACCGCATTCAACGCAGAGCTGTTCGAATTGACGACGATGTGGTTATTTCATTTAAAAAAAAAAAACTATTTTAGTCTGCATGTAAGACTGGTTTCAAAGGATTTATAATTTGTATTGAGAGCCTAAAATATCTTTATGCGACCTTAATCGAAACGAACATTTTAAAGTACATTTCAATGTATCGATTGAGTCAGGACCACTTAAGAGTTGTTTTTTGGTGTTATTAAGGCGACCAGACGGCTATAACAATAATCCAAATGCTAGGCAGTTTCAGGGTATATACAGAAAAGTTTTAGGACACTTGGAACTCAGGTCCTCATTCTCTGGAAATTGTATACCGTTGACTTCTTCCCCTTATTGAATTGTTCACCAGCCGTTGAGACAATAAACCGTACCTACTCTAGATGTAGATAATATAGAAAATTCTTTTGATGATGATGGTGGTAATTTGTATGCTGAAAAATCATTTCCAAAATACAAACCGTAAGTGATTTTATTTATATTTTTCAGTGCTTAAGTTGAATCTATCTGATGTAATGGATGCAGTTACATTTACCTAACGAAAATCTCGCTATGAGTTAATTGCAACTTAGAGGTTATAGGAGAAGTAGTATTTCCACGTTACCTACATGATTGTAAACATCTAAATTAACTTAAATATTTTACATCTGAAAATTTAGTCCCATGAGCCAAATCGATCAATATTTATAGTTGGTCGAACAATCAAAACGATTTCCATGCTTTTGACACCATAACAATTAAGCAATACGTAGTTATATATTTTTAAACATCATTTTGCCCCGGTAGACCTACAAAACGCAAGTTTCTTGTTACAGATGGTGCGCAATTACAAACGCAAAAAAGTGGATAGCTATACGCGAGAAAATCTAATGAAAGCTGTGGAAGCTGTGCGTTGTAAAGAATTAAATAGTTACGCAGCTGCTGAAAAATATGGGGTGCCAAGATCAACAATCATACATCGCAGCTATGGAACGAGAAGTGCCAAAATGCCGAAACCTGGCCAGGACCAGGGGCCTGTTTCACGAAAGGTACAAGTTCACAAGTTCACAAGCTTCGATGTATAACAAGGACTTGTAAATTCTGTTTCACGAAGTAAATAACAAGTGTTGTTTTTTATGATACCAAATCATTGCAATAATGACATTTTAATGTCAATGTCTGTCTGAAAGTCTCAAACAGAATTTAACATGAAACATCACGAGTGTGACACAGGCACAATTTTATTATTTTCCTTTTTATTTTAATTAATGGACAATCATTCAATTTCAGGATTAACAATGTTTGACAAACGAAGGTATAAAGATTTTGACCCGTTAGTTTCGTTTCAGTATTATTATTAATAAGCCATACATAAAAATTAGGAGTCTCCCGACACTGCTAGAATAATTTCTGAAAGTCACAAGTGTCAACGCAATTTTTTAAGAAACAGAATTAGTTTTACACGTGTAAATATTTACTTGTGAAGTTCATAATTTGATTGAGATTTTATTCTACATACGTGCTAAGTACAGTTTCGTGAAACGCTACACTTGTAAGTTTGGTATTTTACAAGTGTTACTATGGTAACACACTTGTATTACAAGACTTGTACCTTTCGAGAAACAGGGCTCAGGTGTATGTATTTAAAGAAATGGAACAAAAAATTGCTGAATATATTCATATTATGGAAAAGTGTGGACTACCTCTAACCAAAAAAGAAGTCACGATCTTGGTTGTAGGATACATTCGGCGCAACGGTATTTTCACACCGTTCAAGAACGATGTTCCCTGGTTTAGAGGGGTTTCGAAAACGCAATAACATTTCACTCAAAAAACCTCTATCGGTTAAGATTGCCAGGAGAAATGCTTGAAATGCTTATACTGTTTACCATTACTTTGATCTGTTACAACAAGCACAGCAAAAATTGGGATTGACTCTCAAACCAAAAAACATATATATTCTTGACGAGACCAGCTTTTGTAATGACCCGTCAAAAAGTAAAGTCATGGGGCAAAAAGGGTTATCGCTCGACAAGAACAACCAGCTCACCAGGCAGAGATAACACAAGTGTTCTTTTGGCTGCAAATGCACTAGACGAAAAAATTCCGGCCTTAATAGTGTTTCAAGGCACGTATCTTTGGAACCAGTGGATGTACGAAAACGAGTCTGTAAAAACAACATACGCTGTCAGCAAAAAAGGATGGATGGAGACAACGATCTTTGAAAAGTACATCAAAGACGTATTTATACCGGCTATCGGTTCTGAAAGACCGGTCCTACTCATTTATGACGGACATTCCACTCATGTGGATCTTAATGTTATAGAACTCGCTGCTGCTGAAGGATTTACCATCCTTAAGTTACCAGCACACTCTTTCGATGTACTACAACCTCTTGATTGTAGTACCATGAAACCCTTGAAAGACCCTAGGGAAGAAGAACTAGTTAAATGGCAAAAGTAAAATTACATGTGGGGGACAAATTTCCTAAAAAAGGTTTTGCAAAAATACTGACGAACATCTGGGAGAATTTAAATCCGATGATAACACAAAACGGTTTTAGAAAAAGTGGAATCTATCCAGTAGATCGGAACGCAATCAGTAAAGAAAAATTTGACTCCTTGTCTTGGTCCAAATGGGAAAAACATTGTCAGCAGATTGCACAGCAACAAACAAATGCAGACTGATCAAAAAGAACTGCTTGTCCAAGTACCCAGGGCTCGACAAGTAGAAAGCCTTCTGAGTTTAACCCTCGGAGTTTTCAATAAGAAAACAAGTGGAATCTTACAAACAAAACAACTTGCCTGTTGCTAGCAAAGATTAGGTGACTGTAAATGATCCTAAAACGTTCATCCTTCGCAAACCATACAAAGAAAAGTACTGGACTGCCAAGAATTTACACAAACTGTTACAACTTCAACCAACCAGTCGACTAATGTGCGTGCAAATACTAGACTGCAAAGTATTTCAACCTACCACAAGAAAAATATTCAAATACAGCTCACATCAAAAACTCGACTATTCGTAAAACAAATGTAGAAAAAGTAACGTTGACATCAAACAAAGACAACGAGCTTGTGTCATTCGAAGATATAGTTTTAAAAACTATAGCCCGTAATGATCCCCCGAAAAACCCTAGAAACGCATTAATAATGGTGCTGAGATACTAACATACAAAGTTATAACTCGTATAAAAATGGGAAAAAGACGAAAGAGAACAATTAATAATGAGAAAACAGCAAAAGAAACCTAAAAAACAAACAACAAATCACTACCTAATAATTGCAAAAAAAAAGAAACGAAAATAAAAACTATCAAAAAAAAATAAAAGTAAGGAGGTAACAAAGAGAGACAGTACTTGTTTTAATACTTCGAAAAGTTCTGAAGAAAAAGAAGACCTGGATACTTATCTTGTACAACTTTTGAAAGAAGAAGACAATTCAGAAGAAGAAGACAATTCAGAAGATGAAGACACGTTGTTTACGACACCTATGGATAAAAAACAAACGAAGGACCGGGAAAAAAATACGTTCGAAAAAATTCTCAAGAAATAGAAGACATGGATACTCATCGTGAAGAAAACGAAATAGACTATACAGAAGATGAAGAAACGTTCGCTGCGATTCCTAAGGACAAAAAACAAAAGACAAACAGGACAACGGTAAAAAAAATACCTAAGAGTACAAAAAAACAGAACGACCCCAGAACCGTCAACATCTGGAATGCAGCAAGTGATATCTGTAGCCTCTCCAAAAGTAGACGACTATATTTTGGCCACATTTAAATCATCTAAGGGTAAAAAATACCTATAAATATGTATGCTTAGTGGACGATGTGGAGAGAGAAAAATTTGTTGTCAAGGGACTAAAGTCACATAATAGTTAAAGAGTATTTCAAACGATCGAAAACGACATAGGGAAAACGGTAAAGTTATTAGTCACTATACAGTTATTGGCCATTTCAAATTTGATGTTAAAAAAAAACTGGCAAAACCCTGGACAAATGGTAGATTTGAAACGAGAACAACGGCAACACTTTTATTACCTCTCAAAAACTTTTAACAAAATTTGGCTAGGTGGATTGTTACTTTTCCAATGTGTGATTATTTCCAGCGGGAACAAAAGTAGGTAAGATTGTTAAAAAAAATTAACTGAAATTTTTTGAAAACATGTTTTAAAAAGTGTGTATTAGAATCGCTTTTGAAATTATATAAAACATGTAGTTGTGATGCGTTAGAAACAGATTTAAGGTGTAATAACCTAATTTTCTTTAATAACTACGAAATTATGTTGTGGCCAATAACTGTTACAAATAAAGAATAACTTTTAGTTATTGGCCTCTTATACCAATTACTGTATTTTAATAAAACACAATTAATAGCGTTATTAATAAATAAAACATCTTCTGTTATAATATTAAAAAGCATATTATGCAATTACCAGAAATTTTAATATTTACAGTTAATGGCCTAGGCTAATAACTAGTTCTCTCGTTGGTCAAGCTATCCCATAAAACAAGTAGGCCAATAACTATTTTTTTAATTTATTTTGAATTAATTAGCTTAAAATTATTTTCTTGTATAAATCAGGTTCGTAAGAAGAAATAATGCCGAAGATACCCCGGTTTACCAAGGCAGGCTTGAAGAGGCATTAGAAAAAATATAAACCAAAACAAGTCTTTGCGAGCAGTCAGTTTTTACTCTACACTTTACTTTACAGTTTAAACTCAAAAATCAAGTTTACATCTGACTCCTTGTAATACGTGCCGGCGCACTTAGGTCGATTTTAACGATCTAGCTGGCCAAAAGTCAAGAAATCAAATGTAGGGTAAACATTCCCAGAAAATTACCACAACTCAACGGATACCCACATAATAATAAACTGTCACTCCCACTCTGGCACCTTTAGCCGTACTAAAGAACGGGTAGTTGAAACTTGGTCGTCTCACAAAGTGTACGTCGCGCGTCGTCAATGTTTTCAGAGCGCTCTCAATTAACACATAAACAAAGTGGAATTTTATTTAAACTGTTTAATCTATTGAAGTGGTGGTGATGGATACGGAGAATTCGGGTAAGGAGAGGTAATTTTGTTGTCATTGTAGTGTTTTTAAAGTAGGTAGTTTATTAGCGAAAAAAATACTCAAATTCTTTATTAATTAGATAATTTGTTATATCATCGCATCAGATCGCGCAATGTTTGTTATAATATTGTATACTGCATATATTAGGCTAACCAATGACACACACATCAGGTGCAGATAGTTGCAGATAACCAGATTATAGGATTTTTTAATGGATGACTCCATTAAAATAAAAAATGCAGTTTTAGTTTAAAGTCTAGTAAATGGCAATTTTCTTTGTTTTAGGTGCACCTGGTGCCTCAGGTACAAAAATAGAAAGTCGTAGGTATTTGTACGACTTACTGCAACAGCAAAATTTGCCTTATTTGGATGAAAAGTTAATTATTATGGAAATCCACGTTTTGTCGAATTATAGTCAAACTGAAGATGATAAATGTAGTTTAAAACAAAGATTTGTTTACTTTAAAACATCAATCAAAGAAAAATGGTTCAAAGCATGGGCTTTCTATGGAGAAAGGAAGCAGCATTTTTAAAAGCCAACGAAAGTTGGTGGAGGGCACATTCGAACTGCCATTAAGCAGGTCGTCCTTCTATATCATTTAAAGATTCTAGTGAGAGAACCCGCAATTAGCTGCTGGCATAACAAAAATTGACTTCAACTTGATATATAGACTAAAAGTTATTATTAGAAACAATCTCAAATGCTTATAAAATAAACGTCCAAGAATTCGAAGAATACGCAATGACTACGGCAAAATTGTATGTCGACTTATACGGATAGCACCCGATGACTCCAACTATGCATAAAATTCTCATGCATGGTGGAGAAATAATTAAAAATGCTTTAATACCAATTGGGCAACTATTGGAAGAGGTAGCAGAAGCCCGAAACAAGCACTTCAGAACTTATCGCAAACATTATGCAAGAAAATTCTCCAGAGAAGAATGTAACCGCGATATTTATAATAGGTTGCTTCTGAGCTCAGACCCTCTAATAACTACCTTACCGCAAAACAAAAAAGAAATATCTAAACACATCCTCCAATTTTGCCCAGAGACTATCAAAATGTTACTCCCGGCTGATCCAAATGAAACTGAAACTTCAGAAATAGTATAGAATTAAATAAAAAGTTTAGCTTATAAGTTTAGCTATGTTACTTTTTTGTATTTTGTTTTGATCATTTTGTATTTATATTATATTTTAAATTAAATAAAAAACACACAAAATAAAAATACACCGTTTTTATTTGTTTCGTTGTACACACTTATGACTACTTTTTATTATTATTACTTTTTTCACAAAACTATTTTTATAATACATAAGTAGATGAAAGTTATGTAAGTACGAGATTCTTAGCAAAAATTAAGCATAAAATAATTTTGGCCAGCTAGATCCTTAAAATCCACCTATGTGCGGCGTCTATTTTTGTAAAAAGTTCTGTTTAGCAAATTCTTGTTTAGCACTAAGAGCTTATTCTAGATGACGATGACCTTTCTGATGCCATTACTGACACGTTTTTGTTAAATGATGAATATGTCCCTTCTGAGGATGAAAATCATCATGAAGACATGTATTTAGACAGATTTTAGATAGACATTATTCAGAATATAGCTATTTGTGTACTAATATTCAGCTTAAGGATCACCAGTGAATAATAATAACGGTTTTAATACTCTGTAAGCAGCCATTATGACCACAAGTGAATAAATATACAGCTTTCTGTGTTACTTGGGTACTAATACCTCCTCAGAAGTTGGACATGAAGATACTCCTCCCATAGTCACAGACGCGTCACTACATAATACACCTTGAAGTTTGTAGAGCCTGTACCAGGAACTTCTAAATCTACATAAGAAATATCTATACCACTAAGTAAAAGTTCCGGAAAATCAACTAGCAAGAATACAAAAAGAAAAAGACAACAAGAAGATGAATTTATTACATTTTTGAAGGACAGATATGAAATTCGAAATAGTAAGCTGAAGTCATTAAAATCTCCAGAATCATTTGATGATATATCGACATTTACAAAACATATCGATATGATGCTAAGAAAATTGAGCGCACGTTCAAGAGCAATGGCAAAAACTGAAATATTTAGTATTGTCTTTAAGTATACACAAGTTCATCCTACAATTCATATTCTCCAACAAGTGCAGCTTCATCGGACACCATACACAGAGTGATTTATCATGTCGCCAATTAGGTACCAGATACTTCAAATTCATCATACAATTAATGTTCTCGAATAAGTGCAGCTTCATCAGAACAGAGTGAATTGATTGATTTTTCATCTCGCCCATTACCAAATATTTCAAGTAACAATTTCAAAGCATTTTTAACGATGAATTCGACCAGAACATTTTCCATGATTTGACAAACTTACCTTAGAGTTTGTGCAAATTTTGCTTTCAATGATATTCTTTCTTTTTCACGCATTGTTTTATTTCAGTGAATTTAATACGTAATCAAACTGTGTTTTATTCAGCCGAAAATATTTCCTGAATATATATACATATAATAGCAGACCGCCGCCGGCGACTTCGTTCACGTGGAACCCGTACCCTGTGACGAATTTTCAAAATGACTCCCCTCCCTAAAACACTTATTGTGACGTAACTAAAATAGTTAAGACATATGCTATCGCGACACTTTTTGTAGATTTTTTAAATCGGTCTAGTAGTTTCGGAGCCTATTCAATATAAACCTTTGAACTAGGAACCAGAAAACATTTTGTAGATACTTTTTATTGTAAGTACATCACATAAAACAAACGAGTTACAGAAAATACATGACAGAGCTGTACAATTTGTAAGTACTACTTAGGTACCTAAATTATGTTTTGTTAAGTAATACAATACCTACTAAAGTATGAATTTTATATTTTAGCTCTTAAATGATTTTGAAAGCATGTACCCTGTACAAAGCGACAGTTTATACATTAATTTTCCACTTACAAAACCAAATTTGCTCAAATTACTAAACAGTAAAAAAGTAAGGACACAAGTCACTGTGACCTAGTAGCGTTATCAAAAGGCTACCCTTTTACACATTTTAAAAGCTCTGCTGACCGGAACCAATATAAATTTTATTTATTAAAATTTTATTTATGTAAGTAAGTATAATTATTATTGGGCAATATAAAATATTTATTATTAATATATTTTCCAGATTAAGATTCGTTTATTGCTTTCTTGAATGGTAGAACAGATAATAATGTTTTAATGTGTTTTTTAGAAATTATATTTAGTTACGAATTACATAAAAGAAGAAAAATAAAAAAATAATTATCAAAAAGGAAAAAAATATCATATGGTCTCGAACCGGGGTACACGATCTTCTGGTTTCGGGACAGCCCGATTTCCTACCTGAGCTATTATAACAATGTAGAAGGGTGGCGAAATTTACCTCCGTATTCAATGATTGATAGCAGTCTTTTATTGCAGGTAACATTACAACAAAGACACAAAACAGTTACGCAGAGGTTTAACACCTCAACCTTATATAGCCATTGTAGGACCTACGTTGTCTACTATAAAGTCATTCTTGGGTTTACAATAGTAAACCCTAATACATTTTACAACCTGCATAATATACTAGAATCCATTGACACTTGTTTCAAAATGATTTGGGCCCCAAATGCAGAGTACCAGTTAGATTGATAACAATCTACTTTTCACACAATTAATTAACCAACTAACTTTTCATGGTATTTTATTCAAAAAAGTTTTTATAAACTCTTTTTTTTTGTTACTCGTCATAGTGACTGCATCCTGCCTGTTGTTAAGAGGGTTTACGCATTTCGGTTTTCCATACAAACTTCCAAGTCGAAATTTTTAAAAATCAATAAGCCAATTTTTATGAAACTTTGCATGCTAAAGTAAAACACAGGGATCTAAATAGTTTGTTGAAAACATTTTTAAAATCGTTTTTTTTAGCTGAGTTATTGCGATTTAAAGTCCACTATAGAAAGTTAAAAACGCAATATCTCAGTTAAATAAACATTTTTTTTAAATGTTATCAACAAACTATTTAGATCCCTGTGTTTTCCTTCAGCATGCAAAGTTTCATCAAAATTTCCTTACTTATTGGTTTTTAACCATTACGATTTGGAAGTTTGTATGGGAAACCGAAATGCGTAAACCCTCATAAGTAGGGTTACCAGATGTAAAAATCAAAAGACCGGAGGAAAGGCCTGATTACCATGGAAAAGTCCTGAGATTTTATACAGTTTGAGAATTTTCTCTCAAAAACGTATTATTATCGTTTTATACACTGCGGATCTAACTC
This sequence comes from Scoparia ambigualis, assembly GCA_963921215.1. Taxonomy (NCBI): domain Eukaryota; kingdom Metazoa; phylum Arthropoda; class Insecta; order Lepidoptera; family Crambidae; genus Scoparia; species Scoparia ambigualis. The sequence goes on from OY992507.1 coordinate 19,698,294, forward strand.
ACGCGTTGCAACTTGCACATCGCACTCAAAGCGGCGCGCGGCGGGGCGGGGGGTGGCAGCGGCACCGCCCGTCGCCCCGCACCGCAGCGCGGTTATCGCTGCAGTGCCGGTCGCTCATTCAATTCAGTTCGTCTTGCGCCATTGCGAAGGTTGGACTATGCTGCGTTGAGTGTCACCACGGAACAGGCGAGCGAGCGAGAATCGGAGCTATTGGACACGAGTTAAAATGTCTTCAAGTACCAAGCGACCACGATACGTCGGTACATTCACAGATGTTTTAAAACTTCCGATTATGAAAGATGTTAGAGAACCTACCGAAGTGTTTTGTTCAATACGTAACAATTATTTTTCAATTAAATTCAAGGGAGCTGACGTTATTGAAAAACATATACTGACGGAAAAACATAAGAAAAATATTTTAACTGTTTCAAATAACACCAAAATCGACTCTTTATTTCAACCACAAAGTTCTGGACTGACAGACAAAAGATCCGCCGCTGAGGCCACTTTAGCTTTTCATACAGTAAAACATCACCAGTCATTTAAATCTATGGATTGCACCAGCCAACTGGTTAAGGCTATATTTGCCGATTCCAACACTTCGAATAGCATTTCTTGTGTACGAACGAAGACTGAAGCAATTGTTACGGGCGTGATATCTCCGTGGGTAATTGAACAGGTACAAGTCTCATTACAAAATGGCAACTACTTGGGCGTTTCCACAGAAAGTTATCACGGCGCAGAAAAAATATTTCCTATTATGATACAATTCTTTGACTGGCAAGAAGGCATTTAAACAAAACTGCTGGATGTGCTGAGCACACCCAATGAAACTACTGACACTATAACAGAGATAATTAAAACAAGCTTGCAAAAGTACGACTTGTTGTTAAAATGTGTATCATTTACAGCAGACAACGCTAATGTTAATTTTGGCGGAGTTAATCGGCAACCGGGACAAAATGTTTGGACTAATTTAAAAAACTTACTTGACAGAGATATCGTAGGAGTTGGGTGCCCAGCGCACATACTACACAATTGTATTCAACACGGCACTGATAATCTTCATATTGATATAGAATCTGTAGTAATGAAGCTGTTTAATTATTTTTCCGTATACACCGTACGCACGGAAGCGTTGAAGGATATCAGCGAATATATAGACGTCAATTATCAGAAACTTTTGTTTCATAGCAAGACACGACGGCTCAGTCTCTTTCCAGCGATCGAAAGAATATTGAAGATGTATGAGCCGTTGAAGCAGTACTTTTTGTCTACTCCTGGTGTACCAATCACCTTGAAGAACTTTTTTGAAAATGAACTCAGCGAAGTTTATTTATTTCTTGCTCACTCATTAATGTCAATCTTTCAGACGAAAATTGAAGACATCGAATAAGAAAACAATTCTGTTCTAGATATTAAAAGAATCCTGGAATCCACACATGAAATTTTAGTTGCACGAGCGAACGCAAACTTCATGTCACTAAAAGTGCGAGAATTGCTGGCTAAGTGCACTGCGGAAAACCAAGAAGTTTTCAAGCAAGACCTTAAAAATATGTATAAGACTTGCATAGAATACCTGATCAAGTGGATGACGCCTTTAAATGATTTCAAAGTCTTTAATTGGTTGATGCTGAAAAAAGGCGAAATGATCGACTTTGATCAGATTGCTTTATCAATTCATTATCTGAATGGAAAAGGAGTACACATCGATGATGTGAAATTATTTGATGAAATTACATCTCTGAATAGTTTTTTAACAAAACAGGAAGAACGATTTTTTGACGTAATGCTTCATGCGTTGTGGGCAAACATTTTCAAGACAATAGATATTTCACGATTACCAGAGATACTGCGTATTTGTCAGTATATATTTGCAATTACAGCCCAGAATGCAAACGTAGAAAGAGTTTTTTCTATCATGGGAGCTCAATGGTCGAAAGAAAGAAACCGACTAAACGTGTCTTCAGTTCGAGCTATACTTTTAGTTCAATATAATTTGAAGAGTTTAACTTGTGAGGCATTTTATAAATCAATAATCAAAGAAAAAAACTTTCTTAAAAATGTTTCTTCAAATATTAAATACGATACAAGTGATTAAGTACCTATTTGGACAAATAAGTATTGATTTTAACTGCAATTGTTACCAAAAGAAGATTATTTTAAATTTGTTTTAATTGGATAAATAAGTATTGATTTTAACTGGTAAATTGTTGCCAAAAGAAGATTATTTTTAGTTCGTTTTCTCTCTCCGTATTATTCCAGTAGAAGACACTGAGAGAAGCAATGTCTCTACGCAGCTGGAGGTCCTCAAGGAAGACTGTAACCTCAGCATCTCCAATAATGCGTACCGCTTGCCTTTGCAGTCTATCAAGTGCACCGAGGAGGTATTTAGCGGAGCCGTCCCATAGATGGGAACAATACTCCATACTCGATCGCACCTGAGTTTTGTACAGCAAACAGCGCTGCTCGGGAGTGAAAAACCACCTCACCTTATTGAGAATACCTAATTTACGGGAGGCAGTAAAATAGCACCTTCGATGTAGCATTTTGGATTCATTTCCCGGCCGATGTCCATGCCACGAATGCTGATGTTCACCGAAATGGGTAACGGAAACTCTCTAGTCCCCATGACAAAGGCTCAACGTCAGCAGAGTCCTTAACTTCTCGCCCAAAGGTCCAAAATACCGCAGTGTCTCAAGACGAAAGTCTTCGACCAGTGTGTGTTGCCAGTGATGACATACGGCACCGAAACGTGGTCGCTCACTAAGGGCCTAATAGGCAGGCTCAAAGTCACGCAAAGAGCAATGGAGAGGGCTATGCTCGGGGTTTCTCTACGTAATCGAATTAGAAATGAGGAGATTCGAAGAAGAATGACAGATTGCAACATTTAACTTAATGTAGTTATTATATATAATAAATAACTAGGAAACTAAATAAAAGGAACAAGATCTGCTATATTATGTTTATAGGCAGGTCTTATTCCTTTTACGCCGGGCTTAGATTTTTTTAAATTATTTCTGATTCTGTAACCACCATAGTCATGGTCGTCTGTTTTTTGTGCCAAAAGGTGTGTTTTAACATTAGCGCACTTTGAGCGCACCTAAGCTTAATGCATGACAGTAATCAGTATAAGACTTATGTATGTGCAGAAGGGAGTAGCGAAAGAAAATTTCAATTATCTACATCATTTCGAAGGCATCTTTTCACTCATGAAGCCAGTACTTCAGCTGTTGTTTCAGTAAATTTATCTGACCCTGATCAAAATGAAACTGAAATTAGCAACAATGTACATAATATGCCAATACACACAATAGAAAACAATGAGCTGGTTTTAATCATGGTCAAAGAGAATTACCACAGCAGATATTTTAAAAAATATTATCTGAAATGGTTGCAATTATATACGCGATTTAAAATTTACCTAGAAATGTAGTTCAGTTATTTATTAATAGCTTCTCAGAATCTTTAATTATAGCCATTGAAAGTTGTCTTAACAGCGTATCACAATATAGTGAGATATCAGTTTCTTCTGTCCGAATTATAATAAATAGCATTAAGCCCTTACTGACTGCACCTTTAGAAAAAATTTCTTCAGAACACAAAAGATTAAAGTATTTAAAACCTCATAATACTTATGTTAAACCTCAACCCATTGTTATAGGTCAAAGATTAGACAATGTGATAGAAGGTGGCATAAGACGTTTTGTACCTGTGACTTGTGAGCAGAGTTTTGATAGTTTAAGAAAGGTATTAAAACTTTTCTTATCGCTAGAGGGAGTTCTCGTAGAAATTATTAACTACATGGCGTTGTTAAATAGTAATGATACACCAGCTGCTGCAATCAAAAATTTTATTCAAGGTTCCTATTGGAAAACTGATAAGCAACGTCATGAAGAAAATATTGTGATGCCATTGTTTATGTTTTATGATGACTATGAAACTGGTGATGTATTGGGAAGTAGATCAGATCAACATAAATTGGGAGCAGTTTATATTTCGCTCCCATGTCTGCCATCCACTCGTGTTTCATTACTAAATAATATTTTTCTTATGCTTTTATTCTACTCGTCTGACAGGATCACCTTTGGCAACCATGTAATATTTAAATGTGTCATCGACGAATTCAATTATCTAGCTGATAATGGAATATATATCGATATTCCCGGCTTCACAGGCACAATATATTTTGAACTTGGGTTGATTTTAGGTGATAACTTAGGAATTCATTCTGTCACCGGATTTTTAGAAAGTTTTTCAGACAATCATCCTTGCAGAATATGTAAAGTAAAAAAAAAACATTATGAAACAGAAATGTAAGGAAGGCGTTTCTTTGTTGCGTAACATTGATAATTATGAATCAGATTTGCTGCTTGATAATTCTTCTGAGACAGGGATTAAGGAGAAATGTATATGGAAGTCCGTTAAAAACTTTAGTCTCTTTGATCAGATAGGAGTAGATTGGATGCATGACATTTTAGAAGGAGTCGCTAAATATGTTATGAGTGGTAAAGTAGTGATAAAGCAGTATATTATAAATTCAAATCTTTTTCAATAGATATTCTTAATCAAAGGTTGCAAGCATTTAATTATGGCCCTGATGACAGGAATGCTGTATGTCCTTTGTCTTGGGAACATTTACATCAGGGAAATTTACGTTTATCAGCATCAGAAATGTTAACTTTAGTAAGATATTTCAGTTTACTTGTTGGAGAGTATGTACCTGACGGTAATCAATTTTGGAAATTATATGTTAAACTTCGTCAAATTATAGACACATTATCATGTACAGCATTTGCTCATGGTACTGCAGAGTTTTTACAAAACAATATATATGAACTTAACTCTTTATATATTTCTTTAAGTAGTGACACATTAAAACCTAAATTTCATAATTTAGTACATTATCATAGAGCTATACAACAATTTGGCTCTGTTATTCATATTTGGTCTATGCGTTTCGAAGCAAAACATAGAATTTCCAGAATTGCCGCCAGAGCATCTAGCAACCGACGTAATCTTACCTTCACTGTTACTATGACACATCAATTCAATCTAAATAATGTTTAAAAAAATAAATTAGACGAAATTATTATAATAGGCCCAGTTCTAAATATAGTAGTCTAGAAATACAGTATTTTATTGATAGTTTAAACCTACCACGTTTAGAGAAATTAATAAAAACATCTTGGGCAACTGTATCATCCACACGGTATAAAGCTGGCATCATATTGATTTATTCTTCAAGTTCAGACGTTTTGTTAGTTTTTTAAATTAAGCGATGTGTATTTATTTAATTTATACGAGTTAATTTTAAAAGGTATTTTGTTTAACACTTTAGATTTTAATGAACACTTCCAGGCATACGAAGTCGAAAAGCCTCTGAACCAAAAAATCGTTACCAAATTACAAAGTGATTTAGAATCCCCGGTTCCTTGTAATATTAGTAATGTTACCTCTAAAAATTTTATAACACTGCGCAGACAGGTCTGAGCAGCACTAAACTGTTTAATGTGACACGTTACCTACCATATAAATTCTATGCCAGATGGGCATAAAATGTGTACAATTAATTTCAAATAATTTTGTAAATTTGTGAGGAGATTAAATATGAAATGTGTAAGGTGGATCTTATATCTCCACATAGGCACCATATACCTAGACCACGTCATACAATCACTATACACATCATACAAACCTACATCTTACACACATACCTACTATCGCCATACCCACACCATATATCTTCATTTACTATCAATCTTCATACAAATATCATTATGATCGTATCATATTTTAAATAAGAACTTGAAACGACGGAAATAGGTTATCGACGTAACGTAACCTGTCACACACCGAAGACTAAAAGTTTATAATTAAATACCTAAGTTAAAATCTTTAATTATCTTTAATATGTACCTTTTTTGATATTTTATTAAATGTTGATTTGTTACAATTATTCGTTCTGCAGTCGCATTGCAAACGCATTTTGCGTGAGTGTGATAGCAGAGAAGTAAGGAGACCACTAGCGCCACTCATTTTAAACAATTTATATATTTGGACTAAATATAACACCCAACATGTATACTCGATGAATGTCATAATGAATCAAAATCATACAAATTGAATAGTAACATCAATATGCTTACATAATGGAAAAAAGTAAGGACACATTGGAACTAATTAAGTAACATGATTGATCTTATAAAGATCTTTTTTTAATTTTATCAACCGAGATATATTATTTGAACATGTAACTTTGTTGACTTACACAAGATCTTTTGTTAATTTAATAAATCGCAATTATTAGTTAAGATAAATCAAATTTCACGACATAAAATTACTTGGTTAAATTAATTAAGATATGAGTACTATCATCAACTTCAGCATCGCTGCTAACAATTAGGCATGATTAATTTAATTAAGAACTTGATAATTTCTACTAATTAGTTAGTTGAATTGACAGTAATTCTTGATTATTTTTTAATCAAGGTGGCTTGATAGCAAGCATCAACTTGCTATATGCGAACGTATTTAAACAAGTATGTTGATTAAATTGATCAAAATTTTGTTTTCTTTAATCATATTTTTTTTTCAGTGCATTGTTTTACAATGGACTTATCAAGCAGTGAAATTGGCCCCATACCTAAATGGTAGTGGATACTACTATAAAACAAGCTATGTTGTCACAATTTAACAATGTATGGTGTTACAAATCTCTTCACGTCGCCCTACACCGGGCCTCTGTAATATCTATCTATCAACGGCGTCTTTCTCTCGTAGTGTAATGGTTCTCCGAATCTGATATGGTGCCGCGTAGAATAGTTTGTTTACGTGTGGACTGTGTGACATAGAGCTTGGATTGTGTACCTCTGCGTAGTAATACTATTATTTTAATGATTGTAGTGAATAATACTTGGCACTGAGACGTGAAATAAGAATTAATTGGTCAGACTGTGTGTAACGCTTAGACAAAGAGAACGCCACGCTTTGTGAATATAATATTGAATTCTAAGTGAGATTTATTTTTGTGCCACCCTGACTCACCTTTTCATACATATCAGAAGTGGGATAAGGGATGATGTCCGGCCCATATAAGGACGGTTTGGGCAAACGCCGCACACATTCTACGTCATCGTCATGGACAGACGGAGAATAAAATGATTTTTTTTCTTTGAAAGAACAAAATACCAACATGAAGTCAACCAAGAGACTGCGTGTTACCCCGACAGAATCGGAAGTGATACCGAAGTTTTGCCCGGATGACAAGACAAGCAACGTAACGGGTTGGTTACACAAAATTGACCAATTGGGAGATGTTTACGGATGGGACAATAAAGATCGACAATTCGTAATGCAAATCCGATTACGAGGTACTGCGCGGGAATGGTACGATGATTTGGAGGATCATAATTTGACCTGGGAAGAATGGAAGCAAGCTTTGCAAACTGCGTTTCCCCGATCTACCGATTATGTAAACAGACTAAGAAATGTTAGCAAGAACGAAGACAGACACCGAAACGATGACCAAATATTATCACGCAAAATTATCTTTACTTAAGAAATGCAACATAGATGGAGAAGCAGCTATTTCCTGTATTATTCGAGGCTTACCGACGGAATTGAGAGCTAATGCCAAGGCTTACCAGTGCGATCAGCCAGAAAGTTTGTACTATGGCTATTTGCCCGTCGTCGTTCTTTTAGGGTTAAAGTTACTCGCGTCCGTAGGTTTACCCTTGAGACCCTACACGTGACCCCTGGGTGGTGCTAAATGAGTGACACTGACTGAGTGGTAGAGCCACGCTGCGTTGCAGCACGCAATGGGCCGGCTCGCCCGGCGTAATACCACCCTCTCACTAATATTCGGCGTGAAATAATGGCACTTGGTGCTGTTGTGTTTCGTCCGACCAGTGAGGGTTCTGGAGGCCCCTCCCTCACCCCCCCTCTTCCCAATTCCTATTCCTTCCTTAAACCTATTCCTTCCTTAAAGGCCGGCAAAGCGCCTGCGATTCCTCTGGTTTTGCGGGTGTCCATGGGCGGCGGTGATTACTCTCCATCAGGTGACCCGCCTGCTCGTTTGCCTCCCTCTTTTATAAAAAAAAAAATAATGGAAAATTACAAGAAAGTTGAATCTAGCGCCTCAACAAGGAAGTACATATGAAGAAGAGGCACAAATGGTGGTGATATCCACAATCCTACAACTGCTACTGCTGGCACGAGTTTCCCACTGGGTTCATCGAGACCGTTATTTCCGAAGATATGCTACGCGTGGCGAAAACCTGGTCACGAAGCCAAGGATTGCAAAAGTACGCCGCAACAACGCTGCGAGGTGTGCCAACGCTACGGGCATGCGACCGCCAGTTACTGGTTTGCTGCGGGTTCATCCCAGAAACAACTAAATAAGGTCAGTAAAGTAATGTCCGTCACTTATAATATATACCAGGATTTGTATAAAAAGATGGTACGAGTAAACCGGTGTGAACTAATGGCTTACATACATACTGGCAGTAAATTAAACATTCTCACTGCACTACAAGATAACCGCTTACAGTTAGAAGTTAATGCATCTACAGTGATTATGAAAGGATTTGGTGGAGCTCACATTCACTCATTAGGTACAACGTTAATTGAAATATGTATTGATAAAACTGTATTGCGAGGTGTAGTCAAAATAACCGACTATGATCTAAGTGAAATAGACTTGATTATTGGTCAAACATTGATTAATCAAAAAAATGTTAGTTTGGATACGACAGCAGACTCTGTAACTATTGTATCTACTTGTGGATTGGAAAACATATTTTCAGATATGCAGTTAAGCGCAATTAATTATAAGACCAAGTACCCAATTTATCTGTCCTCCCTAAGATGAGCTATGGTTATGTAGATGTAAAAGTGGAGTTCCCTTATTACAAAAAAATTGTTGCGCTGTTTACTAAAGTCGTATATTAACAGTTAGGAGGGTCATCATACTATATACCCACAGGTGTAAGTTCAAAGCAAATGTATTTAAAAGTAATAAACGTGGGTGAAGAAACTATTGAGTGGAAAGCAAACAAATTATTGGCCAGAGCAGAATTAATGACTAAAAGTGATACCATCGAAATGCATAAAGTTCAAGCCGTAAATCGAATTTCAGAGACCAAGAAAACTAAAATCACAATAAATGACCTAGATGTTGGTCAACTTGATTTTTCAAATGAGAGTCGATTATTAGATTTGCTTAATAAATTCGTTTACTCTTTCGCTTTCACCACAAAGGAATTAGGATGTACGGATTTATTCCAAATGCATTTAAAAACTACAAACGATCAACCAGTTTGCTTTAAGCCTTACAGGCTGTCATATAAAGAAAAAGAAATCGTGAATGAAAAGGTTCAAGACCTCATCGATGCTGGGATAGTCTGGGAATCTGTATCAGATTATGCTAGTCCTGTAGTGTTAGTAAAAAAGAAAGGTGGTGATTTTCGATTGTGTGTCGATTATCGAGCTTTGAATGCACGAACGATAAAGGACCGCTTCCCGCTACCTCACATCGAAGATCAAATCACACAACTCAGTGGAAAAACATTTTTCACTACTTTAGATCTTGCACAAGGTTATTACCAGGTACCTATGGCTAAGACCTCTGTCAGCAAAACTGCATTTGTGATACCTTCTGGACAGTTTGAATTTATAAAAATGCCTTTTGGCTTTGCCAACGCGCCGGCCGTCTTCTCTCGATTGATACGCATGGCCTTAAAATCTATTGTTAACGATATAGCGCTATATTTAGATGACATAGTGATTCCCTCTGTCACTATCACGTCGGGACTGGAGTTGTTAGAAAAGGTACTGCAACTTTTCACTGATGCAAATTTAAAATTAAATATAAAAAAATGCTCATTCCTGAAAACAAGCGCCAACTATCTTGGTCACGAAATTACCGCTGGGACAATACAACCGGGTCAAGCGAAAATAAACTGTGTCGGTAGATACAAAACACCGAAAAATGTACACGAGATAAGGCAGTTCATTGGCTTAATATCATATTTCAGGAAATTCATACGTGGGTTTGCCGAAATTGCACGACCATTGACAAAATTGACTAAAAAGAATACCCAATGGCAATGGGGCCCTGAACAACAAACGTCATTTGAAACTTTAAAACAAAAACTTATTGAGCGTCCTGTACTAGGTATTTATGACAGAAATGCAGAAACTGAGCTTCATACTGACGCTAGCAAGCTAGGTCTGGGCGGGATACTTTTCCAAAGAGGAGCTGATAGGTGCTTAAAGCCAATTGCCTATTACAGCAGGGTTACAAGTCAAGAAGAGCAGTTTTATCACAGTTATGAACTTGAAACCCTTGCTGTGGTAGATTCATTGAAGCGATTTACAATCTACCAGACTGGTATACACGTTAAAGTGATAACGGATTGTGCGGCACTGCGCACCACTCTCTTAACGAAAGATCTGATTCCTAGTATAGACCGCTGGTGGCTCACCATACAAGATTTTGATTTGGATATAGAGTACCGCCCGGGCGAACGAATGAAGCATGTTGATGCCTTAAGCAGAAATCCCGTAACAAACTCAGTACTTTTAATCGATAATCTGGATTGGCTAATAACCTTACAACTGCAAGATGATAATATTCAAGACATTTTGACTAAAATACGTGGAGGTACGACAAATACGGATATTAAAAACAATTACATGATAAAAAATTATGTTCTATTTAGAAAAACGCTAGCTGGCGAACGCTTTGTGATCCCGAAATCAGCTAAAGGACATAATTTCTTTTGGTACTAAAATAAAAGACAAATTAACTGCAACAATTCATATACTTCCTTGTCCAAGAGACTAAATGCTATCATTTTGTATATTTTTTATTACCTCCGTTAAAGAATACTGTATTTTGATAAGTTTTGTACGTTTCTGAACGAAAGTTCCGGTTTATTAATGTTAACGAACGCAGGGTTATTAAGTAGGTAAGTCTATGAGGTCTATGGTAATGTAGAAACGATATCGTTAACACAAGTTATCTTTTTCGCACTTAAAATATTTTGCAACGATACACACAACTAACATAACGAAAGCGCGGCCGGGAATCGTCTGGCGGCTGACAGTCTGACATCTGTCTACGATGCGTGTTGACATATAAAACGTCAGACAAGCCTCACTTTTTCATTTTAAATAACATTAAGTGTCACAATCCTACTATAAATGTGGTCATTTTCGAGTAGAAATCAATGTTGGTTTTTAATTTATATAAAAAAACGGAGGTCTTTAAATTAATAATGCGGTCATAAATATGTTGATAATAATGTATTCTTCAAGTATTTATACATTGGCGTCAAGTTAAAAGTCTTTGGAATTTAGTGCCAAACTCCATATTAAAAAGAAATATGTCCTTTAGCTTACTTCAGAAATACCACGATCAGATAGGACACCCGGGTTTGAATAGGTGCGAGCAGATTATCAAGGAACAATTCTAGTTTTCAGGCATGACACGTTTTATCCGCAAATATATAAACTCGTGCTTACAATGCGCGTACGGTAAAGGAAATCATGGTAAACAAAACAACAAGGAGAATTACATCCGATTAACAAGGAGCCTATCCCAATGCATACGCTGCATGCTGATCATCTTGGTCCATTTGCCAAGACACGAAAAGGAAACACCCCCTATATACCCTTGTAATAATTGACACATTTACAAAATTTGTTTGCCAAACCAGCGAAGAATTGCAGCTCTATTGAAACAATCCGACTTATCAAAGATGTAATTTATACGTTTGGGATCCCTCATAGAGTTATCACTGATAGGGGTAAAGCGTTCACAAGCAGATACTTCAATTAATTCACAGAAGAAGCTCAATTCAAGCACGTTCTGAATGCTATCGCGAACCCTCGTTCGAATGGCCAAGTAGAACGTGTAAATAGAACACTTATGAATGGACTTAATACAATGTCAGAAAGTGATTGTACGTGGGACGAAAAGCTAATTGGTGTTGTATGGGGCATCAACAATACCCTGAATAACACGACAGGCATATCACCGTTTAAACTTATGTTCGGTCACAATAATTCTCGTTTACCAGCGTATCCAATTTCGGCCCCTGATGATCATGATACCCAGCAAAGCGAATTGCAAGTACGTAGGGCAACTGCCAATGAACGTATTGATCGTAATATGTCATTAATGAAGAACAGATTTGATAATAAACAAAAGAGATGCAATAAGTATGCAGTAGGACAACTTGTCTTATGGAAAGGTGGCACCGCCGCGGATTCTACTGCAAAAGTCGCAAGAAAACTAAGAGATCTCTATACGGGCCCATATAAAGTTAGTTCAGCTGACAATATAAGATTGAATTCTAAGTGAGATTTATTTTTGTGCCCTTTTCTTACAATGGTCATTAAATGGGAGGTAAGAGCTGCGGGAGGGGGGTAAGGGGTGGAAATAACATCTATCCACCCAAGTCAACCTCACCTGCACGTGGTGCCCCCTGCTGACAGACGAACGAGGTAAATGATGACTACTCGCCAAGACGCACTGGCCAGCGTGGCGTTTCAAGGCCAAAAGCCCCTTTATTATGAACAGTGCCAATAAGCCCCGGCCCTCAGTCCCCAGCAGCCCCGCTATTCCTAGTTCTGGCAGCGGCTACGGTTCCGGTGGGGCAGAGGGTGCTAAGAATCGCTGGAAAAGACCCGGCTGCCAAAATCCAACAACCCTGACCTTGGCGTGTTGCAACGCCAGGACGCTGAGAACGGACGAAAGATTTTTGGAATTCCAATGTGAGACGGAATCCATCAAATGGGACCTTATAGGCCTCTCGGAAGTCCGCCGAAAAAGCGAGGAACTTATGACACTTCCAAATGGCCACCTTTTCTTTTTCAGAGGCCACGACGACTCCTCGTATGGAGGCGTAGGATTTATGGTTAATAAAACGATAGTGTCATCTGTCCAAAATATCAAAAGCATCTCACCACGAGTTTGCTTTGTTATCCTTAAGCTAAATGATCGATACTCTCTTAAAATCGTTTAAGTCTATGCCCCCACTTCCGACAAACCGGATGAAGAAGTAGAAGCCTTCTATAAAGATATCGAAAAGACTCTTGCTGATACTCCGTCACAATATACCACTATCATGGGTGACTTCAATGCAAGGGTAGGCCAGCCGCTCACAAAGGAACGCTCCATTGGTGGATTTGGATTGGGATTGCGCAACAAAAGAGGACAAACGCTAGTAAACTTTCTTGAACAAAAGAACATGTACGCAATGAATACTTTCTTTCAAAAGCGTAATTCGCGGAAATGGACATGGGCGAGCCCAGATTTAAAGACCAAAAACGAGGTTGACTACATAGTAAGTTCACACAGGCACGTAGTCACAGATGTCTCAACCCTCGCTCGTTTTAAGGTCGGAAGCGATCACCGTTTAGTAAGAGCGACATATAAGTTCAATTTAAGGAAGGAAATGACCAATATGATATTAAGATCACACCGTCGTTATGAAAAACAAGAAATAGCTATCCTTCAAAATGAATACACTACCGAACTTAGGAATAGATTCGAGGGACTCGAAGAACTAAACTTGGACGTCAATCAGCTGAACTAAGTGTTGTGCAAGACCATATCAGAAACTACTCGAAAACATCTGAGTGGAGTGCGTAAAAAGGAAGGTAAACTAAAGCTTGAAACCTTGGCTCTTATTGAAAAAAGAAGAAAAATGAAACATCATACTGTTCAAGAGCAAAGAGCTCTGGAGAAAATGAATCGACGAATCAGTAAATTAGTTAAAAAGAATCTTCGAACACGTAATACAGAGATAATTTTACATACAATAGAACAATATAGAGGCCCAAAAATCTTTAAAAGGAAAATTAACAAAAGCTCAAACCAAATTTATAAACTAAAATCCGACAATGGTCACATTGTAACGGACCGGAACCAAATATCGTGGAAGACTTTTACGGGGAACTTTACGCATCAAAATCGGCGGAATCGTTATCACTGGATGACCCGAGAGCGCCTCCATTAGAGCACCTGAACCACGAAATTCTACCCGAAATATTATGTAGCGAAGTGTTCTGACTGTTCAAACTTAAAAAACTACCGTCCCATATCTCTCCTTTCACAAATTTATAAACTGTTTGCCAAAATCCTTTGCAACCGCCTCACTCGGCAACTAGACGAATGCCAGCCTATAGAGTAAGCCGGCTTTCGGAGCGGTTTCTCCACGATCGACCACATCCACACCGTGAAGCAGCTATTGGAGAAGAGTTCCGAGTACAACCGGCCCCTATGTTTAGCTTTCGTTGATTACGAAAAAGCATTCGACACTGTCGAACATTGGGCCGTGTTTAACTCTCTTCATCGCTGCCAGATAAACGCACGTTACGTGGCCGTGCTCAAAGAGCTGTATCAAGCGGCAACGATGCAAGTGAAAATGCACGAACCAACCGACCCAATATCAATCAAAAGGGGGGTGCGTCAGGGAGACACTATTTCACCTAAGCTGTTTACGGCTGTCTTAGAAGACGTCGTGAAAACGCTGGAATGGGACCAAAGCGGGATTAACATAAATGGTGTCTACCTGTCGCATCTTAGGTTCGCAGACGATATTGTGTTGTTTGCAGAGTCCCTGGAAGAACTTAAGCATATGCTAAGAGAACTTCACGATGCTTCCTTGGCGGTGGGTTTGAAGATGAACATGTCCAAGACGAAGGTGATGACAAACATCTGTGGTTGCCCGATTCCAACCATTGAGGTCGGAGGAGGGCGGCTGGAGGTGGTGGACCACTACGTCTATCTGGGACATGTATTATCTTTTAACAAGGAGCATATAGACAAAGAAATCTCCAGGAGGATACAGCTCGGATGATGTCTTCCGGTCAAGAAAGATCCCTCAGTGCCTGAAGACCCGTCTCTATAACCAGTGTGTCTTGCCAACTATGACGTACGGTGCCGAGACATGGACGCTCACTAAGGAGACTGTACACCGAGTACGAGTTGCACAACATGCCATGGAACGAGCCATGCTCGGCATCAACCTTCTCGACCGTGTCCGCAATACGGAGATTCGTAGTCGAACTAAAGTCTTCGACGTTGGTGACAGGGCGATCAACCTGAAGTGGAGTTGGGCAGGACACCTAGTAAAACGTGGTGATGGCCGATGGAGCAAAACTTTGACGGAGTGGTGGCCAAAATCTGGCCAAAGAAATCGAGGACGTCCGAGGGCACGCTGGGATGATGACATCGTCAGGGTCACTGGCAGCACCTGGATGAGCACGGCACGGAACAGAAGGGACTGGCATAAATTAAGGGAGGCCTATACCCAGCAGTGAGTGGTTGCGGGCTGATTGATGATGAGGAGCTGCGCCCCTCCTACCACTAGAGGCACAGATGTTTCTAGCATTCAGGTCGCAATGAGCGCTTCGGGGCCAATCGTACAGGTTTCTCTCGATGATGAGGAGGAGGTGGTGGTGATTGACGACAACATTGTCATCTTAATCTGTCACCACTCCCCGCCCGTCGTCGATCTTGTTGTGGCGAGAATTCTCTCCAAACCTGGTTCAGTGTTCGGCGGATAGTTCGGTGAGGCCTTGCCGCATACCAGCCGAACTGATGTTAATTTTAGAAGTTCTCTAGAGAAGGCGGTGAGTATTTTATCGTGTTCTATTTTCTCGATATTAAAAAATGGCAACACGGCAATTTTATCGTCCCATTCGTTCATTATACATTCGAATCTTATATTTTTGTTGTTTCTCTCTCTGTTATTGTTTCTCTCTGTTTTTTAAGCGTGTAGAGTTTTTTTTATGACAAGGTAGAAATTTTAATATTAACCTTATTATTTATTTAATATTATTTTACTATGTCGGTAAAATAACTACCGATAACTACCGACCGCATAAAACCGCACAGCGGACCTGCAAAAAGTAGATTGTTGAGGTTATAATAAAAATATGAAATAGGAAAAGAAAAAACTAAATTCCTGCTAATTACAACAACATAGACGGGAAATCTGTTTGATTTAATCCGTCAGATGTCGTCCCAAATGCTCTCGATAACCATAAAGGCTATTTCTCGGGATTTGCGAAACAACCTCATGAAATCAGATTCTTCTAAATCCATGGGGTTGTTTGGCGCCGGACAATTTTAGTTTCTTCGCGACGTCGTCGTTGCGTCTCTTCTGCAATCAGCAAAAGGTGCTCGAAATCCATTTTTTCACGACCGCCCAAGAAAAGTGTAATATTTAGCAACTTTCCAATGGCGTCGAAGCGTCGATAAATTTATCTACCAACTTTTAGATGCCGATAAATTTATGTACATATCGATATATTTTATCTACAAAAAATGTCTTTTTGGAGTCCCATGCTCAGCTTGTAGACAAAATAGATAAAATTTACCGATTATGTCTACGGGTCGATAAAGGTAGTCCCATGCTGCCGATGTCAATTTGTCGACTTGAACTCTCAAATTGTATCGTCTAATGTCCCTTTATTGGTCGATAATAGATCCCTGCTCGCACTGCAGTTCTTCTTCACTTTCTAGTGGAGCCCTGGGATACCCGGTATCCCAAAATATAGGAAACAACTCGTTGACCTATATGGCCCAGGAAACCTTTTATATGCCATGCGAATGCTTCCCTTTGGTTTTCCTAAAAAAATATATAAACGTTTACGAATTTTCTCTATTGTAAAAATAATAGTAAACATTATAAAAGTAATAGAAAATACAGAAAATTTATTAAAGTAAGCAATTTGTAAATATATTATAATTTTATTTTACATTGAACCTATCTTTCACTTTCCTACATAATTGTCCTTGCACAGATTTACATTACATAACATATTATGTAACAAATACGTCTTCTTTGGCACAAGTCTAAATTCCATTTCGTTAACAACCCTAGCGTTTACACGTTCCGCTCAAGGTCACCGGCGCTCGAGCTCACACGTACACGGAGTGTCACCGCTCACACGTACACGGAGTGTCACCGCTGTGGCCAAGGTCCGACAAAAGTGGGACGCCGTACTCGACTTTTGCGAGACAGTAATGTCTCAAAAGGAGGCGGCGGAAAGGGGCAGGGATGATGATCCTCTGTCTGCACTCAACCGCAAGAGTTGATCTAGGAGGAAAAGGAGGGGTTACGCAGAGCTTCTGCCCCCTTAGGCGAACCGCGGGTGTACAGGCATGGGGAGCTCTACACCCGCGCGTGTGGTTCGCAGATATATGGGAGGGCGTCCTGATATGCTTCAGGTTGCCCTCTGGTGAGGCTAGGCCTCAAGGCGTGTCTGTCTTTGGTGAAGGCCCGCTGAAGCAAACCGCGGTTGAGTCACTTGTTGACTGCCCATGGCACTGAGTCTTTTTGGAGGAAGTTCTGAGCATCCTTAGGTTTTAGTGGGTAGGGCCAAATGGCGAATCCCACATAACGTGGCGCCCCAGTCACGCGGGTATGCCTAAATGCATTTCCTAGGGTAAAAAAAATAAAAAAAATAAAAGTGGAATGACGTGTGGATTGCTTAAACAAAGAAAAGCTTTCCAAGATATTTATCGCAAACTAGACCCAAATGTGCAACTTGTTGACTGCCCATGGCAGAGTCTCTTTGTAGGAAGTTCTGAGCATCCCTAGGTTTTAGTGGGTAGGGCCAAACGACGAATCCCACATAACGTGGCGCCCCAGTCACGCGGGTATGCCTAAATGCATTTCCTAGGGTAAAAAAAAATAAAGTGGAATGACTTGTGGATTGCTTAAACAAAGAAAAGCTTTCCAAGATATTTATCGCAAACTATACCCAAATGTGCAACAAATCATTCGCAAAGATCCGCATAATTTTTAACCACAGCAAATTAAGCACGCTGTTTCTCGCGCGCAAGTAAAAATAATAATAAGGCAAAGGTCAACTGCCAAACAGCCTATAGATATTAAAAATATAATAAACTAAACTTCAATGTTACGATTTAAGGTTAATTTATTGACATAATATATAATTTGGTAAAATTACTCCGTGTTAAGTGAATATTCTATTTTTAAACTACATTACCGCACTAGTGTGCAATAAGCTACATTACGATGGTGAAATCGGTGTAATAAGAGCCACTTTACAAACAAGTGTGTTGAAAAGATAATGATAGCATTTTCAAGTTTTTTTCCAACAAAACTTCAGTCAACACTAAGTCGGGAAGAAACCACCACCAAAGAATACTTTCGTAACAGCAACCGTTCAGGAAGAGAAGGACTCACACCTCCACAGTGACACCGAGCATAAAAATAAAGGGCGTGGCATCTCCTTAGTTCCATGATCTGTAGAAACTTTAAACCACCATACCCATAGCCCTCTAATGCATCAACAAATTAAAAAATTGCTTTACTTATAAGTAATTTCCTTAAACCGGCTTAAAACGGGGTTCATATCCCCGATCTTTTTAAAAGAGAATTCCAACGAAGCTTGCAGTCTCATCCTTAACTTAAAATATCTTAATCAATTCAATCCGTTCCTTAAAACATCAAATCAAAACTTAGGGGAAGTTTCGTCTCATTAGCCTCACAAAAGTATCCCAGATGCTAATTTTGACATTGACATTTCAAATGCCTACTATCATATTCCGATTAGGAAGTAAAGGTTCCTCACCATATCATATAATAGTCAATTTGACATGAATTGTCTACCGCCCCAAACTGCTTTGAAGGTTGCCAACATGAAACTATGAAAGTTCCACAAGATTCAACTAGATGGCGCTGATGTTCTGAACGTTAATCTCACAGTGGGTCAAGCCTGTCGGCTAAAACCCAAATAACCGTTTTTCCCTTCGGGGGAGAAACGGGGATAATAATTAATAAGGCCCTTCGGCCACGCGTCGCATTGCTCACGATTCGAGTATGATACGGGTAGCATACGTGTTGCTCGGAAGTTTCCATCATTAACCTAAAGGCTGAAAATTTGATTTATGTTCATAAAAATACTGGAATGTTTTCAAAAAACAGTGATATTCACAATGTAAACACTAGAAGTAAGAACAAATTAGCAGTACCTTATACTAGGCTCCATAAAATAAATAATTCTTTTTAGGGTCTGTGTGTAAGATTTTACAACAAAGTACCAAATGATATTCAGGAATTAGATCTTAATAAATTTAAAATCAAAATCAAAGAAAAGCTTTATAAAAAAGCTTATTATAAAGTGTCAGATTACACAGAAGACAAAACAGCTTGGATCTGAAATGCTCCAAGCACTCCAACAGCTATTTCTAATTGTCTTTATTTAATTGATACTACATTGTATTGTAATTTTGTATTGCATCATATTTTTTATTTTTTAAATTCATATTTTGTATTGACCTGGTAACGACATACTCTTTTTTTTTGTTTGTAAATGTCGTTGCTTTTGTGCGCTGTGGTTTCTTGCGCCCATTCTTTGCCACAGTTAAAAAATTATATCCTGAATGGGTTAAAAAAGATTTGGACGATTCAAAGTACTTATTAATTGAGTTTATTGAATAAATATATTTTGACTTGACTTGACTTGACTATATTTCCGGCCACGTTCGTACACGCGTCGACGGGACACGCTCTCAGCGCAACGCGTCGGATACCAGTTCTGCGCGACTTGTTGTGCTCGTCGCATGCGACTAGAGTATCATTCGAATGACGTGAAGTAATTATGGCAGAACAAAATGATATATTATTTGTGCTTGAAGTGGAGAAACATGCAAATTTATACAATTTTAAAATATATTTTTTTATCATCCTCTTCTCGTTCCTTCGCACCCACAAATGATCAACAATTTAGATTTTTTTCAATATATGGATGTCTTTTTCAATTTGTAATATGGATGTATCCAAAACTTTCTTTTTTTGTTTTATGGCCTTTTTATAAGCAATATAAAGTAATAAAATTTCTTCTTCTGAATCAGACATCCTAAACGGTAGGAAAGTCGCGGACATCTAGGTCGACGCGTGTACGAGTATTGGTCGAGAACAAGTAGCATACACAAAGTAGTGTCAGTCGCGTATGAAACGAGTCCAAGACGAGTCGACGCGTGGACAAAGGGCCTAAATGTCTCTTTCCTATGTATAGCATTCGTTAAAGACAAAAAGTGGTGGAACTGGCTCTTGAGGTTTTTGTTTCCATGTAAATATCCTTGTAAAACGTTTCCTTTAAATTGTACTTAAAAAAGAGAAAAGACGGATTCAGTTTTTAATACTGTTCCTTAAAGTAAGGGCACTACAGGCGAGGATTTGGAACGACCAAGTCCGAAGTCACGAAATGGGGCACTGAAATGGCTTTATCTTAAAGTATTCGTATAAGCTGCGTATTACGATAACTATGAAGTTACGAAGTGCAGAGATCCGCTTAGGTACAAAAAGTAAGGTCAGCCACCGAATGTGATCAGGCTTACTTTAATTTGTAATAATTTTATGTAAGTATGTAGTAGGTAATGTGAATTTGTCTCAAATACAATTCAAAAAAGATAAGATGTACATTTTCAACACTTTGGTACATGAATATTAAGCATAATTTGTACAATATATATAAAATCATACAAGTTAATTAAACTCGCTCGACTTGAGTAAAAATGCGTATATCACATTCGGGCGGCTAAGTATACGTTCGGTACGACCACGGCCTCCTACCAGAACTGCCACGTCCAATGTGTAAAAGCATACACCTAAACATGACTGTACTTTAGATTCGTAAAGTTATTTTTAGCGTTTCCTCTACGCACAAGTATTTGAGCGGTTTCAGACCAGCGTTTTTCGGCGTGTATTAACTGATTATTTGAAAGCGTAGGCGCGTATACCTTTTGTCACACGCCCAACTTGACTTGACCACAGCTTGACTGTGACATTATAAGCGCCTGTACGCCCATTCTGTCATTGAGACGCAAAAAGTGGCGTGTAGGCGCGTAAGTCAACCCTAGTCTAAAACCGCTGAAAACCGAACCTTACGAATTGAATGCGAAACAATGTCGAAAACCTCGTCGTTGGTATGATAGCTGGTCACGTGACAGTCCGTTGGGTGCGCTGCGTCCGCGGCGTGCGTGTGTTGGTACTGGCGCTGGCGATGAGCGGCGGCGGCGGGGGCGGGCACTTGTGTCAGAGCAGCGCGGCGCCCGCCTCGGCGCGCGAGTGAGGTAACGCGGGCCCGATGCGCCACGCGTCCGCGCGCGGGTCGTACACCTAACGGGGGAATTTATTTTATTATTGTCGCATGTCTCGCATGTTGCCTGCATATATATATATAGCTTCTTTAAAAAGAGGTCGGAAGAGAGCGGTGCTTGTAAGCTTATATACATTCAATCTCGGTAAGATGAATGCGGTTACCAAAATTTGACGTTTTTAAAGTTCAAAAATAACTTCCTATAAAGTTTAGAATGAATCAAAACATTTTGTTACGGGATCGGTCTAAAGAAACTTTATTACTCATAAAGAACAAAGTTCACTTATAATGAGCTTAAATAACATAAAATGTTTGAAATTTCAAACATACGTAATTATAATATTGTCCAGCACATCACACTGTATTTACATAACATTATGAAACTTTTTCGTAGATGTACTTTTTCAATTTTGATTTAAAAAGGCCAGATGTGTTGCACTCCTTAATGTCGTTTGGTAGATTATTGTACATTTGTGCTCCTTCAAACATGATGTTATATTTACTGTGGTTAATTCTTGGAGTTATTAAACTAATTTTATTTGCGTTTCTTAATTGATGTTTAAAAGTGCGTTTTGAAAAAGATAGGTCCGTGTGTATTTTGTTTGTTAGTATCTTTCTAATCAGAATACATGTTGTGTATGTGTAGGTTTGTTTAAGGTTAAGTAGTTTAATTTTTCGAACAGTAATTTTGTGTCCATTAAACGATTATATTTAAATGAAATGAAATGTATTTATTTGTATTTGAATAAGGTTACATAAATTAATATTTACATAATTAAATATTTACGTAAATAGAGTTTTGATAATTTATTTTTGTGAAATTTGAAAATTTTTAAGATTATATTCAGCCGCACATCCCCACACCTCAACAAGGAGATAACATGTGTATTCAAATTAATATTGAATAAATAGGTACATTTCGACTTTGACTGTGCACTCACCTCCACGCTGGCGAGCGTGGTGCGCGCGCGATAAAAAGCACGCTCGCCGCCGCTCTCGCTGTCGCCGCCCGCCACCACGAGCGCGCCCTCCGCCGCGCTCGCCACGCAGCCCGCGCGCCCCTCCCTCATGTTGGCCACCTCCACCCACGAGTCCTGACCACATTCGAGACGTCATTTTTAACCATCTTACGACAACATCATCATCATCATCATCAGCCTAATAAACGTCCCACTGATAGGCACACGCCTTCCACGTGGACAATAGCGCGTGGGGATATTGGGCCATAACCCACCACGCTGGCCCAATGCAGGTTGGTGGGTTTTAATTACTGCCATCTTACGACAACAACCGGAACCAACGGTTTTACGTGCCTTCCGAAGCACGGAGGAGCTCAAGATGTATTTTTTTAATTGGTCACCCATTAGGCGACCCGGCGTTGCGTAAGTTGCTTAGCGGGCAAGATTGCAAGCCGAACGCGCTAGCCGCTGCGCCATCGAGCTTCTCATTCGCTTTATATAAGTTTCAAACGAATCTTAGATTAAAACAAAAAGAGTAAGGTAAGCAGCGCGCCCTCCGCCGCGCAGCCCGCTGAGATAAGCTGACTTATTCTACTCAGGGAAGTTCCACCTACTTTGTAGGTCGACTCAATTGGAGTTTTCTTTTTCAAAGATGATAAATACATATAATCACGACTTCTATCTCCGAAGGGTTAGTCAGAGACTAGGCAATGCGGATCGCAAAAGCAGTCCTCTGCCCACTTTTCCCCAAATAGAGACTGCACATGTGCTCAGTGTGACAGGTAGTGAGCCCATCGCCGCTCTATGCTGTTGGATGTATGTGCAGTCTTTAGTCCGTAATCGCCTTTTACGACACCCAAGAGAAGAGAGGGGGTGGTAGTATTATTTCACCGCTACGCATAAAACTTAACTTACTATTAACGAATAAAAGGGTCTTACTTTGGATAGCAGGTAGTGATGTCATTTATATGAATATAAGGAAGAGTACAGGTCTAATATATGATCCCTGGGGCATTTCAGATAAAGCATAATAGGGCAGGTACTCGTAACCGTTAACTGAAACCATCTGGAGGCTCTTTGCTTAGTACGACTCGAACCAATGTAAAAGTGCGATCCATTTATGCCAAAGTGATCCAACTTTTTCAATAGTAAGTACAAAGTGACAGATTTTATCGAAAGCACTACCAAAGTCTGTGTAAATAAAATCAATTTCCATATATCAAGACATAAATCATTCTCACATATCTTACGTTGTCAAAGTTGTATCTCTCGACGGACGGTGCGGTTGGGCGCGTTCCCCCCTACCACGTACGATCACGCTAAACGACTGCCTCAGCAGTGCGCGCGCGAGTGTGTGTGTGTGTGTGGTGGTGAGACCGTACCGCACTTACACTGTCAAAGTTGTATCTCTCGACTGAGTCACAGTATAAATATAAGCTAAAGCAGTACGGAAACTAGGCATTTTTGTAGTTTTATATACCTACGCGCCAATTGAGCGTTAGGGTTGTCCTCTTGTTTTTGTAAAATTAAAAAAGTTTTTGTTTAGTTAGCGCTGTATCTCAGCTAGTTAGAGCTTTTTTTGAGATAACTAGCAAAGCATTAGGGTTGTCACTTTTAAAAGGTATTTTTTTTATTATTTATCAAAACGTTTATTTGGGTTCTATAATAATCAAACAATCCAATGAATTGACTAGTATCCAAACAAAATTCTGTAATTAAAAAATCTTCAACATTTTAAGAAGTCTTTATTCTTCGTTAGTTATTATAAATAACTCACTGAAAAATACTTTCGCCTTCTACGACACGTTTGAAAAGCTTTATTATTATTTAGTTTTATACACTTAGTGTAAAAAATTCTCATTGTAATGAATAGCTTTTTAAATAAATTATGGGAACACATGGACACGGCACTATAAAATTGATTTGTCTACTTCTTTGTAAATTAAATTAATACAGCTACTCATTTAATTAAATAATACAGCCGAGTTCAAGCAGCCGTAAACTACGCAATACACTCGCGGCATTTTTAAAAATCGCGCGGACAGCGCACGCAATACAATAATACACAACAGTGACCACTCGTCTCGACGCGGCACGCGCTATTGAGAGCACTGCGATGTCCGCTTAGGGGCCTTGTTAAGACGTGCGTCAGGAGTGCGTTCCGTCGTTCTGGGTGTAGTTGTTTGGTTAAAGTTTAACTCGTTTGAGTTGCAACTGAGCCACGGAACGATCGAGTTGTTTTTATAACCTCTTCTCTTCAGAAGGAAGTAGGAATACTTCTATTCCTGTCCAAAACGAGAGAAAATTCTTCTTTTGTCTACATTTTTTCCACTTTTATACAATATTTAAACCTAATTATTACAAAGTAAAATAATACGAAACAAACAGGCCGAATTTTTCGAGACGTTTTGACATAAATTGCAAAATTTGACACTCTAACAATGATATAAACGTCAAATAGCTGTCAGAGTGAAAAACAACCATCCGATTTGATGGTTGTCCGGTTGCTGCGCTCTGAGCCACGGAACGGATGAAACTACGCTCTGACAGCCGTCAGAGTAAAATTTCACCAAGCCACGGAACGGGTAGAGCGCGCGCCGGAGTGCGCTCGAGTGCACTCGAGTGAAGCCACGGAACGCATCCCTGTGGGCGTGCGTCGTTTCGAGCGTTTGCACGTAGCTTCCTTACTGCTTTAGCTTATATTTATACTGAGGTGAGCACGGTGCGGTAGTACGCGTTCCCGATTATCACAAAGAGGTAGTAGTCCAGAGCGACGGCGATGGTGGTGAGACACTAACGATATCAAAGTTGTATTTCTCCACTGAGATGAGCACGGTGCGCTTGGGCGCTTACCCGCCTATTACGTACAGGCGGTTGCTCAGCACGACGGCGGCGGCCTAGCTACGCGAGCGTGTGTTGTGGTGAGACCGTACAGCACTTACTTTGCCAATGTTGTATCGACGGAGTTGAGCACGGTGCGGTAGAGCGCGTTCCTCCTACCACGTACGACCACGCTAAACGACTGCCTCAATCGTCTAGCACGACGACGGCAGAGTGACTGCGCGCACGCGTGTTTGTGTGTGGTGATGAGACCGTACAGTTGACTTACATTGTCAAAGTTGTATCTTTCCACCGAGGTGAGCACGGCTTGGTTAGGCGCGTTCCTGCCTACCATGTAGAGGTAGTTGTCTAGCACGACGGCGGCCTGTCTTCGCGCACGTTAAGTGTGTATGTAATCGTCTAGCACGGTGGCGGCCAGGCTGTGCGTGTGTATGTGTATGGTGATAAGACCGTACAGTTGACTTACATTGTCAAAGTTGTATATTTCCACTGAGGTGAGCACGGTGCGATTCAGCGTGTTCTCGCCTATCACGTAGAGGCAGTTGTCCAGCACGACGGCGGCCTGACTTCGCGCGCGTTGAGTGTATATGTAATCGTCTAGCACGGTGGCGTCCATGCTGAGTGTGTGTATGGTGATGAGACCGTACAGTTGACTTACATTGTCAAAGTTGTATCTTTCTACTGAGGTGAGCACGGTGCGATTCGGCGCGTTCCCCCCTATCACGTAAAGGCAGTTATCCATCACGACGGCGGCGGCTTGGCTGCGCGCGTGCCGCATCGGCGAGAGGGCGTGCCACTTGCGCGACGCGGGGTGGTAGCAGAGGAGGTCGCGAGTGTGCCGCCACGTGTGAGTGCAACCGCCCACCACGTAGATCAGCCCTGGACAATCATCATCATCACCATAATTGTGGCGTGTACGACCAGTGGAAGCCAGATTCCACAGTAATTTATATTTTTAAAAAACCAAAAATAAGAAAACTGTTTAGGGACAAGTACAGAACTATAAAAATGGTAAATATAAGGTGACTGCTAGAAACCGCAAAAAACTTCTAGGGCTGGTCAGGTCAAGTGTTTTAAACATGACAAAAATGACAAAAAAGAAATTCGTGTTTTTTTATTTTTAATGAAATAATTCAGTTTGTATATTTTAATTAGATGGTCTTTGAGTATCTAATTTATTTTAAACCAATAACATAAGAAAAATAAAATTAAAAACAATTAAAAATAACGATTATTTACAACGCGCGGGCAACGAACGGCTGGCCGGCCGACTGTTGACCCGTAAGCGTTGTCAGCTGGGCGATAAGTACCTACGTTAGTCTGCAATCACGAGACCCCATTGGTTTTCCTTTAATTGAAATGTGCGTAAGTATAAGGTGCAGTTAAGTCCAACGCCACTTTTTAACTGTAATTATGATAAGTGTTATGATGTATGAACGTAATTTCAATTCAATCCTAGTAAATATCTATCACACCACACATTATGAGAAGTTACAATTATCTTTCCTTACAAATGAAAGATCAATGGGTAGTTGGGTAGTTATCTAATATCGCGTCCGCACGCTAAGCACTTGCCGCTAACTCCAAACCAAATGACCAGTAGAGCAAGCACGAACTTTTAAAGTATTCGTAACGTAAACATATCGAGTCCACGATACGAAAACGAAGTACAACGCTAGTCCTAAGCACGAAGAGTTCCGTTATCGTATCGCGAGCTCGATGCGACGGCGAAGGTGACGTCATCCTAACGTAAGCAGAGATGTGCCCAGTGAATGAACAATCGCAGAATATTGAACGATTGGTTACGTTCAAAAATTAGATGAAGTGGTTTTTAAAAAGCTACACAAGAATTTTATGTGAATATTAGAGTCAAATGCAATATAATAATTAGGAATGTTTATTTTAATTGTTATTATTGTATAAATACTATTACAAATTAATAATTACTATTTATATTCATACAATTTTAATGAAATATTTTGATTGATTTCTGAACGACATCACATAGAATGGGCGATTTTCCGAGATCAAAAAAAAAAGAAATTGGTTCGTAAATGACTTCATAGATGGCGCTTAGCATAGATTAGTATGGCGTTTAGTAAAAGGCGGGTCCATGAAGAACACGTGTATGGCTACGTAATATTTATTCCATTCCAAAATAGAAATAGGACCTGGAGATCCTGAATAAAAATTTGTAAGTACTATTTTTTTATTTTTTTGATAGACAAGCAAAATTGTAGAATTTATTACAGCCCTTAGGTAGGAACGGGTCGGCTTTCATAAAACGCCATCTATCGAGTATTTTTGAACTAATTTTTATTTTTTAATTAGGGCAGTCAGAAAATCGCCCATTGCTGTCGCGGCAAAGCCAACTTTGTTTACTTTAATAACAGCACTTCACAAACAATCTTTAAGGTGAATAATTTAGTGTTACGTCTGATTGATCAAAATGAGGACAAGCCATGCACAATACGCAATGATGATAGAGTTTATGGAAAGGTAAGCATACTTACTTTGTTGTTTGACGTGTTTGCGAGTTAATGTATGATTGTTTACATATGTTCGATGGATAAGCTGTGTGATTATTATTTTATTTATAGAAATGGAGTTTATCTGAACCCTCTGGAAGCCTGCGAGGTCGCCATTTCATACAAATGAAATGGAAGGAGCTTACGCTAAAATAAATACCTAGCAATGTGACAGGACACTAGCACTCGGCGGGAAAAAAAATGTAGCAAATTAGTTTCAAGTTAGTACTTTCTATAACTTCATAAGTGCTCGACCTAACACTAACTCATTACAAATCAAAATTATGGATCTATAGCAACATTATTTTTTATTTATTTAATATTATTATTAATTTTTTTATATAGGTACTTACTACTACCTACATAAATAGTATTTGGTTTTGTATAAATGTTGAAGGTTTTGTGGTTTAAATAGTAGCACGTACAAGAAGTGGTTCAAATTCATAGGGCTGCTTTTGGCACCGGTGGAAGTCCAGCACTTAAATTATCTTTCACTGACCTAGAGAACAGGGTCATGCGTACATACTGGAGTACAAGCTGCTACCGGGATGGTGGTTGTGCATGGAAGCTGGTTCCACTGCTTATCATTTCACATTAACAACATATTAATACATACACACTATATTGTGCAGTATACCTATACGTATCCAATGGCGGCCTTATTTCTAAGTTTTTCACCGACAAATTCTCCGTGTAGAAACATTCGTAAGTTCACGCTAGCCAGCCTTCGTCATCCACGATACCTTATGTCAAAACTAAGTTCGTGCTCGCAAATTTTCATATCAAGTAACGTTGGTGTTACGATACGAAGGCGATACGCTTACGATACTTTAGCATTCGTGCTTCCAAATTTAGTTAATTTAACGTCCGGTAGGGGCGCTGCTCAATTCTCATACAAATTGTTGACGATGACGATACGAACACTTTTTCGCAAATTGTTCGTGCTTGCCCTACAGATGACCTTTCATATCCTCGACAACTAAATAGCCTAAAGCATTGTGATAAATTACCTATGTTATGTTGTTGTTATTCAAGCGGTTATTTTACTATTCAGTCTTACTTATTTATTTACACTAAATTAAGTCAAACTAATGTCTCGCATTAAAGGCAACGTTAATACCTAAAAAGCTGCATAATTAATAGGTGTCGGTAGGTACTTACTTACATGGTGTTAAATAGCATTCCAGTTTATTACATCAGCGAACAGGAAAGGTGATAAGCTTCCCATCACACATCACAGGCTTTGGACTGTCAAACTAATGTAATATTACATAAAAATTAAACCTTCGACAAAATAACGTAAATAAAATAAAATTTATTAAAGGACGAACTAAAATAACTCTTGTGATCGGCACATTATTATTACACTTATTTAACGTGTTTAAAAGAACACCACCTGTTCTACCTACAAGTCTAATACGACTTAACACCCATTTGTTACACAAAACATTAATTTGTTACTGAACTGATTACTTTATTCACGGTAGCCTATTCATAATAATTCTAATCCTTTACTAACTTACTCATACTAGTTATTAGTTTAATCGCCCACACACAAATGCACCTCACATACACACTACACACCAAAACTTTCCCGAGGAAACTGCACACACCTGCTGCGCTGCGCTGCGCATGAGACTCAAGTGAGTTCAGTGACTCGACTCAGCACAGCAGTGCCACAGTGCGATTCTCTAAGTTAAAGCCGTAAAGTTGGTAGCACCGCCTGCCGCAGCGATAAGAATTTACTCTGTCTCTTTCATATTCATAGAATTGGAAAGAGACAGCAGATCACAGCCATGCGCACAGCGTCTACGTGTCGTTCGCTCGCATCTCGGATTTTTTCGGCAGTCAACTTATGCATTCTGTCTGGTGCATTCGCGTCGCGTGTGCGTAAAAATGCCTAAAGCACGCCGAATTAGTGTAATAATAATTATGTGCCGATCACAAAAGTTGTTCTAGTTTATCCTTTAATAAATTTTAATTTATTTACGAAATTTTAGCACAGGTTTTCACTTTTATTTAATCATTATTACATTAGTTTGACAGTGGGAAGCTTATCACCTTTCCTGTGCGCTAATGTAATAAACTGGAATGCTCTATAACACCATGTAAGTACCTGCCTACCTATTAATTACGCAGCAGTTTAGGTATCAACGTTGCCTTTAATGCGATACATTAGTTTAACTTAATTTAGTGTAAGTAGGCAAGACTGAATAGTGAAATAACGCTTGACTAACAACAACACAAAATAGGCAATACATACTTATTTTAGTTTAGTTGTCGAAGACATGAAAGGTCATCGTTCGGTCGTTGGTCGTACCTTAGATAACTACCTACATTTGATCTTTTATTTGTAAGGAAAAGTAGCTCTCATAATGTGAGATAGATTTTTTTTTGTAAGACGTAGGGTAGGATTGAATTGAAATTACGCGCATACATAACACTTATCATAATTACAGCTAAAATGTGGCCATAACTTGATGCAATTGATAGTCGTTGGACTTAACTGCACCTTATACCTACGCACATTTCAATTAAAGGAAAATAAATGGGGTCTCATGATTGTAGACTAACGTAGGTACTTAACGCCCAGCTGACGATGCGGACGTGTCAACCGACGGCCGGCCGGCAGTTCGTTGAACTTCGTTGCCCGCGCGTTGTAAATAATCGTTATTTTTAATTGCTTTTCATTTTATTTTTCTTATGTTATTGCTTTAAAATAAATAAGATACTCAAAGACAATCTAATTAAAATTTACAGAATGAATTATTTAATAAAAAATTTAAAAAAACACGACTTTCATTTTTGTCATTTTTGTCATGCTTAAAGCACTTGACCTGACCAGCCCTACAAGTTTTTTTGCGGTTTCTAGCAGTCACCTTATAGAAAAAAGATGTAATTCACAATAAATAATTTTATGTCACTCGTATCAAAACAATAATAACTTAGATTAAAATAAAAAGGGAAGATACGGCATCTTATCTTATCTTATCTTAGTGGGGCCTGCAGAGGTCTCCCTCTCGCAGCAGCACGTCGACCCATTGGGATCTTTTGTGCAACCCCGTCCTATCACTCTGTCCTATCTTTCCTCAGTGAAAACGACTGCCATAAGTTTGGCAATGTCTCTGAGGGCGAAGAGCCTAAAATCTTATGGTTTGGGGTAGGCCAATCCCAGGAGACTCATTCTTTTCCTAGCAAGGGAGTCACAGTCACACAGTAAGTGTTGCATGGACTCCGTTTTTTCCCCACATGCCCTGCACAAGCTGTCTGTTACTAGTTGTATTCTATAGAGCATTTGTTTTGTGGCATAGTGCCCGGTCAGGGCTCCGATGAGTGTTCGTGCCTGCCTTTTGCTACCTCCGCATATGATTTTACTCCGTCCTACAGCGTCTCCACCTATGAAGGATTTTGAGTGTTTCATGCCGGGTAGCTTTTCCCATTCGGTTTTATACCAGTATTGGATGTGGTCCTTAAAGGCCTTGTTGATAGTGTTCAGTGCCAGTGCAACAAACGGCTTAGGACTAATAAATGGGGTCTCTGAGCCCTCCCCGGCAAGTGCATCGGCCATCTCATTGCCATGAATTCCCATGTGGCCTGGTACCCAGATCAATCTCACCCTGTTGTGTCCACCTAGCTTGTTTAAAGCTTTTGTGGTTTAAAGTACAAGGTTAGAGTCGATCCGAGACGATATAAATGACTGTGCTGCTTGGCTGTCACTCAGTCCATCTTATCTAAGTCTGTCGCCATAACAACGATGTTTATAGCATTGTTGTGTTCCGGCAGTTTGAGATAAGATAGCCAGTTCCTCAGTGGTTGAGGATTCCGGGTGAAGCGCGCTTTCACCTTCGGCCTTATCGTCACTTACCATCAGGTGAGATGAAGGCAAAGCGCTTACACGTTGCCAATAAAAATAAAAAAAGTCAGGATGAATATGTTTCGCTTTCTGGGGGCGAGTTCTAAATTCTTTTTTGCGCATAGGAGAATTGCAAAGGTTTCGGTCTGGTATACGGTTGCGAATTTTCACATGCTTTGACTATGTCCGAAGTCATTGCTAAAGATACCTGCTCCAGTACCCGACTCCATTTTGGATCCATCGGTGTACCAGATTAGGCTGTTCTTTTCTGGAGACGGTGGTCCTTGTTTCAATTCATCCCTAGTTGGGACATATATACTGAATTTCTAATCGAACATGTACTGGGGGGATATTTAGTAACACCCCATTTCCATGATCCTATCAAGGGAATGATTAGTCTATGTAGCGCTTTCTTTGCCTCTGTTTCTATGACACTGTGGAGGGGTGGAAGGTCCGTAAGGACCTCCAGAGCTGCCGTCGGTGTGGTTCTGAATGCCCAGTAATCGCCATGCATGCTGTGCTCTAAAGTTTGCTTAAAGCATTCTTACAGATTTTCAGCCTGGTTCTGGGCCACCAGACGATGCTGCCATATGTAAGGATCGGCTGCACCATCATCATGTAGATCTACCTAATGATTTTGGGGTTAAGCCCCCACGTTTTGCCATAAGTGGACTGACACATACCAAAGACCCTATAGGCCTTGGTAACGGTCGTGTCCATGTGCTGTTTCCAGGTAAGTTCTTTATCCAGTGTTATGCTTAGATATTTCACGTCTCTGGACCAGGGAAGCTGGGTGCCGTAAAGTTTTAGGCTTCCCAGTTTCGTGAGGTTTTTCATCCTCATGAAGGAGATAGCGGTTGTTTTCTCCGGGTTTACGGATAGATGATTACACCAATCCTCCAGCAAACATAGGGCACGTTGCATTAGCTCCGATACCGTGGAGGGAAACTTTCCACTGACTGTGATGACCAGGTCATCCGCATAACCAACCGTATATAGTGGTCCTTGGTTCAGTTTTGCTATGATTGAATCAACCACAAGGCTCCATAGCAGAGGAGAGAGGTCCCCCCCTTGCAGGCATCCTCTAGTTGTTTGAGCGAGTAAACTGTCCCCAAGCAGTTCTGAGTAGATTACTCTGCCCTTTAAAATGCATTCAATCCATTTGCAGATCGGTTGTGGCAGGCCATGATCTCTGACTGCCACATTGATGGAGTCAAAGGTTGTGCGATCAAATGCACCTTCAATGTCTACGAATGTGCAGACGCAGATCTCTTTGTTCTACAGGGCTGATTTCGCTCGGCTCACCACATGGTGGAGAGCGGTTTCTGTTGAATTCCCTGGCTGGTACGCGCATTGAAGTCCGTGAAATGGGAATTTTTTTAACGGTCCCGCTCGGATGAATTTGTCTACCATCTTTTCCAAGGTTCCAAGAAGAAAAGATTGGAGACTTATTGGCCTAAAAGCTTTGGGTTCTTCATAATCTGGTTTACCCGGTTTTGGTATGTATATTACCTTAACACGTCTCCATGTTCTGGGTATATATCCAAATGCAATGCAGGCTTTATACAATCTGCAGAGATGGGGTCCCAGAATGGAAGCGCCCTGTTGTAGTAGGATGGGGTAAATATTGTCAGGTCCAGGTACTTTAAATGGTTGAAAGCTCCCAAGTGCCCATTTAACCTTAGATTCATCCACCACCTTTTTAGCTATTATCCAATCATACTTGAAAGTCTTAACTTGCTGCTCCTTTCAGCTGATTGGATCATGTTCGTCTTGTATGATGCTTGATCTAGGGAAGTGGGTGTCAAACATGACCTTTAGTGTATTCTCACTATTTTCTGTTTGAGTTCCATTTGCCCTCATTACTGTAGACAGTGGAATCGCCTTTGTTGTAGAGATTGCCTTGGTTAGTCTCATTGCTTCAGGAACAGACTGATCTGTTCACAAGATACGGCATGCTCCCACTTGTAGTCAATCAAAATATAGTCCTACTCAACGACATATGCAAACACTCACACACGCACACCTATAACGTATAAATCGAGCGAGCGAGACAGAGCGGTACATTTCAACGTCAGCGCGAGGGAGTCAGCGAGTAGCACGTTGACGACTCGGTCGCTTCGCAACGCAACAGACGAGCACGTACAAGTTATAGGTACGACCGATTCAGACGCCACTGCGGAGTAGCGTCTTTCTCTTTTTTACACAGCAGAATATCCGCAATAGTGCGATGTAGCCTGTTCGTTCAGCAAATTGCGAATGAAGTCAAATTGTGCCTTTAGGCGTAATTTTGGCGGCTCACTCATGAGACGCTAGTGCCGTATCTTCCATTTTTGTTGTAGTCTTAGAATATTAATAATGATGTTGCATAGCAGCGTCATCACATCAAATTATTTATTTTTAGAAGATGTTTCATTATGAGAAATAGTTTCGAATTCCGTAAAAGGAGATTATGAAATACATACCATAAAAAATATAGAAAAGCAAAGCAATTTGCAACAACGTTACATCATCATCAGCCTATAAACGTCCCACTGCTGGGCACAGGCCTCCCACGTGAACAACAGCACGTGGGGATATTGGACCATAGCCCACCACGCTGGCCCAATGCGGGTTGGTGGGTTTTAATGACTACCATCTTACGACAGCAACCGGGACCAACGGCTTAACGTGCCTTCCGAAGCACGGAGGAGCTCGAGATGTTTTTAATTTGGTCACCCATCCAGCGACCCGGCATTGCAATAATTGCTTAGCTAACCGCTGCGCCATCGAGCTCCTCAACAAGTCCTGGACAATGACACTGGCGATTTAAACTTCTTGGAGATGGTAAGGTCAAGCCGGGTACAGATTATTTGCAACACATACATATATTCAGGACTTATTATCCCTGAAGGGTTAGTCAGAGACCATAGGCAATGACCGCAAAAGCAGTCCACTGCCACAGTCCACTTTTCACCAAATAGCGACTGCACATGTGCTCAGCGTGACAGGTGATGAGTCCATCGCCGCTCTATGCTGTTGGATGTATGTTCAGTGTTTAATCCGTTAGTCGCCTTTCACGACACCCAAGGGAAGAGAGAGGGTGGTAGTGGTAGTATTCTTTCACCGCTACGCGTCACGGTTAACAGGACAGCACATTTTATTAAAATATTCTTCTTTTTTAAGTGCTTTTAAATCGGCCAACGAGAATGGCGATTTAAACTTCTTGCAGGTGTTAAGTTAAAGCTGGCTTTAATGCAACATTTTCTAAAATGTACTTTTTAATGTGTCTGCGAACACCAGTTCGCGCCCACAAACCGCCTGTGGTTTAGTGTCTAAGATTAGACCTAGTGGTCCCGGGTTTGATTCCCAGCGAGGGGCATATCTTTGTGTACTTCGTTATTTTGACATGAGAATTAAATCCCTCCTCGCCGGACCTCAAGATTTCGAGCCGAGCGCTTAACCATGCGACTATAGCGAACACCATATTTTGAACTTTATTTCCTGAACATAAAGTCGAAAACCAATGAAATTTTTTAACATGCTCTGCCTGGCCAAGGGTTAACCACCCATTGACGCGTTAAAAAACGTAAACGAACATATAATAAAACAACACACAAAAAAAAACAATATCTCGTTACCTTCGAAGTTAACGACGCCCATCCCGAACCTCGGCTCCGGCATTCGACCCGTGAGCGTCCACTCATCGTTGATAGGGTCATACACCTCAACAGAAGCGCCCATGTCGGAGCCTACCCACCCGCCGAACGCGTACAGGTGGCCACGCCAGGCCGTCAGACCGAACTCGCAGCGGGCCTCCTTCATCGGTGATATGTTTGACCATTTGTCCATCTGCAGTGAAAGAGAATAATCCGGCTTTAAATACATAATCATCATTATCATTACATATTATAAAGTTAAGTCGCCATTTTCCTCTGTCTGTGGCACCGCACTATTCTTCTAAACCACGCAATGGATTTTTATGCGGTTTTCACTAAAAGATAGAGCGTTAACTGAGGATGGCTTTTGTTTATATTTTGTATTTTTTTTTAAATGGCTGATATATATATATGACGGTTTTCTAAGTTAGCGTGGACGAAGGCGCGGGCGGGCCGCTGCATCTTTATATAATAATAGTAGTCAGCTATGTGGAATAGAGGCTCACAAAGCGATCACAAAGCGACCCCTCTCTTCCCTTGAGTGTCGTAAAAGGCGACAAACGGCGACTGCACATACATTTAACTGCACAGAGCAGCGATGTAACACCACCTATCACGCTGAGCACATGTGCAGTTGTAATTTGATAAAACGTGGACAATGGCAGTGAATTGCTTCTGGGGTCCGCATTGCTTAGTCTCTGACTTACCCTTTGTGCATATAGTCGTGAATCTATGTAAGTAGGTATATACCGTAGAACGGGGCTATTTGGTTAAAAAGTAGGGAGAAAATTTAAATATTTATTTTTCCTTTGATTTTTAACAGACAAAGAAGTATGTGTTGCTTAATATAAATATAACTCTATAAAAATACAAAAATAAAAACATAGAATGAACAAACAGTATGGTTTATTTTATAAAAGAAGGTGCCTTTCCAAATTTGGTATGAATAAAAAGTGACATAGAAAATTTTTGTTATTCCAATATAAACACGGCGATATTTGGTGACAAACATTAAAAAAAATACAAATAATGCAAAAGTCAACACCAAATAATTAAAAAATTTACATAAAAACTAATTTCGAACAAAAAAAAAGAGCAACCCCATGTCGTGGATTTGGAGTTCAGGTCCCCTATGCATGACCAAGACCTGGGTCAGCGCCAAGCGTCTTACGTCCACGCACAGGTCCCGGAGAAAAACCTTCAGGTCTGATAACCTCCCGTTTGGGGAGAAATATACCCCTACGAGGGCTATTTCCCCCAGGCGCACGCCACAAATCCCGAACCCCTCTCATTAATTTTAAAAGGGGAGGGGAGTGGACAGCGCCCGTAGAGGTTCCAATGGCCACTGTATTGGTCGTGTCCACAGCCCAATTTGGGCTGGATGACACAGCGGCAACCACAGCGTGCAAACCCCACTCAAATGCCCTGGCGCCCTTGAAGTAGCCCTTGTCCAAGGAGCCACTTTTGCTTTCATTACTGGGGGGGGGGAGCAGTTTCTTGCCCCCATGATATGCCCAGAGGGCAATTTAGCAGCGGCACAGACTGCGCACCTCATGTCCGCGACGTTGCACGCCGTCACTTTGTGGCCATTTTGACAGCAATTGTAGCACGTGTCAGTGCGGTCAACTTCGACTGGGCACCGCTGCCGAGTGTGCCCGAGGTTCATGCACTTAATGCACCTCATTGCCAGCGGTTCCAAAGCGACGACACGGGCTCCACTTTACCAGGGACCAACTAGTAGCCGGCCTGACTTTACAAAACCCTTAGCGGCCCGCACAGGACACCGGACCAGAACAGAGCCTATCCCGCCTGGCCCTAAACTAATCTTACCAGCCTTTACCTCTTCAGGGGCACACCCCCCTGATTAAACAAGGCG
Source organism: Scoparia ambigualis (assembly GCA_963921215.1). Lineage (NCBI taxonomy): Eukaryota > Metazoa > Arthropoda > Insecta > Lepidoptera > Crambidae > Scoparia > Scoparia ambigualis. The sequence goes on from OY992507.1 coordinate 19,735,142, forward strand.
GCGACGACCTCTTCGGCCCGTATGGAATCATCCAAGCCCGAAACCCTGATGTCCACGCACCGAGTGGGCCTTACTACTGTGGCGGTCGTGCAGAGGACCTTGGTCGTCAGAGCATCAACCTTAGGTCCACTGGATGTTCCCGGGATCTCCATTATCTGGGAGCCAGTGGCAGTCTGATGCGGAGCTCTTCTATCCCTAGCTCTGTTTTTTTTTGATTCTTGCCACTTTGAAACAAATGTAGCATCTGTAAATATGAGGTAAAATAAAAACTAATACATACTCCATATGGTGCAAGGCAATTTGGATATGAGGCTGGTTAAAATTTTCAAATAACCCCATATCAGCTTCCAAAAAGCCCCATTTAAAAAACAGTTTTACTATTTTAAATATATTGAACTAGTTTAATAAACTTTATTACAATCCTTTATTTGAATAGTTACATAAACAATAAAACTTACTTTTATGAAAAATTACTTTCTTTAAATATTCCAAAAATTATAATGTTCACATTTCCTTACAGTAAAAACTTGCCACACGAAGAAAATAATTATAGATTTAAGCTTAATTTGACATTGAATACAATGGCTTTCTATGAAAAGAAAGTAGAAATAATAGACATAAATAAATTATTAGATAATAATTTTATATTGACAAAAGATAAATATTATCTTAAGACTTATTTTAAGCGACAGATAGCAAATTCGCTATCATTTTATTTTAAGTATTTAGCCAATAACATGGCTAGCTCGGCGGCTTCTATTGAGCTGCAACATACTGACATGCCAATGCAGACTTTGGAATATGTTCCAAATAATTTAAATTAGCTTATAAGACAATAGAGGACACCTCTAGCAAATTATTGGAATTAAATTATAAGACAAAAGAGGAACTCTCTTGCAAAATCTTTGTAAACAAAATAAAATTAAATCAATGTAAAAATAGCTTTAAAAAAAGCCCCGGTCAATCATTAAATTTAAAAAATGTAGAATCTATGAACATTGTTCACCAGAACATCCAAGGAATGATGGGCAAAGATTTAGAGATTGAATTGTTCATGAACTGTAATAATATTGATATTCTTTGCATTACCGAGCACTAGCTTAGAGACCATCAGTTCATGTTCAATTTTAAGAATCATTTGGTAGGAAGTTCGTTCAGTCGAGGAAATGCAATACATGGTGGCTCCTTAATTATTGTTAGTAAAAAGTTTAAATTAAAGGAACGCAAAGACATAGTGAGCCTCTCGGTTGAACGAACAATAGAAATAGCTTGTGTGGAGTTGGAGCAGTTTGTTGTGATAAGTGTATACAGACCTCCTTCAGCATTATATGATTTTTTTGAAAAAGTTATGGATGAGACATTGCGTAAGGTCTGCAATGTAGGTAAAACAAGAATTGTTTGCGGTGACTTTAATATAAATTTGCTAGAAAACTCCACATTGTCAACTAAAATTAAAAACCTATTTCTATCATACAATTTGAATCATTTATTTTTGGAGCCGACAAGAATAACTGCCACTTCGGCCACCTGTATTGATAACGTATATACAAATGTAAACCCACTGGCTAAGCAAATTATTAATAACCTGGACTCTGATCATTGTGGTCAAATGGTCAGTTTTCCACACCAGCGTAAGCAAGTGATGAAACAGAATATCACTGTTGTGCCAAAAACTGCAGGTCGGCTGGAACGCTTTAAAAGCAATCTAGATACAAAATTAAATTATTTAGAATATAATGACAACCCTGATGTCTTTTATAATGATTTTTTTAACATATATTGTTCAGAATTTAATAAATCTTTTGTTCCAAAAAAGATCTCGGTTAGTGGTACTGTATCTTTTAATGAATGGGCTACAATTGGTATTCACAAAAGTAGGAAACGCCTTTATGAACTTTATGGTGAACGCAATTATAACACCAGCAACGACTTCAAATTATATGTTAAAAATTATTCGAAATTATTTAAAAGAGTATGCCGATTAGCCAAGGCAAACTATCTGAGTTCTAAGATTAAGAATAGTAATGACAAAATAAAAATGACATGGAATATTATAAATAGTGAAACAGGAAAGGTCAAAAGTCGTAATAATGAGTACAATTTAAATTGTGATAATAAAACCTTGACTTCTGATGCTGATGTTGCTGCAGCATTTGAGAGGTTTTTTACTGACATTCCAGTTTCAACTACAAAAGCCTTGATTTCCTCCCCCACTGTAGCTGAATCTGTTTTGAAGGAGAATGTTAAAGATTGTGAAAGTAATTTCAGTTTTCAAAAAATTTGTGTTATAGATATATTAAAAACATTTAACCTTCTTAATAAAAAGAAAACTGCTGATCTGTGGGGTAATTCCGTGGATGTCGCTAAATCAGTAATTATGACAATAGCTCCAGTTTTAGCTTGCATATTTAACGAATGCATTGACTGTGGTGTTTTTCCTGACCTAATGAAACATAGTAAAATAATTCCATTGTTTAAATCAGGTAGCACTTCTGACCCCTCTAATTTTAGACCTATTTCTGTGCTACCCACATTTAGTAAAATTTTTGAAAAGTTAATGCTAGACCAAATTCAAATTCATTTTCATAGAAATAAACTTTTACATTGTAAACAGTACGGTTTTACTAGGGGTCGCTCAACAACGGACGCCGGTGTTGAGCTTTTAATCCAAATATTCGATACCTGGGAGGAATCACAGGATGCCCTAGGGGTATTTTGTGATTTATCCAAGGCTTTCGATTGTGTTTTCCATGAAACTTTGGTCAGGAAGCTTAACCACTATGGAATTAGGGATGCTGCTTTGAGCCTTCTAATCTCATACTTGAGTAACAGGATTCAGAAGGTCGACATTAACGGTAAAAGATCTCCGGGATCAGTGGTTACAATGGGAGTTCCGCAGGGTTCAATACTAGGTCCATTCTTGTTTTTGGTTTATATTAATGACTTACCTTATTTTGTAAAAGACAGTCATGAGATAGTATTGTTTGCTGATGATACTTCACTTTTATTCAAAGTGAAACGACGACACCCAAATTATGACGATGTGAATAATGCGATCTGAAAGATTGTTCACTGGTTTAGTGTAAATAACTTGCTATTAAACGAGGGAAAAACCAAATGTGTAAGATTTGTATTGCCTAATGTTAAGCAAGTAACAACTAGTGTACAAATTAAAGATAGGAATGTGAATCCTGTGGACACCACTGTGTTTCTAGGCATCACGTTAGATGCCAAGCTTCAGTGGGGCCCACATATAGCTAAATTGTCGAATAGACTTAGCTCTGCGGCTTATGCAGTAATGAAGATCCGTCAGTTAACTGACGTTGATACATCTAGATTAGTTTATTTCAGTTACTTTCATAGTGTAATGTCGTACGGCATTTTACTGTGGGGAAATGCTGCCGACATTCAAACTATCTTTGTGCTTCAGAAGAGGGCTATTCGAGCAATCTATAACTTAAAGGCTGGTGACTCTCTCAGAGAGAGATTTAAGAATATAAATATAATGACAGTTGCATCACAATACATTTATGAAAATTTGATTTATGTTCATAAAAATACTGAAATGTTTTCAAAAAACAGTGATATTCACAATGTAAACACTAGAAGTAAGAACAAATTAGCAGTACCTTATACTAGGCTCCATAAAATAAATAATTCTTTTAAGGGTCTGTGTGTAACATTTTACAACAAAGTACCAAATGATATTCAGAAATTAGATCTTAATAAATTTAAAATTAAAATCAAAGAAAAGCTTTTTAAAAAAGCTTATTATAAAGTGTCAGATTACACAGAAGACAAAACAGCTTGGATCTGAAATGCTCCAAGCACTCCAACAGCTATTTCTAACTGTCTTTATTTAATTGATACTACATTGTATTGTAGTGTTGTATTGCATCATTTATTATTTTTTAAATTCATATTTTGTATTGACCTGGTAACGACATATTCTTTTTTTTGTGTGTAAATGTCGTTGCTTTTGTGCGCTGTGGTTTCTTGCGCCCGTTCTTTGCCACAGTTAAAAAATTATGTCCTGAATGGGTGGTAGGTTAAAAAAGATTTGGACGATTCAAAGTACTTATTAATTGAGTTTATTGAATAAATATATTTTGACTATTGACTATACCACAGTCTTAAAAATATGTTTGCAAATAATAATTCCAACCGAAAGTTTCAACACTAAAAATTTATTACCATTGACAGATTCTCGTTAAATGTAGTTCTTAACGTCACACGCGCGGTATTCTTCTCTCTGATTGGTCGAGATTGACAGATAACGGACTTACCAACTGTTAGAGAAAAAAAGGTTGCGTTCACGTTTATTATTTTTTATTAGTTTGCGTTCGTTCAATAATATTAATTATTTTCAAAAATCCCCACGGTTACTAAATAGTCTTCCTGTGACCACAAACAGACCCTGTTTGAAAGCGTCGAAAGTCAAGAAAAAACAATTTGTAAATATTTAATGCGATTAAATTGGTATGACGTGAGTAACTTTAAGACAATATAGTTTTAAAGATTCTAAGCATTGTCTGGCTCTAAGACCACACAAGATAGTGTCAGTAGAAAAAAAGTTGTTAATATGTTGCTAGATTGGCAGTCTTTGGCTCTGAATCGGGATCTGTGGAAGAGTTTGGGGGTGACCTTTGCCCAGCAGTGGGACACAAAAGGTTGAAAAAAAATAAAAATATATGTTACCTGCGGATCATAAACTTCTCCGTTCGCCAGTATTTGACTGCCCTGCTCGCCGCCCACTGCGTAAACGCGACCTCCTAATGTGGCCAAGCCCGGTTGGATGCGGGCAATGCCCATTGGCGCGAGATCTTCCCATTTTCTGATGAAAATAACATCAATCAAGATTAGCAGTAGACCTCTTGTATTTATAACCTCTTACAAATGTTCCTGCCATGTAATCGAAATTACTATTAGAGTAAAAGAGACAAATCACGCAATAACTATACTGACCTTATTCTCTGTTTATTTGTAAGGCACCTAAACTTTATAACAAACTAGCAAGTAGTATGCATAACCCTTGGGATGTAGGTGGTCTGAAAAGTTTCCGACTTATCAATGATACAAGATATATTTTTTCTAAACTGCGTCAACAGAGCGTTGGAAATGTTCGTTCGAACACGTTTTTGGTCTAACGTGAGCAAACGCGGCACCCAACGCGCGGAAAGCTTTCTCGTGCCTAAATCTAGATTTATTTTGTGACAAACACGTTCTTTGCATATTTTCATAACTTCTGCTATCTCTCTCACTTTAATTCGGCGGTTGTCTAGCACCATTTCGTGAACTTTAGCAATGTTATGTTATGTTATCGTCAGTAGTTGCAGGTTTTGGACGTCCCGAACGTTCATCGTCTCCCAAGCTCTTACGGACACGTTTAAACTCAGTTGCCCAAAATTTCACTGTGGTAAATGAATGTGCGAGTCCCCATACACAGAGTCTAACTCATCTTTGATTTGCGTAGGCGCATTGCCTTTCAAAAACAAAAATTTAATGACAGCTCGATACCCAATTTTTTCAATTTTCACAAATACACTCACATAGACTCAGTCAAACGAATGTCAACTAAAAACTGCGCTTCCAAAATGGCTGAAACTTGTGCGAGTTACTGTCAAAAGATGCACAACTTTCTACGTTTACCAGCTTTTATTACCGAGTGCTGCTATCTTCGCGTTGAGGTCAGAAACTTTTCAGACCACCTACGTATTCCCATTTTATTTTAAACTTCATTCCCGTTTAATTGGTTTTAACGCTTATCTCAAGGGGTTAAGGTTCGAAGTATAAGTAGTAAGTAGTAAACTTTTGGCAACATTTTGGATTTAAACATTACGCAAAACAATGAAAAAATTCAACATAATGTGTTTTCATAAAATATTACGTTTTTTTCATTGTACCGTCCGCCGCGTCGTTGTCAAATACATCTAAACAACTTAAACGGTGGATACAAGAACAAAACTAGAGTTTACTTTCACTTGCTTCAAAATATTGTTAAAAATGTATGTCAACTCACCTAGTGTGTAAATCGAACTTGATGACCGACGACAGTATGTTGTCCGTGGTGAGGGGCGGGTGCGCGGTGTCGTGGCACGAGCCGCCCGCCACCACCAGCACGCGGCGGGCGCGCGCGCGGGGCTCCGCCGCCAGCGCCACCAGAGCGCCGCGACCGGTTTTCTATAAAAACATACACATTACGTTTGATATTTGTTATTATTATTATTTGCATTTTGCGTGCGGGCTCGGTGTTTTGGGAGAAATTTTGTTTGTTACAGTGAATGTCTGCTATTTTTTGTTTGTATGTAAGTATCTTGTTCAATACTGTTGAATGTTAAATGATAATTTAGGGAACTATAGGTTTATTTCACAATCAATTCTAGTATATATTTATAATCATGTAAGTACTTATAACTGTTTGTTCCTAAACAAATAAAAAAAAATATAATATTAAAGGATAGTTGGAAAAAGCTAATAAGCACTTCTGGACACATCTATTGGCCCACCTTGCATTTTCAGTTTCGTTTAGTCCTAGCTAAAAATTTATATTAGGTCGAGCAAAAAGTTTTTATACAGTTTTGAACCAGGCACATCCATAATTTTATTCAATAGTCTTTTTTTAAATTTCGAACAAAGAATTTAAAGAAACAAAAGACAATTTGGAGCCTGTTCGTTGATATCAAACAATTGAATACTAAGAAAACTTGATTTTATTGATTTACTTGGATTTAATTCTTGAAAGTGTGATTTTTCTCTTTGGTTTTGCAACAAACATTACTTATTCTTAACATTAAGGTGAAGTTCTATCAATAATCTATGGATACTTCGCCTGAAGTCGCCGCCCAAGCTGTGGCACTTATCCAGGCCGGACACAGCCAAAGAAATGTGAGTGCTCAACTTAATTTAAGTCGATCTGCGGTCCGAAATGTTTATCGAAGGTACCTAGAGACTGGCGGCTTTGTTCGTCGCCAAGGAAGGCCACGATCTCGGGTCACAACTGAAAGGCAGGATCGATTAATCGTGACGACCAGCTTGCGAAATCGTCACCTTACCTCTATTGAGATACAAAACCAACTTCGCGACTTCCACGGCGTATTTGTGAGCGCTCGAACTGTTCGGAGAAGGTTAAAAGAACGCGATATGGTACCACACAAGCCAGCTAATGGCCCCAAACTAACGCGAGCCCACCGAACAGCGCGTCTTCATTTCGCGCGCACCCTATCCTTTTCTTAAAGGTCGGCAACGCATCTGCGACTCCTCTGGTTTTGCGGGTGTCCATGGGCGGCGGTGATTGCTTTCCATCAGGTGACCCGCCTGCTCGTTTGCCTCCTTCTCATATAAAAAAAAAAAAACTCATTTAAATTGGACTCAGCAGCATTGGAGCCGTGTACTCTTTTCTGATGAGTCTAAAATTGCGTTACATGGCAATGATGGAAGGAAGAAGGTCTACCGACGTAAGGGAGAGCCTTTTGCACAATTCTGCTTTGAAGAGAGGGTTGCTTATGGCGGTGGCTCATGGACTGTCTGGGGCAATATATCCGCGAGCGGCAAAACTCAACTTGAGGTTATTACGCGACCACGGCTGCCAACATTAAATGCTGAAAGGTACATTCGTGAGTGCTTAGAACCTCACGTGATGCCATACGTGGACCATGTGGGCCCAAATTTCCTTTTTATGCATGATAATGCAAGAGCCCATACGGCCGGCATCGTCAGGGAATATCTTCGGGATGTGAACATCACAGTTATGGAATGGCCAGCCAGAAGCCCAGACATGAACCCGATTGAGCACATGTGAGACGAGCTAAAAAGACGTGTTAGGGCTCGTCAGCCAGTTGCCCAGACGATGCAGAAGTTGAAAACTGCCATAGAAGAGGAATGGGAGATGATCCCTCAAAATTTCATAGAGCGGTTGATAAACTCTATGCCTAATCGTATGAGAGCTGTCGTAGATGCCCATGGAAGCAACACGCGTTTTTAAATTAAACCTTTATTTGATAAAACATGTTTTTTATTCAAAAATCAACTGCCTTCATCAAGGCGCATACCCGACTTGTTATGCGTAGCTCCATGTCGTGTGGTAATCTGAATTCAAATTTAAAACGATACAATCAAAAAAGATGGTAAAATGTATCAGGTTTAAAACGTTCAATCTAGCAATCATATTTAAGAGCGTTTACGTCCTTTTGCGCCGTTTTGCTCAAAAACTGTACTTTTTAAACCTCTTAATATCTGTTAATACTTACTTTACAAATACGTTAAATACTTATATCATTAGGCGATCTTGTAGTCGAAATAGTTTGTTGAAAACATTTTTAAATTTATGGATATTTTGGAATTTATAACACGATAACTGAACAGAGGTTTTCATAATTTGACATTCCGCGTCAACTTCAAAGCTTAAAAAAGTGTTTAAATTACTAACAAATCTTATAACAACATTTTTTTTTCAATTTGAAAGATCCTCAGCAAAATAGTTTGTTGAAAACATTTTTTTATTTTGGTTACTAACAAAAACTATAAAATTCCAAACATTGTGAATTTTTAAAGAAATTATAGGTGATAAAGTGATTGTTTTCTCTAATATACTAAATATATTTTAGAAGATAAAAGCTTTATACTATAGAAAAAAGTGTTATTTAAAATTTTAACAAAATTGTTTTTACTAAATAAGCTCTATAATTTTTTTACAAATATTTTAAAACTACTCTAAAACTACTACAAAACGCTGCGCTCCACTCGCTTCAAATCAGTCCGCCGCGAGGCCTCTGAGAGAGTGGTCACGTCGCTTGACGCTCTGCCCGGCGCAGTTGTCGACCTTTCCGTAAATTCGAAGATAGTGCAAATTTATAGCTTGATTTGCAAATCTTAGTACTTTGGTGAGTAAATTATTACAAGCTTTTATTTAACTTGCAATGTATGTATGTCTTGTTCGGGTGGAATTTTGCAACTCAATTTTGACCCACTTCCCGTTTATTGATTGAGCTGAAAATTTGCATACATGTGTAAATCGCGTGACAATGCAATTTTATGATTGACATGGTGCTAATCTGATGATGGAGATGGAAGGTGGCCATTGAAACTTTGCAATAAAATAGCACAACCTAATCGAGTTTGGGGTCGTTTGAATCGTCTTGACGAGTAGTTTGTCTTTCAATGGTAACCAGGGTCTGATGATGGAGCTGGATGGTGGTCATAGGAACTCTGTAATAAAACGACGCAACACCATCGAGTTTTGGGCTCGTCTCATTCGTCTTGACGAGTCCTTTGTTTTTAAATGGTTACCAAGGTCTGATCTGATGATGGAGCTGAAAGGTGGTCATAGGAACTCATTGAAGATATGACGAACTGAGTAATTAAACAACATATTAACCCCATCGAGTAAGGGCTCGTTTAATTCGTCTAGACAAGTACTTTGCTGGTAGATGGTAACCAGGGTCTGATGATGGAGTTGGGTGGTGGTGATAGGAACTCTGTAATAAAACGACGCAACACCATCGAGTTTCGGCTCGTCTCATTCGTCTTGACGAGTACTTTGTTTTTAGATGGTTACCAAGGTCTGATCTGATGGTGGAGCTGGAATGTGGCCATTGGAACTTCGCAATGAAATGACACAACCTAATCGAGTTTGGGGTCGTTTAAATCGTCTTGACGAGTAGTTTGTGTTTCAATAGTAACCAGGGTCTGATGATGGAGCTGGATGGTGGTCATAGGAACTCTGTAATAAAACGACGCAACCTCATCGAGTTTCGGCTCGTCTCATTTGTCTTGACGAGTACTTTGTTTTTAGATGGTTACCAGGGCCTGGTCTGATGATGCAGCTGAAAGGTGGTCATAGGAACTCATTAAAGAAACGACGTAACCCCATCGAGTCTCGGCTTGTTTGATTCATCTTGACGAGTATTATGGTGCTAGATGGTAACCAGGGTCTGATGATGGAGCTAGAAGATGGTCATACGAACTGAGTAATTAAACAACATAATAACCCCATCGAGTAAGGGCTCGTTTGATTCGTCTTGACGAGTACTTTGGTGCTAGAAAGAAAGAAATTAAAATGTATTTTCATTTCAGGTTATCGAAGATGAGGTTCCACAAACAACAAATAAGGTTGAAGGTCGAAGACTAGTAGATTTTCAATACTTTTTGGACCAAATTAAAATAGTAACCACAATAGAGCCACAGGATGTACAATTGATAATTTACAAGTGATAAAAGAGCATAAAGTAGGCTTATTATTTACATTTTTAATGAAATATAACATTTACCTTTAGATAAGTCTAAGAATCATGTAAAATCTTGTTTACATAAGAAAGGTCAAAGTGTATTTAGTTGACAATACAGCCTGGTCATAATTATATTTTCACATTATAGTTTCTTAGTCAATTATTTTTAAAACTAATTAATTTTACGCTGGTATGATAGCCTTTAACAGCAGTGTCTTACAGACAAAGGTACCTACTCAAAATTTATGTTGCGTTTAAAGTAATATTTTCTTACTTTCGTTGGAGTTGCTCGAGTGTGTCATGCTCTCTCAAAGTGTCTCTGCGGTGGTGGCATGTGCGTCGGGTCATTACGTGCCCTCAAACATGGTTCAACGAAGCGATGGCTGATTCACATGTCATACTCGTGAACGGGTGCCGCCTGTGGAAGCTGGTCTGCTCTTGCAATCTTATTTTTTACTGGTAGTATTGAATAGTCTTACTTTTTCTTGTTTCAGAGATACTTACTTTAAACGCAACATAAATTTTGAGTAGGTACCTTTGTCTGTAAGACACTGCTGTTAAAGACTATATACCAGCGTAAAATTAATTAGTTATAAAAATAATTGACTAAGAAACTATAATGTGAAAATATAATTATGACCAGGCTGTATTGTCAACTAAAAACACTTTGACCTTTCTTATGTAAACAAGATTTTACATGATTCTTAAACTTATCTAAAGGTAAATGTTATACTTCATTAAAAATGTAGATAATAAGCCTACTTTATGCTCTTTTATCACTTGTAAATTATCAATTGTACATCCTGTGGCTCTATTGTGGTTACTAAGTATTTTAATTTGGTCCAAAAAGTATTGAAAATCTACTAGTCTTCGACCTTCAACCTTATTTGTTGTTTGTGGAACCTCATCTTCGATAACCTGAAATGAAAATACATTTTAATTTCTTTCTTTCTAGCACCAAAGTACTCGTCAAGACGAATCGAACAAGCTGAGATTCGATGGGGTTGCGTCGTTTCTTTACTGAGTTCCTATGACCACCTTTCAGCTCCATCATCAGATCAGACCCTGGTAACCATCTAAAAACAAAGTACTCGTCAAGACGAATGAGACGAGCCAAAACTCGATAGGGTTGCGTTGTTTTATTACAGAGTTCCTATGGCCACCTTCCAGCTCCATCAGTAGACCCTGGTTACCATGTAGCAGCAAAGTACTCGTCTAGACGAATTAAACGAGCCCTTACTCGATGGGGTTATTATGTTGTTTAATTACTCAGTTCCTATGGCCATCTTCTAGCTCCATCATCAGACCCTGGTTACCATCTAGCACCATAATACTCGTCAAGATGAATCAAACGAGCCGAGACTCGATGGGGTTACGTCGTTTCTTTAATGAGTTCCTATGACCACCTTTCAGCTGCATCATCAGACCAGGCCCTGGTAACCATCTAAAAACAAAGTACTCGTCAAGACAAATGAGACGAGCCGAAACTCGATGAGGTTGCGTCGTTTTATTACAGAGTTCCTATGACCACCATCCAGCTCCATCATCAGACCCTGGTTACTATTGAAACACAAACTACTCGTCAAGACGATTTAAACGACCCCAAACTCGATTAGGTTGTGTTATTTCATTGCGAAGTTCCAATGGCCACATTCCAGCTCCACCATCAGACCCTGGTTACCATCTAACAGCAAAGTACTCGTCTAGACGATTTAAACGAGCCCTTACTCGATGGGGTTATGTTGTTTAATTACTGAGTTCCTATGGCCATCTTCCAGCTCCATCATCAGACCCAGGTTACTATCTAGCACCAAAGTATTCGTCGTTTCTTTACTGAGTTTCTATGACCACCTTTCAGCTCCATCATCAGATCAGACCCTGGTAACCATCTAAAACCAAAGTACTCGTCAAGACGAATAAGACGAGCCGAAACTCGATGGGGTTGCGTCGTTTTATTACGGAGTTCCTATGGCCACCTTCCAACTCCATCATCAGGCCCTGGTTACCATCTAGCAGCAAAATACTTGTCTAGACGAATTAAACGAGCCCTTACTCGATGGGGTTATTATGTTGTTTAATTACTCAGTTCCTATGGCCATCTTCCAGCTCCATCATCAGACTCTGGTTACCATCTAGCACCAAAGTACTCGTCAAGATGAATCAAACGAGCCGCGACTCAATGGGGTTGCGTCGTTTCTTCAATGAGTTCCTATGACCACCTTTCAGCTTCATCATCAGATCAGACCTTGGTAACCATTTAAAAACAAAGGACTCGTCAAGACGAATGAGACAAGCCGAAACTCGATGGGGTTGCGTCGTTTTATTACAGAGTTCCTATGACCACCATCCAACTCCATCATCAGACCCTGGTTACCATTGAAAGACAAACTACTCGTCAAGACGATTCAAACGAGCCCAAACTCGATTAGGTTGTGCTATTTTATTGCAAAGTTTCAATGGCCACCTTCCATCTCCATCATCAGATCAGCGCCATGTCAATCATAAATTTGCATTGTCACGCGATTTACACATGTATGCAAATTTTCAGCTCAATTAGTAAACGGAAAGTGGGTCAAAATTGAGTTGCAAAATTCCACCCGAACAAGACACATACATTGCAAGTTTAATAAAAATACATGCAATATAATATTATACTTACATATTTCATGCATTACTTACGCCCATATTAAAAAAAATAATCGAAGTACTTATTACGAAAAAGCAAATTCGATCTAACGGATCAAAGTGAGTGAGTTTGACTACAGTGAGCAGAACTAGCCTTTTCTACACACACAGTCACGCGCGCTCACAGCTCGCTTCTGTGTGCGTGATATTTGGACTTAAAAACCTAAACTTGAGGTCTCGCGCTCGGCGTAAACGCTCTTAAGTAGGGGCCATAGAAACCTAAACTGGGGCCATAGAAACCTAAACTCTAAGGTGGGCCAATAGATGTGACCAGAAGTGTATTTGCGAAAATCTTTATTTGCCGTTGTTTTATTATTTTTATTACTGGCAAACAATTAGTAAGAGCTGTCCTGATATTTGTCACTACTTTAAATATTTGTTGAGAACATACTTTTTGAGACTATTTGATTGTCATGTCTTATTCTCCTTATTGTATATACACACTTGCAGATCAACCTATCCAAAACTATCAAACTCCAATCGCTATTGATCCTTATACGCTAGTAACAAAGTTCAAAATGTATTGACATTTGACATTTTGTGGTAGGTACTTGTAATTCTATTTAAATAATATTGAATGTATTTTATACATTGTATATTTTATAATTGCAACCACTTACCATATCTTTTCTAACAGTTTTTAATGCAACTGCTATTGATGGATCCTGTACATTCTTTAAAGCTTCATCTAGTACTTGAGGTGAGATGAGCGGCAGCCTGATATGGCTCAATACTTCAAAGCAATGACGTCTGCGACAGGCAGGGTCATGTTCTAACCACCGCAGGGCTGGTTTCAAAACCTGCGAAATTATGTTACTTATTATTATTATATTAGCCCATTTAATATTGTCCCACATTACAGGCAAAAACATACAAGTCAAAAGTCTACGCGAGAGATACAATTACCACTCAAACATTGACAAAATGTGCGTGCGAGCGTAAGCGCGCGAGTCCGAGCGAACAAGTTATTATGATACTTTAGTTAATTATTTTTACGATTATTTTTTTTCAATAGGCATACAAATTTCATAGGTAATTAGATAAAGAATACACTATAACAAAAATTTTATTATATTATACATTGGTTTCTCAAAAAGTCAAAGACTTTATCTTTCCATATTCATAAATTACTTTATCTAATGAACTTGAATTGTTTAAAAAGTAGCTGCTCTAAACCTTAAAAAATGTAAGATTAGTCGTAAAAACGTTTAAATGCTCTTAAATAGAAATTTAATGTGGAACAATATAATTATTATTATTTTATTATTTCATTACATTTATACACAATGTGTTATTATTATTCAAGCTGTAGGTATTAAAATAGTTTGATATCAGTCAAGTTTAGGCATGGCAAGGTATGTCAAGTGAAAAATAAATAAAAAAAATTATTAAGAAATAACCTGAGATTCATTTTCAACTTTTAGTTGTTCTGATGATAAAAGCGTTACTAATTGTGGCAGTGGTAGTTCTAAAAGTTCATCCCCTTTGGCTACTATCTTCCAATTGGCTTGGGCATGTTCCAATGCTTCCTCTGCTAATTCAGTGCAATTATGAGCTTCAGCAAACCTGAAACAAGAATAGACAAGAACAATAAAAACAAGAGTCAGTAGCCAGCAAGGTCAGATGTAAAAAACTTAATTAAATTATTGAACCATTTTCATTTAAGTATTTAATCTTTTTTACTTTTAATCCAGGTTTTTTTTGTATTTTTTTGCATTGACTCGTCATAGTGACTGCATACTGCCTGATGGTAAGCAGCTGATGCAGTCCAAAGTAATGAGAGCGCTCCTCACCGTGGAACAAGCACGGTAACAAGCGCATTAGCGGACCCATTCATGACGGCCTGCATAAGTGTCGTTTCACGCCCCGCTTAAAAGACCCGGGACTATAGGAGCTTGGAAACACATGCGCCGGCAAAGAATTCCAAAGCCTAATGGTTTTACAGAGGAACGACTTGACAAATTTTTTGGTACGAGTGCTGACAGTCTGCACAGTATGATACTGGTTCCTAAGACCAGCACGTGTAGTCCGGGAGAGGAAACAAGAGGGCGTGATTAGATCGAAAAGTTCTTCAGAACACTCTCCGTAGTAATTCCGGTAGAAGACATTGAGAGAAGCAATGTCTTTACGCAGCTGGAGGTCCTCTAGAGAGGTGGTAACCTCAGCATCTCCAATAATGCGTACCGCTCGCCTTTGCAGTCTATCAAGTACATCGAGGAGGTATTTAGCGGAGCCGTCCCATACATGGGAACAATACTCCATACTCAATCGCACCTGAGTCTTGTACAGCAAACAGTGCTGCACGGGAGTGAAAAACCGCCTCACCTTATTGAGAATACCCAACTTACGGGAGGCAGTTAAAATAACACTCTCGATGTAGCATTTTGGATTCAGTTCCTGGCCGACGTCCATGCCAAGAATGCTGAGGTCTACCGAAATGGGTAACGGGGAGTTCTGAAGAGAGGGAGGAGTAAGGAAGGGAGTTACCTTGGACGAGAAAGCACAAACCTGGTTTTGCTGGCATTAAACTCGACCAGGTTTTGAGATCCCCACTTAGAGACACAATCGAGAGTCAGGTTCAGTTTGGCAACCAGTTCTTGCCTTTTCACCAAGATATCGACTTGCTTTGCCTCAGGATGTCCCAAGTACCGCTCCTACACAGTACTGTCATCCGCACAACAATGAATATTTCCCAAGGACAACATGTCATTGATATGCAGAAGAAATAGAGTAGGTGAGAGCGCAGAACCCTGCGGCACTCCGGCATTGACTTTGTAGAACTCGGAAGAACTACCCTCACAAAGGATACGAATCCTCCGCTCTTCTAGAAAGTCTGCAACCCAGGCGCACAAACAGGGCGGCACATCGAAGGCCGGGAACTTGGAAAGAAGGGAACGATGCCACACTCTATTAAAAGCTTTGGCGACATCAAGGCTAACTGCCAGAGATTCGCCATGCTTGCCCATCGCTTCACCCCATGCGTGAGTAAAAGTCACAAGAAGACCACCAGTTGATCTCTTGGGTCTGAACCCATACTGGCGATCATGGAGCAGCGAGTGATCCTCTAGGTAGTGAATGAGCTGAGAATTAATAATCCGCTCAAACACCTTGCACAGCACAGAAGTTAAAGCGATGGGTCAATAGTTGGCTGGATCTTAGTGATCCCCTTTTTTGGGGAGGGGTTGTATGTTCGCCTCCTTCCGAGACACCGGCACAATACCAGTATCGTAGGACTCCTTAAACATCATCATCATCATTTCCTTGCCCTTGTCGCTATTTGGGGTCGGCGCAGTATGTTTTCTTCTTTCATTCGTCCCTATCAGCCGTCAGTTCTACGGTCACTCCTTTCTTCACCATATCATCTTTCACGCAGTCCATCCATCTTTTTCTCGGCCTACCTCTCCCCTTGTATCCATCCACAGTCATGCTTAACACTCGCTTTGTCAGATGGCATAAACAATACATACTCCCTAAACAATATAATTTATTACCTAAAGATACCCCCCAAAAGATAAATAAATACAGAAATGTTCAATAAAAAACCATAATAACAGATAATACCTAAAAATCCCTAAAGAATTTGATGGGTGCAGCTCCCTCCTCAGATATTCACCACAGCCAGTCACCAACTCTCTCAGTTGTAACATGTCAGCAGCTATCAACAAATGTTGTACTGTGGCTTTGTCAATAACAATTTCACCTAAAATGACAAATTAATTACTTAATTTCCATAAATTAATACACAATGAATACACCTAAATCATATAGTTACAATATTCAACAGGCTTATTGTCGAAATGAAACACTTTTTACAGATGTTGCGTATTAGTCTATAGAAGTGTGCAGTAGGTTGTAGGTTGTGTGTCTTGTTGTTATAATATGAATATCTAATTGAGGGGTTCTTTAATACTGAAACACACTGTGAATTGCTCCTGAGCACAATACACGCATTATAATTATATCGTGTTTTTTTTTGTTCTTGGATTATCATGCAATCAGTCCTCAGACTATAAGCAGATGCGCTTTAGGAGTATACAGGCAGGTGGAGCTCGTTCTGGAACTGCTCAATAGGAATCTGGAAGCTATATAATGTCATTTAACTCCAGAATTGGGCGTCTCTTTAATCGTCTCAACTGGTTGGGAATAGTAAGCTGCACTGCTAGCTGATTTGGGTGACGTTGTAAACGGGCTTCGTAAGATTTGATGTAAGTATCTATTTCCTCCTTCACTGTGTTCAACTGTAGATACTCATGGACCTCGGTGTTTTTGATAAACCAGGGTGCATTTGATGTTTGTTTCAGGATAGAGTCATCAGCCCTCTGCATCATATTAACATTGGACTGGCAAGCAGATCCCCATAACTGAATCCCATATGTCCAAATAGGTTTGAGAACAGTCTTATAAATTAATAATTTTTTGTCAATAGACAGAGGTGTTTTTCTACCAACCAGCCAATAGAGTTCCCTGTATTTAATGTTGAGTTGATCTCTCTTAGCTTGATGGTTTCTCCAGGTCAGTCTGCGATCAAGATGCATTCCCAGATACTTGACACAGTGACTGTGTGGAAGCAGCCAACTGCTGCGCCAATTGTGCGACCAATCGCACAATTTCACAGGAGGTCCTTTCTTCTTAGTGTAAATGTGATGTGTGTAGATTTAGTGGAGCTGGCCATAATTCTCCACTGCCTCACTTCTCTACTCTTTCGAGTCCCATTTGTAGGATCTGTGAGGCTTCCTCACACTTAGTACTAGACGCCAGAATGGCTGTGTCATCCGCAAATGTTGCAATGGTTACCCCAGGGCTCTGAGGTAAATCGTATGTATATATCCTCCTCCTTAGTCGTTCACTCTTGACAGAGTGGTCGTGGTTGATGACGTTGCATTTTCATTGGCTAAAACAGCCCTCGCGATGCGCCTCCACTTGTTGCGGTCTTCAGCGTCTCGTGAACTCTGAATTATCGAGGTTTGCGTCGTTGCTTTGATGGCGTCTGTCCAACGCGTTGGTGATCGACCGCGTGACCGCTTGCACACCACCCGTCCCTGACCAACGAGTCTTTCCATGGAGTGTTTGTTTCTAACAACGTGTCCGAAATACTTGAGGATTCGTGTTTGCATAGTCGACGATAATCTCTGTTTGATTTTTTAATTCTGCCAGGACCGAGACGTTGGTCCTAAACGCAGTCCAAGGAATCCGCAGCAGTCGCCGATAGCACCATATCTCAAGTACATCGATTTTCAGCCGGTCTTTGAGGCGAACCGTCCACGTTTCTGCGCCATAAAGGAATATCGGGAAGACTAAATTTCTCATTAGGCGGACTTTCGTGGCTTTGGTGATATTACGGTTGCACCATACTCTTTTCAGCTTATCAACGGCAGATCGTGTGATAGCACATCTCCTTCGAATCTCGTCTTCAGATCCTCCAGTGTGTGTTATAGTGGAACCGAGGTATACATAGGATTGGACAACCTCACAGTTGCCAATCATAGAGATTTCAGGATGGTTTAGTTCAGCACGCTCCACTATCATCATCTTGGTCTTGTCTCTGTTGACCGCAAGTCCAATTGTTCAATGTATATATAGTATAGGGCCCAGTACAGAACCTTGTGGTACTCCCGCGCGTATTTCGTAGAATGGAGATGTGCATTCTTTTTCTCTAACCTGAAACAGTCTCTCAGATAGATAAGACTTAAGGAGCAAATAGAATCAATGCGGCAGGTTTGTTTTTATTTTATAAAGGAGGCCCTCATGCCACACCCTGTCAAAAGCCTGTTGAACATCCAGGAAAGCTGCTGAACAATATTCTTTCTTTTCCAGGGCATTTCTAATTCTCTGGCAAACCCTATGGATTTGTTCTGTTGTAGCACGGTCTTGCCTGAAGCCAAATGTCCACCAAGAGTGTTTAGATATTGGCTAAAGTCATTGTCAGTAATCGAATGGCTTGGAGGGCAGTATATCGATGAGACACTGAAGTTGCCATTTCTGTCCTCGAGTAGCACAGTTGTAGCTTGGATATAGCTTGTTCTGAATTCCGGGAGTTCATGGTGTTTTATTGATGACTTAATTAAAATTGCAGTGCCACCATGCGCTGTCCCATCTGGATGGTCGGTCCTATATACATTAAAGTTTTTAATTTTATGAGACTACTGGCTCTGAAATGAGTTTCAGAGATTAGTAGAATGTCCAGGTTATGTAGACTTAATAGGTTCTCTACTTCATTTTTATTTGGGAGAAGCCCGCTTATGTTCCAGGTAGCAATCTTTAAATTTGTGATCACACCCATCTACGGAATCTTACTGAGCAGTGTTTTATTTAAACATAATAAGATCTAAACTCGCATTTAATTTACTACATTATACAGGGATTGACCACGGACCCTGTAAAGGTTACAAAACGTGAGGAAAATAAAAACCATGTAATGTAGTAAATTAAACACAATTTTTGGTTTATAAAAAGTGATTCATTTCATTGTGTAGTGCTCGATTAAACCTTAAGAGGTTTATTGTCCAAAAATATAATGGTTTAATAAACTTATATGTAACTTATGTGATTGTGTTTGATTAATTATTAATTTCTAAAAATATTTAAGACTATAACACTAACATAAACTTTAATAACTTTACCTGTGTACATAAAATCAATGATCATAGGTAAAATATCAGGTGGGACGCTAGGTAAAGACACATGTTGTTTCTGACTTTCTTCAAGACCCACACTAAACATAGCATCAAAATAAGCACAGCTTGCAGCTAGAACCACCCTGTGAGCCTAGAATAAAAGCCGTATAATTAATCAATTATTTTTGTTTCACATCTTGATAATTTGTTGTTTATTTTACATTATAAAATCTGTGATTTGATAACCTATTAAATCCCTCTTAGACTGTGAGAAAACCATAATTGGAATTACTATTGTCTGGCTTCACAGCAGCTGACATGTTATATAAATTATCTGACAACTTAGATAAAATGTTAATACCACTAGTCTTAAGCCTTTCACATTTATTAGGACATATAACTAGATGGTTTTGAATTCAGAGATATAAAGTAATTTATTACTTTTACATTTAACTTTTTATTTGTTTACAGAAATCAATTCATTAAATTAAAATTACATACACTATACCTTAACTTTAGTTTTACCAGATATTAGGTCTATATCACAAAATCTGCCATCTCTTCTAAAATGCTGTAAATTAATAGATATCTTCGAAGCATATTCACGACATTTGTATGGCCTAGCCCCATCTTCACAAGTGCTTTTTTTATAAATTTTCGTGGTCATAATATAATTAGTTTATTCAACATAGAGCCAGTACAATAAGTTTTTAACTATTTCTGTGCTAACAAGTCTAAAAAATTGTCAATTTGTCATCACATCACCTTTCAGACAAGATTTCAGACATTCACAAAAATTATTATTTTGGCAACTTTGACTTTGGTTTTTTTTGTTTTGTGAAGGAACAGGCTAAGGTCAGAGACCATACTGCCTAGTCATTAGTTTTTTTATTTCTTTTTTCCCTATGATAATGAGTAATGATTAAGATGATGAATGATAAATGATATTCCCCAAACCCCTTGAGTCCTCATTAAAACGTGGAGCTATACTGAGCTCTCACGCGGACTTCTTGAGAGAATTTTAAAAGTGATGTTGCCACAGACATGTAATATACGTCTGTGGATGTTGCACTGTTTTGTTTCATTTGCCAACACTCATGCACGTTCACAAACTCCACTAATATTTCACATTAATGTTTGAAAAAAACACAAATTATAGAAAATAAAACAAAACTGCAGACATGACGCTTCACTTTCCCGCCAAGAAGTCAATTTTCAATTTTGACTTTGACAAACGAAACAAATAAAATACTCTTGCCGCTGCGCCGCTCATTCAGTTTTTGTCGCGCCTCGGCCGTCTCACGGCTAATGCCGCCTTGGGCTCATTTAAACCGGAATCATTAGCCGTGGGAAAATTCAACATAATAAATCGGATAACCAAGCTGTTATAATGTAATACTTAAGTATTCTATGAAAATACTGCACTACAGTGATGTAACCTTGTAGAGACACGAGGAAAGTATTGATATTTATTGGTATGGAATAATTTACCTTTTTGAAACCAATAGAACTCGATGCTTCGTATTCGATACTTTTACTTATTTTGATTTATTTAACAAACATCCGTCGGCCGTCATGAATGGGTGCGCTTGTTACCGTGCTTGTTCCACGGTGGGGAGCGCTCTCATTATTTTGGACTACATCGGCTGCTTACCATCAGGCAGGATGTAGTCACTAATTCACTATGACTTGTCACATAAAAAAAAATCCAGAAACATACAGCAAATAACGGATTATACCTACATATAAAAAAATTAAGTAAGAGGAGACACATGTAATTGCACAATGAGTACTTTTTTAACGGTTATCATATCGTATCTTGTTGTTGTAACCAGTGTTGACACGATTGTTTAGGGAGTCTTACGATACCAGCATTGTTCCGATGTCTTGGAAGGAAGCGAACAAACAACCCATCCCCAAAAAAGGGGATCACTCAGATCCAGCCAACTATCGCCCCATCGCTTTAACTTCTGTGCTGTGCAAGGTGTTTGAGCGGACTATTAATTCTCAGCTCTTTCTCTACCTAGAGGATCACTCGCTGCTCCATGATCGCCTGTATGGGTTAAGACCCAAGCGATCAACTGGTGATCTTCAAGCGTACGTTACTCACGCGTGGGATGAAGCGATGGATAACCATGGCGAATCTCTGGCAGTAAGCCTTGATGTCGCCAAAGCTTTCGATAGAGTGTGGCATCGTTCCCTTTTTTCCAAGTTCCCGGCCTTCGGTGTGCCGCCCCGTTTGTGCGCCTGGGTTGCAAACTTTCTAGAAGAGCGGAGGATTCGTGTCCTTGGTGAGGGTAGTTCTTCCGAGTTCTACAAAGTCAATGCCGGAGTGCCGCAGGGTTCTGCGCTCTCACCTACTCTATTTCTTCTGCATATCAATGACATGTTGTCCTTGGGAAATATTCATTGTTGTGCGGATGACAGTACTGTGTAGGAGCGGTACTTGGGACATCCTGAGGCAAAGCAAGTCGATATCTTGGTGAAAAGGCAAGAACTGGTTGCCAAACTGAACCTGACTCTCGATTGTGTCTCTAAGTGGGGATCTCAAAACCTGGTCGAGTTTAATGCCAGCAAAACCAGGTTTGTGCTTTCTCGTCCAAGGTAACTCCCTTCCTTACTCCTCCCTCTCTTCAGAACTCCCCGTTACCCATTTCGGTAGACCTCAACATTCATGGCATGGACGTCGGCCAGGAACTGAATCCAAAATGCTACATCGAGAGTGTTATTTTAACTGCCTCCCGTAAGTTGGGTATTCGCAATAAGGTGAGGCGGTTTTTCACTCCCGAGCAGCACTGTTTGCTGTACAAGACTCAGGCGCCATCGAGTATGAAGTATTGTTCCCATCTTTGGGACGGCTCCGCTAAATACCTCCTCGATACATGGGTAGATTGCAAAGGCGAGCGGTACGCATTATTAGAGATGCTGAGGTTACAGCCTCTCTACCTCCCTCCTCCTCCAGCTGCGTAGAAACATTGCTTCTCTCAGTGTCTTCTACCGAAATTACTACGGAGAGTGTCCTGAAGAATTTTTTGATTTAATCCCGCCCTCTCCGGGACTACACGTGCTGGTCTTAGGAACAAGCATCATACTGAGCAGACTATCAGCACTCGTACCAAAAAATTTGGCAAATCGAGCGCTCTCATTATTTTGGGCTGCATCGCCTGCTTACCATCAGGCAGGATGCAGTCACTGTGACGAGTCAAATTAAAAAAAAATTATCAATAGGTAAGTTTTCTTATCATTCAGTTGGTTAAATGCTGTAAGTTTTTGAAAGTGACTGACATTAATTCATGTCATGAGGTATAGTTTGTCGTATACGCCCTACACGGTCCGCAAGGTCCTACTAAAAGTACTTGATACTTTAAAGATATAATCCTTTTGGTTTGATAGGTACTTTTTTTTGGATAGTACGCATGATAAATCCTTTTTATTTGATTCCATGTCACGATGTGGTAGATAACAATAACTAGTTCTGAGGGTAGATGGATGGATGACTGACGACTGACTGACTGACACCGTATACTGAGAATCCCATGAACCTTTATTATAACTGGACTGCGCACTATGAACATTTAGGCAAACCGAGTGAGAGGCATAAAAAGTAGTAGTTAGTCTCTTTTTATAAGGTGTCCATGTTTCTTCAATATTTACCGGGATACAACAACCAATAAAATTGTTATTTAATTTTATTTAGACATGTGCGTACCCAAGAGATAATAATCTACAGACAGCCTAATTTAGCTGTTCCGGCGGTAAAAGGACATAATGAAATCACGTGCATTAGATTACAGCTGTAATAACTGACTTATTTAGAAATATTGGCCAAACAATGCGATCAAAATTTTTCGTTATTTTAACAAATAAATGATGTTGAATCTGCAAGAACTGTTTTCTTTATTTAATTTCACAGTGTCATGTCGTGTAGAGTACTACTTTGGGTAACAGAGGCTGATGTTAAAACTACATTAATTTTACAGAAACGAGAATGAAATCAGGAACTTCTTTAAGAATTATTTAGAATTATTTTTCTTGATTAATTGATGAAATCAGTGTCTTTATAATATAGATTACAAATAACATAGATATATTTTCTTGGTGACTTTTTCAGGTACGCTCTGTTTCCATCCTATTCCATTCCATTCCTACCAGGTCGGATGCACCACCAACTATGCTGTATAAAAATTGGATAAATTTGATATAATATGAGCTCAGCTGCCGTGAAACCAGGCACAATAAAATTCAGTTTATACAACATTAGTCGGAAAGGGGATCTAAGCCGAAAGGAGGGTAAAGTATACATGATAGTGAATAACTTTTGTCTAAGAACTTTTCCTAAAAAATTGATAATTTTAGATTAACAGCTGTTTTAAGATTTCATAAGAAATGACGCTGTGGTAGCCCTGGCGGTCAGCTGTTTTGAGAGAGAGACAGATTTGAGTTCATTGAGTTTATTGCCGGAGTTAACAAGTGGCGCTAGCCCTGCCCCTATTCAAGGTTGTACATTTTTTAAATGTGATTTAGCATAAAATATGAATTTTTTCGCAAAATTTATATTTGCAATATAACAGTTGATAGAAGCACTTTCAGTTGTCCGCGGCTTAGTACCCCTTTTCCGAATAACGTTGTAGACATCAATAAATTAAACTTTAATTCTTCAAAAAATTCATTACAATCTATAAGAAAGTTATTCAAAGACACAATATGTTGTATGCTAGTCAGTATTAAATTGAGGCCCAGGAACACACGAAGCAATCCGAAAGTGATAAAACTGAAATTGGAGTTCCTTTTAGGTATCTAAGTAATACTTTGTGATTGATACACAATCCTGTATATACATTAGGGACATAAAACAAACAAGCACGCAAAAATAAAACTGTCACTTTGTCTTATCTCCATTGATATTGTATAAGTCCACATCTAAAAACTGTAAAATAAGGTATAATTGATTAGGTACCATCTATAGATGACATTTATATTAATCAATTCTTAGGTATCTCATGTATTTAGAAAAACTTTCAAATCTATAAACTATAGCTTCCTTAAAACAGAGCATAAAACACGTTTACTGTAAAATTGAAGAAATAGATATAGGACAAACAAGCGGTTATCTATCATACATTTGAAATTTTCCTGTACGAATTTTATTTGACAAAGATTTGAAATGCCGATTATCGATTATTATTTTTTTCAAAATCTTTATGTTTTAAAATCGCACTTAACGTTTGGCCGAAGCTACTAAAACTACATGATTCATTTTCCAGAAACACGTTTCCAATATTATAAAAATACCACATTTCAAATAATTGAAATCGATAATATCATCGAACAACTTGTAATCGTAGTAACGTTAAAAGCATGCAAGCAAGCATGCAGCATGCAAGCAAGCATGCAGCATGCAAACAAGCATGCAACATGTAAGCAAGCAAGCAAGCAAGCTGCAGCATGCAAGCAAGCATGCAGCATGCAACCAAGCATGGAGCATGCAAGCAAGCATGCAGCATGCAACCAAGTATGCAGCATGTAACCAAACATGCAACATAATCCAAGCACGCAGCATGCAGCAGGAATGGTTTCTGTCACGGCTCCGGCGCTGCCCGGCTCCGCCGGCCAGCCCTAGCTACGGCGGCGAGCTGAGGAGCAGCTCGCGGGCCGCCTCGCCCCTCCACGCCTACGTGGGCTTAAATTAAACTCTTGCGTAGGGCAGACAAGACTACGTGGAGTCGGTTTTGCCGTGATTCTTTTCTGTCACTGACTTTTGTAGCATAACTTTACCGAAAACACAAAGGATTAACTTTTTAAGACATTTTAGTTTATTTACCTAATAATATGAATATGAGAACCAAAAAAAAACGAATATTTGGGTATATATGTTGTTTTAGAGTAAAAGTTACTACTTCGAATTTTAATACTTCTATTAAATTAATTGTAACCAAAACGTCTTCTAAAAGAAAAAAAGTAGTTTTGATAATCGGCTAATAGTTTTTCTGGAAAATGAAACATATGTGTGATAAGTTTATGGATTAACAAAATTAAGAAAAGCAACCATCTGGTATTTAAAACTTCGTCATACCGTTTTCGAACAATTGAAATTCGTACAGGAAAGTTTCGAATTTATGATAGGTTACCCAAACAAGCAATAGGGCAACGAATTGCTACTTATTAATTGAGAAAAAAAATAAAATTCGGTTGTTACACACTCAAAACAATAACAAGCTTAATGTTCTGAGGTTACACAGACATAATAAGAAGTATACGTCTGTGGGTTGTTAGGTCCTTTAGTTATGATTTTTATTAAAACAGATTTAAGTACAAGGTTTTATAACAAATGTTCGAACTGTTTGTTTTCAGCTGCAATGCTAGCTCTACATCTCTTTGAAAATGATAGCGTAATAGACGGGCGTATCTTTTCGAGTGATGTATGACGTATGACCAATGACCTTTTAACATAAAATATCATTGCGTATGACAGCTTCGGAAATTCTTTGGCGCAGCTCGTCTAAATCTTGAATAGGTTATGAGTACACATTTTCCTTTAACGTACCCCAGTATAAGAAATCTAAGGGGTTTCAGTCAGGTAAACGGGCAGGCTACGGAATTGTACCATTCCGCCCAATCAACCTATCGGGGTATTCTCGATTGAGAAACTCGTACTGTGGGAGCATAATGCGCTGGGCAGCCATCTAGTTGAGACCACATGCTGCCGTAAATGTTCAGAGGTACTTCTTCCAATAAAGCTGGTAATTGATTCTGTAAGAAGTCCAAATAAGCCTGGGCATTTAAGTTCTCCGGCAGCTCGATTGGACAAATAAACATTACCATTCAAAACTCCGTCGATACGGGACGGTATTGATCCTCTTAACATCAAAAGTAAACTTAAAACATATTTTCTATCAAATATGAATTGATAATGCACCCGTTGATTGACAAATATGACACACACAACTCTTAGCAGAGTTTTCGAATTGCCGAAGCCGTTGAATACATCAACTCGAAAAGATACGCCCGTCTATTACGCTATCATTTTTAAAGAGATGTAGAGCTTGCATTGCAGCTGAAGGCAAACAGTTCGAACATTTGTTATAAAACCTTGTAAATCTGTTTTAATAAAAATCATAACTATAGGAATCTAACAACAGAATTTTTTTTTTTTCATAATTAAGAAGTAGCAATTAGTAAGTGTCATACCATTTTAGAATCCAGACTAAACGTGCCATATTTTGATGTTACTTGCCAAAACAGTGTAGTATATTTTTTTTAAAGAAAACTCGGTTAAAGTGGTCGTGAAGCGACATTTAAAAAATGAAAAGATGGTAAATTTAACAATATTTATAATAATAATAAGAACAAACAAAACAAAATATGTAGTAAGAAGTGATTGAGGATGTGGTGAGTATGTCGATGGAGGTGATGATGGTTAAGATGAAGGCGCAATCGCAGAGACAGGTGCAGATGTAGAGGCAGGTGCAGCTGACGTAAAAGGCAGGCAAAGGTGTAGAGGCAAGCGCTGACTTAGAGGCAGGCAGAAGAGACAGGCGCTGCTGAAGGCGCTGCCGTAGAGGCAGGCGCTGACGTTGAAGCAGGCACTGCCGTAGAAGAGGCAGGCGCATGCAGGCGCCGGCAGGCGCCGGCAGGTACTGGCAGGCGTCGTGAGGAGCTTATGTAGAGGCAGGCATCCCCTCTCCTTAATTCACTAAGTTTTATTTGTACTGGCACCTCGAGAGCAAGCGTTAGGTTATGCCAGAAGTGCCAGACCTTCCTGCGCCAGTAGAACACTCGCGCAGGAGACCATCTGCGTTAGGTCTTGACGCCAAATCAGTGCCCGCCCGCGCTCTTCATTCACGAACACGTGTAGTTCACTGCCTATTGTCCAAATAGGTAATCGGAGCTGTCGAGCTCGCTCACTTCTCGTTGCACGAAGAGCACAACTCGCAGTTGCCACTCACCTTGGTCGCGGAGTAGTAAGCACACTCACTTCTCGGAACCCATGCGGGCGCCTAGCCAGTTCCCACGTTCTACGCGGCTGGCTGGACCGGAGGCTACGACATCTAGGGGGCCGCCTCTACTAGTTCTCCAGACTAGTACCGGAGATGTCAACACCAATGTCCAATGAGAACCACCGGACAAAGCTGCCAACTATAAGGGAAACTCACGTTCCCCGCAGGACTTTTCGCTTCTGGCCCCCTCAGAGACCGCTACTAGACCCCGCTCGCTGTGCGCGAGTTTGGAAGTCCTGGCACACAATACCAGGACAAACGAACATTCCCAAGCTCTACGGCTAACCACAAGCCACTACGAGTCCAACCCACGTCCGGATCCCGCCGGAGACGCCGGTCAAGGCACAAACAGCGGGGGGCTTGAACCGGAACCCCGTAGTACCCCCGAAAACACAGCCGGACCCGTAGATAGAGGCAGGCATCCCCTCTCCTTAGTTCACTAAGTTTTATTTGTACTGGCACCTCGAGACCAACCGTTAGGTTAGGCAAGAAGTGCCAGACGTCCCTGCGCCAGTAGAACACTCGCGCAGGAGACCATCTGCGTTAGGTCTTGACGCCAAATCAGTGCCCGCCGCAGCGCGCTCTTCATTCGGTACTCATAAGACTAGTGTCTCGGGAGAGACTCCCCGTGCACACGTGTAGTTCACTGCCTATTGTTCAGATAGGTAACCGGAGCTGTCGAGAGCGCTGCCGTAGAGGCAGGCGCTGCCGTAGAGGCAGGCGCTGCCGTAGAGGCAGGCGCTGTCGTAATAGCAGGCGCTGCCGTAGAGGCAGTCGCTGGCAGGTGCTGCCGTAGTGGCAGGCGCTGGCGTAGATGTTCGCAGGAGCTCACGAAGACTGGAGGCTGAAATTGTTCCAAGGGGACTTGGCCTTAATAACCTTCCTTTAAAGAAGCTGAAGTTGATCTCTGGAGACAAGGCCCTTCCTATTCAGAAGCTGAAGATGTTCTCTGGAGACTAGGCCCTTCCAATTCAGAAGCTGAAGGTGTTCTCTGGAGACTAGGCGCTTCCTATTCAGAAGCTGAAGATGTTCTGACCAGTCGTCGGCTAAACTTTATAAAGAAAGCTCGGATTCTGAGTTTTGAATAAATTCCGAATTATTATTTTAAAAACGCCGAAATCTAGATGGCCAAATATAAAAATGAGAAAGTCGAAAAGGTTTGATTATAATTTGTTTATAGGTTGCGTAGCAACAAAGCTAAAAGAAATTGTCAGTTACGTCAAAACGTGACCAAAATACAATATCTAGCAAACAAGAACCGAAAAAGGTAAGAAAAATGCTAATATTACAAGGAAAAACGTAAAATAAGATTATCAAAGTGATCCGAAACTTGTGGGATACGTAAAAGTGTCAAAAAATAGTGTTTGAAGTTTTGGATTTGATTTGGGATCACTTAATAAATGTGTCTAAATCCAGGAATTGCGATGTGTGTAGTGAATTGTATAGTTACTAAATCATTATGTATCGTTACAGAAGCGAGGAAAAATAAAGGCTGATTTATAAGGTGAATGACATGAGATGATCACATGAGAATAACATGATACGACGTGGAGTTACAAAAAGGTAAAGGGTGGTTTCACCACATTTGATGGATTTGAGTTGGATGATGTAATTATTTTGAATCAATTTTGGGCACAAAATTTAATATTTTATTTGAAACTGAAGCAGTTATGTTCTAACTTTTAACTGTAATTTATAGAAGGGTTATTCATGGTTACATCACAGAAAAAAACTGACGAAAAGTTAATATTTGTAGTCACAGGACTTGAAAGATCATCACAGGGTGTCAATTTTTAGGATTTATTTTTAAATCCTTATAATTTGAGAAGTACGAGACCAAGATTTTTTTTATATTTTTTGGCCTGACGCCCATTTTCAGCTTGACTTTGATTTCTGGGACATTTTGTATATAAAAATCAGCTTTTATACTATAGGTAACGTAAGTAGAATAATTATAATTTATGAATTAAGGGTGTCTGGCAAGGGGTTGCCACGATGTTAAGTGTCTGGCAAATGAATGACGTGATATTTAATAATATTCTGAAGGTAATACCAAAAAATCACACTATATTATTTGATGAGTTTAGTTCGGTATTTTACACACCTTTAGTACCGTTTACCTGCCAAAGCCACGTAACGCAAACTTCATAATGGTCCATCGTCTTACCTGTGTTGGGAGCATGCGCTGACTAGGGAATTCAATCTCGAGTCGAGATCGCAAATTCGAGATCTCGCGATATTAAAAATGATAATCTTGCGAGATCCCGGTATTTTCGAGATCTCGAGTAGTTTAATAAAGAATTAAAGAATTTATTTATCATAAACTTTACACACTCACCAATATTGTAGAAAAACAAAAGGAAAAACAATTACGTTGTGATTTTTGGCCAATCAGCACAGATTACATATTCATAATTCTTATTACAATCGGTGTGTCTGTGCAGACGCCAGTATGACAACCCATCACAAAATGCCAGACCTCTTTAACAATACCTATTAAACTTTATTGTTTGTGTCGTTCGTTTAGGGGTTGATTAATATCGATTATAGAAACTCCTACTATTACTTACTAGAAACTCTTACTATTTAATAATAAAGTAGGTACCCGTATTATTTGGAAATCAAAAAAAATAACTTGAGATTAATTGAGGTAACAAACATATAAAAAAAACATACAACCGAATTGAGAACCTCCTCCTTTTTTTGAAGTCGGTTAAAAAGAGGTTGTCTTATTAAAAGTTGGGTCTTTTCAGCTCAGACGGTACGGATTTTATTGAAATAAAAAATTCCTTAAAGCACTTTAAATTATCAATATTTTATTGCTTATTTGGTCGATGTACAAAAATCCTAAGCTCGTCCTCGAGCGTCATACAAAAATGCGCATTCTTCTTTAAATCCTTTGCGTGAATGGCGTCGCTGTCGCTGACTACCGCTGCCCAATCTCGTCAATCTCGAACGAGATCTCGTCATATTATGGTTCGGGATTGATCTCGTAAAATGTTTCAGCTAATACTCGTAGTAGTGATAATGATAGTTTTCTCAATATTCCTTTCCTCTCCGACTCTCTTGTCTCATGTTTCTCCGATGTTTCAAGCAACTTCAATGTAGTTCACATAAATGCTCAAAAGCATTCCGGCTCATTTCACCGATATGCTAGCAAGTTTTGACTGTAAGAATATCCATGCTATCCTTGTCTCTGAGTCGTGGCTCAAACCATGTCTCCCTTCCACTTCATGCTCATTGCCGGGCTTTAACCTGATAAGGAATAATTGCACGGTGGGCGGTGGTGGTGGTGTAGCCATATAACTTTGTGAGCATATTCCTTTTAGTGTAGTGGATATGTCACCGCAGCCGCCACCTTCAAACGCCGGCGAACACATATTCTTGGAGGTTAGTCTACGACACACCAAAGTCCTACTTGGTATACTATTGTCCTTCTTCTTGGATAAAGGACATCAGGCACATTTGACCCAAAAATGTATAAACTTATCTATTATCTATATGCACTATGAGTCATTATATACCTAAATCAGTATCTACTTTATTTTTAAATCCTTTATTTGGGTGAAATTAATTAATTAGAAAACAAAACAACGACTATGAAACGGTCATTTTGTGGCCGCCATCACTACTTTTTTGCGTAAGAACAAGGCGCATTGCATCAGATACGCATCAGATGACAATGACATTGACAGAAGTTGGCTGGATTGGATTTCTCGGAGAAATAGTTCTGAAGTTAGAGAAATGTATCTTTTAGATTTTTATTGTTACAAAAGCATAGGCAAATACTTGAAAATGGGTATCGCTTGGATTTGAATGCCATGCCATTTTTGATCTATCAGCCAGCCTATAGGCTGTCACTGACATTGTCAATCACTGTCATCTGAAGCGTTTGGTTACAACCACATCATTAAATGAACAGAACAAAATTCCACACACTCCTTCCGTATCATGTTTGATATTTAAGATCTTGGTGTACAACAAGAAAGCATAATAAATAATTTTAATTTGAATCGGTACGCCCACTTTTAGTAATTTTTTTCGAGAACACTATGTTTATTTAGCACATAACGAAACGTTTCGTTTGAGTTACAATTGTTGCTATACTAGTGTCAGTGTTACCAAAGAAAAATATTTCAAACGTGAATATCTCTTCTAATAAAAATCTTTATTAAACTCTGAATAGTTTCCACGATCCACTATCTACATACCTACATTGTGGTACAAACAGAAATGATATACATTTTTGGGTCTATTGTCAAAGGAATTTGCCTGATGTCCTTTCTTTTCTTCTCTTGAAAACAAGTTAGAACTTCTCTGTCCTTCTTACAGTCATACTATTTTAATGGGAGATTTCAACACATGCCTTCTTAAAAACGACTCCCGTTCGGCAACTTTTTTTTCTGTCCTTCATTCCAGTAATTTATATCTACCACCATTAAATGCCACTCATAATTTTCCAAATGGTTTACCCTCCCGTCTTGACCTCGCTATTGTCTCTTGTCTTCAACATATCGCCAAACATGGGCAATTGTCAGCTGATGCTTTCTCTTACCATGATTTAATTTATGTTACGTTTAAGTCCCGTCCCCCTAAAACTAAGGCTAAAATTCTTCTGCAGCGCAATTTTAGTGGCATTAATTTTGAAAATCTTCGTGAGGATGCTCCTAGTAAGGATTGGTCAAATATTTTTAACTGCGACTCAATTGACCGGAAACTAGAACTTTTCGGTTCAACCCTGGTCGAACTGTACGAATTTCATGCTCCAGTGCGTCCTGTCAAAATCAAACACCGTCCATCTCCATGGCTCACAAGAGATATTAAAACTATATGTGAGCGCAAAAATGCCGCTAAATGTAGGTATAAATGTCAGCCTACTCCATGGAACTGGGAGAAATACGATAAAGCGCGCAATCGCTGCAAAAAGGTGTGTAGAAATGCACAACGCCAATGTATTCACAACTCAATAGAGAAGATCCAGCGAAAGTTTGGAAATTCTTAAGATCAATGGGCATTGGGAAACAACGTCAGACTTCTACTTGTAAAGATCTAGACATCAATCTGCTTATTAAACACTTGTGCTTCGCATGACTTTGATCCAACGAGAAAAGTTGATACTCTGAATTTTCTTTCATCTCTCCCATGTCCAGATTACTCGTCATTTTCTTTTCGTCAATGGGCGATTTTCCGAGATCAATAAAAAAAAAGAAATTGGTTCGTAAATGACTTCATAGATGGCGCTTAGCATAGATTAGTATGGCGCTTAGTAAAAGGCGAGTTCATGAAGAGCACGTGTATGGCTGCGTAATATTTATTCTATTCCAAAATAGAAATAGGTCCTGGATGTCTTGAATGAAAATAGGTAAGTACTATTTTTTATTTTTTTGGTAGACAAGTAAAAGTGTAGAATTTATTACAGCCCTTAGGTAGGTACGGCTCGGCTTTCATAAAACGACATCTATCGAGTGTTTTTGAACTAATTTTTACTTTTTAATTTGGGCTGTCAGAAAATCGCCCATTCACCGACTGTGATGTTAAGAAGAGCATAATGTCGATCACCTTTAGTGCTGTTGGCAATGACTGTGTCAGTCGCAAAATGATCTTGCTCATACTTGACGAAATCCTTCCCATCATCTCCCATATCCTTAACTACTCCATCGATTCAGGTGTCTTTTCATGCACATGCGTCATCCTTCTCCGACTATGGCCAATTTCTATTCTACCATTCCTTTCTAAAATTCTGGAACGCCTTGTCCGTAACCAATTGTCCACCTTCCTTCTTAAAAACCAGCTCCTTAATCCATACTAATCCGGGTTTCGTACAGGCCACAGTACTACCACAGCACTAGTGAATGTCACTGATGATATCAGGCATGGAAAACGGTAAAGTAACAGCTCTTGCCTTGCTAGATTTTAGCAATACTTTTAATTCTGTCGACTTTGATGTACTGCTCGGCATACTCCGCTCTATTAACGTATCTCTAGCGGTGATTGACTGGTTTCATAGTTACATATCTGGACGCCGACAGTGGATTCGCATTGAGTACTCCTTGTCCACCTTTTGTGACATTTTCGCTGGGGTGCCGCAGGGTAGCGTTTTATCTCCTTTACTTTTCGCTATATTTATCAATTCCATTTCCACTCAATTAACTTCGTCCTATCACCTCTATGCAGATGATTTGCAAATTTACACTCAAGCTTCTACTGACCAGCGGGTCTATCGGCTAAAAAATATGGATATGAACATGGGGTTCATTTGACATTTAAAACCCATATTTTGTCCTTATATTGGCATATTATGGGCTTCAAATGTCAAATGAAGCCCATGTCCATATTCATATTTTTTAGCCGATAGGGTAGCAGCTTCCTCATGCTATCAATATCATCAACGGTGACTTAAACATGATTTGCGAGTGGAGTAGGTCATATGGTTCGAAAGTAAATCCTTGCAAGACTCAAATCACCGTCATAGGCAGCTCCACAATGACAGGTAGAATTTACTGGTCGCATTTGCCTTCAATAACTTTTGATGGCGTTTCTTTGTCTCCTACTGACAGCGTTAAAAACCTGGGCGTTTTGATCGACAAGAACCTAACATGGGCACCGCAGCTCCAACAGGTGAGCCGAAAAATGTTTTCCACAGCCGGATCCCTGAAACGTTTGCGCAATTTCCTTCCAATGGCCACTAAAACTTCGCTTGCACAATCTCTTCTTCTACCCGTCTTAGACTACGCCGATGTCAGCAAACTAGATGTAGTATCCCAATACATAATATTGCATGCTTATATAACCAATGTATTTACGATATGAAGAACAGAATAAATGAGTACGTCAAACGAGTCGCTTGTCTTTATTCCCGACGAACCCACATCTCTACATGGCGACCCTGCCACCGGAGACTGGGCTGCGCGATTCTGTATAAGGTGCCGTTAGTGTAAACTATCGCGGACTTGTGGCGAAAACAATCATGACTTTGTTACGAGATTTGTTCGTGTTAACACCTGTGAACTGTAAAAAGTTAAATTTCCAAGATGGGCAAGCAACAATCTAAAGAAAATCAAGAAGTGATTATCGCCCAAAACGCGGGTGCAAATGAAGTTTCGTTGGAGCAGTTGTATAGTCACGCACATACAACGTCGCATACTCTTCAGATCATTTGTATTATCCTGTTGATCGGCGGAATATATGCTGTATACCAAGTATACAGAAGGTGCCATGGTAAATGGATTAGACGAGAGATTACGGAGCATCAGTTGCAGCGGTCTGCGAGCTGGTTCCGACGCCGCGAGCCACCACGCCCTGCAGCGCGCGAGGACATCGTGTGAAGACGACCCCTGCTGACTTATGGAGCTACGCAGGATGTCCCCATTGCAATAATCGTATCGTATGCGTATTTTAACCTTTTACTCATTGTCTTTTGAAAATTATGTTTATTCCTATGTCTAATTAAAGTTAAATTTTTACTATTATGTAATCACATTTATTGTTTAGCATTACGAACTAGCCATTAAGTAATAGGTCTAATGGAATAATTGTTTATTTTAAATATCTTTGGCAATTCGATTACAAAGTTATTTTGATGATTTGGAGAAAATTAGAAAGTATTTAATTAAAATTGGACCTTTAAGACGTCAAAAATCGTCTATTCCTTCTAAGAAATTAAGTGAAGCTAATAATATAATTAAAAAAATTCAAAGTGATTTAGATGCAATTAATTTAAATATAAAGAAATATAAGCCTGACGAAATAATTTTAATTTCAGCTTTGTGTGAGAATATTAAATCTTTATTCGAAAATATTAAATGTTTATGTGTAAATAAGGATTGTCCGGAAGTTTCTTCCGAGTACGAAAATTATAGTTCCTTAAGCGACAGCGAAGGTGACAATTTTGCAAAAATGGAGAAGTTCGATTTTAAAACAGCTGTGTCATTATTACCTACAATGAATGATGAAGAGGATGTTACAAAACAGCTGATATCTGCAATTGAAATGTATAAATCAATGTTAAAGGAAAATTCTAAGAAAATTCTTATTTCATTTATACTGAAAACCAGACTATCGGATGGTGCAAAATTAAGGCTATCTCTAACTTACGATACCGTAAAAAGTGTTGTTGAGGAAATAAAAAAGCATTTGTTTGTTAAAAAATCCTTTACAGCTATTCAACAGCAGATGCTTCGCGCTACATAGAACCAGAGATCTATCGAAGCCTTTGGTAAGGATATTGAAAATTTATTTGTCAAATTGACGATTTCGCAATCAGATGGCGATTCAAATAAATTTGAAATTTTAAAACCCTTAAACGAGAAATTAGCAATCAAAACTTTTTCCAACGGATTGCGAAATGGTCATGTTAGTACCATATTATCAGCTAGAGACTATTCCAGCTTGAGAGAGGCCATAAGAGGAGCGAAGGACGAGGAAATGTCGACGACACCGAACGAAACTGTTATGAGTTTTACAAAAGGTAATAGTCGTTATTTTTCTAATCAACAACGAGGTCGAGGTCGATGTTTTAATAATAATCGATTTCAAGTGGATCGTCGCGGTTCGTCAAATCGCGGATTTAATAGCCACACGCGCGGGTCCATGCCTAACTATACGCGCTATAATTCGACTACATCTTTTAGAGGCGCGAATAATAGAGGTAGGTTCCAGAACAACCGTACCAATAACTTTCACCGAAATTATCGCATGAATTATATGACATCTAATGATAATTCGACACCCTCTACTAGTACTAGCGTTCACGATCAAAACGAGCAACAAAATTCCAATACTGAGTCTCAGTTTTTTCGGTCTTTATCACAAATACGAAACCCATAGTAATAACATTTGTCATTATAGAAGTTATAATTCAGTGCAGTTAAATATAGAAAATCAGTCATGCAATTGGTAAGTGGACACGGGTGCTTCGCTTAGTGCGATTAGGTATGAGAAATTGATACAGCATAACGGAGTGTGTGGAGAGCTTTACTCGGAAGGTTTTGTTTGTTTAACTTTAACTTTAAATGGAAAGGAATTCATACACAAGTTTCATGTCTTTAATGATTTATGTTGTACTAGCGACGGACGGCTTAGACTTTTTAAAGAAGTATAATGGAAAGTTAAATTTAGAATTTTATACTTTAACATTACGCAATAGTTGTTCTGAAATAATTTTAAATTTACAACAGGGTAGCGATAGCAATAAGTACATTAGGGTTCCCCCTAGGTGCGAATCTATTCATTTTGTGCGTACATGCATGAAAGATGAATGTGTGATTTTTCCGACCGAGTTATGTGAAGGTGTTTTCCTAGCAGGTTCCATTGCGAAACCAATAAATAACTTAATTCCAAAACAAATTTTAAATACAAGAGATGTGGAAGTATCGTTGAGTTTCTTTAGTCAACAAATAGATTCATTAAATAATTATAAAATCCTTAGCTTATATGAATGGAGAAAGAGTGAATAAATTGTTTTCTGAACTAGACTTGAATGGTTTGCAAGGCGACGAACGATCGGAAATAGACAGTATTTGTGCAAAATTTTCAGAAATTTTTCATCTTGACGGAGACAAGTTAACATCTATAAACAATCTATTCATTTGAAACCTAATGCGATGCCTGTGTATAAAAAGCAATATCGATTACCTAAATCTCAAACCGGCGAAAATAAAGAAACAACTTCAAAAAATGTTAGACGATGATATTATTGAAGAAAGTAGAAGCGAGTGGTCAAGTGTTTTATTACCTACTTGTTCCCAAAAAGACGGATGAAATATCTGACTGAAGAGCAACTGAATAAGCTTGAGCGTCTTCAGAACTTTAGTATTAGATTTATATTTGCCGTAATTTACATATCGTCTCTCTGCTTTGCAGTATTCTGTTTAATCTCTTTTCCCCACCTTATCTCAGGGAACGCTTTAACTGACTTGATGACACAAATTCTGTGTATTCTGTGTATCACGTGTGTTCAAGGTATGTCGGAGAACTTAAAGTTGGAAATACCTATGCACTCCATCAGTCAAAGTCAAAAGTCAAAGTCAAATTATTTATTCAATGTAAACCTTTACAGGCACTTATTGACGTCAATAATAATAATAATAAAAAAAACAGTTAACTAAAAAAGCATCAGCTTTACGATCAGTCTTTTACCGTTCAAGCTGCCCGTCTGTGGAATGCATTACCTACAGATATTAAGCGTGCCCAATCCTTGGACAGCTTTAGATGACTGGTTAGAGAACACTATCTGTCACTGTCAACGTCTTTTTGATTTTAGTATAATTAGATAAAAAACTTTAGGTATTTATTTATGTAACTATTTATATATGTACGATATTGATAAACTTAAGCATGTTTATTTATTTTTATTTGTTTATCTAATTCTAATTTATTTAAATTGAAACACCATAACAGCCTTTAAAATTTCACTTTCTATCCAGTCCAACACGGTTGCCTGGAAGAAATTGCTTTTTAGCGATAAGGCCGCCAATGCGCGATTTTTCTGACCGCCCAAAATTAAAAAAATATAAATTAGTTCAAAAACACTCGATAGATGGCGTTTTATGAAAGCCGAGCCGAGCCGTACACAAATGGTGCACTTTTGTATGTCCACCAAAAAATAAAAAAAAATGTTTTTTAATTTCAGGACCTATTTCTATTTTTCTTCGTTCACAGTTTGACAGTTGCACAATATTGATATCTTCCAAAGAGATTTAAATAATAATAGAGCTGCTATTACACACTATTACAAAACTTTGAGCTGGTGCTCACGTTACGCCATCTAACGTGGAAAGGCAAAACTTTAAGAACAATTAGAATAAGTTTTACCTACCCCACGGTAGGTGTCGCTCTGCGGTAGGGATGTTCCGTTATGAAATTAAACAAATCGATAATTTTGATGAAGATTAACCAAAATCAGCATTAATAATAACATTTGAACAAGCAAGTGACAAAAACAAACAAGTACGAAAAGTTTGATATTTTTATTTTTCAATATACTCCCCCCCTATGTTCATACACTTATAAGATCGATCAATTATTTTTTTTAATCCCTCATAAAAATATTTTTTATCTTTGGTGTAAAAATGCTCCTCCACGGCCGTCTTCAACGCTTCATCGTCAGAAAATTTATTTCCACGCAGATCCTTTTTAAGATTGGGGAACAAAAAGAAGTCGCTTGGGGCTAAGTCCGGACTATAGGGTGGATGAGTAACAGTTTCAAACCCACATTCAACAATAGCTGCCTTGGCAATATGAGCAGTATGGACAGGGGCGTTGTCATGCAGAAGCAGAACACCTTTGGTTAACTTTCCTCGCCTCTTTTCTTTGATCGCATCTCTTAATTGACGTATAACGTTAGCGTAGTACTGCCCTGTGATATTTACACCTTTTTCTTTATAATCGATAAGCAAAACTCCTTCACAATCCCAAAATATTGTGGCCATGACCTTGCCAGCTGACGGGATTACCTTGAACTTCTTTGGATGAGCTGAACCCTTAATGTGCCACTGCATGGACTCCTGTTTGCTCTCTGGGTCATAATGATGAACCCAGGTTTCATCTCCAGTAACTATTTTTTGCAGCACCTCATCGGGATTTTCACCACACAGGTCGATAAAATCTGAACAGCAAGCCACACGCATATCCTTTTGAAGAAGCGTCAGCATTCGCGGAACCCATCTTGCACTTACTTTTGACATATTAAGATGGTCATGTATAATGTCATGTACGGTACCAATAGAGAGATTGGTTACTTGAGCTATAGATTTTACCTTCACTCGGCCGTCTTCCAATATAAGTTTTTCCACTTTATCAATATTTTCTTGTGAGGTAGCCACTACAGGCCGGCCAGGTCTAGGGTCATCTTCAATACTCTCCCTTCCACGCTTAAATTCGCTTGACCATTTTTGAATAGTAGATAAAGAAGGAGCAGACTCACGGTAAACACAATCCATTTCCTCTTTTATGGTTTTTTGATTTTTACCCTGTTTTGTCAAGAATTTTATGACGGATCGGTGCTCTAATTTCGTTAAAATTGTTAATTCGCTCATGGTGTTCATGTTTGTTCGGCAATTGCAGAAAAACAAAAGAACATCTCGGTTCCAATTTTACTTTTTTTTAATGTCAATGGATGAATCTTAGCGGCCAGTAACAAATATATATATAAAAGAGGTTGTAACGTATCAATACCGAGAATATTTTGAACGCCCCTCGTATTTTTTTATTCTTTTGGTAGACAAATAAAAGTGTAGAATTTATTACAGCCCTTAGGTAGGTACGGCTAGTGGCCGGCTTTTATAAAACGACATCTATCGGGTGTTTTCGAACTAATTTTTACTTTTTAATTTGGGCTGTCAGAAAATCGCCCATTGCTTACTAGGCCCATATTTCATTGAAGGTAGACTTGACAGTGCATCTTATTTAAATGTTTTAAATAGTGTGGTGAACGACATGTTGGACGAAGTGCCCCTCGGTTCGTTACAAAATCTGTTTTACCAGCACGAGACGGCGCGCCCGCGCACACTCAGGTACGAGTTCGTGAGTTTTTATCGAACCATTTTGGCGAAAGGTGGATAGGTCGGGGAGGGCCAGTGCCATGGCCCGCTCGCTCTCCCGATCTCACCCCATTAGACTTTTATTTGTGGGGTGAACTAAAAAGACTCGTGTACTCTACGGAGTATTCAACTAGGGATGAGTTAAAGGTCCGTATTACGGAAGCCTTTAACCACGTACGAAATAATCCGTTTGTGCTTAATCGTGTTAATAATAATATGCGGAAACGAGCCGAACTATGCATAGAACGAAGTGGTGCTCATTTTGAGCAATACTTGCGATTAGTGTAAATAGGTGTTATGAATAGCTGTAAATAGCTGATTAATCGTTGTAAATAGTTGTGATTCCCTTTTTCAAATATGCCAAAACTACTTAGGTTTGTCATTTTGCATGCTTTCTTGTTGTGACTTAAAATTTAGATTTGTATTGCATAATTTAACAAATAACTACCTACTTATTTAACTATTAACCATTTACCTAAGTATTTTTGCCTGTCCTAAGCCCGGTTTAAAGTATGAAGGAAAAACGGCACACACACACTGAACACGACAGCTAGGTACCTATTCAATATCATACGCGTAAAGCGCTAGCGCTAGGGTGCCCAAACATTACGGGTCATGAAATTGTAACATCGATTTTCTGAATTATTTTATATGCTTCGAGTAGTATTTTTTTATTTGTTTATGTTTATCCTGGCATAAACTACCATTGGATAAAATATGTCCCTCGTTTCAACTAACACGCTGTACATTGTGTTAATGAAAACTCGCAATCGCAAGTATCAAATTATATTTGTCGATCCTAATCTGTTATTTTGAATGAATTGAATGAAATATCATTCCATAGATTTATTTGATGCATTATCATTAAACACCAATGTCATAATAACAGATGTGTGTATATGTTTAATTTAGACATCCTATTTTCTTATATATCTTTTCAATGTCTTTTAAGTTTAACGTAAGTAGTAATATTCTGATTAAACGATCATCGCATGATATTGTTACACTGCATAACAGTCCTCCAGCGCAATGATCATTGAATCAGAATATTACTACTTATATAAAACTTAAACTTACGATATAAAAATATTATCTAAAACATTAATCGATAAATAAAACGACATCACTTGAACACTACTAAATCATCTACTTCCGCTTCGACAAGTGTGGTGGGTCATTTTCACAGAATGTGTACTAGCTACAAAAATTTGATTAAAATTTTTAAGTCTTTTTATGTAGTTTTTTAAAACAAATATCGATTTTAAATATAATTAAGTATATAAAAACATTAAAAGTGGCTATTGTTTAGCTTTATTAACTAAAATATGAATATTTTAGTGTCTTCAGACAACAAAATGTTTTCCATTCCGTTATCGATTGTTTTCAGCCATAGAAATGAAATAAAATAAAAATATGGTCTTTATTAAAGTAGTGTTTTATTTACCATTAATATACTTTCATTATAAAGTAAAAAAACTTTAAATAACTATAACAACCTGTTTTAATTAAAGTTATTAATTTCCTTTACGTAACTCTTTGGACAAATAAAAGCTTTATTTTTGTATATTAAACAATTAAGGTAGGTACATTTTAGAAACTATAAATTATACAGTTGTAACACTTATCTTTGTATATAACTAATCAACAATCTAATAAAAAATAGTTAAAACTTCTGCTACAAAAAAAAATTGAAAAAATGTATCTATTGGGACAGTTACGGAATAGAATATCCCAGTAACGGAGTGTATCTTATCTTATCTTATCTAGTGGGGCCTGCAGAGGTCTCCCTCTCGCAGTAGCACGTCGACCCATTGGAATCTTTTGTGCCACCCCGTCCTATCACTCTGCCTCCTCAGTGAAGATAATTGCCATAAGCTTGGCAATGTCCTTGAGGGCGAAGAGCCTAAAATTTTCTGGTTTCGGGTAGGCCGATCCCAGAAGATTCATTCTTTTCCTGGCAAAAGAGTCGCAGTCCCACAGTAGGTGCTGCATAGACTCCGTTTCCCCTCCACATGCCCTGCACAGGTTGTCTGTAGCTAGTTGCATTTTGTGGAGCATTTGTTTTGTGGCATAGTGCCCAGTCAGGGCTCCGGTGATTAATCGGGCCTGCCTTCTGCTTCCTCCGCATATGACCTTACTCCGTCCTAGGGCGCCTTCGCCTATGAAGGATTTTGCGTGTCTTATGCCGGGTAGCTCTTTCCATTCGGTTTTATGCCTGTTTTGGATGTGGTCTTTGAAGGCTTTGTTGATAGTACTCGATGCTAGTGCCACAAACGGCTCAGGACCAATATATGGGGTCTCTAAGCCCTCCCTAGCAAGTGCATCGGCCATCTCATTGCCATGGATTCCCATGTGGCCTGGTACCTAGATCAATCTCACCCTGTTGTGCCTACCTAGCTTGTTTAAGGCTTTCGTGGTTTCAAGCACAAGGCTGGAGTTGATTCGGGGCATTATAAGTGACTTGAGCGCGGCTTGGCTGTCACTCAGGATGAATATGTTTTGCTTCTTGTGAGCGAGTTCTAGATTCTTTTTAGCACACAGGAGAATTGCGAAAGTTTCTGCCTGATAAACAGTAGCGAACTTTCCCATACTCTGACTGTGCTTAAAGTCATTGCTAAAGATACCTGCTCCAGTGCCCGACTTCATTTTGGATCCGTCGGTGTACCAGATCAGGCTGTCTTTCTCTGGAGACGGTGGCTGTCTCCATTGGTCCCGAGTTGGGACATGTATACTGAATTTCTTTTCGAACATGTACTTGGGGGCAATCTTGTCGCAGCTCATTTCCATGATCCTATCAAGGGTATCATTAGGTTCCCATTTTGTGTGTCTGGTCAGAAGCAAAGA
Organism: Scoparia ambigualis; assembly: GCA_963921215.1. NCBI lineage: Eukaryota > Metazoa > Arthropoda > Insecta > Lepidoptera > Crambidae > Scoparia > Scoparia ambigualis. Next base: position 19,778,044 of record OY992507.1, read on the forward strand.
TGCGTCCCACAGCCCGGCCACCTTTAGTCTGTGTAGCGCTTTCCTTGCCTCCGTCTCTATGACACTGTGCAGGGGTGGGAGGTCCGTGAGGACCTCCAGTGCTGCTGTCGGTGTGGTTCTAAATGCCCCGGTAATCGCCAGGCATACTATTCTCTGTAGTTTGCTCAAAGCATTCTTACAGATCTTCAGCCTGGTCCTGGGCCACCAAACTATACTGCCGTATGTGAGAATCGGCCGCACCATCATCATGTAGATCCATCTTATGATTTTGGGGTTGAGTCCCCACATTTTGCCATAAGTGGACCGGCACATAGCAAAGACCCTATAGGCCTTGACGACAGTCGTATCCATGTGCTGTTTCCAGGTGAGTTCATTATCTAGTGTTAAGCCTAGATATTTCACTTCTCTGGACCAAGGAAGCTGGGTGCCGTAAACCGTTAAGTTTCCCAGTTTCGTAAGGTTTTTCATTCTAGTAAAGAAGATGGCGGTCGTTTTTCCCGGGTTTACCGAAAGATGATTGGTATTACACCAACCTTCCAGCAAACCCAGGGCACGTTGCATTAGCTCCGATACCGTGGAGGGAAATTTCCCACTGACCGTGATAACTAGATCATTAACGTAACCAGCTGTAAAGAATGGTCCATGGTTCAGCTTTGCTATGAGTGAATCAACCACAAGGCTCCATAGCAAAGGAGAAAGAACCCCCCCTTGCGGGCACCCTCTAGTTGTCTGAGCAAGTAAGCTGTCCCCTAGTAGTTCCGAGTAGATGATTCTACCCTTTAGCATACATTCAATCCATTTGCAGATCGGTTGTGGCACGCCATGATCCCTGGCTGCAACATTAACGGAGTCAAATGTTGTGCGATCGAATGCACCTTCAATATCTACAAATGTGCCGACGCAGATCTCTTTGTTCTCCAGGGCGGATTCCGCTCTACTCACCACATGGTGAAGGGCAGTTTCTGTTGACTTCCCTGGCTGATACGCGCATTGAAGTCCATGAAGTGGGAATTTTTTTAATGGTCCCGCTCTGATAATTTTGTCTACCATCTTTTCCAAGGCCTTGAGGAGAAAAGATTGAAGACTTATTGGCCTAAAAGCTTTGGGTTCTTCGTAATCCGGTTTACCCGTTTTTGGTATATAAATTACTTTAACACGCCTCCATATACGGGGTATATAGCCGAACGCAATGCAGGCTTTGTACAGTCTGCAGAGGTGGGGGCCCAGTATGGAGGCGCTCTGCTGTAGTAGGATGGGGTAAATGTTATCAGGCCCTGGTGCTTTAAATGGTTGAAAGCTCCCCAGCGCCCATTTAACTTTAGATTCATCTACTACCTTTTTAGCTATTGTCCAATCATGCTTGGAAGTTCTACTATGTTGCTCCTTCCTGCTGATTGGGTCATGTTCGTCCTGGATGATACTCGATCCAGGGAAGTGAGTATCAAACATATTCTTTAGTGTATCACCACTAGTTTCTGTCCGAGTTCCATTTGCCCGCGTAACTGTAGACAATGGAATCGCCTTTGCTGTAGAAATTGCCTTAGTTAGTCTCATTGCTTCAGGAACAGATTGTATCTGTTCACAATGTTTTCTGCAACCTGATCTCTTTGCTTTACGAACCGCACTGCTGTAGCGAGTTAAAGCCTTATTGTATTCGAATAAATCGTTTTTAGCCTTCGCTTCATTGAACGCCTGTCGTGTCGCTTTTCTAATTTGAGCAACCTCTGAAGTCCACCATGGTAGTTTCTTTGCCACTGATTTCGTTTCTGGGCAATTGTTTTGCCAGGTCGTCATCAGTGCTTCTGTAAGTCTGTCGGCTTCAAACTCTATATCCACAGCTGAGTTGAGTTTGTCGCTTTGACCATCTAGATCCCTCCTGAGATCTTTCCTGAAGCCTCCCAGTTGGTGTTTCGAGGGTTCTTCCTTTGCACAGTTCCTATGATCTTACCTAGTCTGTACCTAAAGCATATGTAGTTGTGGTCAGAAAGTGATACCTAGTCTGACACATGCCAGTTTGTGATGTTAATAACCGCTCTATTACTAGCAATGGTTATACCAATCACCTGAGCCCTCCGGACATTGAAAAAGGTGGCCTTATTTCCTTTATTAAGAATTTGCATGGGTGAACTCACCAGATACTCCAGCAGTCTCTCTCCTCTCTCATTGGTGTCTGAACTGCCCCAGATCACATGATGCGCGTTGGCGTCGCAACCGATGATGACATCTTGGTTTTCTCGGCCAATGCAGGTTACCAGTACCCGCATCTCCTTTGATACTGGATCCGCCTTCTCGAAGGGGAGGTAAGCTGACGCTAAAATTACCGTCCGCCTATCACCCCCTTCCCCCGTTAGGACCTTGACAGCCGTCAGATCCCTGCAACAGAACTTCATTAGAGGCATTGCGTGTAGATCATTTCTGACATAGACGCAAGTCCTCATGTCATTAGTAGAACAGTTGTAGAATAATGTACCAGAAGTTCCACCTAAACCTTTAATTTGGCCCCTATAAAGGTAAGGTTCCTGGATCAAGGCAATATCGAATTTATTCATTGCAAGCTCGCGTGCCAGAAGGGCAGTTGCGGCCTTGCAATGATGTAAATTGATTTGTACGCACTTTAGCTCTTTAAGCAGCCTAGCGCCCGTCCTCTGAGCGGAGTTCGCCATCCGATGCCGTATCCACGGTCAACGGAGACGACCCTCCCAGAAGCAACTCGTCCAGGGCGAGTTCCCTTAAATCAACCTCGGATCTAGGCGAGGAGATCCCCCCACACTCCATTGGTGTGATCTCCTCCCCAACACCCTCGGCTACCGCTACCGGTGCGCCAATTCCCGGATGCACCACCGCCTCTAAAGCGCTTTGGGAGCACTCACCTCCAGTCACTCCCGCCACGCTCACAACCCCGCTACTGCCTTGGGCATCGACAAGCTCGTCCGTAGGCCTCTCCTCTAGAAGCTTAAAGACGCTCTTGTCGATGCCCGTATTAAGACCCTCCAGCAGTAGCCCTCCGCCTTGATAAATGATGCAGAGGCGCCATCCATCAACACGATCCTGGGGACTGTCAGACCCTCGACCTTAGTGTCGACGATCTTCCAGCCCGCAGTCCGCAAGCCCGGATGGTACCTCTGCATCATCCTCAACACCCTACCAGCATTAAGGCGGCTGACGTTACCGGATTTCCAAGCCATTTTAACCGGCTTCAGAAGATCCTTCGCGTCAACCACCCTAAGCACGACACCCTCCATGGTAAGGCCGTCCTGTGCTCGGAGCCAGCTCGCCGAGCTACTCCCCTCACAAGTGAAGAGAATAGCACCCGACGAGATGCCTCCGATATTGACCACTGGCAGAGGGTCAGGCGCGGCCTCCAGCAGGTCCCAAATGGTCTCTTGGATCGCCACGTAGTGACCCTCCCCCAGCGTAGTCGCTGGGTAGTCATCAGCAATGATAGCCATTTTGTAGGCGCTCACTGCCCCCGCGTAAGACCCGTGAGTCTTAACGCGTTTGGCATCAAGCGCCTCCTGACTTTCATTACTGATTTCCCTCAGCCTTTTAGTACGTACCACCGCAGCCGCCGCCGTCTCCTCCTGGGCCCGCTGCCTCTGCAGCTTGGCCAGACACCTGCGGTGGCCCGAGCCTTGCCTCGGCCTCTTGCTCATGCCCCCCCCTGTATCAGATCTGGGGCCGCCAGGTTGGTTCCTATGAGGACCCAGTTCCTGCGGCTGCGATGGTCCAGCATTGGCGGCGGGACGGATCCCAGCAGGACCCAAATCCCGTAGCCCTACCATTCCACGGTCCTCTACATGGGGTTGCTGGGCAGGTGCTGACGCCACTACCACGAACGAACGACAGAAGGAACGCTGCCTGAGGCAGCCTTAAAAATAGGCATATTTATTGCCCCCCCCCCCCCCCAGATACAAGGGGCAGCCTGAGCCCGAAGGCCCAGGGAGGGGTTCTCCGGCCTTGCCGGTACCCTCCTGGGGTAAATTTGTTTTTAAATGTGCCATTATTTTAAAAATGGAGTGACAATGTTGGGGTCGAGGTTGTCATCCCTCCTAGGATGGGATGGGAGAGGATTAGGAAATAAGGGAAGGAAAATGGTAAGGAAAGGAGTTGCTGTGGATAGGATCATGGGATTAAGGGTAAGGGAATGGCCCACCGTGCGGGATATCACTGGCGGGTTAGCCCCTCACACTCGGCTGCTGAACGTCGCAAGGTAAGTGGTAGGTGTGCGATGCTTGCTTGGTGACGACAGCATTATCCAGGACCGACGACCCACTTAAGAGTGGGTCCGCCGCCTGTCTGTACAGGTGGTAGACAGGACAGGACGGCGACGTGGACGTGTGTGAATAGGACTTGACGGCAGACGCTGCTAGCCCAACATCGCACACTTGAGCATACATCCAACCGCCATTCGGCCCCTAACGGAGTGTAACTCTTAAAACAATTTCACACATGGGGCCCTATTTCTCTTAACTGGGTTGGTTTTCACGGATCCCGGCGTCAGATTGCATTGAAAACGGATGTCGTCGTTCTGTAGCTACTGATGACGATGTACTACAAACTTTGATAAGTGTATTATTTTAACTCACGTAATAGTGTCAAAAATCTTCAATTGTACAATGTAGATGCTCCTCAAGGATTCCATTACGAAACATTTTGATTCCACATCTACGTTACTGGTGTTTCGGTTTCGGAATTGAGGTAACGGTAGGCTACCTCACTTAAAATAAATTTTATATATTTTCAATAACACAACTAAATAACTTGTTTTCTTCGGGGGTAGCTGCTAAAATAAACATCCACTTTAAAAGCTCTGTATATTTTTATTATTTAATAATTATAATATTGGTTTAGGGAACCCAATTGTTTATGATAATTAATAATTAGCACATAATACCTGCCGGTGAGTGTTGTCAACACTAAAGCACAACAAAAGAAGCACATACATCATTCCTGCACTGCACTGCACAACACACAGCAAAAGATGGAGGCTCTTCAGGACACATTAGCTCAACTCCAAGACATGTTTACCCAGCGGATGGATGCCTACCAGGGAGAACTACACAATGCGGCTCCTACTTCAAATATCTCCACCCTAACAGCGGACTTTGCGGCTTTCAGGGCATTCATTATGTCCACTCTTCACACCCTTCAAGACCAAGTGAGCCTTCTCGCTCGTCAGGTGGACGGCATAGAGATGAGGAGTCGGCGGAAGATGCTGTTGGTTCATGGCCTGCCGGAGCAGGCCAACGAGGATGCAACTGCAGTTGTCGTGGGTGCTGTCGTCGGTCGATTGAAGCTATCCAGTTTCTCGGCGAAAGATTTAGGCCGATGTAATCGAATGGGCCGCACATCTATGAGCGACCGACCGCGACCGATGTTGCTGAAGCTGCGCGATCTCAACGTGAGGGACAAGATTTGGCATGCCAAGACCGCATTGAAGGGCACCGGTATTACAATCTCAGAGTTCCTGACGAAACCGCGGCATGACACTTTTATGGCAGCGCGTAAGAAATTTGGCGTCACTAGTTGCTTCACGCGCTAGGGATACATCTTCGTAGTCAGTTCTGACGGGAAACGTAGCCGCATAAGTTCACTTGCAGAGCTTCATAAGATTGCGGTAGTGGATGTACCCAAGCCGGTGTCTGTTGCGACCAAAGTACTGGAACCTACGGTGCCGAAAACAAGGCGAGCCGGAGTCAGCAATAAGAAGTAACAATTTTGTCTTGATAAGTTCTGTGTTGTTATGTTCAGCGGACATTGTTTGTGGACCCAGTTACGCCGTTCCAAGGACAAGGTACATTATTTAATAATTAATTTACCCTCACGCACGTTGCTATTTTTACTTTTAACTTTGTTTCTTTGCAAATTTTATTGTTTCCCTTTTCTTTTCTATGACAGTGACATACGACTGACAGCCCGACAGACTTGACATTTGACTTTTTTTTTTTTACTACGTTCCGTTTCAGACTTTTAATTCAACGATCTTTTTTATTATTATTTTATTTTGTTTGTATGTGTAATGGGTCCACTTATTTTTTCTTATTTGCTTTTTAATTGTTTTTCTTTTAAATTCTTATTTTTAATGTACAGCACGAACCGGCGGGTGGAGTTAGAAAAGTTTTAAAAGTTATTGATAGTTTCATAATATTTTATTTCGTATATTTTAATATTAGTATTTATATAATCTTATATTTATGTCAACCTCAGGTTATGATCTGAACTACCTTTCTATATCTTCTAGTAGTGATGAAGACAGTTTTGTTAGCATCCCGTCCCTTTCCGACACACTTGAGTGTCAGTTTTCTGATGTACCAAAAAACTTTAACGTCGTTCACATAAACGCGCAAAGTATTCCGGCTCATCATTCAGAAATGCTGGCGTCACTCGATCACAAAAATATTCATGCTGTATTAATCTCCGAGTCTTGGCTTAAACCGTGCTTACCTTCTACCTCTTATGCTCTGCCTGGCTTCCACCTTATACGCAACGATCGCACTGGCTCCAGGGGTGACGGGGTTGCTATATACCTACGTGCTCATATTCCCTACTCCGTAATTAGCACCTCGGCACAACCACCTCCTGCTAACGCCGGCGAGCATTTATTGGTTGAAGTTGTTCTTGCTCACAATAAAATCCTTCTCGGAGTTTACTACAGCCCTTCTTTACTCGTCAATTTTTTCACGTCATTTGAAAAACTACTCGATGACGTAATTCCTTCCTACAGCCATTCAATTATCATGGGTGACTTCAACACCTGCCTCTTAAGAACGATTCTCGTACTTCTTCGCTTCAATCAGTTATCAGTTCTAGCAACTTAAATATTCTCCCTCTTACTGCCACCCATCATTTCCCAAGCTCGACTCCATCTCTTCTGGACTTATTAATAGTGTCATCTCCCCAGCATGTTGCGAAGCACGGTCAGTGCCCAGCCGACGCTTTTTCGTACCATGATCTTTTATTTTTGTCATATAAAGTTCGTCCTCCTAAAGCTAAACCCAAAGTCATTCTTCAGCGCAATTTTAGTGGTATGGATCAACATGCGTTTCGTGATGACGCTTGTAAAATCGATTGGACTCCTGTTTTTGTCGCTCAGTCTGTTAATGAACAAGTTGCTGTTTTTAACTCCGTTGTAACAACATTGTATGACAAGCATGCGCCATTTCGAGCTGTTAAGATAAAGCATCAACCAGCGCCATGGCTGACAGACGACATAAAAGCGTTAATGAACAAAAAAGTGGCAGCGAAAAGCCGCTTTAAACTTCGACCTACTGACCACAACAGGGAAAGGTATGTCAAGGCTCGTAATCGCTGCAATAGGGCGTGTAGGGATGCGCTACGCCGTCACATCCATAATTCAGTCGAAAATGTAGATCTATCTAAAGCTTGGAAATTCTTGAAGTCGCTTGGAATTGGAAAATTAAAACAAAACTCTATTTCACCCGATATTAATATTGACTCACTAAATCTCCATTTCTCTTCTTCATCATGTATCAATGATGCTGATAAAGCGACTACATTAGACAAATTGTCTTCTGTATCAATCCCTGATCTTTCTCCCTTTGCATTTGACCAATTATCGGATTGTGATGTTAAAAAGAGCTTGCTGTCAATTACTTCCAATGCGGTAGGTGGGGACGGTATTAGCCGTAATATGTTAGTACCGATCCTTGATGTCATCTTCCCAGTCCTCACTTTTATTTTTAACAACTCCATCTCTAATGCTGTATTCCCATCCTCATGGAAAGACGCTCAAATAATTCCTTTGCCTAAGAAAAATAATCCTAAATCATTTGCTGAATATCGACCTATTTCCATTCTCCCTTTCCTATCCAAAGTCCTCGAGCGTCTTGTCCACAATCAAATCAGCAGGTTCCTTTCCCATCATAATCTTCTAAACCCACTCCAATCCGGCTTTCGCTCTGGCCACAGCACTGTGACTACTTTAGTCAAAATCACTGACGACATCCGCCTTGGCATGGAAAACGGTCACTTAACTTTCCTAACTTTGCTGGACTTCAGCAATGCCTTCAACACAGTCGACTTTGACATATTTGACTTTGACTGTTATCTTTGATGCGCTCATTTAACATATCTCCAACGGTAATTGAGTGGTTTCACAGGGACGCAGGCAGCGGGTTTGCCTTGGAGAGAAATTCTCTGCGTGGTGTGACTCGACGGCTGGTGTCCCGCAGGGTGGCGTTTTATCTCCTCTCCTCTTTGCTATATTTATCACTTCTATATCTCAAAACCTTTCTTCTTCCTACCACCTATATGCAGACGATTTACAAATTTATTGCCAGGCACCACTTGGTAATCTCGCCGTAGCTATAGAAACTACCAACGTCAATCTAAAACAAATTGTTAATTGGAGCCGAGCCTACGGACTTAAAGTCAACCCAAGCAAAACGCAGGCCATTATGGTCGGCAGCTCCAGGTTGCTTTCTAAAATAAACTGGGAAACCCTCCCTAAGGTTACATTTGATGGAGTGGACATCCCTTTCAGCAAATCAGTTACTAACTTGGGCGTTATTATTGATAGTTGCTTGAGTTGGGAGCCGCAACTGCAAGCTGTCAGTCGCAAGCTTTACGCATCCTCGGCTTCTATAAGAAGACTACGCAACTTTTTACCCACTGCCACTAAAATTGCGCTAGCGCATTCGCTGCTTCTTCCTGTTTTAGACTACGCTGACGCCTGCTATCTTGATCTCTCGGAGGACCAGCTAAATAAACTTGAGCGCCTTCAAAACCTATGTATTCGTTTCATATTTGGCTTGCGCAAGTATGATCATGTCTCTAAGTACCGTTTTAAACTCAAGTGGCTTCCTATTCGTCTTCGCCGGAATATTTACATCCTCTCCCTTCTATATAACATATTGTTCAATCCCAAGTATCCTTCGTATCTAAAGGAACGCTTCAGTTTCCTTTATTGTTCGAACTCGCGCTCGTTACGGTCATCAGAAAATCTAGCCCTTAAAACTCCTCTTCACAACACCACCTTTTACGATTGCTCCTTTACTGTTGAAGCTGTTCGTCTCTGGAACTCGCTTCCAGTTGCGATCAGGCGAGCTAAAACCATTCACGCATTCAAGGAGCTCGTGAAGAATTTCTACCTTTCCCTTTAACCCTATCCTGCTGCATAGCTGTCGTTGTCCGCTACTTCCTACCTGAGACTATTATGTTTAAGTATGTATATGTATAAATATACACATATTTATTACACCTTATTATTTATTTATTTTATAAGTAATGTTATTTTATTTAATTACTTATTTTTGCATTTAATTCTGTAACCATGTTTTGAATGTTTGCACCTCCGAACATAGAGTGTATAAGTTCTCTCCATCCGACTGGTTGTCTGGCAGAAATCGCTTTTAAGCGATAAGACCGCCACATTGTAACTTTGTATTTTTGCTCTTTTATGTCTAATGTAAATGTTTGTGTTATGTTACAATAAAAGTATTGTCTATCTATCTATCTCTAAATAACAATATTTTTGGCGAATTAGATTCACCGCAAGTCAAATACCTATTGATACTATTTGCAACAAATAGAATATCTAAAAACTTACCTTAATTGGTTTCGGTTTACGACACTAACAATTATGTTAGTAATTTTTATTTGACAAGAGATAGTTATTATCTGCCAAATTATTTTAAGCGACAAATAGCTTTATCGCTATCCTATTGTATTCAAACGTCAGCCAAAAACTTGGCTAAACAAGTTGCTTCTATTGAGCAATGTATATTTGACATAGACGTCAGTAGTGTTTCTACTGACATTCCAATTAATTATTTAAATTAAAATAAATGACAAAAGAGGAAAACTCTTGCGAAATGTTTGTTAATAAAATGAAATTAAATAATTGTAAACATAGCTTTAGCAAAAGCCCATGTCAAATATTAAATTTAAAAAATGTACAATCTTTAAACATTGTCCACCAGAACATCCAAGGAATGATGGGCAAAGATTTGGAGATTGAATTGTTCATGAACTGTAATAAAATTGATATTCTTTGCATAACAGAACACTGGCTTAAAGACCATCAGTTCATGTTCAATTTTAAGAATCATTTGGTAGGAAGTTCGTTCAGTCGAGGAAATGCAATACATGGTGGCTCCTTAATTATTGTTAGTAAGAAGTTTAAATTAAAGGAACGCAAAGACATAGTGAGCCTCTCGGTTGAGCGAACAATAGAAATAGCTTGTGTGGAGTTGGAGCAGTTTGTTGTATTAAGTGTGTACAGACCTCCTTCAGCATCATATGATTATTTCGAAAAAGTTATGGATGAGGCATTACATAAAGTCCGTAATGTAGGTAAAACAATAATTGTTTGCGGGGATTTTAATATTAATTTGTTAGAAAATTCCACGATGTCAACTAAAATTAAAAACCTATTTCTATCATACAACTTGAATTATTTATTTTTGGAGCCGACAAGGATAACTGCCACTTCGGCCACCTGTATTGATAACATATATACAAATGTAAAATGGTGGCCAAATGGTCAGCTTTCCACACCAGCGTAAACAAGTGACGAAAAAGAATATCACTGTTGTACCAAAAACTGCAGGTCGGCTGGAACGCTTTAAAAGCAATCTAGATACAAAATTAAATTATTTAGAATACAATGACAACCCTAATGTCTTTTATAATAATTTTTTTAACATTTATTGTTCAGAATTTAATAAAACTTTTATTCCAAAAAAGATCTCAGTTAGTGGTACTGTAACTTTTAATGAATGGGCTAAAATTGGTATTCACAGAAGTAGGAAACGCCTTTATGAACTTTATGGTGAACGCAACTATAACACCAGCGATGACTTCAAATTATATGTTAAAAATTATTCAAAGTTATTCAAAAGAGTATGTCGATTAGCCAAGGCAAACTATCTGAGTTCTAAGATTAAGAATAGTAATGACAAAATAAAAATGACATGGAATATTATAAATAGTGAAACAGGAAAGGTCAAAAGTCGTAATAATGAGTACAATTTAAATTGTGATAATAAAACCTTGACTTCTGATGCTGATGTTGCTGCAGCATTTGAGAGGTTTTTTACTGACATTCCAGTTTCAACTACAAAAGCCTTGATTTCCTCCCCCACTGTAGCTGAATCTGTTTTGAAGGAGAATGTTAAAGATTGTGAAAATAATTTCAGTTTTCAAAAAATTTGTGTTATAGATATAATAAAAACATTTAACACTCTCAATAAAAAGAAAACTGCTGATCTGTGGGGTAATTCCGTGGACGTCGCTAAATCTGTAATTATGACAATAGCTCCAGTTTTAGCTTGCATATTTAATGAATGCATTGACTGTGGTGTTTTTCCTGACCTCATGAAATATAGTAAAATAATTCCATTATTTAAATCAGGTAGCACTTCTGACCCCTCTAACTTTAGACCTATTTCTGTGCTACCCACATTTAGTAAAATTTTTGAAAAGTTAATGCTAGATCAAATGCAAATTCATTTTTATAAAAATAAACTTTTACATTGTAAACAATATGGTTTTACTAGGGGTCGCTCTACAACTGACGCCGGTGTTGAGCTTTTAATCCAAATATTTGATACCTGGGAGGAATCACAGGATGCCCTAGGGGTATTTTGTGATTTATCCAAGGCTTTTGATTGTGTTTTACATGAAACTTTGGTCAGGAAGCTTAACCACTATGGAATTAGGGATGCTTCTTTGAGCCTTCTGATCTCATACTTGAGGAACAGGATTCAAAAGGTCGACATTAACGGTAAAAGATCTCCGGGATCAGTGGTTAAAATGGGAGTTCCGCAGGGTTCAATACTTGGTCCATTCTTGTTTTTGGTTTATATTAATGACTTACCTTATTTTGTAAAAGACAGTCATGAGATAGTATTGTTTGCTGATGATACTTCACTTTTATTCAAAGTGAAACGACGACACCCAAATTATGACGATGTGAATAATGCGGTCTCAAAGATTGTTCACTGGTTTAGTGTTAATAACTTGCTATTAAACGAGGGAAAAACCAAATGTGTAAGATTTGTATTGCCTAATGTTAAGCAGGTAATAACTAGTGTACAAATTAAAGAAAAGAATGTGAATCCTGTGGACACCACTGTGTTTCTAGGCATCACGTTGGATGCCAAGCTTCAGTGGGGCCCACATATAGCTAAATTGTCGAATAGACTTAGCTCTGCGGCTTATGCAGTAATGAAGATCCGTCAGTTAACTGACGTTGATACAGCTAGATTAGTTTATTTCAGTTACTTTCATAGTGTAATGTCGTACGCCATTTTACTGTGGGGAAATGCTGCCGACATTCAAACTATCTTTGTGCTGCAGAAGAGGGCTATTCGAGCAATATATAACCTACAGGCTGGTGACTCTCTCAGAGAGAGATTTAAAGATATAAGTATAATGACAGATGCATCACAATATATTTATGAAAATCTTGTGTATGTTCATAAAAATATTGAAATGTTTTCAAAAAACAATGATATTCACAAATTAAATACTAGAAGTAAGAACAAATTAGCAGTGCCTTATACTAGGCTCCATAAAATAAATAATTCTTATAAGGGTCTGTGTGTACGATTATACAACAAAGTACCAAATGATATTCAGAAATTAGATCTTGATAAATTTAAAATCAAAATCAAAGAAAAGCTTTATAAAAAAGCTTATTATAAAGTGTCGGATTATACAGAAGACAAAACAGCTTGGGTCTGAAATGCTCCAAGTACCTACTCCAACAGCTATTTCTAATTGCCTATAATTAATTTATATAGAGCACCATATTTAATTAAACTATTTACATTCAAATTCATATTTTGTATTTTGTGACCTGGTAACGACATATAATATATATAAATATTTTGTAAATGTCGTTGCTTCTGTGCGCTGTGGTTTCTTGCGCCCGTTCTTTGCCACAGGTAAAAAATTATGTCCTGAATGGGTGGTAGGTTAAAAAATATTTGGACGTTTCAAAGTACTTATTAATTGAGTTTATTGAATAAATATATTTTGACTATTGACTATTGACTATTGAAGTAACGAATTGAACCCTTGACATCAAGTGCGCTTGACTTGTATTTTTTCCCACCGGTAAATGACACAATTCAAAATGGAGGACGTAAAAAGCAAACTCAGAGTTGCCAGATCTATATCAAAATATTATCTAAAACATTAATCGATAAATAAAACGACATCACTTCGACAAGTGTGGTGAACTCACAGACATACTTCTATTAAATGTCTGTGCATTTGCCAACACTCATGCCCGTTCACAAACACTTATAGTTTTTTTTTTTTTTTCTGTTTAATGGCGCGCACGATTTGTGCTTTAGCCAAGGCAAAGTAAAAGGTTAGGAAGCGGTTTTTTTTTATTGTATTCGAATAAAAGGGAATTGAAGGAATTAAGAAGGAAAGGATCAAATAGGATTAGATAGGAATTAATGATTGATTTAGACTTTGATATTGTTAATGAACAAAAAGGAAGATAATGCTTTGTAAATATGATAATCATTTGTAAATAATAAATAGGATATAGAGGATGGAAAGGAAACATAAGGATTCGAAAAAATCGGAATGATCATATAAAGGACATGCAAAAAAGATATGATTAAGGTCACCAGTATCGTTACCACACTCACAAATGTCACTATCAACTATATGTAATTTTGCAAGATGGGCAGGAATGCAGACATGTCCCCACTTAACAGTTATTAATCCACTATTATTTCAAATTAATGTTCGAAAAAAAACAAATTTTAGAAAATAATATGTCTGTGGGTGAACTACAGGTGACATCCTAAAAGTACTTTTGCTTTTCAACACTAGAGGTAGGGCAACGGTAAATGTTCTGGAATAATTTATTGAAAATTATTATTACAGTCTGATTATTGGTTAATTACACAAAATACTTACGAGAATAAGCTGTAATCAAAACTAGGCGTTTTTCCATATCGGAATTTGCAGTATCGCAATACGCAATTTGGCATATTTTCTATTGTTTACGTCAAATTCGTTCACGCCCAAACACAGACATATAATTAAATATCTGTACCCAAACACGACTGCACTACAGGGCGCAAAACATCAAACGTATTCCCCCCTACCTATGACATAGGGTCCTTCAAACGAGGCGTGAAGAGGCACTTTGTGGGCCGGCAGAGGGAGGATGACTGATGCTACGTCTCTTACGCTGCACCAGTTGTCCTCGCGCCTGGACCACATTTCCACTTAAAATCAGGTGGAGTGGGGTCATTTGCCGGGCTTAGTATAAAAAAAAAGAAAAAAGAAAAAAAAGTACTTTGTTCATCAAACTGAGAGACTTGTTACCACTTGGTAATAAGTTGTGGATTAAGTTTAGATCTCTTTGTCCTGTCTAGTAATAGCACAGAATAACTAATATATAGTTTAAAAAATGTCTTTGATATTTTCTGATACCTACCATTAAGCAGCCATACTCGTGCTCTAAATGGACTCGCCTTTTAGTAAGCGCCATCAATGAAGTCATTAAGAACCAATTTCTTTTTTTTTTTTGATCTCGGAAAATCGCCCATTGTATGTAACTTTGTGTTTGTCCTTTTGTTGTTTATTTGGTGTACAATAAAGAATATTTTATCTTATCTTTAAAATGACACGAGATCTCGCGAGATCGGGAACCCACGAGATCGGGATTGCATTCCCTAGCGCTGACAAACTTTCAGCTTTTATAAAATAACGAAGGTCTGGGTTTCACGGGCTCTTGCTCTATTACCATCGATTATGAACTAAGGATTAAGGATGTAGTATTTATCCGATGACGCGACGATATTCGTACGGTGGCAGGCAGCAATTGGACAGGATAAGCCAAAGATCTCAGTAAAGTTCCACATCATTACTGAGGACTCAAGGGGTAGGGGGGAATATCACTTATCATTCATCATCTTAATCACCACTCATTATCATCTTGGGAAAAAATTAAATAAAAAACTAATGACTAGGCAATATGGTCTCTGACCTTAGCCTGTTCCTTCAAGGAACATTATATTTATTAAAAAAAGCAATGTCTGTCAGTTTTTCTATAATTACTGTCAGTGGTAGCTGTCAATTTGTTTTTCGACCTTGTCAATTTGTCGTGCGTGTGTTTATATTTTGTGGACATAATTTTACGTCGGAGAGCAATGACTTCCTAAAAACTTTGCGTTGCAATTATTAAAAAATGTTTGAACCACTAAAACGATTTTTAAAATGGGGAACTTTGAAAAAATCGGAGAGCCAAAGAACCCAACAAACATATCACATTCTTGCAATTTTAAAAGGAGTTCTTGAAGATATAATATTTTGGAAAAGAATGTGGCTTTCTTTGTCTTTTATTTTGATTGTAAACATGTTATTTTTGTAAGTGCTTTATCAAATAAGTTATCATTTTGTCAGTAAGTGGTATAGTACATATATTAGAAGTATATGTACTTGTTATTATTTAATTTTGTATAACACAATGAATGTTTTTGTTTCAGCGTGTGTTTAAATAAGCAAATTAATGTTTTAGAAATAGCTTTGTACTTAGGCGTTTCTTTTGTGACCATTGACGCATTTGAAGCATGGCTGAAATATAAACATAGAACAACATGCTTGAAAAGACTTGCTGATCATGATGGTGAAAAACTAAACACTGTAATCACTCTATTAAATGGTTGGTTGTATAAAACATGGATTGAATTTATGTATTTGCGGGAAACAAATCATACAAAGGTAAGCACAGCAGCATATTATTGCTATTTTTCTAAACCTAAGAAAAGGGTTTTTTTATATTTTTTATTACGGGTAATTAAGTACATATTATGTTAATTTAAAATATCTGTTATACATATAATTCATAAATGTCTTTAAAAGATACCAATGTGCTTATTTAGTAGCAATTCTGATTATCAACATTTTATGATGCAGTAAATTTATTTAAAATTAGATTTTTTTCATTTTCAGGCATTTATCCTTGTTAATATGGTATTAGGAGTACTACTTATTGTAGGAAAATGTGTGGGAGGATACTTGTTGTCTTATATTCTTTGTATGACTTTATGTACTTTTCATAAAGTGGCCCCACCTGTTATTAGAATTGCAAAGAAAATACAACAAAATGCAGGTACAGTAAGACTAAAAAAACAATCATGCAATTTCATCATGTAAGTTGTTGTATGTAGATTAATAATTAAGGTATTGTTATTTCAGAATCTGATATAGACTTTGAAGGTCTTATCCCAGAAGTGACTGAAAGTGATATAAAATTGCTGTCCATTGAACCAGAACGAAATCAGTTTGATGAACGACAAAGTTTAGGTAATAATATTGATAGATCATGTTTCATTTACACTTTATCTCACAAATAATATCAAACTATATACATAATATTAATATTGATGTTTAAAATAACCAATACTCAGTTCCAAAATAATTTTATAACAAGAAGGAAATTCATGCATTTTCTATAGAATGAAAATGTAAGGTTTTATATGAAAAAGAAAATTAGTGTAATTTGGTTAATTAATTTTATTATAAATAATTATTGTTTTTAATACAGTGTCTTATAATAAAGTGATTCCCTCTCAGCTAGAGAACTCTTAACACAATTATGAGTTAAATACATTTTGAATCTGTTGCATCTTCTTGATGTTTTCCAAATACAAATAACTATCACCTCCCAATGTAGGTATGAAATTTATACCTATCTATCTGTGTCATCAATCTTTTTAGCATGTTTCATTGAGGCATATTTAAAGTCTCAACATAAACTGAGTGTTTGTTAATAGTAGTCATTGTATGACTTATGGAAAATTAAGTAGCTAATATTTAGTTCTATAGTTTATACTATACTATAATAATTATAACAATAATTATTATTATTATGATGACAGAAATGCTATTTTCTTTAAATTTTACCTTCTAGTGCTGTTATTATACAAGAAATCACAATTCATATTCAAAATGGCTATACATATAATATGATATCACTGGTTAAGTAATGAAATGCAGAACGTTTTTCGCCTTAAACTGACAATGCATAATGTTAATGGCCATAATCGTCACTTGCCATATCTTTATAGCATAACTTCATAACATCAAATGGCCAAAATTTTATTTGCCATAATGTTCAAAAGACATCATATTCAAAAAGCATACATGCACTAAGGATAACTGATAGAATTCTTCTTATTTACCTTAATTTCAAAAAACATACATTTGCTATGCAAAACAGAAATTTTATTTAAATTAAATAATATATTATCTCATTTCACATATCTAATGGTATAAAACATTGTTAATATAATGAGCAAGCAGCATGCAGGCAAGCTTGCAGCATGCAAGCAAGCTTGAAGCATGCAGATTGCAGGCAAAGCTTGCAACAGGCAAGCAAGCACGCAGCATGTAACAGGCAAGCAAGCACGCAGCATGCAACAGGCACGGTTTCTGTCACGGCTCCGGGGCGGTCCCAAGCGAGCTTCGCTCGTCGCAGATGGCTTACGCTCACCACCGCAGCTTCAGATTGCGGCGCCTACGCGGGTTTAAATTACACTCCAGGGTAGGGCTGACAAGACTATGTGGAGTCGGTTTTGCCGCAATTCGTTTCTGTCACTGACTTTTGTAGCACAACCTTACTGCTTAACATATATATGTAGGTATGCAACATAGTAATAATAGAAAATAAAGGAGAATGTGCAAAAATGTATGAAGTGTGGTTTAGGTCGCGGCCACTTCAGAGACCATTTTCTTTTTATTCTTCACCACTAATCAAACAATATTTATTATGAACACAGACACGTATTGTTTTTAAATAAAAAGTTATACCACTTTGTAAGTACACTTTTTTACCTGCTATTTTCTTTGTGTCAATCACCCTATTGTTGTTTTAGGGGTACCTACGGGACGGGAGCAAGTAGTCAATATGATATTGTCTACCTGCTCCCGTACCCCGCGCTCAGACCCCGCACGCCGCACCCACACCCCCCGCACCCTTGCGATGCGCTCGCGCACGCAGTTAGTTGACAGTCGGTCGACTGTCGACTTTCTTCAGTCCAACTACCTACGAGGGTGACACTGAAAGTGTTTAGAACTGGCCACTTGTAAACAATATAATTAAAAATAAAGTTTGAATTTTGTAAATGGAACTCTTTGTCAATATTATTCAGTTTAAATTTCATTAGTTTGTCATTTGTCTTCGATTTGGCGGCAAATTGAAAATTGCCTGTGTGACGTCAGCATGAATCTAAGGCGGGAAAATTTACGTGCAATGATTTTCAATGACTTCCGATGTCAATTAAGTCAACAAGAAAGTTACGATAGACTTCGATTGGCCTTTCACAATGAAGCCCCATCTCGTGCCACTGTCTACAACTGGTTCAATGAATTTAAGCGTATTCGCACTAATCTCACCGATGATCTGCTTGAGGGACGGCCTTCTACGGCGACGACTGAAGATAACATCAGTGTTGTGCGGCGTATGATAGAGACTGACAAACGAGTGACCTATCAGCAGATTCGGGCAAGCTTAGGCATCGGTATGAGTCAAGTGCACAAAATCCTCCACGAACATTTAGCTGTCAGGAAGCTTTGCGCCCGGTGGATACCTCACAATTTGACCGAGGCCCAAAAACTCCGTCGTGTTGATTGGTGCCGTGAAATGCTTCAAAGATTTAACGGAGGTGACTCGAATGCTGTGTTCGACATAGTTACGGGTGACGAAAGCTGGATTTACTGTTATGATCCCGAAACCAAAAGACAGTCTGCTCAGTGGGTGTTTCCTTCCGATGAGTTGCCAACTAAAGTGAAGAGAGGTCGAAGCGTGGAAAAAAAGATGGTGCCTTCGTTCTTCGGAAAGACAGGTCATTACGCGACAATTATTTGAAAAGATCAAAAACTATAACTGTCAAATGGTACACCAACAATTGTTTGCCACTTGTCTTGGAAAAAGTTCGGGAGAAACACCCTCGCAGTAGGATCCTCCTTCACCACGACAACGCCTCGTCGCACACCGCCAGGCAAACAATCGACTATTTGACCTCGTCAGACGTGGAATTACTAGGTCACCCGCCGTATAGCCCTGACCTCGCACCTTGCGATTTTTATTTATTCCTAAAAACAAAAGAAAAACTTCGAGGAAAACGTTTTATGGACGCCGAGGAAGCAGTGGCTGCGTTTCAAAAGGCCGTTGAAGAGACCCCTAAGGAGGAGTGGGCAAATTGCTTTTCTCAGTGGTTCCACCGGATGCAGCGATGTATTGATGTAATCGGACACTATTTTGAAAAGATATAATAAACCTCAAAACTTACTACTTGCTCAGTTTTTGATTTTCTAAGAATTTTCAGTTTGACCCTCGTACGTTCCCTCGCTTACGTTCTCGCTGTTTGATTTGTTCTTTTCTCACCCTATAGATAGGGTATCGCAGCTGGAACTACGGGTCTGGCTGTGTTGCTCAGGGGTACTACGGGGTTCCGGTTCCATGCCCCCCCGCTGGTTGTGCCTTAACCGGCGGGATTCCGGACGTGGGTTGGACTCGTAGTGGTTTGTGGTAAGCTGTAGAGCTTAGGAATGTTTGTTTGTTCTGGTATTGTGTGCCAGGGCCAGGACTCGAACTCGTGCACAGCGAGCGGGGCTTACTAGCGGTCTCTGTGGGGACAGCAGCGAAAAGTCCTACGGGGAACGTAAGTTTCCCTTAAAGTTGGCAGCTTTGTCCGGTGGTTCTATTAGACATTGGTGTTGACATCTCCGGTAATAGTCTGGAGAACTAATAGAGGCGGCCCCTAGATGCTGTAGTCTCCGGTCTAGCCAGCCGCGTAGAACGTGGGAACTGGCTAGGCTCCCGGATGGGTTCCGAGAAATGTGAGTGTGCTTACTACTCCGGGACCAAGGTGGACACTTGGGAGTTGACTTTAGAGTCGACGACCCGAGCAGTGGCAACTGCGAGTTGTGCCCTTCGTGCAACGCGAAGTGAGCGAGCTTGACAGCTCTGGTTACCTATCTGGACAATAGGCAGTGAACTACACGTGTTCGTGAATGAAGAGCGCGCTTCGGCGGGCACTGATTTGGCGTCAAGACCTAACGCAGATGGTCTCCTGCGCGAGTAGTTTACTGGCGCAGAGACGTCTGGCACTTCTTGCATAACCTAACGGTTGGTCTCGAGGTGCCAGTACAAATAAAACTTAGTGATGTAAGGAAAGGGGATGTTCTTTTCTCAACCGTTTACGACTTGGCATGCTCACCGGATTTAGAAAAGTGTTTTGTGAATTGGACAGTGATTGTGTTTTGAATCGACGACTAGGCTTGTTATCTAGTTGTTATCTCTTATGAGGCCGCATTCAGTCAAGTCAAGACACATTAGAGCATTGGAAGACTTTGCATTCCAGAACATTATTGCTTATATGCCTTACGGGAAAACGTAGGTACATTAGGTTGCTGTGCCCAGATAATGTGGATTGTGTGGTATTTGGGATGGGCACGGCATCAGGAGCTCTTCAATTAACTGAACCATTTTTACACATTAGATGAAATAAATGATTTATATAGAATTATTAAACTGTTTAAGGGGGTGCCGCGCGATCGCATAAACTGACCAAGTCTCTTAATGAACTTCAAAGCAAAATCAATCATATTGATATTTAAAATTAGAACAAATCTGCTTTGAAGTTTCAGACCTAGTAATTTGATTAGAGCAATGTTTTTATTCTGCGAAATGTACAAAACCATCACGCGCTTGTGTTAAAAATTAAAATTTACTTTTTTAAGGTGGGGGTGACCTGCGAAATATCAATACAAATATTTTCATGTAAGAATTATTGTTTCATGTGTAGCTGAAGGCTTGATGTGATCGTGCAGGTAGATGTACGGATGAGCAGTAAAACTTCGGAGATTCACTTACGTGTGTTTATTTGCAGTACATACAACAGAGTCACACACAATAACAATCAGCACAAGCACATTAGTAGAAGGAGAGAAGTAGTTCGGAAGTATAGCACAGATAGAAAGCGATAGGTAGCATGAAGCGAAAAGCGTAATTAGCGTCTGAGCGTAGGCCGATTAGTTGGATTGGTAGGTAGCTATATCGAACCGCTGCGCGTCGTGGTAAAATCAGACTGCCGGGCGGCCGCGGAGGAGACGCGAGGGGCGGGCGATCGAGGACCGGTTTGCCGCCTCTCGCGCCGCTCCGAGCGGCGAACAAAAGAATTCCAACGCTTCTGCCTAAACGCATTCACTACTAATAAATTAATCTGTTTGTGCATTTCTGTGATTTATAATGTGATATTTATTTTTATGTAAGTGCATTAAACGAATATAATACAATGTTCTTTTGTTTACTTACATAATATTATTTCTTTGAATATTTACTACACAACTTATTAAATTTATATTTAAGTATATATTTACTTTATAAACAATACAATAATACTTATGCTTACTTATGTATGACGATAATAATATTAATAAAGATTGGCGCACACGCCACATCACTCCCCTCCAGAGACCGTCACTACGGGCGATAATATGACGGGAAGTGTACTTGACGACCTGACCTGGTAGATTTTGTTGCGGTTATAGACTCATTCCTGTTTTCTTGCGGTGTATGTACCACAGGGTTTGCAGGTGATTCGTGCAAAATGTAAGCGGGTTTTATACGGTCTATTGAGACTGTGACTTGCTTACCATTGACCCGAATAACGAACACCTTTTCGCCTCTTTCTATGACCTCGTAAGGGCCTGTGTAAGCTGGTTTAAGAGAACCTGACATAGTGTTGTCTCTCAAAAGCACATGACTGGTAGTAGTAAGGTCTCTAAATATAAACACAGGTCGTTTTGTTCCGTGGCGGGCCGCTGGTGCTGGTGCTAGATTTTTGGCGAAGTGTCTTAGTCGCGCCATGTAATCAGTCATATCTGTAGTGACATCTGTTTGTGGGTCGAAAAAATCACCTGGTAGTCTAAGCGGCTCACCGTATAGTAATTCTGCTGACGAGGCGTGTAGATCTTCTTTGAAGGCCGTCCTAATGCCTAAGAGAACTAACGGTAGTGACTCAACCCAGTTGTCGTTAGCGTGGCAGGTGATAGCTGCTTTTAGTTGCCGGTGGAATCTTTCTACGAGCCCGTTGCAAGCCGGGTGGTAAGCTGTCGTCCGTCTGTGCTTAAATCCGATCATGTCAGCGAGGCATTTGAAAAGCGTAGACTCAAACTGCCTACCTCTGTCAGTGACAATATCTGTCGGGCAACCAAAGCGGGATATCCATCCGGAAAGCAAAGCTTTGGCCACTGTTTCGGCTGTCATGTCTGCTAGTGGTATTGCCTCAGGCCATCGCGTAAAGCGGTCGATTGCTGTGAGACAATATCGGTACCCTTGTGATGGTTGTAACGCTCCAATGAGGTCAATGTGGATGTACGTGAACCTTGCCCGTGGAAGTTTGAATGCGCCTAGGGGTGCAGAGACGTGCCGCGTGACCTTCGCCCGTTGGCATGCCAAACAGGTCTTTACCCATTCCCTACAGTCTTTCCTGACTCCTGGCCAAACGTAGCGATCTGCTACGAGCTTAGCTGTGGCGTTTGTACCCGGATGGCTAAGGGAGTGCAGACTCTCGAAGACTTGGCGTCTCATTTCCTTGGTAACATAGGGCCTGGGGGTGTTGCTACTCTCGTCGCAGTACAGTTCAGTAAAAGTACCTGGCAGCTTCGTTTTCACAAGTCGCAGTGATGTATTACTATTCACCAGCTGTTTTAGTTCAGGATCGGTCGTCTGAGATGTGGCTAACCTGAGTAGGTCAATAGGTTGTACCAGCTCCTCCACCCTGGACAAGGTGTCAGCTACAACGTTGTCTTTTCCTGAAATATGTTTTATATCGGTTGTAAACTGTGCAATAAAATCTAAGTGTCTGAACTGTCTCGGTGAGCAATTTTCCTTACGAGAATGATAGGCGAAACAAATGGGTTTGTGGTCAGTGTAAATCGTAAAGTCCCTCGCTTCGACCATATGTCTGAAATACTTTATGGACTGATAAATGGCAAGTAACTCTCTATCATATGGAGAATACTTTCGTTGCGAAGGGCTCAGCTTTCGCGAGAAGAAAGCAAGGGGCTGCCACCCATCATCGGTTGACTGCTGCAGGGCTGCGCCGATAGCCGTATCGGAGGCGTCTGTGATCAGGGCGAGCTTTGACTGGCTGCTAGGATGTGCTAGCATCGCGGCCTGGCATAAACCCTCCTTGCAGGTGTTGAAGGCCTCTAGCTCAACAGTACTAAAGGTGACAGGATGAGAACCTTTTACCGATCCAGTCAGCAGTGAATTTAAGGGAGCTTGCTGTTCGGCCGCGTTTGGGATAAATCTCCTGTAAAAGTTCAACATGCCTAAGAACCTTCGGAGTTCCTTAACAGTTTTCGGCGCGGGGAAACTTTTTATGGCGTCTACTTTTGCTGGCAGTGGTTTTATGCCCTCGGCTGAGATACGATAGCCTAAGAATGTTACCTCTGGCGCTCCAAACACGCATTTTGAAGTGTTTATAACCATGCCGTACTTTCTTAATCTGGTGAAGAGCTGGCGTAGGTGGTCCTCGTGGCTTCTGCTGTCCTTGGAGAAGACTAGGTAGTCATCTAAGTAGGTATACACGAAATCGAGACCTCTCACCATTTCATCCACGAACCGCTGAAATGTTTGGCCAGCGTTGCGAAGACCAAACGTCATGTACGGAAATTCGTACAGGCCGAAAGGTGTTGTGATGGCCGTCTTGGGGATATCCTCGGTGCTGACAGGGATCTGGTTATACGCCTTCACCAGGTCAATTGTTGAGAAGACCTGGCAACCAGAAATAGAATGCGTGAAATCGTGTATGTGGCGTATGGGGTACCTGTCGGGTATGGTCCTGGAGTTAAGCAGCCGGTAGTCGCCGCACGGTCGCCAGCCGTTGTCCTTCTTCGTTGCGAGGTGAAGGGGTGATGACCATGGTGACTCTGAAGGCCTGGCGGTTCCATTGTTCAGCATAGCAGTGAACTCTTCTTTTGCTATTTTTAATTTATCGGGAGCTAATCGGCGAGGCTGGCAGTAAACAGGAGGGCCCGGTGTTGTCCTGATGTGATGAACCGTATTATGTTTAGGTACCTGATGAACACCAGAAGGTCGGGTTATCTCCGGATAGTCTTTTAATATAAAATGATAAACGGAGTCACCCGTCATCACTTTTACTGAAGAAATATTCTCTTTAGCAGATGCAAGCAGAGCCACGGTCGAAAGTGATGTAGTATTATCGATGAGGCGTTGGTTACGACAATCGACGATTAAATTATAAAAACTTAAGAAGTCGACGCCAATAATAGCCTTCGTCACATCAGCTATTGTAAACTGCCAAGCAAAGTCGCGGCGCAGGCCTAGGTTTAGTGATAAATTTATATAGCCGTAGGTGTCTATCGTCGTACCGTTCGCTGCGCACAGTTCATAATTTGTTTTGCTTCTGTGGTGTTTAAGTGCGGAGCGTGGAAAAACACAGAGATCGCTACCTGTATCAACGAGAAACTGTGTCTTTGTTTCACGGTCCGTCACGAATAAGCGACCGGTACTAGGGCAATCGTCCGTCGCCATTATCGACTGCCCTTGTCGTTTCCCGTCTGATAATCGCAGGGCGTAATGCATTTCGTTGCTTTGCTACCAAATTTAAAATGATACCAGCAGGTAGGAAACTTTTTATAATTAGAGTGAGATCTCTTACTTGAACGCGAGCGGTCGTGACTGCGACCGCGGGTAAACCTTTGTTGTGGTCTTGACATTCTGCTCACTTGCGATGTTAAATTTTGAACCTGTCGAGTGAGTGCAGCGATTTGTCCCGCCATCGCTTCTACTTCAGGGTTCGGTGTCTTGACTGCTGAACTTGTGGCTGCGACTTGTAGACACGGAGGGACGACATCATGGATGCGATCCGCCAGTTCAGCGACCTCTTCCATCGTGGCTTTCGCCTGGCTTGCGATTATGGACTGTGTGCTGCTTGGCAGGCGGCTTGTCCAAATTGTCCTGACGAACTCCTCCGGTACACCTGGCCCTGCCAGATTTTGAAGGTGCCTGAGAAATTGCGAAGGTTTTCGGTCTCCGAGCTCTTCATGGGTCAGCAGCTGTTTGACCTTCTTCTCCCTTGATGCGGAGAGTCTTTTAATCAGTTCCGACTTTAGACGCTCGTACTTATCTGGTGCTGCCTTAGCCGTTATAATGTCTTCCACTTCCATTGCATACATGGGCTCGAGCTGGCTTATGGTGTAATGGAATTTGGTTGCATCGGCGGTTATTCCAGACAGTATAAACTGGCTCTCCAGCTGCGCAAACCATAACGCTGGTTTTTCGGGGTAGAATGGGGGTACCCTCACACTGACTCGGTGAATTTCCGACGATGACGGCGCGGGTGACGCTTCGCTGGGCTGTGTATTTCCGTTGGACATTGTAGATACGGTTCTTCTCGGGGTCACCAGTGTAGCTGAAGGCTTGATGTGATCGTGCAGGTAGATGTACGGATGAGCAGTAAAACTTCGGAGATTCACTTACGTGTGTTTATTTGCAGTACATACAACAGAGTCACACACAATAACAATCAGCACAAGCACATTAGTAGAAGGAGAGAAGTAGTTCGGAAGTATAGCACAGATAGAAAGCGATAGGTAGCATGAAGCGAAAAGCGTAATTAGCGTCTGAGCGTAGGCCGATTAGTTGGATTGGTAGGTAGCTATATCGAACCGCTGCGCGTCGTGGTAAAATCAGACTGCCGGGCGGCCGCGGAGGAGACGCGAGGGGCGGGCGATCGAGGACCGGTTTGCCGCCTCTCGCGCCGCTCCGAGCGGCGAACAAAAGAATTCCAACGCTTCTGCCTAAACGCATTCACTACTAATAAATTAATCTGTTTGTGCATTTCTGTGATTTATAATGTGATATTTATTTTTATGTAAGTGCATTAAACGAATATAATACAATGTTCTTTTGTTTACTTACATAATATTATTTCTTTGAATATTTACTACACAACTTATTAAATTTATATTTAAGTATATATTTACTTTATAAACAATACAATAATACTTATGCTTACTTATGTATGACGATAATAATATTAATAAAGATTGGCGCACACGCCACACATGCTTAAAATTAAGAAAGTTGGCGAAAAAAAATGTTTTAAGGAGTCATTAGATTTATGTATTGTTTGTTATTATTGTGTTGTTACCTTGTGCAATGATCAGGCTAACTTACGTAAGTTCTTTTAATGTATTTAGCTAATTCAGCGCATAGTACAAGTAACTTAAAAATACGTAAATTTTTACAATTTCGTGCAGGATCTCATTAACCTCTGCGTTGTGGTTGCCAGGAAGGGAAAAACAGCGGATCGATCACTGCATAATTATGTAGTAGCAGTAGTAAGAAAATGAGTAACTCATTTATCTCGATTGGATAGTAATCCCCCCCCCCCCATAGACAAAAATAATTATTTATGTAATTAAAAGCTATTTGTAATGTTAACCTTTTAAGTATGTAGAAAAGAAACACATTAGAAAACGAGAACCAAAAGGTTTACAGATTTGGCCCCATACAAAAATTTGATCGTTATGACCGTACCTACCAATTGACACCAATTTTGGAAGTGGCCGCTACCTAGACCATTTTGCACATTCTCTTTTATGGGTATTTACAATTATGCTAAGGACTTAGAGCGCTTTCACATATAGTCGTTTTAGTCGCGCGGCTGCAGCGCTGCACATCGAATCCTTTCATACTACAGCGGATGTAACGCGGCTAAGTCGCGATGCTGGCGGTATTGGTATTTCATCATTCTTCTTCGTTTATTATTTTGGTATCAAACATGCTATGACGTAGGTTTTGCAACTTGCTACAGATGCGCTCGCAACACGAACGCTCGGAGCGTTGCACTCGCGCTTCTGTCGCGCTGCAGCCGCGCTACCTAAATAATGTATGGATACCCAGTCGTGCTACTGCAGCGCTACTTAGAAGCGCTGCAGTCGCGCGACTAAAACGCCTATATATGAACGCGCCCTTAATTGAATTATGCGTTCTATAGTAAGCTTAATAAAATTATGACAAACTATAATAATAAAAATATAGGTTTTAACAATTATAGTTTTTATTAATGTCTTTGAACGATTCTGCGTTCTTATGTTTATGCGTAATAAAAAATTGCTACAAGCTATTATGCTTTTTGAATTGTGTGCTATATGATGTACGCAATTAAAATAATGGCAATATAATTATGCGTTTCAATTTGCCACCGATATCACTATCAGATTATTTTTTACCAGCTTTTATCTGAGGATTCAAAACCTTAACCGCATTATTTACCTGCAGATTAGCACATAAGGTAAAAAGTTTGTTGCTATGTTTGTTTAATAATATTATTATTGTCTCACAGATTATTGGAAACCAGATGATCTACCTATTGAAGATGTTAGTGACAGCTCAGAAAATAGTAGTTCACTTGTAACAAATCTATCAATGGAAAAGATGCAGCCATTTGACAAAGATGTGGAGACTTCAGATTCCAGTGATGATGAATATATTCCTATAGGTTTGTTTCTTTTTATTTTTTATACTTACAAAGAAAATAATTACACAGGTCTGCAATGGTTTCCCCTTTCAGTTTTGATGATTGATTTGAGTAGTTTTTGGGGCACTGATTATGTAAAAAATATTTTAAAAATTCCATCACGTCAGGATTTTTAGTAGGTAGGTACTTAAAGAGATGTCCTATTTCTGCCCTGACACACAAGGGGTTATGCTAATTATTGTGCATAGCACAAATTACGTATATTATGTACTGTATCAAATTAATCCCTTTGCTTTTCCTATGTTTAAAAATATGAATTTTAATAAAAAATTTGGCGGCAATTTCAAATGTTACAAGGAATTAATATTATATATTTATTATCTTTAAAACCTCTCTATTTCAGTCAGGATTTTTAGTAGGTACTTAAAGAGATGTCCTATTTCTGCCCTGACACACAAGGGGTTATGCTAATTATTGTGCATAGCACAAATTACGTATATTATGTACTGTATCAAATTAATCCCTTTGCTTTTCCTATGTTTAAAAATATGAATTTTAATAAAAAATTTGGCGGCAATTTCAAATGTTACAAGGAATTAATATTATATATTTATTATCTTTAAAACCTCTCTATTTACAACAATAACTACTGTTAATTCTTAAAACAGTATGAAAAACTAATACAGAAATTCAGTTTTGCTCAAGCAACTTTAATAATTTTTCACTCCTCTTGCTCTAAAAGACCGTCATTGTAGCGTTCCAAAGTGAGGATAAAATAGCTTTTCTTGCCCTAGGGGAAAAAGTATTTTTTTTTTAAGTTTTGACAATGAGCCTACAAAAACGATAAAGTTTTTTCACTCCTCTTGCTCAAAAAGACCGTCATTGTAGCGTTCTAGAGCGGGGCTAAAATAGCTTTTCTTGCCCTAGGGGATAAAAGTATTTTTTTTTAAAATTTTTGTCTGTCACATGACAATGAACCCACAAAAACGAAAAAGTATTTAGTCTTATGTAGAATAATCATGAATAAAGACTCGACTTATTACTGTTTTAGATCAACAACTTTTTTGAGATAGTTATTATTAAAGTTTATGGTAAAATTAGTAATCATTTGAATCTATGGACAACAAAGACCATGCTTCAGCAAGAGAAAACTGCACAGTCTGCACATGTGCTTAGGTGGTGAGCCTTTAGCCCGTTAGTCGCTTTTACGACACCCAAGGGAAGAGACGGGTTGGTAGTATTATTTTGATGAGCCCATCGCCGCTCTATGCTGTAGGATGTATGTGCAGTCATTAGTCCGTTAGTCGCCTTTGACGACACCCAAGGGAACAGATGGAAAGACTGCACATACCTACTATCCAACAGCATAGAGCGGCGATGGGCTCATCAAAATAATACTATCAACCATTCTCATCCCTTGGGTGTCGTAAAAGCAACTAACGGGTTAATTTTTAATAAAATAAACCAATTCATATTGTATTGGATTGTTTTATTTTCTCGCATTCGTAGTGAAAATCAGAGTGTAACACACGGCGCTAAAAACCCATTAAAACTCGGTTTCTATTTACTCCCTCGCTAAAGCTCGGGGGTAAAACTACCTCGTATATAATGGGTCATTTTAGCCCCTTGTATAACAATCTACTATTAGTCATAATTAGAGTATGAATAAACACTTAAATCAACAACTTTTTTGAAATATTTATTTAAAGTTTATGGTAAAATTAGTAATCATTCTTCGAGCATTCAAGCAGCAACAGTCCGCGCTTCAACAAGAAACAACTGCACAGTCTGCACATGTGCTTAGGTGGTGAGCCTTTAGCCCGTTAGTCGCTTTTGCGACACCCAAGGGAAGAGAGGGGTTGGTAGTATTATTTTGATGTGCCCATCGCCGCTCTATGCTGTTGGAAGTATGTGCAGTCTTTAGTCCGTTAGTCGCCTTTTACGACACCCAAGGGAAGGGAGGGGTTGGTAGTATTATTTTGATGAGCCCATCGCCGCTCTATGCAGTTGGATGTATGTGAAGTGTTTAGTCCGTTAGTCGCCTTTTACGACACCCAAGGGAAGGGAGGGGTTGGTAGTATTATTTTGATGAGCCCATCGCCGCTCTATGCTGTTGGATGTATGTGTAGTCTTTAGTCCGTTAGTCGCCTTATACGACCCCGACGAAAAGTGAGGGGTTGGTTGTATTATTTTGATGAGCCCATCGCCGCTCTATGCTGTTGGATGTATGTGCAGTCTTTAGTCCTTTAGTCGCCTTTTATGACACCGAATGAAGGGAGGGGTTGGTAGTATTATTTTGATGAGCCCATCGCCGCTCTATGCTGTTAGATGTATGTGCAGTCTTTAGTCCGTTAGTCGCCTTTTACGACACCCAAGGGAAGAAAGGGGTTGGTAGTATTATTTTGATGAGCCCATCACCGCTCTATGCTGTAGGATGTATGTGCAGTCTTTAGTCCGTTAGTCGCCTTTTACGACTCTAAGAGAAAAAATGGAAAGACTGCACATACTATCCAACAGCATAAAGCGGGGATGGGCTCATCAAAATAATACTACCAACCCCTCTTTTCGCTTGGGTGTCTTAAAACATATTGTATTGGATTGTTTTATTTTCTCGCATTCGTAGTGAAAAGCAGTGTAACACACGCAGGGCCGTCTTTAACCTATTGGAGGCCCTGGGCATAATATGATAATGGGGCCCCTATGACTTTGACAGAACACTATTTTGTTAGAATAGACAAAGAAAGTAGATAAACAACGTTAAATATTTATTTTTATGAACAATCACATGAAACGAATAGATAAATGTAATACAGTCCACAAAAGTAACTTTTTTAGCATTTACAGGTTAGTGCTTAAAAATCTGTTATTTGAAGAGGAACCCTTCTAGATTTCAGATGGGCAAAATCGTTAATCACTTCTTCATAATCTATGCCTTTTAGCACATCCGATTCTATGGACATCAGCTACAAACTGGTTAATCTCTCTTGAAGCATTGTACTTCTCAATTCATTTTTAATTCTTTATAATTTTTAGAAGGAGCGTTCCCCACTGCAGTTAGTTACCAACATGCTTAAAAAGATTCTCAATGCGATTTCTACATTTGGAAATGTAGAAATGTGTCTTCAATTTTGTATGTAGCAAATGACATCTGTCAACAATATTTGAGGTTCAGTGCAGCAAGTCCGACCGGCTGGATTCAGAGAAAAAATTATCATTTTGGTAATCCGAAATAAAATACAAAACGGCGAGTAAGAAGTTAATAAAAGTTATGACTATATTCCTTGCACCATCTGAAATATGAAACTAGTGTGTTTATTTCAATATCTCGTTATTTTCTCATATATATTTTTTTCTTTCTAATTCGCCATATTTGACTTCGTATGCATTAAGGTTAAAAATAATCTTGCCATATTATTATGTGGCTTCTCATGCATTCAGCGTTACTTTTTAGTTTTTCCAGAAATGGATTCATTGCGCTTTTATGGAATCTCAAAGTACCTTAATACTTTTAATTATATAATTCCTGCCTGGTGATGGCAGCTTGAGTGATTATGACACTTCTTCTTAATAGCTTTGCTAGTTTTGTCAATAGGTACATGTATTTTATGATTTCAAACTCACAGTTTCCGAAAACATGCGTAAAGCAGGTAAAGCTCGAATACCAAAAACATGTGGTCGTCGTCGCCGTCAAGCGTTTTTGGAACTAAGGACCAACATCTAGCCGAGGTGGCACTCTTCTGGGCTTTTCTGATTCCCCAATACCTGCAAAAAAAGCCTCGAAAGGTACGTTCTGATGGGATCAACCATTTTTTTGGTTATTTGGTGATCTGACAGGAACTAAGGACTTTGTATTTGATCTTAGGGGGGCCCCTATTGATCGCGGGGCCCTGGGCACCTGCCCAAAGTGCCCACTGGGAAAGAGGGGTCTGAACACACGGCGCTAAAAACCCATTATTACTCGGTTTCTATTTACTCCCTCGCTAAAGCTCGGGAGTAAAACTACCTCGTATATAATGGGTCATTTTAGCCCCTTGTTTAACAATCTACTATTGTGTGGGGGCGAACAATGTATGGGGAATGGGACATCTTCTTTAGCATCGTTTTTTCATTGACCTAGAAGAATAGACATGAACGTTCATACAAACTATTTGTTCAAATTCTGGAATGAGAGACCTAAAGTTCGCTGCAGCCGCTGCAGCGCTTAAACATTTATGTCGTCTAATCAACAGACAGACATCGCAGCGCCAGATCGCCGATCGGTCAAAGAAAACGTAGTGTGTATCAAGATGGCCTCTATGATCGCAGAAGCCGTGGCACAGAAAATAAAAAATATCTTTTCTTTTTAATTATTTCTATCTATGAATGACTTGAACAACAATTAATTTCACTTACATGACAACGAATTGTAGTAAACGTATTAGTAAACGTATATTTTCACAGCTCCGCACGCGTCTAAGGGTGCGTTTCCACTGAGGCGGAGCTGAATTGACCAATCACGATGCTCGAAATCTTGTGGAGCGGAGATTTCGACCATCGTGATTGGTCAATTCAGCTCAGCTCCGCCTCAGTGGAAACCCGGCCTAAGCCGTGTGAATGTCGAAGCCACACTAAGCAAGGTGCCGAGTCGACTCCGCCGATGAGTCCAACATAGTATCCTATCTAGTGTAACGTATATATATACGTCGCTGGTTTTTTTTGCAAAAGTTACCTACTTCCTAGTAATTCATTTATATTTTATTTCAATCCATTCTTATTTAACAAAAACACACTGAACGGTTGCTGTAGACAATTATAAATGTTCTCACAAAAAAATTGTTAAATTTATCTAGTGACATACCTTTATTAAGTATTAAATAAATAGTGGAATTTTTAGTAATTTGCTAAAGATCTCATTTTTTGTACTGATTTTTTTTTTAAATATTCAGTCTAAAGTATGTAATTAACTTAAATCTTTAGAGGAGGGTTATTGAGGGTAGATTAATATTTTTTTGTATAAATAGCATCATCATTGTTTTTACAAAATCAGTAAGTCATGTAATGTTTATAATAATATGTATTTCGGCGTAACAATCGCCAATCAAGATAAACAGTGGGTAACGCATAAAGTTTGTACGACATGCGTTTGTGAACTTCTAAAGTGGTCAAAAGGGGAGAATAATACCTTTGATCTCCTATCACCTGTAATATGCAGAGAACCTCAGTATCACACTGACGACTGTTACTTTTGCTAATGCAAGACTACAGGCTACAAAAAAAACTTCACTTCCTGAATTCTCACAATCGAAGCTTTGGTGAAAAAAAAGCAAGATACCACAAAAGTATTTAACATTTTTAATTTATTTATTAATGTCCCTTAAATGTATTTTAAATGTTTTAAAGTCAAGTTAGTTTTTTTAATTTGTAATAAAAAAGAAATACTTAGTAAAGTTGATTTTTTTCTGCGAATTCACACATAGGGGTTTTTCAAAAAAACTGAGGGTGATAGGAAAATTTCAAGTAAATATTCTTAATCAGCGCACGAAAATTACCTAAGATCAGCATTCAAATGTAAAAGGGGAAAAAAAGTGTGTTATTTTTTCTCAAAAATTAAGAATAAAAGCAAAAGTAATTTTATAGAAATATAAACTAATAATTCAAGCAATTTCAGAACACAAAGATAAACTGCAGTCAACTGTAGAAGTATTAGAACCAACAGCAACATGGAGCAGTTCAGCTTATAATGCTTTGTGGAATATCACAGGGGTAATGACAAATATGATATATACAAAAAAGGATGAGAATAAGAGAAATAGAGTAGCAAGTGCCGATTCTTCTGATGGGTTTGAAATGGTTGACAAACATGATCTAATGTAAAAGCATCCTAATCTTAAGTTTTGATTATTTGTAAACAATTGTATGTGTTAATTTTAACAGTAGTAGGTATTTATTGAGAATTAGAATTGAAGGACATCATTTATTGATCTTAAACATTACAAGGCATGGTTTCTAATCTAGACATTAACTCTTGATGTTGTTTCTTCAGGGCTTTTAAACGCACAGCATTCAGTGCATTTCTTGCAACAAGAGCCTCTAACATAGGTCTGGACATCTGTAACACAAATAATAATATCAAAATTCTGCAGTGTATATTGATACTGGATTTTATTACAATAAGTTTTTAATAGATGACATACATAATATATGGTGTTTTAATTATTGATTCAAGTATTGTTAAGCTTTATCCATACATCAAAAGTTGAAGGTTTTCCTTTAAGTGAACTTGCTATCAAAGAAGGGTTAATCAGAAATAATCAATAAATTATATTACATAAACTTAAAAAAGACAATTGTTTACCTTTTCAACAATATGCCCTATTGCAATAGTTCTGACAGCTGCATTATGTTGATGGTTTATGATATCATGAAATTCGCCTTGTCCAACTTCATTGTTGTAAGCTTCATCCTCCTCCTCTTTCAGTATTGCTGGTAGTTGGGTTAGTATCTGTGAAGTGACAGATTCATATTGTTTAGTACTAGCAAAATAGTCAGAAAAAGGAAACACTGAATTACTTTTATTTGGGGCTTTGCTGTTTTCTGTATTATTTTGGTTAGTGTGTAAACCACCTGGAGGAGTGCTGTGCCCCCACCCATATCCTAAATACTACTTCCTTGAAGGTGGGTGTTCCTGTTTTTTTTAATTAAATATTAATTATGTAATAAATACCATAATATTTATATTTTTCCAGGTGGTGCTACTTAATTTTGTTTTTGTAATTTACATTATATTGACACTTTTTTGGTTCCATGTATGTACCTACCTCAAAGTTATTTTCTAATAAAGAGTCATTGTTGTTAACAATTTCCATTTCTATTTCCCTTCTGCTCTGGCTAGATCCTTCACTGATTGATTGGAAACAAGTAATTTGTATCTGAAAGTAATTAAAAGTAATTTATTAGGTGTTTAATTAATTGAATTATCAAATTTAATTTAACTAATCGATTCATAGCAGCAAGCTAAGCTTTTAGTGGAAAAATATTCCCATCCATTAAATCTTTTTTTAATATATTGCTACTTAATTTCACTTGTATTAAAATTGTTACAAGTGAAATTAAGCATTTTTGAATAAAAACAATATTATCTTTATAATTGAAATTTTGTATTCACAATGCTATAAAGATAACGGATAAAATGTTTACTAGAAAAAAATCAACCAGTCTAAGGAAGCTCGAGTGGGATTCGAACCCACAACCTTTGGATTGCCGGTCCACTGCTCTGGGTGGGTCCGAATCCCACTTGTGCTTCCTAAGACTGGTTGATTTTTTCTACTAAACATTTTATTCAAAAACAATATTATTTACAAATTATTGGATATTTTTTTGTGTATTAAAATGTTAATTAGTATTTTTTTCTGTAAATTAGATCTTACATTTTATTCATTATTTTATAAGTTTTTTGATTTAACATTGAATTATGTAGTTTATATATAAAGTATTTACTTTTGAAAATGGAAGGAATACAATAAGCACTAAAGTGCTTTAAAAAATTTAAAAGATTTTATGATTAACATGACATTATGTTACCGATGGTGCTTTTGTAGACTGTTCTGTCAAAAATACTGCAAAAATGATACCAACAAAACTTGCATCCATTCGTTGGTACATAAATTGAGTTGCAAGATCTAGAAAAGAAGCAGTGTATGTATTAGAAGTTTTAAAACAAATTTCTTTTCACGCTTTTTGTTATTAACAATGAGCAAGCATATTTTTTTGCTGAATAGCTTTAATAGGGATGTGGGAATTCCTTATTATCTTATATAAATTAATTTTTATTGAATAAAAACAACAACATAACTTAATTACTTAAATAAAATTGCACTACCTAAACTTAAAAAATTGGAAATTAAACATATTCCACATTGACTTGACTACTAGATCCTGTTTGGTTTCTTATTTACTACATACGTAATTATAGATCACAGATTTCTGAACCTCATAGCTTTGTTTACTTATTATAAATTTGCTAAGTACTTAATGTTATGTTAATAAGACTTATTGCATAAACTGACAAAGGATCTCCTATTGGACTCTTTGAGCTTTTTAATTATTAGGAAACAAGAAAAAGAAGAATTATTGTTTAACACACAGTAAGTTTCTCTTTCTTATTACCATAAAATTATTGCTCTCTGACCGACAACTTTACTTACCAACATGTGAAGGCCATACAGTAATATGTGGATGTGAGTGATACCATCCTACAACTCTGAGAGGTCTATTCACTTCAGCAGCTAATTCCTCAGCTCTGAGAGTAGCTTGCACAAGTTGTTCCTCTGATATCTCCACGCGATCTGGCTTCTTATCCAATCTACGCAGTATAACAGACGATGCAATGGAAACGATGGAACCATTTTCATGTACCTGAAAATCGTTTACGTAGACATGAAACCAATGTAAGTCTAAATTACAAGTTTAAAAACCTAAATTAAAAGAGTTACCTCTCCAATAAGTAGTCCCATTATTTCCTCTTTCTCCGTAGACAGAGCATGCTGCGTACATACTAGAGCCACATCCGCAGACAATAACACTTTATTTAGCATGTTGAAAATAGATAGAATAGAACAATAGTCGAGTAAAAGCTAGCAAAAGAGATAGCTATCAGAATAATAAAGTTAATATTGTTGAGTTTGAGATAGTTTTGATTGACAATTTTTTGACACTCACACAAGTCACTTTTTTTTTTATATATTAATATAAGGCTGGCCACACAGCCGGAATGGCTTGCTGAATTAAGAATCTGAATTTAAGATTCTGAATTCCGGCACCTTGACTCACACATTCTTAAAAATTCAGATTGATCAGTAGTCTTGTGACTCCCGGCCTAAGCAAACGTCTCCTAGACGTAAATTAACCGCTTGCTGTTTCAACCAGGGTTGCCATCTTTTTTTCGCTGTTCCTACCAATGGGCGATTTTCTGAGATCAAAAAAAAAAAAGAAATTGGTTCGTAAATGACTTCATAGATGGCGCTTAACATAGATTAGTATGGCGCTTAGTAAAAGGCGGGTTCATGAAGAGCACGTGTATGGCTGCTTAATATTTATTCTATTCCAAAATAGAAATAGGTTCTGGATGTCCTGAATATAAATAGGTAAGTAAATACTATTTTTTTACTCTTTTGGTAGACAAGGAAAAGTGTAGAATTTATTACAGCCCATAAGTAGCCTAGCTTTCATAAAACGACATCTATCGAGTGTTTTTGAACTAATTTTTACTTTTTAATTTGGGCTGTCAGAAAATCGCCCATTGACGTCCTCCGTGGTCATGTGGTTAGCGCGCCGGGCCTGGCGTCGCGCCATCTCTGAGGTCCCGGGTTCAATTCCCGGTCGGCAAGTCAATTTAGAGAAAACTGATTTTCTTAATTGATTTCGGGTCTGGGTGTTTTTCACAGACATATAATAGAAGCAGACCAAACATTATTTCACAACTACATAGATGAGAATAAAACAATATTTCTACTTCTTTCTCTCCAACCACAAATTAATGAGACTATCTCGTTTCTTTTTAATGTCGCAACACTTCCACACACATAAACAAACTGGACCGTGAGGCAAAGCGCCATCTTGACAAGCTACAAATGTCTTCCTAGACTTGTCAACAAAGGACGTACAGGAGATTATTTTCGCTTATTTTTTGTGATCGAATAAAGTTTATGAGCCAAAAGTACTAAAATAAAATGGTGAAGTGTAGTGGGCCCTTGTGCGGCAACTCCTCATATAGAAAAACACCTGAAATTACGTTCCATTGGTATGTTTTGTTGTGCCATCTAATCTCATAATGTTTTTTTTAGTCATTGTGTGATTATTATTAATCTTTCGGCATTGTAGAAGTAGTGAATAATTGTCATAAGTGCAAATCTTGTAAAATCTTAACGTAAAGTAGTTTCTGAAAGATTCTTGTGGTAACGATAATCAATTATATAGTAACTCTGATCTCGTTTGACGTTTCATATACTTGTAAAATTTTACGGGGCCGTATTTAGGCTCCAGTTTTGTTTAATAGGTATATTTTTGAAGATTGATTAGATTTAAGTATGCAATATATTTTTTCATTAGAAATAAATTAAATATGAGTAAATTATTTTTATAATATTGTTAACTTAAACCCTATCCTATCCCATTAACCCTATGGTAGTCGTAGGGATGTATTCTTGTATGAAAATGTGCATAAAATAATAACTTTCTACATTTGTTTTTCAGAATTCATCTAAATCTTTATTAAAAGGTCCGCTAAGAAGCAATGCCAGTGAAGATCATGTTTTGAGGAATTTGCAAAATTTACAGCCGAGTACCTTAAGTGCTGTATTAACTACATTAAGTGAGTTAACGTAAGTATTATATTGTTGTACAGTATTCTAGGGTATAACATGAAGAAGATGGGTCTGAGCAGTCTCTCAATCTCTGTTACTTTGAAATATACAGAAAATGATAAATTTATTTGTTTTCAGAAACCTTCATCATTACTTCCTGAACAGACTCAGTAAAAAGTATCCCGGATATCATTTTTTCGGGTCTTGCAAAATATACAGTAACCCGCAGTCAGAGTCGCTGACTACTCGACCACCCGGCGGTCTCATCACTAGTTTTAAAAATTGTGACATTATTTATTGTAATTTTTATTTTTGTTAAAAAAAATACCAGCAGAGTGTATGTTGTTTTTAATTACCTATTTCATTTTTTTTATTTTACCTAACGGTTCTACTACGAGTATTTCATGCATTTTACTAGGAGATCTATTACATCTCGAATGTGATTTTTGCGTAAAATGAGCATTTTACATGGCCGCTAGATAACATTCTAATTTTTTTTCATTTCTTTAGAACAGTAGTTCAATCTAGGAGTTCAAAAAAGTGCCTTCGCGCATTTTATGAAAACCTTCATCAATTTTGGGTTTCATAAAAAAGTTATGTAAAATTTACATAAAGCGAGGCCGCTAAGAACTATGCCAATAGCTATTCTACATTGTAGTGATGTATTTTTTTTCTTGGATCAAGAACGCCAAAATTGGCCATTTTACGCAAAAATCACAGTCGAGATGTAATAGGCCTATTAAGTTAATGAGGTGGCGTCGCAGCCAGATATAGATACAGACATAGCCTGCCTGGCACTCAATGATAGATAACTTAGCATTCTACTGGTGTTTTTTTTTAAATTTAATGAGTATCTTCAAATGTCTATAAAATATAAAATTATCCTCTTTACGTAGGTATAACATTAATATAGATGTAGGTACTTGAGGTCCCTTGCGTGCCTGAGTTCAGCCCCTTTTATTGTAAATGTGTGGATGAAATTTGTCTGTAGGCGTAATGGGCACGCTTTTTTGTTGTTATGTTTGGTCTGCTTCTATTACATGTCTGTGGTGTTTTTCTATGTTTATGTATATTTATCCATATTAACGAGTTTCAATAGAAGCTTATATTGCTATAAAATTTTATAAGAATAAAATATAAAAATAAAAATTTATGGTAAATCCTGCTAAGCGTTGTTTATAAAAATGCACCAAATCTGCTATATTTACCTTTATAATTTTTGAGAATTAAAGTACATCGAAAATTAAACACTATTAGAGCAAGGTATCAATAAGATAACATACAAACTAAATATCTAAAATTTACTTTTAAAAATGCTAAAAAAGCAGGATCCTACTAAAAATGGCAACACTGAAATAATTCAGAATCTGAATTCCAGCATGTGTGTGCCGCTCCATATAAAATGTATGGGAATACGCGCGTTCTGAATTCAGAATCTTAAATATTCAGACACGGAATTCCGGACACTCGTCAGGCTGGCCTCACACAGCCGGAATGGCTTGCTGAATTAAGAATCTGAATTTAACATTCTGAATTCCGGCACCTTGACTCACACTTTCTTAAAAATTCAGATTGATCAGTAGTCTTGTGACTCCCGGCATAAGCAAACGTCTCTAGCCGCTTGCTGTTTCAACCAGGGTTGCCATTTTTTTTTCGCTGTTCCTACCAATTGACGTCCTCCATGGTCAAGTGGTTAGCGCGCCGGGTCTGGCGTCGCGCCATCTCTGAGATCCCGGGTTCAATTCCCGGTCGTCGAGTCAATTTAGAGAAAACTGTTTTTTCTTAATTGATTTCGGGTCTGGGTGTTTTTCTGTTTATGTATATTTATCCATTATCTAGTTTAACCATATTAACGAGTTTCATTAAAGCTTATATTGCTATCAATTTTTTTAAAAACAAAATATAAAAAAAAAAATTATGGTAAATCCTGCTAAAACTGCTAAGCGTTGTTTATAAAAATGCACCAAAACTGCTATATTTACCTTTATAATTTTTAAGAATTGAAGTACATCGAAAATTAAACACTATTAAAGCAACGTATCAATAAGATAACATACAAACTAAATATCTAAAATTTACTTTTAAAAATGCTAAAAAAGTAGGATCCTACTAAAAATGGCAACACTGAAATAATTCAGAATCTGAATTCCAGCATGTGTGTGCCGCTCCATATAAAATGTATGGGAATACGCGCGTTCTGAATTCAGAATCTTAAATATTCAGACACGGAATTCCGGACGCTCGTCAGCTCATTCTTCCAGATCGATCTGAGAAATTCAGATTCTGAAAAAATCAGCATGTGTGTGGAGCATACGGATATTGTATGGTATTCCGGCCTTTCTGAATTCAGAATCTGAATTAAGACACTTAATTGAGAAAGCGATTCCGGCTGTGTGTGGCCAGCCTTATTGTTCCGTGAAGGAACAGGCTAAGATCAGAGACCATACTGCCTAGTCATTAGTATTTTTATTTCATAATCCACTATTATTTCACATTAATGTTCGAAAAAACACAAATTTTAGAAAATAAAACAAAACTGCAGACATGACGCTTCACTTTTCCGCCAACACAAGTCACTTTTTTTTTTAAATATTTGTTTCGTGAAGAAACAGGCTAAGATCAGAGACCATACTGCCTTGTCATTAGTATTTTTATTTCTTTGTGTCTCCCTTGATGATAATGAGTGGTGATTAAGATGATGAATGATAAATGATGTTCCCGAAACCCCTTGAGCCCTCAGTAAAGATGTGGGACTTTACTGAGGTCTCACACGGACTTCTTGAGAAAATTTGAAAAGTGATGTTGCACTGTTTTGTTACATTTGCCAACACTCATGCACGTTTACAAACACATAACGGTTATTAATCCACTATTATTTCACATAAATGTTCGAAAAAAAAGTAAAGCGGAAGTAAAGTAAAGCGTCACGTCTGCAGTTATGTTTTATTTTCTAAAATTAGTGTTTTTTTGAACAATAATGTGATTTTTTTTTCTTTTTTTTCTTATTTAACTATTTGCGATCGGTCGCCACACCATAAGCGAATTATTTGTGGTGATTGAATGATTAATTTTAGCAATGCCGCCAGCGCGGCCCTGCTTTATTAGAAAATGTGGCTTCTTTTTAAGCGCTTCACTATTGCTGATTGATCTAACAGCTCAACAACGAGAGGGTTAGGGTGGTGAGACAGACGCTCTCTATGCCGATGCCGGAACCGCTCGATTTCCGATGTCACGGTCGGCATGTTTAAGTATTCGTGAATTTCGTCATTCTTCGTGAACCAAGGAGCATCAACGATCGTCCTCAAAATCATATTCTGCACTCGTTGGAGACAGAGAATGTTGGACCTGCTGGCTACACCCCACAGTTGAATGCCATACGTCCAGACTGGCTTAAGGACGGAGTTGTAAATAAGGAGCTTGTTATCCACTGATAGTACTGAGTTTCTGCCCATAAGCCAGTACAAGTGTCGGAACTTTAGGTTGATTTCATCTCTCTTTTTCTTGATGTGGTTTTTCCAGGTTAGGCGCCTATCTAAGTGGAATCCAAGGTACTTCACGCAGTCATAGTGTGGTAGGAGGTCGTTGCCAAGTTTTACAGGGGCGCAATTACACTTCCTCATTGTAAAAGTGACGTGCTGAGATTTAGTGGCACTGGCACGAATTCGCCATTTGCAGAACCATTTGTGTGTGTCATCAAGTTGATGCTGGAGAGTGTTCCTAGCTATTATGGGGTCAGCATCAACTGAAAGGAACGCCGTATCATCAGCGTAGGTCGCAACTGTGATGTTATTTGATACGGGTAGGTCTGACGTGAATATGGTATATAGTACAGGACCGAGAACCGATCCCTGAGGAACTCCAGCTTCGATGTTGTGCAGTCTTGATCTGGCATGTCCCTGCTTGACTTGGAAGGAACGGCCAGAAAGGTACGATGCTATCAGAGGAAACATCGAGTGTGGTTATTTTTCTTTCACTTTTGCTAGCAGTCCCTTGTGCCAGACTTGATCGAATGCCTGTTGGACATCGAGGAAAGCAGCGGAGCAGTATTTCTTGTGTTCGAAACTCTGACGAATCGTATGGTATACTCGGTGGACTTGTTCGATGGTTGAGTGAGCCTTACGGTGAGATGGCGTGATACTGCAATCGTTCATGGCTGCAGTGAGTCTAGTGAGGAAAATTCTCTCCTATAGTTTGGAAAGCACTGGAGTCAAACTTATGGGTCTATAAGACGAGGCTTCTTGTTCAGATTTCCCAGATTTATGAATCATGACCACCTGTGAGATCTTCCAGAGGGTCGGAAAGTGACTCGTTCTAAGGATAGCATTAAATAGGCATGCTAGGAATGTAGTGCATTTTTTTGGCAGGTTTTTCAATAACGTGGGCGTAATGAGGTCAAATCCGGGAGCCTTTTTCAGGTCAAGATTTTTTTATGTCTTGCGCAATTTCCTTAGGTGATACAGGTTTAATAGGCAGGCATAGCTGAAAATCCTGACGTAGGATCTCCTTCACATCTGATTCGTCCGCGAGTTGATCATTTGGTTTAAAAACGTTAGCCAGGTGGCTTGCAAAAACTTCAGCCTTCTCTGTGTCAGTTCTTGCCCATTTTCCACACTGAGATCTAATAGGATTAAATGACTGTTGAGGTTTTTCTAGGGTTTTAGTTGCCTTCCAGAGAGAGTGTTCGCCTGAGCCTGAAGGGGACATCTTTTGCAGGTTCTTTTTAACTAAGTCATTTAAAGATTCTCTGATTATGCTTTTTAGTTCTTCAGCCTGCTTTTTAGTTCAGCCCTATCTGAGGAATGGCGCGATTGGTGCCATATTCTCCTAAGGCGACGTTTTTCTAATATTTTTTGCCTTATGTGCAGAGGATGGATAGGGCTATGAGTCTTTGCCTCTTGGTAGGGAGTGTTGGTCCAGGCTGCCACCTGCAGTAGATTAGTCACATATAGACAGGCTTCATCCACCTCAATCGGGTGTTTTAGAGAGACAGCGAGAGAAAGGTTTTCGTCGATGTAAGACCTAAACCCATCCCAATCCGTTCTGTGACTAGTCAATGATTCGGCCGATTCTTGACTTATCGGGTTGGTGCTTATTGTCAGTATGACAGGTGAGTGATCCGAGGATCCATCTAAGCTGGACTCAGTGACAGTGTGCAGCGAAGCTATACCCTTGGTTACGAAGAAGTATAGGAGGTCAGGCAATTTTCTTGGGTCTATTGGTCAATACGTTGGTTCACCCGTTGAAAGAGGTTTTAGTTAAGTAATTCGAATAGATACATAGTTTAAGTCCGCGACCTCTTGTATTTGTGCAACGGGATCCCCAGTAATAGTGTTTTGCGTTCCAGTCACCGCCTGCCACGAATC
The DNA here is from genome assembly GCA_963921215.1 of Scoparia ambigualis. NCBI lineage: Eukaryota > Metazoa > Arthropoda > Insecta > Lepidoptera > Crambidae > Scoparia > Scoparia ambigualis. The sequence continues at coordinate 19,821,265 of OY992507.1, forward strand.
TAGGCCCCAAAGTCTGGAAGTAGGCAGAAAACATGCTAGCAGTTATCTTATGTATTGGTGGGCAGTATATCGAAGAAAGAACAAGAGAGCCAATACGATCCTCTAGTCTGACCGCGGTAGCCTGAAGATGGACTGTAGTAAATGGTTTTAATACCGAATGCTTAAGGTTGGACCGGATTACCAGAGCTGTTCCTGCATGGGCACCACCATCAGGATGAGGGGTGAAATAAATGGAATAGCCTTTTATGTAAGTAGAGCTCCTGATTGTCGCATGGCACTCTGATATCAATACAGCATCCAATTTGTTGGCTATTAGAAGCGACTCTAAATCGGTGATGTTTGGAGTTAACCCGTTAATGTTCCATGTAGCGACTCCTAGTGAAGCCATCTACGTAAGTTTGGCAATGACAGTAGTCAGTAGACCCTTCAGGGTGCTGATGTGTTGAAGGAGTTGGTCAATTTTTTCATTTTGTTTAGTTAGTATCTGCTCCATTGTCTTGCTTTGACAATTATGTGAGTCGTCAGCCTGCTTGTTGATTGGGGGTGCTCTAAAACGACCTGCTGTAACATCGGAATATTTGTGTTGTGTTTTGTCTTGAGTGATTGAGTCAGGTGGTGCGTTGAATCCAGGAATAGTTTTGTTACTATTACCTGTGCTGACTGTTGGAGCTCTCCTAGTGGTCTTAGGTGCAAGTTTTTGTGTGGTGTATTATTGTGTAAATAATGTGAAATAATGGTGGATTATTAACCGTTAAGTGTTTGTGAACGAGCATGATTGTTGGCAAATGAAACAAAACAGTGCAACGACACTTTTCAAATTCTCTCAAGAAGTCTGCGTGAGATCTCAGTAAAGTCCCACATCTTTACTGCGGGCTCAAGAGGTTTGGGGAACATCGTTTATCATTCAATATCTTAATCACCAAACACATTATCATCAAGGTAAAAAAATATATAAAGAAACTAATGACTAGGCAGTATGGTCTCGGACCTTAGCCTGTTCCTTCACGGAACAAAATAAAAAAAAGAGAGACTTGACATTGACATGAAACTTGACATTGGCATTGGCAGTTTTGCAAATTGCATTGATTGAATGAAATTGAAAATAATTTGTAGCTATCTTGAAAAATCAGGGTCCGGTGTAGTGTTTGAATAGATAGATTGTTTAGTGTCCGGTACGTGTTATTCTTGCACTCTTGCTGTTTAGCAGGATTCTTTAGAATATTTAGCAATGTTACGAATAACCGCTACACGAAACTGGCCAGCGATCATTAGGGTTTCTACTTGTAAGTTTCCTGCTCTTTCTTATTTTATATATTTAAAAATACCTTATTGGTCTAATTTATTTATTATTTTATATATTATAATTTGTAATAGACATTAGGTTGATATATTTGCCCTTCTACCACTAATGACCCGCACAAAGGTAACGTAATATTCGTGCAAATGTAGACAAAATATTTCAGTTTGTGTGTATGCAGCCGGCACCGGCTGATGGACCACTCATCCATTGAAAGACATGATTGTCACACTAAAAACATAGCATTTATAAATGTAGAGATTGCTAAAATGACAAATTATTATCGGTCAGAAAAAGAAAGTGCTAAAAAAGTAATTATATCATGACCCACCCAGCATGACCCATGCCACCTCATGCCCTTGTTATATTTTTGGGGTTGGCATTTGATACGAGTACCCTCGTTCTGGGGAAACGGATACTGTGGGGGGGTTCAGGGGGTCCTACTAAAACCCCTGATATCGATTTTGGTTGCCGGAAGGTACCTACGTATTTTCTTTATTTTTTTCAATTATTTAATTTTTGAGTGAGACGAAAACGAAAATAACATGCAAAAAGGTAATGACATTAGAGAAACGTGCGGGGCTGGGAGAAGCGGGGGTTGAGGGGGGGGCACAAAGGGGGCTCCCCCCCCCCCAAAATAGTCTAATGAGTTAATTAGGTTAGGTTAGTATGTTGATCAAAAACGCGCAGGCCGAGCGAACGAAGCGAGCGTGCCGCTCTCCCTTTTTTCACCTATTTTTAGCCTCCCTCCTGCTATATTTCCATATTTTTTTATATTAAATTTGTTTACAAAAAAATATATTTCTCAGCAGGTGGGGGTTGCAGGGGGGGGGGGAGGGGAATATCCCTATCCTCCTCCCCCTCCCTACCTCAGCAAACCCCTATCGAGGGTACTTGAATCTAATGATTACCCTATTTTTGCTTAGCAACTATTGTTTTATAAAGACTTACTTGTTTATTTTTAGATTCTCAAAGACTTTCATCAGCAGCTCAATGTGAACCTTCTCAACCTTGCATTAGGACATCTATTCCTGGACCAAAAACAGTGGAGTTACTGAAGGACCTTAATTCTTTTCAGGTTTGTCTATATTTAAATAAATAAATATCTATGTACAAATGTTTGTATGCTCATCATTTTGGAACGGCTGCATCTATTTGGCTGTATATTTGTAACTGTCATCACTAGGTTAGTTTGTATCAATGGAATGTATCTGAAATCTCCATATTGTTGGTGCATTATGCAATATTGTGGAATCAACAGTCTCAATTAAAATTTTTTAAACCACTGTTCATTCTGCAGGATTCCATAAGCACTGACAATATAGTGTTGTTTGTTTCTTTTCTTCTATCTTATCTGATTACAAACGCACTCTTGATAACAAGATCAAATCAAGGGTGACATTGTTCTATAATAACATGTGTCTGTTACCACAATCTGTAGTTTTATCTTTAGTTGCTATGCTGCATAGTTTTCTTATTTCTCTAGCTAGGGGGTTAAGGATGAATTTGTAGTCAACATGAAACAAATCTGTTTATTCTGTATTGTTTTATGTTATTTGTTGCCATTTTTCATTCCTACATTTTTCATTCCTTCATTCCTACATTTTTCTACCCACCATTAGGCCAGAGTGGTGGGTAATGGCCCGGTCTCCCCATGTGCTTGTTATCCATGCGGGAAGGCCTGTGCCCAGGAGTGGGACGATGATGCTGATGATATTTATTCAATTTTCATAATGTGTTGGTTACAAAAATTGTTTAATACTATGTTGGTAAAATATGTCACGGATGCAAAATAAAATATTAAAATTACAATACAGTTTTACAGTGTTAATCAACAAATGAAATTCTAAAGTGAAATAAAAGTATAAAATTGGAAACAATATACAAATGATAATAAAAATTTAAAATACGAAATACAAATTAATTTCAACATAAAAAATTTAAAAGTTTTAACTTTTAATTTACGAATTTATAAAATGTTTCAAGATAAAATTTATATTATTATGAAACAAACACAATATTAAAGTCAGCTGTCATTGCCAAGCTTTCATTTCTACATAGTTAATACCAAAGTTTTTAAGTTTATAGTTAGTTTTTGTTTATAGTATAACTAAAACTAACTATAAACTTATAAAAATGGTAAACTTACCACATCGAAGAATGCCTTTTCATATTATAATTGTTTAATAAGTTCTGGTCTTAGTTACTGTTAACTTATCCTGAATAAATAATATTCTCAAATTATATAATTAAATAAAATATTTTTGGTAGGCTAGGTGTAAAAATAAATCCAACTCAAACGAAGTTGACATACATACATATACCTAATCACGACTATTATCCCCTAAGGGTTAGTCAGAGTTCAGAGACTAGGCTATGAGGACAGCAAAAGCAGTCCTCTACCATAGTTCACTGCACATGTGCACAAAGGGAAGAGAGAGGGTGGTAATACTACACTTACTAATTATTATAATTATGCATGTACATAATTACAAATAAACGACGTTTAAAATACCATTGAAAAGCTTTTTGTCATTTCACGGAACCAGTTCTGGTATTTGTTCAAATCCCTAGATTTGTTTAAGGAAATTATAAAATCGTGTTGTTATTTTAACATCCTCCGTGATTTGATCAAATCACTTAGGGAATTGACCAAATCTCTGTTTTTATCATATCACTGCGACATATACAATAATAAAATATAATAAGATATTGTAGGTATGTAGATTGGTACATCGTTCATTGAAATATGTCATTGAAACGTAAGAGCCCCAGCAAGCCCTGCCGCCGATCTCAATAAGATAATAACGAATCTTCATTGAATGATTTATTGTTGAATGGGGCTCGCCAGCACTACGTATACAATCCCGCAGCGTTATGTAAGTTGTAGGTACTGCAATTGTTTTTAAAAACTGTGGCCCGCCCGCGACTTCGTCCGCGTGTACACCCAGTACCCAGCGATAATTCCAAAACATTTCTTTCATAAAAACCTTGTAGAAAGAAAAACGAATCAGCCTAATTGGTGTGATGCTCCGTCATTCATGTGGCAATTCATTTTTAACCGACTTCAACAAAAGGAGGAGGTTCTTAATTCGTCAGGAGCTTTTTTATGTATTCTCCCCGATTATTATTATATAGATTTCATAGTATATTATTCCGGGTGAAGTGAAGTAAGGCCGACACGGTATCTAGAATGACGTCTACCTCGTCCCCGCCAACGTCTGCCTGTACCCCGCAGGACGGTCGCGCACGAAGTTTCCGGACCTTGGTCAAGACTAAGCTGAACTCCGTTGTAGAATAAGAATAAAATCTTATTATATTTGACGCCTCGGTAGCTGAGTATGTAAAGCGCGCGCAGCCCGGTTGATTACTATAGTCCGGCAACTTCGTGTGCGACCGTCCTGCGGGGTACAAACAGATGTTGGCGGGGACGAGGTAGCACGTCATTCTAGAACACGACTACACACAGTTGCACGCCGTCCCTTCCCCGCTACACCACCCGCTACCCGCTGACATCTTGGGTACTTCGTCCCCGGCACTGTCTGTGACCCCGCGGGACGGTAGCGCACGAAGTTGTCGGACTATAGACATTTAATTCAATTCCCAATGGCAAAGTCTGGAGGTTTTCGGTAGCATAGCCCGGGTTTGTGATCGCCAACCCGCATTTGGCAAGCATGGTGGCTGTATTTAGCGCAAATAGCTATAAATTGTTTTGTTAATTTATTTTTAATGTAGCTTTTTTCTAAAGTTAATTTATAAGAAGGTTTCAATTTTATTATGTAATGTTGCCATGGAAGGGCGGTGCTTAATTACTATAACAAGCAAAATGTTTTTGCTTAAAAGGAAGCTCCAACTATTTGTTATTGTTACTGAGAATAAATTATTTGAATTTGAATTTAGGCTGTATCATCACCTTATAAAAGACATCCACACGAACTCGAAGCATATTACTTATGCGAGATTAAATTTATCATATCAGTGCCTTAATTACAGGCTACCACTAGAAGAACAATCATGTTAAACAACAAAATAGTTAAAACACTTGACGCAACAAGTGGCGTTAAATAAACCTTGACATAATAAATTCTGCACAACGTTTATTGAACAGTAAGGTGGTTAGTCTAGGTTAGTTCATGTAGAGTAGTTATTTTCTGATTCGATCATTCAGGATTCAGGATGCCTTTTAAATTAAAAGCATAGGTTTTTTGCCTTTACCTACCTTACCTTTACCTTATAAATATATACCTAACGCCCATTACAAGCTCATTCGTGACACTTACATGATAGGTAATACCTTTAAACGCGCTTTTGCGTTCGGTTTCCTGAACGAGTCGTCACTCGTTGTCTAATAACGTCCTTAACCTTCCGTCGAAAATAATCCCTGCTCTTGCTTTAGGTACCTATGCGTGTTGGTTTCAGCAAGCAGATTCTGTGCAGCTGTTTGCAGACTACGATCAAAGTATTGGCAATTATTTCGTTGACGCGGATGGAAATCAATTCCTGGATGCATTCACTCAAATTTCGTCTACTCCCATTGGTTACAATCATCCAGAACTTTTGAAAGTCTTCGAAGATAAGCATAACTTGGTAAGAGATTTACCTGTACAGGGTGTTTAGTACTTTGTAATTTGTATATAAGGTGCTATAGGTGAGGGGCTCAATGGCGCAGCGGCCAGCGCGTTCGGTTTGCGATCTTGCCCGCTAAGCAACTTTCGCAATGCCGGGTCGCTGGATGGGTAAACAAATTAAAAACATCTCGAGCTTCTCCGTGCTTCGGAAGGCACGTTAAGCCGTTGGTCCCGGTTGTTGTCGTAAGATGACAGTCGTTAAAACCCACCAATCCGCATTGGGCCAGCGTGGTGGGTTGTGGCCCAATATCCCCTCGTGCTATTGTCCACGTGGGAGGCCTGTGCCCAGGAGTGGGACGTTTATAGGCTGATGATGATGATGATGATGATGAAATCAATGGCGTATATTTCAAGTACAAGTAGTTTGTACCAAAATAAAAATATTTTCCCCAATAAACAGTAGTATTTTGTCATTGGTTTAGATTTTAATTTTTCAAACAAAATAATTTATTATTCAATTGGCAAAAACTGCATCATACGTCGCATGTGTAGAAGTCGTTGCACTCACACTGACGACTGCGACGATTTCCACAATGCAGTCGCATGTGTGAGTGATTTCATCAAGGCATCTAATAGTATGATGCAGTTTTTGCCAATAAATTATTTTGTTTGAAAAATTAAAATCTAAACCAATGACAAAAAACCACTGTTTATTGGTGAAAATACTATTATTTTGGCGTAAACTACCTGTACTTTAAATATACGCCATTGATTTGATAGCACCTTATATACTTATTACCAAACACCCTACATACCCATCAACAAATTGTTGATTTTTCTGCTACTTTAGTTTTAGAAATGCCATTTAATTTTCATTATAACTTATGTATGACTTCAGAGATCGTTGGTGAATCGTCCTGCGCTCGGCGTGTTTCCGTCAAAAGATTGGCCGGAAAAATTACGAAATGTTTTGCTGTCGGTAGCACCTAAAGGTTTAAACTATGTGGCAACCATGATGTGTGGTTCATGCTCTAACGAGAATGCTTACAAAGCTGTCTTCATGTGGTACCGAACTAAAGAGCGAGGTGGAGCAATTGACTTTACACCTGAGGAGATAAATTCTTGCATGTTGAATCAGCAGCCAGGTGCGCCGAAACTATCCATAATGTCTTTTAAGGTAAGGAAGTTTTAATATAGAGTCTGGCTAACGAAAGCTGAACCAGGAAAAACGCAGCAAATTAAAAAAAAATCATGACTGGGTCACTCACACAGCTGCAATTTTCTCAGAAAAATTTCAATTTGACATACGACATGACACCTCAGATAGACACACATAGAGACAGTCAATCAAATAACTACGAGGTTCAGCTTTCATTGGCCAGACTCATCCAATATCTGAAATACGTAAATACATTCGACGGTATTATATTAATTTTATTAATATAAGTATACAATCATCATAACACTAGATACACAATTAGCGCTCTTAAAGTGTCACCTCGAACTAATGCTCCAAGTAAGAGGGAGCATTTGATTGCTGTCAGTTGTCATTTGACATTGCCGTTCTAATACCTACTAACTTCGATCAACAATACAACTTGTTGATCGAAGCCTAATTATGGTGATGGATGATACCGGCCCGACTATCAAAATTAGTTGTGATTATTCGAAAACAAAATGTTATAGAATAAAAATTGAACCACGTTTTCGAATGTATATTATATGGAATTGTGTATCTAGTGTTTAGTTAGATGATCGCAGTTTGGAATCAATTTAGAATAGAAACTTTATCGTATTGATAGTATAATACAATTTACGAAATCCGCTTTAGTAAAACATAATACCTAGTTTAAATCTAAATATTTTATGAAACCTAAAAAGGCATGTACAAAAATTATCCGTAGCTACGATATATTATAAATGCGTTTTAAATGCCACGGAGATAGTCAAGTTATACTCTTGTTAAAATTCCGCTTGAATATAATATTCTCTGACATGCGTTACATTTGAAACGAAGCATCCAGTGAAAAATCCTACGACTGCAAACACGTTACGCAAAACAAAATTGTTCATTATTTTCAGGGAAGCTTTCACGGGCGCACATTCGGTGCCCTTTCGACCACAAGGTCGAAACCAATTCACAAACTGGATGTTCCGGCTTTCGACTGGCCGGTGGCTCCGTTCCCCAGATACAAATACCCCTTGTCTGCATTCCAACGCGAAAATCAACTAGAGGACGAGAAGTATGTTTAATTATTACCTACTTAGCTAAATAACTTTTTTCCTCTTGCAATTCTTTTTTTATATTACTTCGTTCTTTTTCATTTTTTCTTACTATTTTCAGGCTTACATAAAACTAGATTTTAATGTTTCTATTTTGGCTTTTGGAGAGTGTTTTAGAGCTGTTTGTTCGAAGCTGTTGAAGCATAAAATGGTAACAATTACTTGGTGCAGTAACACTAATGGTTTTTCCATGCATGCATGCAATGTACTTTTGCTTCACTTGTTTTTTTTCACTTATTATTTGCGACCTTTTTTTTTACCTAAATACTGATTGTGATCTGATCACTGTCGCTTGTTTTTTCTTAAGCTTCTCAGGAGGTCTAGTTTTATTAACATCTATCAGATCGGCCAATTTTAATCTATATTGCCATTCTTGTCTAGATAGTAACAGTGAAGTTGCTTGTAAATAATTTGTTGTAATCTCTTTAGACTTATCTGTAAATAAATCTTTGTTTATTTCATTACACTTAGTGATTACCTGCTATTATAACATTATCTAAGAATCTATTGTACATAACAGAGGTTTAGCAGTTCAGAAGGAAAAAAAGTATAAGATTTAAGTAAAATTTTAAACACTGAAAAAAGACGACAACCTCAGGCGGGAATCGAACCACGCACCTTCCGCATTCCGGGCGGCTGCCTTAACCACTTAGCCACCGAGGTCTGGCTTTCAACCGTCGAAATTTGTCAGTGCTTGATGCTTATGTTTTTAGTCAACATTTCTTCATCAAATCTTAGAAGTTTTCACCTCTGAGATCCGAAAGAAATATTTTTACAAATGTTTGAACATTCGGTTAAGATGAAGCTGCGTTTATAGATTAATGTTTTATATTTTAGCGTTTTATTAACACTTAAATATACTTAAGTAAAATTTTAAACACTGAATAATGACGACAACCGCAGGCGGGAATGGAACCACGCACTTTCCGCATTCCGAGCGGCTGCCTTAACCACTTGGCTACCGAGGTCTGGCTTTCAACCGTCGAAATTTGTCAGTGCTTGATGCTTATGTTTTTAATCAACATTGCTTCATCAAATCTTAGAAGTTTTCACCTCTGAGATCCGAAAGAAATATTTTATAAATATTTGAACATTCGGTTAAGATGAAACTGCGTTTATAGATTAATGTTTTATATTTTAGAGTTTTATTAACGCTTAAATATACTTAAGTAAAATTTTAAACACTGAAAAAAGACGATAACCTCAGGCGGGAATCGAACCACGCACCTTCCGCATTCCGGGCGGCTGCCTTAACCACTTGGCTACCGAGGTCTGGCTATCAACCGTCGAAATTTATCAATGCTTGATGTTTATGTTTTTAGTCAACATTGCTTCATCAAATCTTAGAAGTTTTCACCTTGAGATCCGAAAGAAATATTATTACAAATATTTGAACATTCGGTTAAGATGAAGCTGCGTTTATAGATGAATGTTTTATATTTTAGCGTTTTATTAACGCTTAAATATACTTAAGTAAAATTTTAAACACTGAAAAAAGACGACAACTCAGGCGGGAATCGAACCACGCACCTTCCGCATTCCGGGCGGCTGCCTTAACCACTTGGATACCGAGGTCTGGCTTTCAAAAATGTTACTGTAAATTTAAGCGTTAATAAAACGCTTAATTATAAAACATTAAAGTATAAAATTTCGTTGTAATAAATGTGTGTGTGTGTATGTGTGTGTGTGTGTGTGGGTGTGTATGTGTTCTTGTGTGCAATGTTGTTTTATATTACTTTATAATTTACTATATTTATTTACTCTCCTTTTTCGTTAAGCAATATCATGTAATTTAAGTATACCTACATACTTTTTATTAATTTTCTGATTTTTTTAACATTTATTTATGTTATATCTGTCTTATATAATGATGGAAACTTTACTAAGTTTTGTGCAATGGTAAATGTGTCTTCTGTATGTATTATTAAATTTGTTTGATTCTCGAATAATAATACACTTATTTATATAAGTAAGTAAATAAAAATCAATTGCCACATATGTATGTTCGCGCATCACTTCAAAATGGCTTCACTAATTTGGCTAATTATTTTTAGTTGTGTTTTTAATTGTCAGGAGAATAAACATATAAAAAATAAATAAACATTCCTACACTCACACCAATTATCTAGCCCAAGAGAAGTTTCGTTATGAAACTCGCTAAATGGTTACTAGACAACGGATAAACATACTTAAAATACTTAAATACATACTTATTATAAATAGAAAACACCCAGACCCGAGACAATTTAGAAAAACAATAATTTCTAAATTGACCCGACCGGGGATCGAAGCCGGGACAGATGTTTCTTAGAAATTCGTAGCGGGATACGGGTTAACACGCGTACGAACTCGCGGGCGGACCGCTAGTAAATAAGTAAATCTCACATAATGGTTAGCGTAAAGATCGAAGATGGAAGTACACTTCATCCAAAATTCTTGACAAGTTTAGTAATTTTGTTAGCAGACCTTGTCTATTATCTTATGGAACACAGCAATGATGTTAACATTAGTGTTATGGTGACCACCTTGATAAGGTAGTTCAGGCTATGACCTATGACCAAACAGGCACAGTACAGTCAACAGCATTAACCCCTTGAGGATCGTAAAACCAGACACAATTAAAAATCATTTGTGTCGCGAACGCCGGCGGTCTTATGATCATTGATCTATTACGAGAAGAATATCTGATCATTGGATTCAGATATTTTGGTCACATCTTAATGCTGGTTACTGTACAATGAATAATAAATACATAATTGAACCTAGAGGTTCTGAAACCACTGGGTTAATAATTTCTTTGAGAGTTCAGAGAGAGAGAGAGAGAGAGAGTATAGCTTACGTACTTTTACCTATACATATACTTCATGGCCAAATTAGATAAATATATTGTTTAAAAAATATTATTTTTGCAAATATCTACTTACGGATTTTTAATTTTTATTGAGAAAACTAAACAAATAATGTGTCTTTCATTCAAGAAACCTTCGATCATATAATATAAACAATAGATGCACGGTCTCATACAAAATTAAACTCAAATAATGTCCCCGCGTAAATACATACATATCCTTAGATCAACATCAGAAATTAAACGAGATATATAGATAAACATGTATTGTAAAGTAAACCTTAAAGTTTAGGCACTAAAGTACAAATTCATAAAAATATTATTGGAGTTAGTTACATCACTTTTGAACTAGGCTCGCTAGATTCTAGCTAGTTGGAACAACTTCAAAATTCGAAATTTTGATAGAAAAACAAGGCAAGTTTCTGATGTTTGCCTTGTTTCGTCGTGCCGTTTTTCAAGCAGCAATCGTGTATCTATAGTTTTTATGATCGAAGCAAGAAACAATAAAAACCAGAGTGACATTTGAATCACTTGATAGTTCAAAGAGTAGAGTTATATAGGGGGAATAGTTTTTTTTTTTTTGGTGTGTTTATCTGCAATCAGTAGTCAACTATAAGCAGATAGTCTGTGTGTTCTTGTTAGGTCGAGTGCGTCCTCCAGCGAGGGCAGCTACTCATTGCACTTTGGACGACAATAATCTTAGGGTAATATGTCTTTTCTTTTAAGACGTTTAAGGTAACTGCGCCTGGTTAACCCACAGCAAGGGCGTTTGGGTGTTTTTCGATTCGCTTTTTGTATTTTTCTATGGATTTCTGAATCTTTTCTTTCACAGTAGCTATATCAGATTTTTGTGGATTTCGGTGTTTGTAATGAACCAGGGAACCTGAGCCATTGTCCTTAAGATTACATTTTGCATTCTTTGCAACATTGCGATGTTTGAATTGCTAGCACTCCCCCAAAGTTGAATGCCATACATCCAGGTAGGTTTTAAAATAGTTTATATATGAGGAGTTTGTTATCTATGGATAGCTTGCTGTTACGTCCCAACATCCAATAGAGCTTTCTATGTCGTATATTGATTTCGTCTCTCTTGCTTTTAATATGCTGATTCCACGTCAAACGACGATCCAAGTGTAGGCCCTGATACCTGACACTATCTTTATGTGGTAATATGGTATTTTCCAGGTGCACAGGAGGGCAATTAGCTCTCCGAAGTGTGAAAGTGACATGCACAGATTTAGTCGCGCTACTTTTTATTCTCCATTTTTGCATCCACTTGGTAACAGCGTCGAGCCCTAGTTGTAATTGCTCTGTAGCTGTATTAGGGTCTTTGTCGCTCGCCATTATTGCGGTGTCGTCGGCATATGTAGCCACCATGACTCCGTCTACCTGTGGTAGGTCTGAGGTGTATACAATATACAGGATTGGACCAAGCACCGAACCCTAAGGCACTCCTGCTTTTAATTCGTAGAATCTGGAGGTCGAATCTGATTCTTTTACTTGAAAGATTCGCTCAGTTAGGTATGATTTCAGCAGACTAATGTAAGTGTGAGGAAGGCTTGTCTTTATTTTACAGAGGAGGCCCTCATGCCAGACCTTGTCAAAAGCCTGCTGAATGTCCAAGAATGCAGATGAACAGTACTCTTTCTCCTCTAGCGATTTTCTGATGTTTTCAACCACTCGGTGCACTTGTTCGACAGTAGAGTGTTGCTGCCTAAAGCCAAATTGGTGGTTAGGGATGGTATTATTTCTTTCTAATAAAGGCATAATTTGGTGGAGAATTAGTTTTTCACAGACTTTCGATAGAACGGGTAACAGACTGATGGGTCTATACTAGGTCGCTTGATTTGCAGGTTTGCCTGTCTTATGTATCATAAAGATTTGTGATACCTTCCAAAGATATGGAAAGTGTTGCACTCTGAGAATTCCATTATAGAGCATTGTCAGGAAAACTACAGCTTTCCTTGGAAGTTCTTTCAAAATTTCCTTTGAAATTTAGTCATATCCTGGTGCCTTTTTATCCTTCAGGTTGCTTATAGTTTTCCAAACTTCCCGCACCGTGACGGGCGCAGGTGGGAGCGACATTTGCAGAGATTGGGTAAGAATAGATTCCACCTCTTCAGAATCTGTGTCACTGGCGTCATTCGGGCGGAATACATTCGCTAGGTGTTCTGCGAATATGTCTGCCTCTTCCTGCGATGTGCGGGCCCAGCCACAGTTGCTTCTAAGTGGAGGTTTTGTCAGCTGTGGTCTGTCATATGTCTTCGTGAATTTCCACAGTGAGTAATCAGTGGCTGCAGTGGCTGTAAGAGATTCGAGTTGATCCTCGAGAGTCTTATTGTGCCAGGAGTTTAGCATATCTCTTAGATGCGAGGCCTGCCTATTGAATCTGGTTTTATCAGATGCTAGTCTACTCTGTTGCCATACACGACGCAGTCTACGCCTTTCTAAGACGGCTTTTTTTATTTCAAGAGGGTAATTCTGAATTATATCCTTATGTTCTAGGAGAGGTGTAGTCCTCCAGCAGGCCTCTTGAATGAGGTTTGTGATGTATTTAGTTGCGATCTCGATGTCATCAGGTGTCTTAAGAGCAACTTTTAACTTGATATTCTCATCAATATACTCTCTCAATGAATTCCAGTCTGTTTTTTTATTATACAGTCTTTCAGGCCTGTCGTGTTTTATAATTTTCGTGCTTAGAGTGAGCAGTACTGGCGTGTGGTCCGACGACCCGTCGTAGCAGAACTCGCACTTAAGATAGTAAGAAGAAAACCCTTTAAGTATAGGGGGAATAGTTGCACAAAGAAATGTCAATAATGTACAAAACATTCTTTATCGAAATCGGCCGAAGTATACTACTTAAATATGTTTTTTGTATTTTAGATGCTTAGAACAAGTTGAAGATATAATTGAAAAACACAAGAAAGCGTGTTACCCCGTGGCTGGAATCATCGTGGAGCCAATCCAGTCTGAAGGTGGAGATCATGAAGCTTCGCCGCAATTCTTTCAAAAACTTCAAAGTATATGCAAAACGGTAAGTGTCAACTTGTTACTCATTATTCTATGGTTATTGATTACCAATTTATAACACAAGCTGAGGCGGGGTCTTGAATATTTATAACACAAGCTGAGGCGAGGTCTTGAATCCTGATTGACAATTGTCTTTTATGTTTGCTTTTATTTTTCATGTATTAATATGTCTCTATCTCTCTTTTTCTCAATTAACTTTTTAAGATAAACATAAAAGTGGATATCATAAAATAGAATTTTTACCAGATGCAGTAATTTAGAGACACAAATAAATACAGTAACGTAACTAATAATTGAAATACCCTTAAAAATAACTTTTTTTAAAGTGCTTCGGAATCGTCCAAACGTTTTATTTGCCTACTATCCCATTCAGGCCGACTTTTAGATGTGGAGAACAATGGGCGCAAGTTATTCCACAGCTTTTTATAGAAGTAACGACATTTGACTTTCTACTGACATTCCAATTAATTATTTAAATTAAATTATATGACAAAAGAGGAAAACTCTTGCGAAAATAGCTTTAGCAAAAGCCCATGTCAATCATTAAATTTAAAAAATGTACAATCTTTAAACATTGTCCACCAGAACATCCAAGGAATGATGGGCAAAGATTTGGAGATTGAATTGTTCATGAACTGTAATAAAATTGATATTCTTTGCATAACAGAACACTGGCTTAAAGACCATCAGTTCATGTTCAATTTTAAGAATCATTTGGTAGGAAGTTCGTTCAGTCAAGGAAATGTAATACATGGTGGCTCCTTAATTATTGTTAGTAAAAAGTTTAAATTAAAGGAACGCAAAGACATAGTGAGCCTCTCGGTTGAGCGAACAATAGAAATAGCTTGTGTGGAGTTGGAGCAGCTTGTTGTATTAAGTGTGTACAGACCTCCTTCAGCATCATATGATTTTTTCGAAAAAGTTATGGATGAGGCATTACATAAAGTCCGTAATGTAGGTAAAACAATAATTGTTTGCGGGGATTTTAATATTAATTTGTTAGAAAATTCCACGATGTCAACTAAAATTAAAAACCTATTTCTATCATACAACTTGAATCATTTATTTTTGGAGCCGACAAGAATAACTGTCACTTCGGCCACCTGTATTGATAACATATATACAAATGTAAAACCACTGGCTAAGCAAATTATTAATAACCTGGACTCTGATCATTGTGGCCAAATGGTCAGCTTTCCACACCAGCGTAAACAAGTGACGAAAAAGAATATCACTGTTGTACCAAAAACTGCAGGTCGGCTGGAACGCTTTAAAAGCAATCTAGATACAAAATTAAATTATTTAGAATACAATGACAACCCTAATGTCTTTTATAATAATTTTTTTAACATTTATTGTTCAGAATTTAATAAAACTTTTATTCCAAAAAAGATCTCAGTTAGTGGTACTGTAACTTTTAATGAATGGGCTAAAATTGGTATTCACAGAAGTAGGAAACGCCTTTATGAACTTTATGGTGAACGCAACTATAACACCAGCGATGACTTCAAATTATATGTTAAAAATTATTCAAAGTTATTCAAAAGAGTATGTCGATTAGCCAAGGCAAACTATCTGAGTTCTAAGATTAAGAATAGTAATGACAAAATAAAAATGACATGGAATATTATAAATAGTGAAACAGGAAAGGTCAAAAGTCGTAATAATGAGTACAATTTAAATTGTGATAATAAAACCTTGACTTCTGATGCTGATGTTGCTGCAGCATTTGAGAGGTTTTTTACTGACATTCCAGTTTCAACTACAAAAGCCTTGATTTCCTCCCCCACTGTAGCTGAATCTGTTTTGAAGGAGAATGTTAAAGATTGTGAAAATAATTTCAGTTTTCAAAAAATTTGTGTTATAGATATAATAAAAACATTTAACACTCTCAATAAAAAGAAAACTGCTGATCTGTGGGGTAATTCCGTGGACGTCGCTAAATCTGTAATTATGACAATAGCTCCAGTTTTAGCTTGCATATTTAATGAATGCATTGACTGTGGTGTTTTTCCTGACCTCATGAAATATAGTAAAATAATTCCATTATTTAAATCAGGTAGCACTTCTGACCCCTCTAACTTTAGACCTATTTCTGTGCTACCCACATTTAGTAAAATTTTTGAAAAGTTAATGCTAGATCAAATGCAAATTCATTTTTATAAAAATAAACTTTTACATTGTAAACAATATGGTTTTAATAGGGGTCGCTCTACAACTGACGCCGGTGTTGAGCTTTTAATCCAAATATTTGATACCTGGGAGGAATCACAGGATGCCCTAGGGGTATTTTGTGATTTATCCAAGGCTTTTGATTGTGCTTTACATGAAACTTTGGTCAGGAAGCTTAACCACTATGGAATTAGGGATGCTTCTTTGAGCCTTCTAATCTCATACTTGAGTAACAGGATTCAAAAGGTCGACATTAACGGTAAAAGATCTCCGGGATCAGTGGTTAAAATGGGAGTTCCGCAGGGTTCAATACTTGGTCCATTCTTGTTTTTGGTTTATATTAATGACTTACCTTATTTTGTAAAAGACAGTCATGAGATAGTATTGTTTGCTGATGATACTTCACTTTTATTCAAAGTGAAACGGCGACACCCAAATTATGACGATGTGAATAATGCGGTCTCAAAGATTGTTCACTGGTTTAGTGTTAATAACTTGCTATTAAACGAGGGAAAAACCAAATGTGTAAGATTTGTATTGCCTAATGTTAAGCAGGTAATAACTAGTGTACAAATTAAAGATAAGAATGTGAATCCTGTGGACACCACTGTGTTTCTAGGCATCACGTTGGATGCTAAGCTTCAGTGGGGCCCACATATAGCTAAATTGTCGAATAGACTTAGCTCTGCGGCTTATGCAGTAATGAAGATCCGTCAGTTAACTGACGTTGATACAGCGAGATTAGTTTATTTCAGTTACTTTCATAGTGTAATGTCGTACGCCATTTTACTGTGGGGAAATGCTGCCGACATTCAAACTATCTTTGTGCTGCAGAAAAGGGCTATTCGAGCAATATGTAACCTACAGGCTGGTGTCTCTCTTAGAGAGAGATTTAAGGATATAAGTATAATGACAGTTGCATCACAATATATTTATGAAAATCTTGTGTATGTTCATAAAAATATTAAAATGTTTTCAAAAAACAGTGATATTCACAAATTAAATACTAGAAGTAAGAACAAATTAGCAGTGCCTTATACTAGGCTCCATAAAATAAATAATTCTTTTAAGGGTCTGTGTGTACGATTATACAACAAAGTACCAAATTATATTCAGAAATTAGATCTTGATAAATTTAAAATCAAAATCAAAGAAAAGCTTTATAAAAAAGCTTATTATAAAGTGTCGGATTATACAGAAGACAAAACAGCTTGGGTCTGAAATGCTCCAAGTACCTACTCCAACAGCTATTTCTAATTGCCTATAATTAATTTATATAGAGCACCATATTTAATTAAACTATTTACATTCAAATTCATATTTTGTATTTTGTGACCTGGTAACGACATATAATATATACATATATATTTTGTAAATGTCGTTGCTTCTGTGCGCTGTGGTTTCATGCGCCCGTTCTTTGCCACAGTTAAAAAATTATGTCCTGAATGGGTGGTAGGTTAAAAAATATTTGGACGTTTCAAAGTACTTATTAATTGAGTTTATTGAATAAATATATTTTGACTATTGACTATTGACTTGACGACGACGACTGGTCTTCCGTGGTCACTTAGTTAAAAGAGCATTTGGCATTTGAAATCTATTATGATAAAAATCAATTGCTGAAATGTTTGTAGGCGCATTACTTTAGAACGGCTGCACCTAATTGGCTAATTCATTTTTTGTTGTGTTGTAATTGTCATGACAAGGAAGAATTTTTTTGGAAACTCGTCACGGGGTACGGGTCCACGCGGACGTAGTCGCAAGCGGGCCGCTATAAGAAATAAAATAATAAAATAAAATATTAAATACAGCAAACTCAATATCAAATCAATAAATAAGTCACATGATCGTTAAAATTAATTAATGATTAAAAGTTTATTTGTTATAAATATACTTAAAACAAATTGTAAAATAATATAAGGATAAAATAACACAAACAACATTCTGAGAGTTCTCCTTCCTATATACTATCGCGGACTCCGTCGCTTCACCAGTCTAAAGGTCAAAATCCCTTGCACACCGCGTCGTCTATTTGGTACGGGCACGCACCCTGGCGGTCTGTGCGATTCATACGAAAATCGCTGCAAAGTGATAAAGCGACGGTGACCCCGACCGTAATACCTACTTTAAAAAAAAACTTTTTTACTTCTACTAATTCTTTGATTGGCCGTTGTAGAAAGGCGTCGCGCTGATAATCGACGAAGTGCAGACGGGCTGCGGGCCGACGGGCAAGATGTGGTGTTACGAGCACTTCGACCTGCCGTCGCCCCCGGACGTCGTCACCTTCAGCAAGAAGATGTTGACCGGCGGCTTTTATCACCACAGCGATTTTAGGTGCGCCGCTACTACTCATAAGATATTCCGTGTTATTAGATCATGATACAAATAAAGAATACTTGTGTGAATTCACATGCAGACTGTGTTAATATGTGAACATAAGAAATTAAGATCTATCTATTGTTCGGTGCTTCTGTCTAAAAAGTGATTTCGTTACTCTCCTGTGGCTTCGAAGATGCTTGACTCTATAGACACTGGCAAAAGCAAACTAACCATATTATTATTATTTGTTGTTATAAAGCGTTATATTATGTAAACTTTTGACGACCTCCTTGGTCGAGTGGTTTGTACACCGGTTTTCATGGTGTCGCCATCTCTGAGGTCCCGGGTTCGATCCCCGGTCGGGTCAATTTAGAAATAATCGTTTTTCTAAATTGTCTTGGGTCTGGGTGTTTTCTATGTATAATAAGTATGTATTTAAGTATGTTTATCCATTGTCTAGTAACCATTTAATGAGTTTCATAACGAAGCTTCTCTTGGGCTAGATAATTAGTGTGAGTATAGGAAAGTTTATTATTATTTTTTGTCATTGCTCCAGGGCACCGCAACCATACCGAATTTTCAATACCTGGATGGGAGATCCGGGAAAGCTACTTCTGTTGGAACAAGTGCTGAAAGTTATTAAACGTAACAACTTGCTGTGTCAAGTTCAAGAGAGCGGGGCGGTTTTAAAGGACGGCCTACTGAAGCTGGAGAAAGAATTTCCGAATATAATTAACAGTGTGCGAGGCCGCGGGACTTTCCTGGCCTTCACCGCCGCCAACACTCAAGTGAGAGATAAAATCAACAACAACTTGAGGAAGAACGGTAAGTTGATACGTTATTTATTTTATTCACACATATTTAGACGGGATTTAACGCAAAACTACTTAGTAAAGGCATTCTACGCATACCTCTTTATACCCGACGTTTCGACCGAGTTGCACCGGCCGTGGTCACGGGTGGACTGCTGTCGCGGTGTATCGCCTCCGTTTGCGTCGCTGAGTCTTCATCCACCGTCACATTATTTATCCAACTACCGTCACACACAACACTAACGGTGTCCCTATTCCGTATACAAGCCTTATTCTGGTAGTTAGCCGATTGCAGACTAAAACGAAGTGGCGTTTTTGCAAACACTGGATTCCACGCTGATGATAGTTTGTGACCATCTTCCCGATTAAAATTGTTCGGATGTTTCTTAATTTCATTCGCTTCACGCACTACTCTTGAATAAAAGTGGCGATCTGTGGAGAGGACTTGCGTACGATGAAATTCGATCCAATGATTTGCGCCTCTTTCAAGTAAATGCTCCGCAATGGCTGATTTGTTAGACTGGCGGTTTTTCACAGCCGCAATATGTTCCTTGACCCTCTCATGGATAGTCCGTTTTGTCTGGCCTATGTAGGAACTACCGCAGCTGCAGTCTATCTTGTATACGCCTGGTGTTTGAAGTGGCAAAACATCCTTCGGGGAGCCCACAATGTTGTTGACCTTTATGCCTGGAGTGTATATTGTCGGTATCGAGTACTCGCGTAATATGTGGCCGATCTTGTCCGTGACTCCTTTAACATAAGGCATATAGGCTGGTTGTCTTCTAACTTCGGGATGTTTGTCACTCTTAGTCGGCTGCTTCCGTAGTCGATTCACTCGATATCCGTTTTTATTGAGTACCTCCTGAACATGATCCAGCTCACGCTTTAAATGCTCAGGGTCACAGAGGTCAAATGCTCTGTTCTTTAGTGACGTTATCACGGATTGCAAGTGTCGAGGGTGGTGATGTGAGGTAGCGTGTAGGTATTGTCCGTGTGCGTGGGTTTTCGGTAAACACAGTGTGTTACGGACCCATTTGGTCTCACGGTCATCTTGACATCTTGAAAGGCCAACGACCTATTCGCCTCCATCTCATATGTAAACCTCATCTTCGGGTGAAAGGAGTTGAGATGTTGCATCTACTGATCCACTTCCTGCTTGCTTCCTTTAACGACGCTGAAGATGTTATCTATCTTTTCCAAAGTCGGGTGGTCTTCGGACCGAGGCTCAGTGCCTTCTCTTCAAAATGTTCCATCCAGATGTTGGCAAGTACCGGGGCGACTGGGCTTCCCATTGCGACACCATCAATCTGTAGGTAATATTGACCTTGGAAAAGAAAATAGTTGCCGTCCAAACAGTGTTCAAGCAGATCAATGTAATTTCGCGGCATTTCGTTGACCTTCAGTTTTTCCCGGACTACGTCCAAACACTCCTTGATTGGAACATTGGTGAACAGCGATTCCACATCGAAACTCACCGTTATGTCGTCCGGTTCCAATATTAGGCTTTTTATAGTTTGGACAAAGTGGCGTGAGTCCTTGACGATAGACGGTGTATTACCCACAAGTGGCTGCAATACTGACGCAACGTGCTTTGCAAGGTCGTAAGTAGGAGAAGCAATTTGACTTACGATAGGCCGCAACGGCACGTTGGATTTATGTATTTTGGGCAGGCCATATAATTTCGGTGGTTGATATGATTTTGGTCTGTACAGTGACCATACTCGTCTTCGTTAAATAGGTCTTGGTTGTTATTAATAAGAGATCGTATCTTACGCGTTACTCTGGCTGTGGCATTGTAATTTACCGGTTTATATACCTTTTCGTCACATAGCAAGGCCTGTATCTTGTGTTGGTAATCGGTAGTATTCATCACTACAGTGGCGTTTCCCTTATCGGCCTTAAGCACTAACACATCTTTGTTTTCTCGAATGTTTTTTAGTGCTTGACGCTCTTCCGTAGTGACATTACCGGCCGGCAGTTTCGATTTTCGTAAAACGACTGCGACGTCCTGCCTTAGGGTATCGGCATCGTTAGGTGGTACTCTATCGAATAATCGTTTCTTCAACACTACTGATCACGACTTCGTATGGTATTCGCTTTGGCGTTGGAGCAAAATTCAAACCTTTGGCCAAGATGGTTACGGTAGTGTCATCTAGACTCACGCTTGATAGATTTATGACCTTGTCACTTAGTTCACTTGATACAAACGACCTTTTCTTCTCGACGAACCGGTTAACCAGCTTAGAAAACTTTCGCTCATGATTCGCACTACACAGTTCGAAGGTACGACTCGCTTGTAAAAATGTCACCCGATCACACAAATCATAATCCACCCGCGAAAGACTAACACTACAACTTAAATGCATACAACTCCTTATTTATTGTGTCCAATTCACTGTACTTGTTCCGAATTAACTGTCTCAGGACACGTACACTCGCGTTTGTTAGAATCCTTCGCGAAAATGCGATATCGTTACGTGGTGTAATGCGCACACATGTAGGTATAATAAGTCTCGATCGCGACACCTAACTAAAAATGCCAACGATGTTTCCAAACGCACCCGCCTTTTCCGAAGGACTTCTAGATGACGCACTTGTTTTGCAATATCCGACCCGTAGCGGTTTGCTATATACACTTTTAAACTTTCGCGTTCAATTATGCACACATATTTAGACGGGATTTAACGCAAAACTACTTAGTAAAGGCATTCTACGTAGTAGTTCTACTATCTTGCCAGTCAGTCTCTACGTAGTAGTTCTACTATCTATTATTTTATTACTTGTGTAATCGATCAAAGTCACAACAAAAGCAAACGAAAATTTAATATTAGTTAGGGGCCCGCTTGCGACTTTGTCCGCGTGAAACCTGTTTCCCGTGACGAAAAAAAAATATTTTAATATTTTTTCTTATAAGTGCTTGATGAAGCAATGTTGACTAAAAAACCATTTATAGACTCGGATCACGAACTTCTTTGAGAAATATTTTAAAGGAAGTTGGTGTTCTTACTGTTGCATCTCAATTAAGCATCAAGCACTGACAAATTTCGACGGGTGAAAACCAAACCTCGACAGCCAAGTGGTTAAGGCAGCCGCCCGGAATGCGGAAGGTGCGTGGTTCGATTCCCGCCTGAGGTTGTCTTTTTCAGTGTTTAAAATTTTACTTAAAAATATTTTAAACAAAACAAACAATTACGAACACAACAAAAAAGAATTAGCCAAATAGGTGCAGCCGTTCTGAAGTGATGCGCGTACAAACGTTTCGGCAATTGATTTTTTATTAATATAGCTAAAGAAAAAAAGTCACTCGTAGAACCGATCGACGGCCATTGGCGCAGAGCGGTTCTTGAGTGGCGACTGCGTACCGAAAGATGCAGTATAGACAGGCCTCCGACAAGGTGGTCCGACGATCTGGTGAAGGTCGCTGCCGCTGGACGCGAGCAGCACAAGACCGCGAGTGATGGAGATACTGGAGGCCTAATGATGAACCTGGTACCTGGCAGGGAACCGCACAGAACTGATCTGTATGACTACCGCGCTCATATCTATTTCAGCCGTTGTATTCCAGTGAAAGATGAGATCCATTACTTATTTAGCGTAGAAGCACCTTGTCCTCGAGATGACAACTCCTATGGGTGTAACCTATAATATTTTATTAGCTAAATCTAAGGTCTGAGGATTGATAATCAGTGCAAAATAATAAGTTAAAACGTTATTAGTTATCTATTTTTTTTTAATATAGTTATTTTATGCTAGAAGTTTTCTTTAAAAAATGTACTACACAGTTACACACGTCTGCAGATCAACCTTTTCAAACTGTCAATTTTCTTTAATGCATGTTGATCCTTACACCCCTAGTGATAAAGTTCAAAATGTATTGAAGAAATTTAACATACAAAATGTATGTTGGATTGGAAGTGCTGGCATCCGTACCAAAACAGATCGTTTATAATTGTTTTTAGTATTAAGTGAAATGGTGCTGGTACGATTTCAGGTGTGCTCGGGGGTGCGTGCGGCGAGACGGCGATTCGCCTGCGGCCGGCACTCGTTTTCGCGCCAAAACACGCTGAGATATATTTGGACGCCTTAAGAAAAACCCTGAAGGAGCTGTAAAGAGATGAGATTCGTTTACGAGGAGTTTCGTTACAAATGTTAAGAATGCAGTGACGTCATCAGGGAATTGCAGGGTAAAGGTGTATTCACCGTGGTGTTTATAACACAAACATATTTTAATTTTCTTTTTTATTCAAATATAATAAACTGTTTTCTCGGACACGCCGCATGCAGTTGCTGTTTTTTGTACTACAATGTCCAGAGTCTATTTAAATCACACTGTTAAGTACTTTATACTTAAAAACGTTATAGATTACTTTCCTTCTTCGCTATGAATTACCGAACCACTTTTATTTTTACGAATAATTTGTGTAACCGGTCACTGTGAACTTGACTTTCTAATTAGGAACGATTCGATTGGTTAGGGGGCGCGGCTAGGCCGGCGGACAAGTATGACGTCACTGCATTCTTAACGCGAACGAACTATAGTGATATAATTCAGTATTCGAATGAAATGTACCGTGCAACGGGGTACCTACTTTAAAATCAAGTGATCACAGTTATAGATCCTTAAGGGGGTCCTGCACGAAATTGTGAAAATTTACGTATTTTTAAGTCACTTGTACTATGCGCTGAGTAAGTAAATACAATGAAAAGAACATAATATGTATGTTAGCCTGATCATTGCACACCTTGCTGAAATTTGAAACAGTAGTAAGTACATAAATATAATGACTCCTAAAAACATAT
This sequence comes from Scoparia ambigualis, assembly GCA_963921215.1. Classification (NCBI taxonomy): domain Eukaryota; kingdom Metazoa; phylum Arthropoda; class Insecta; order Lepidoptera; family Crambidae; genus Scoparia; species Scoparia ambigualis. The sequence continues at coordinate 19,845,394 of OY992507.1, forward strand.
TTTTTCGACAACTTTCTTAATTTTTAACACAAGCTCGTGATGGTTTTGTTCATTTTGCAGAATAAAAACATTGCTCTAATTAAATTACTAGGTCTGAAACCTCAAAGCAGAATTGTTCTAATTAAAAATATCAATATGATTGATTTTGTTTTAAAGTTCATTAAGAGACTTATGTCAGTTTTTGCGATCGCGCGGCACCCCCTTAAGTAGGTTGTAAAATGTATGTCCGTAGCGTTCTAGGCGTCTCCCGTGTGACCCCTCACAACTACATAGTACAGGGTCTCTACTGTCACCTCTTAGAGCAGTATTACTTTACCCTTACTATGCAAAAATCTTGTAAGAATTTGCTTAGTAAGATTAAAGTAATACTGCTCGTAATAGGTCAAGGATCATAAGACCGCCGGCGGTCGCGAAACAATTGATTTTTTAATTGTGTCTGGTTTTATGATCTTCAAGCGGTTAAGGAGGGTTAGGCATTCAGAGAAAATTGGATGTTGCGCGGAGCCTCGCGGGTGTTGCGCGGTGCGGGGTCCGCGGTAATTCGTAAGCGCCATTCACATTTTTATCAAAAGGTTAATAAAAATGTTTAGTGCAGTCAAGAAATCGAAAAGGTATTTAAACCTGTGTTTATGATTTTATAGGAATTAATATTGTAAAACACGGTCGCAATGTGCATTTATATGAAATATTGGAGAGAATTTCAAGATTTTTTTTCTATCGAGCAAAATGTTTCCAACCGTGTTTTGGCTTCGTACATCCCCTCACGTTCTGTAATACACATTAAAAATTTCAGTGCGAAATATCTAAAATATTTTGAATAACAGCTAATGGGAAACAGCCAATTTTTGCCGTTTTCACCTCCTAAGCCCCCTTAAGTAGGTGGTAAAATGTATGATGTCCGTAGCGTTCTAGGCGTCTCCTGTGTGACTCCTCAAAACTTCATAGTACAGGGGCTCTACTGTCTCTTACAGCAGTATTACTTTCAAGGTTCGAAAGGATAATTATCATGATAATTATCGTGATAATAACAGATGGATAATTATCGATTGATTATAACAAAAAATGCGCTCGTGAAAGTATACTGCATGCGAAGTATTTGAATGTGTGTTTCCGCACTTTGCGCGCCGTGGCGTGGGGGTGGGAGGGAATCACGGCATTACCTTAGCAAGAAAAAGTCACTTCGAATTATGCAAAGTTGAGAAAACTCGAGTGTCATTGTTTTGTTAAGTTAAATATGTTTTATTGTGTTAAATTCGAAAAATATAACAAATGATTTTTTATGAAACAATATAAGTAAGTAATATAAAAATATAATTTGTTACACTGGTGATAATTATCTAGAAGCGTAATTATCTTAATAATTTCGAACTCTGATTACTTTACCTTTACTATGCAAAAATCGTATAGGATTTTGCTTAGTAAGATTAAAGTAATACTGCTGTAAGGGTTGATCGTGAGGCTGTGATTAATGTTCAATTTAGTAAGAAGTAACCCCGTTTGTCTGTATACTAATATCTATTATAGTTAGTTTGACTTGTGTATTTTGTTGAGAAGTGTGAAGTGCCATATTATACCGCTAGAGCTATAAATAAAAATCGTATTATACTAATAGTCTAAGATCTGAGTATAGAACGACCTTCACCGAGAAGATTAATGGATGAAAAGTATTTTATATCAAATTTAATATATTAAATAATATAACGCGAGTGGGTTGGCTGAAAAATTTTAGTCCAGTACCATTAATGATTAATTTAATATTAAAAAAAATATTTTTTTTACACTGGTTTGGTGTGTGTGTGTGTGTGTGTGTGTGTTTGTAATGAGCTTATCTTTATATAAACATAAATTTTATTTATTTAACCAGACGGTTGCAAATTACTAATATTGACTTGCCTGTTTAGACCTGCCTACCCAATGTTATGACAAGAAAAAAATAGTCAACCTAACGTTTGCATATTCTATAGGCTTCATACTTTCGATTGGTACCTATGTAATTTATCTATTATCGAAACAAGTGCAATATTTAAAAAAAAATATTTTTAAATATTTATTTAATCATATACTGGACTGAAATTTTTCAGCCAACCCACTCGCAATATATTTTTAAACACATTAAATTTGATATAAAATACTTTTCATTCATTAACCGCTCGGTGAAGGTCGTTGTATACTCGGATCCTCTACTATAATGTAGTAAACAAATTTTAACCGCGTCCAATAAAATTCATGTTCTGCGGTGCATCTTACACAAGTCTTTAAGTTCATAGTCACAAATTACTTTATTATTATAGTGTACCTTTTATTTTATATCATGTATATTATACTATTGTTTATATTTACTTTAATATTGTGCCAATTTTAAGAAAGTTTTTTTCGTGTTAAATTTAGCCAGTGTTAGCATTTAAGAAACTCAACATGCCTCAATATGTCTTCCAATATATTATTATGACACAAATAATATTTTTTTGTTAATTTTACATTCTAACGCCTTAAAAAGCCTTGACAGTCTGTTGATATACACTAGTAATAAACAACTAAGAGGACACAGCCGTAAACTTGTAAAATCATTTACTCAGAACAATCCACATAAACACTTTTTAAGCAACAGCGTAGTTGACAATAGTTGACATCTGGAATAAACTACCGAACGTAATAATATCAGCACAAAATGTTAACCAGTTTAAGAACAGATTAGACAAGCACTTCAATAAAGTAAAGGGAAAAAAAGGAACATTCTACAATGGATACAGGCTACTATCAGTTGTTTCAACTGCCTGCCTGAATTATCTATAATAATAATAACTAACTACCGAAAGTAGTAACTACCACTAACCAACCAATTACACTTTTCAGCGTTCTAAAAACGTAAGGGTGAACATACATACATACAGGGGGTCAAAGTTGCTCGCGTCCGTAGGTTTACCCTTGAGACCCTACACGTGATCCCTGGGTGGTGCTAAATGAGTGACACTGACTGAGTGGTAGAGCCGCGCTGCGTTGCAGCACGCATTGGGCCGGCTCGCCCGGCGTAATACCACCCTCTCACGAATATTCGGCGTGAAATAATGGCACTTGGTGCTGTTGTGTTTCGTCCGACCAGTGAGGGTACCGGAGGCCCCTCACCCCCCCCCCCCCCTCCAATTCCTATTCCTTCCTTAAACCTATTCCCCCCCTTAAAGGCCGGCAACGCGTCTGCGATTCCCCTGGTTTTGCGGGTGTCCATGGGCGGCGGTGATTACTCTCCATCAGGTGACCCGCCTGCTCGTTTGCCTCCCTCTTTTATAAAAAAAAAAAAAATACATACATAAATAATGCATAATCACGACTATTATCCCCGAAGGGTTAGGGAATGAGGACCGCAAAAGCAGTCCTCTGCCATAGTCCACTTTCCACCAAAAAGCGACTGCACATGTGCTCAACGACAGGTTGTTAGCCCGTCGCCGCTTTAAGCTGTTGGATGTATGTGCAGTCTTTAGTCCGTTAGTCGCCTTTTACGACACCCAAGGGAAGAGAGGGGGGTGGTAGTATTCTTTCGCCGCTACGCGACTGAGTGAACACATTCATATACTACTACACTAGCGGCCCGCCCGTCCCTTCGTCCAAGCTAACTTAGAAAAACCGTCATACTTCAGCTATTAAAAAAAAAACATATCTACAAAATATAAACAAAAACCATCCTCAGTTATCTGACCGCATAAATTCATTGCGTGGTTTAGAAGAATAGTGCGGTGCTTGTACAGTGCTTGTTCAGAGTGCACGGGCGGGGACGGGCGCGCGGGTCTTGGCGTCTTCATGTTCACAGTGGCGGAGCGGCTGGTGACTGAACGCACGCGTGTGTATACGGATCTCAAACTTCGCGCTACCTACGTCAAGACATGGATGAAGATTTCATTTTATTAAAATGGGAAGTAAATTATGTGAAGTTCGCTATACATGAAATGAACAAAGGACGAGAAGAATTGGAAGAATTTAATGTGCTATACGCCGATTTACGGAGTATCTAACCCAAAAAAGTTCTAATAATTATGTCAATAAATACATTATAGGTTTTTTATTTCATCACATAATTTACTTATTACAACTCTATTCAAGTGTTGTGGATGTTTGCTTTGCCAGATAGCAGGACGACGTTGCACTGCGGATATAAATTCTTCTGTATCGATTTCCATGTTGCCGCGGGTGGATCAAAAAGTTTTAGAATCAGACGCGTTAGCCACTGACAGACGCTAGAGCACTGTAATTGCGAGAGGCGTCTAGATACATTTGATCTACCCGCACCCGCCCTTACTCTGAACAAGCATACAGACAGGAAAACGGCGACGTTACTTTATAATATGTAATGATGATTTATTATCATTATCAGCCTATAAAGGTCCCACTGCCTGAGGACAGGCCTTCCCACATGGATATTGGGCTACTATAACCCACCACGCTGACCCAATGCGGGTTAGTGGGAAAATACATAATTATTATGTAGTAAGATTACTATATCTATGTATTTTTATCGATGCGATATCGATTATCGATAGACTCGACAATTTGCACGAGCAGTTTTCCGAGGATGCGTCACGTCGCGCGCGACAGGCGTGACGTGACGACCATAGCTACGTCACGAAATACCTGTTGCCGTTCTTTATTCTATTATTAGCGTTTACTAATTTGGGAAAAGTTATAATGAGAAAAGGTTTCTAAAGCGTCTTAAAAGATTGTGTATACTTACTACAGACGTATAATATATAAGTATGTGGTGTATACATACATGTTATTAAAAAGTCGACTAGATGATATTACCGTGACTACATCTTAGTAGGATAGGTACCTACTTACCTACATGAGAATAATTGAATGTGTAATTATTAAAAATAGTACTTACCTATCGACACAAATGGGTTGTGCTGTGGGCTGAATGAGTTCCGAGTGACGCATCGAAGACACATTTGAGCTGACGGCGATAATTATACCTCATGACGTCGATCAATAATAATTAAGAAAGTAATAATTGACCCAAAAAGTCAAAATAACTAAGCACCTCAATCAGTGAGTTGATAGGTCATCTGCATAGTCGCACCACAAGCTGTAGTGTAGAAAGAAGTTTTTACCAGGGTAATATAACTTTACAGTATAGTATAGCATAGTTTTGACTTTTCTTGCACACCTAGCAAACTTGCGTTCAACCACGTTGCATCGAACCGCCAATGCTCTCCCCTCTCTCATTGTCTGTGAGATCTTCTTTAGTAACAATGTTTAAACTGGGACACTATATTTAATGGCACACCAAGGAGGTTGACGCTGGGTACAAAAAAAGGTTTCTGCTTCACATAATGTACCTACATCTACTAGTTTACGCAACGCACTCGCCGAGATAATGAGGCCGAGACGGACTCGGCAACACCATAATATCTTTAGCATAAGACAACGAAACGTTGAAAAAAATACAACAAAACCATAAAGTCAACAAGCGCAGAATAATTTCGACAGGTCTAACCAAAACCAATACGGTGGTGGAGTGGTCAACGCAGCCGCCCGGGTTGGGTAGGACGTGGGTTCGATTCCCATCTGAGGTAGTAATTTTTTCAACGTTTCGTTATCTTTGACTTTATTTGAGAACACACAACGCAACATATACTTACTAGTGATCATTGTCCATCAACAGAGCAGCCTATTCTAGTGTCACTAAGGGTGGATTCGACCAAACTGGAATAAGACTTACTTCTAGATTAGTCTATACAAATTCGGCATTTAATCTAGGTATAGACCTTATTCCAGTTTGGTCGAATCCACCCTAAGTGCAACATTGAACCCGTTGACATAAAAAGACAACAACAACACTGGCGACTATTCCCCCTTGTCTCACCCCGTTTTGGTTGGGTAGGTTGACTCGCTGGCGTGTGTACTCTCCTAACATTCGTCATAAGGGCAGTGTAGGGACAGAACAGAAGAAAGAGGTCTGGGGCACCCTTGACCAAACCTTCACGATCGAGTTATACTTAACTACAATAAAATTTTGTATAAGAAGGATTGGCTATGTAGTAACAAGTTGGTTTCACAAGTCTGGTCCTATGTAGCATGTAGCGCTGTTTTGCTCTCATACAACTCGTACCTAGTGAACTTTGAAATTGATGATGATTTATAAACATACTCGTAGTTACGTTACCGTGGGTCCCCTGACAAAGCAGGGCCATAATTGAATGATCCGGTCGATCGACCTCAGCCGGAAATAATAATCGACCTTAAAATCACGCACTATATGCTACCTACGCTACATGTTATTCATAACAGTTCAAGGGAGTTTGAATTTAACTTGCCGACAGACTACTACCTACTGTACCTACAGCTTTTAGACAGAAAAAACTTTCATCATAATTCGAAACGGCACGGGCGATGCAATGATGAGTATTTAATTAACCGCAATGATTCGAAGAAAGTAGCCGCACGGCAGCGTTTTGTTCATTCGTTTGACGCTCTCTTGGTCATCGGTAGTCACGATTGGACAATTTGTGAATGAACATAAATATTCCATGACACCTTATTATTGTACCTACCGTTGAATTAGTACCTATGTTGGTGTTGTGTTGCACCTTTTTATACATTGACTGGTGCATAGATGGGTATTTTTTGCAGTTAAGTGACTCATTTACACTGTAGGTAAAGGAAAAAAAAGGAACCATCTACAAAACATAAAATACTCAGAAGAAACGCAGTCATTGAATAGAACAGTAGGTAAGTAGTAGGTAGGTCGGTATATAAGTACCTACTCATCATCATCATCAGCTTATAAACGTCTTATAGCTGGGAATACCACAGAGCACGTGGGGATATTGGGCCATCATAACACAACACGCTGGCCCAATGCGGGTTGGTGAGTCCCGATCCCGATGACTACCATCTCACGACAAAAATCAGGACCAACGGCTTAACGCCTTCCGAAGCACGGAACCTCCCTACTGTCTATCAGCGGCCAATAACGCTTTTTAGGCATACACACCACAATCTTTGTACGTTTTCAGTTTCTCTTTGTAAGTAAATATTCCTTATGTTCTTACATCATAATATACCTACCTACCTAAGTACTTTCATACATCAAGTAGGTTCACACACGTACCTACTTACCTATGTAGGTACCTACTACATCACATCGGTCTTTCCTTTCCATTCATTGGGCAGTAGGTAGCAAACATACTTTCTCTAATATAGTACCTAGTCGTTAAATTCAAAGTGAATTGCCATTTTCAACATTATGTTTAGAAGACGTGTTGTGAGATGCGAAGCGTTTGATGGATTTATTCATTCCATCAAACCACCTAAATACCGTTTCACGGCCCCGATCACGCATCGCCGAGCGTGTTCGCGCTAAATTAGTCAAATTCAATTAAGTACTTATCAATTTTTATACATAATTTAGATGTACCTAAGTAGTTAAGTATTTTATTTTTACGTCGATAAAGTGGCTCCCACTTTCATCTCGTAAAGGAGCGAAAGTAAAAAAGATTGCATTTGCTTGAGAAATCATTAAGGATAATTTATACCGTGTAGAGTGTGCTTGAAATCGGTTTAAGCTCGGTTTAGTGGTAGCATGACATTCTCATTGTTAGAGTAGGTAGCGTAAACTTTTTTGAATGATTGACGTTTTTTAGATTTTCAATAAGAGGCCTATTACATCTCGACCGTGATTTTTGCGTAAAATGGCCAATTTTGGCGTTATGGATCTCAGAAACAAAAATACATTAACAATTATGACTTATGCCCGATTTACACGTATTAAGTAATTTAGTAGTTAACTAAATTTTAACTAAATTTTAAGTAATTAAGTGCATGTAAACACTGAATTTAGTAGCAAGTTGCAAGTTAAAATTTAGTTAACAACTAAAGAGCTAAATTAGAATTCTGTCTATTTTTCGGTTAAGTTGGTGGGCGGGGCTTGTCACTTGACACGTTTGGACAGGCACAATTTAGTTAAATGCGTTATATTTCGGACTTCTTGGCGGGAAAGTGAAGGGTCATGTCTGCAGTTTTGTTTTATTTTCTTTAATTTATGTTTTCTCGAATATTAATATGCAATAATGGTGGATTATTTGGTGTTATGTATTCGTGAATGTGCATGAATGTTGGCAAATAAAACAAAACAGTGCAACATCACTTTTCAAATTCTCTCAAGAAGTCCGTGTGAGATCTCAATAAAGTCCCACAGCTTTATTGAGTCTGAAGGGGTTTGGTTAATTTACAATTAAACGTTCATTTATCACTCATTTTCATTATCATCTACTTTATGCAAAAAAATATTCACTTTAATATCTTACTTGACACTGCCTAAATGTGCTGACCACACGAAGCCATTATTTAAGCATAGAATTTACGACTTCATTAAATTGTTGATCGTCCATCTTGAGTGAACTAAAGAGCTTAACTACTTAAATACGTATGAACACCTACTTAACTTTAAGTCACTCAAAATTTAGTTAGCTACTAAATTGCTACTAAACTACTTAATACGTGTAAATCAGCCATTATTGAATAGTAATTAATAGAATCAGGCGTTACTTTGCGGAAATCCATGATATACAAAAATGGAATAAAAATATCTAGTGTTAATCCCGCTAACTCACTAATTTATCAAGCTTGGATGCTGCATGCAAGCACCGCCCTCCCGTTCGCAATGTATGATAAATTAGTGAGTTAGCGGGATTAACACTAGATATTTTTATTCCATTTTTGTTTATTGAATAGTGTAGAATAGCTATTAGAATAATGCGTAGCGGCATGGCTTTTTGTAAATTTTGCTTAACTTTTTAATTAAACCCAAACTTGCAGAGAAAGATTTTCATAAAGTGCGCGAAGTCACTTTTTTGAGCTCATCGATTGAACTAGGTACTGTTTCTAAACAAGTGAAATAAAAAAATTATAATGTTATCTCTTATATAGTCGAATAGTGCTTAGCGGCCTCGGAATTTTTAGATATCATTGATTTTATATAGGAAAAAAATCTTATTTTAAACCAAAAAACTTCGAAAATCGCTATACCTAAGTTAACTGTGAATATCTCCTATCTACGATAATATTATTGAGCAAAATTTATACCAGAGGAATTGTTACTTCATGAGGAATAAAGATTTAATAATGAATTTACTAACCTATTTCGATAAAAACGATAAATACAACTGCAAAATTACTACAGAATGCGATGCGCCGGCCGTCCGAATTCAACTTATGCTCACAGAATGGAGATTTGTAATATAATGCACAAATTTATTATACTATTTCGATAAAAACGATAAATACAACTGCAAAATTACTACAAAATGCGAAAAAGGGCATTTTACGCAAAAATCACATTCGAGATGTAATAGGCCTCTTAAGTACCTACAACCCCCTACGTAGGTACCTACTGTGCTGTGGTAGACTGGTAGGTCCACATCCACAGACATTTAAACGTCTGTGGGTAGGTCCTACACTTCCGGACGTATTACACGTGCGTAGCATCTCTACTAAGTCAGTGATTACACGTCTGTGAACACTTTACACTACACACTACAACGGAATAGAGCAACAAAGGAACAAAGGGCTGCGCGAGCAGGATGTCACTAGCAACAACACTGGTATAAAAACAGATGCATGATGCGACATTTAAACAGAACTTGGGTTTTGTGATTTTTTCGGATTTTACGTGAAATCGTAGATATTTTTGAGAAATAGTGCTTTAGAAACATGGTGACTTGTTCAGTGATTGATTGTTGTAAGTACAACACAGTGTAGGTAATAATCCCAAAAAACTTTCATTTCACAGGTAAATTATTCCAAACCGACACATCCTTAACTACCTAGGATCTTAGATTAAAACAAAAAGGGAAGATACGGCATTAGCGTCTCGTGTGTGAGCCACCAAAATTAGTCTTACAGGCACAATTTCACTTCAGTCACAATTTGCCGAGCGAACAGGCTACATCGCACTTTATGAACGTCAGGATTGAGGAGCCACCCCTAATTTTTAAATAAAAATCATACCATCAATTAGTAGTATAAAAAGTAATTTTGTAGGACAAATTCTGGAATTTGTAGTATAACACTTTCTAAGGTACATCAATATAAAGCTGGCTCCTCAATCCATACAGTATGGATTGAGGAGCCACCCTAGAACTCGGAAAGTAATGCAGTTACATTTTTGAAAATTTAGTATGTTTTAGTAGGTATTTTGTAGGTTATCTTCAAAAAATTTCAGTGCGGTACTGCCAAAATTAAATAAAATACAATAGTTTTGTTGTGGCTCCTCAGCCCGTATACAAAAGCGTAAATTCCTATGAAATTGATCCACATATTAATATATTCGAACTAATGGACAATTAGTAGTATGTATGCTTGAATTTGTAGTATAGAAATAAAATAGCAAGATTAAGTAAATTCGCTAAAAAAACACATTTCATCTGGCTCCTCAATCCAGACACTTGCATTTAAATAATTGACTATATCTACCTAACTATAGAAGATAATCAAAAGCTTTATATGCCAATATTTAGTAGAAATTTCTACTAAATATCTATGTACAAAATAACATTGTACAATTTGGTCAAAGGAAGTTATGATGATTATTCGATATTCCATACAATTCACTATATAGGGTGACCATATCGATACTGGCAAAGAGAAAAAAAAATATAGTTAAGTACCCGTATTAAGGTAGCGTATTGTATGTTTTGCTTCTTATGTACAAAACGTTACGCGTACGTTTATTAATTAAATAATTAATTATTTATTTTATTTATTTATTTAAATAATAAAATGTTATGCGTACGTTAACTTAAAGTAAATGAGACAGCGTGGGAAAGCCTGTTCCCAGCAGTGGGACGTGTAAGGTTGTTGATGATACTCATGGGGTATTTCCGACTGCTGATACAATTGATTATTAAAATGAATACCTACAACTCTTCATACTCTAGTTTTTGAACACGACCAGAAATGCAATTTATCACAATTGCGGTAATATAGCATTTGTTTAAATTTATACAAAACTTAAACAGAATATTATTGTACAAATTGTTATGAAACTAACTTAGTTCTGGTAAAGAATCATAGATGGCTCTTTTATTTATTTGTTGATTCCTAAATCACGCAAACAGGTTTACATTCCAAAAATTCTTAAGCAAAATGTAACACTTTATCTAGCTTTCGATCACTACTTATAAACCATACATGTTTTTGTGGTTTTGATTGAATTCTCAACCTCGACCTTTTGATTAATTATAGTAAGTACTTACCTATATTAAATACTGTTGTAGTAATATAAAACTAACTAATTAACAAACTAAATATAAAAATAAGAAAACCTGAACAATTAGCATCATAGGATGTAAACTAAAGATTGCGTGAAAAGAGTGCTATATCGTTGTTGTTGCTGAGCTGACGTAAATTAACTGTGTCGCGTAGCGGTGATAGAATACTACCACCCTCTTGGGTGACGTAAAAAGGCAACTTTCGGACTAAAGACTGCACATACATACATCCAACAGCACAGAACGGCGATAGGCACATCACCTGTCATGCTGAGCACATCAGCACTCGCTATTTATTGAAAAGTGGACTATGGTAAAGGACTGCTTTAATTTGCTGTCCTTATTGCCTAGTCTCTGTCTAACCTTTCGGGGATAATAGTCGTGATTATATGTTAGTATGTGTTTGTACCAACTAATTAAGTTTTCATGGAACATTATCAAAATGCCAAGCCAAAATATAGAAATTTTGAGTCATTTTTAAAACTGTAAATAAACATTATCTTTTAAAGGAACTACCTACGACTAATTTAACATTTTTAAAATATTTTGAAGTACAACTTACGATTTTAATGAACCTTTAATAGAAAGAAGTGAAAATGTTGGTATAATATATAAAAGTCGAAATCACTTTCATGTTTAAATCTTCGAATTGGCAACATTACGCTAGAGCCGAGTAATAAGCGTGTATACCTACCAGACTGTTGAAAACCGATGTTATTGTCATCAGATCAGATCAGATCATTTATTTGCATAGAATAGGTTACATAAGATCTTATTAGTAAATATAGTGCTCCATTCTGGCAATAATAATTAACATGCAAAACTTGAGTCTAAGAAATCCTTAATACTATAAAAACATCCATCTATCAACCATTTCCGCAATTGCCTAGTCATAAGATTTAGAGGTCCGTCTTTAAATTGTTTCGGAATTTTATTATATGCACACATCAAGTGTCTAGGGATCAACATATATTTTTGCAATAACTTTTCTCCTGATTGATATTAATTAAAATTTTCTTTAAGGATTCATCAAATAAAGTGTTTTCGTTTGTCTACAGTGACGATAAACCAAGTCACCTTTGCATTAATAAAGAAATTTGCCATTTTCCTAATAAAGGGATTTTTGACATTTGAACCACTAACATTAAAGTTCGAAAAAAAGACTGAAATAACAGTTTTCTTTAAAATTTTATTGGGTAACTTAAACAATTAATAATCCGTGTTTCTACCGCGAACACTAACAACACAAGAACATCGGTTTGGCATACTCAAAATGAGTTCATCCAAATCACGCTGTGGAATGGCCGCCCATGTTCGTTGCAACAACAAAAAAAGGTCTTCTTGCGACTGGATACCCTCCATATTCGGCAGAGCTCTTCTCTGTAGCATATCCCATGCATGCTCAATCGGGTTCAAGTCTGGCGACTGAGCAGGCCAGGGCATGACATTGATGTTAGCTGCGGCGAGAGTCTGTCTTACAACTCTTGCGGTGTGCGGTCGTGCATTATCATGCATTAACTGAAATAAGGGACCGATTTGCACTTGTAGAGGAACGATGACGTCTGATACAATCGTCTCAGCATAAATTTGAGCGTTGAGGTTGCCTCTGATCCAAATCAACTCAGTTCTTCCGCCGATCCAAATACCCGCCCATACCATGATGGTTCCACCACTATAAGGATGGACTTCCTGGCAGGATTTTAATCGCTGTTGGCGTCCAGGGGTTCTCCAGTGTCGTATACGTCTTGTATCCGGTCTCATACCAAAACGAGACTCATCAGAAAAGGCACACGAAACGCCATTGTTCTTCTGCCCAATTTCTGTGTTCAAGAGCCCATTGATATCGAATCCTACGATTGTGCATTGCTATAGGCGGTACCCTTAGCGGTCTTCGGGAATGAAGGTTCACTTCATGCAAGCGGTTTCTGACTGTTTGGTCGCTAATTAAGTTCCTTGAAGAGTGATGAAGCCTCACGGCTAACATCATGGCGGTTATTGTTGGAGCTCTTCGAGTTGTGATTTGAATGTATCGGTCTTGTCTCCGTGTGGTGCAGCGATACCGTCCTCCATGGCGCTCAGCCACGGTACCAGTGCTTCGGTAACGTGTCGAAAGTCGACTGATAACACTCTGACTTGTATTCAGAGCTAAAGCCACAGTACGTAGCCGGGAACCAGCTTCTATCATTCCCACGGCTCTGAGCATTACTTCCCTGCTTAAATGACGTCGCCGCTCCATAATAACGTTGGTTTTAATCAGTAGTAAGGAAACAGTAGCACTAATAATGTCTTCAATGCGTTGTATGTTTTTATAGGGAAAATATTGACAGCTGATTTTCATCTTTTACTAGAAATTGATTGAAAGTTCCTGTTTCAAATTATGAAATGCACCAAAAAGGATCCATATAAATTTATAAAATCATAAATTTATTACAAAGCCACATCTCAATCTCAAGAAATCCGCATAAAAATGCTTGATCCCTAGACACTTTTGATGTGTGTATTTTAATACACTTGCAATAACAGCTGTTTTCAACAGCGGTTTACAACAGTGTGGACAGTTGTTTTCAACAAAAGGAGACCCGGCCTTTTATGCTTAAGTTGTATACCTACTTTCTTAATTTTTAATCTGTAATTCATTATCATCTGGCAATATCTGTCATCAAATGACAGTTGTACAGCCGCTAGCTGTAAAATCAAACATACTTGTGACGGAAAACATCAACGGCGGTTGTAAACTAAGTGGAAGCTTTGTTTTCAACAAGTGTGGACGAAACACAACGGCGGTTGTAAACCAGCCTCCGCCAACGTGACCTGGTGGGGAGGCTTGTTTACAACAGTCTGGTTTACGCTTTTTGTGCGTTACAAGCAGCGTTGCCATTTTTAGCAGGATCCTGCTTTTTTAGCATTTTTAAGAGTAAAATTTAGGCTACCTGCAGCAGGATGTTTAGCATTATCGTAAAATTTTTCATATTTGGACATATTTCTGTAAAACTGTTGTTATTATTTGAATTCTTTCTTCCAGAATCATAAATCCTACAAGATTCAAGATTCAAGATTCAATATCATTTATTCAGGTTAGGCCATGTTTAGGTTACAGCACTTATGAATGTCATTTATGCCATCGGTTCGTAAGTCTAACTATGGGGCGGGAGCCTTGTACTGAGAAGAACCGGCAAGAAACTCAGCAAGGGCATTTCTTTTCTCCCTTTCTTTTACAGCGTCAATTAGAATTGAAAAATGCCCTCCCTATCATAGAAGGGCACTTTCCATTACATCAGTCTCGCAGTATGCAACGTTCTGTGCGGACGCGTCGATTAGTAAAAGTGTAAATCGGACACGTATCGCGGCGCGTGATGCCGCTCGAACAGTCACCATGAGCGACAAACTCGTGGTAAACGAGCTCCTTGCCTTCCTGCAACAGAAGCTGGACGTGATGGACGAAGTGAGTGCGGTGCAGACCTGCAAGTCCAGCTTCAGCGAGGAAGACGTATCTGCAGCCAAGAAACTTTTGTTTGGGTCACTGAACAAAAGCGACCGAATGGTGTCTCATCGGCGTGACGGGACACCGAAGAGCCTTCAGGAGATTATAACGCTGCTGAAAGAGACCGACCCTGACGACGTGCCAACGTTTGTGGCGAGGGACCTAAATAAGCTCCCTCCCGTCACGTTCGATCACGTCGACGTAACCAGCCTCCTGAAGGACATCGTGACCATGAAGGCGGGCTTGGCGGACGTGGTGCTGAAATTCGAGGCATCACAGATCGCTGTGAGTGAGTTGCGCAAGGAGGTCGATAGTTTGCGCGCATCACTCGCAGTAACTAGGTCAGTCGTCGATGACTCAAACGTCAACACGCGGCGCGGTGCATTCGTCAATGCACCGCGGCTGAGTTTTGAGTCAGCATTCTCGACGCCAACCTCGTCGCCCGCGCCGTGCAGCGCTGACGCAGTCGTGGCCCCCGCGCGGACGCCGGCTCGGTGCGCCCCGCAGTCGCCGGTGCCGGCTCCCCGCGCCCCGCAGCCGCCGGCCCCCCGTGCCGTGCAGCATGCTGACGCCGCGCCCCGCGCGCCGCCACCGCCGTCCCGCCCCGCGCCTTCGCCCGCGGTGCCGCTCGTGACAGCTGTGCCTGAGCCTGTCACCAAACCAACGAAGCCCAGCCGTCGTGACTACGCCTCTGTTGCTGCATCCAACTTAACAGCTCAGAGAATGTCAGAGCGTGACACCATGGATCTAGACGACGACGGTTTCGTCAAGGTCCAAAGGAAGAGGGCACGCCGTAACCGGCCGAATCAGAACCGTTGCGGCACCGCACTGACAGGGCCCCAGTTCCTGTTGCGCGCTGCGACGCCGACCACGCTGATGTACCTTTCGCGCCTGCACTACACCATCACCGTGCAGGATGTGATAGAGTACATCAAGACGAAGACCAACTTCCTTCTGAGGGTGGAGCCGCTGGAGTCGCGACACAATGTCAGTTTCAAGGCAGTTGTGGTGCGAGTCCCGACAGCCATGCTGGACACTTTTGTGAAGGAAGACTTCTGGCCGAAGGGCGTGATGTACCGGCGTTTCCGCGGGAGATTGCCCACCAATACCACCGGAGCAGCACAAGCCAGTGCTAAATACTAACATAGTTATAAGTTATATTTACTAACAACAATTGTTTATTTTGTATGTATGTTAGTCTGTAAGGTATATATTATATGGACCTCATTGTATTTTTTACCATCTATACATTGTATGTTGCCTGAATTAAATTAAATTAATTATTAATAATAAAAACAAAACAACTACAAGACATAAAAATAAAAAGTTCAGGTATTCATCAATATAAAATAATCAATGTTGTCAATGTCTTACAGTACAGAAAAATAAAAGTAAGACTACAACTACTAATATACTAATAATAAAAATAAATTAGCAAGAGCAGACCAGCCTCCACAGGCGGCACCCGTTCACGAGTATTTACTTATTTAAATAGCCCTATTGGCATCCCTTCTTTGATATACATACTTAAATAGTGTAATTAAACAAAATTTGATTCACTTGATTAATAATAATTTTGTATCTTTATTGTACGTACACATTAATATAAATGAACCTGGCTTTTTTCAGTAACCACGTTGTATGTAGGTTGAAGATAGCGGTGGTATTTGTAATTTGTTAGAGGCAGTGGCAATACTGATTAAGTGGTTTACAACAACGTCTACACAGCGGAGCGCCCGCCAGAGGGATCGCAGCAAGTTTTTAAAACGCTCCCGCAAACCAAGGTCGTGGAAAGTTTAACCGAAATTTCGTTGCAAACATCTGTTGTAAACCGCTGTTGAAAACTTCGGTTTACAACAGTCTGGTACACGCTTTAGGGAAAGTTCATTGGGTTATTTTAACCTAACACTTCATGAGAATATTTTAAACGTACGTGTTTAAAACGACTACTTAAATATATTTTTAAATATAGGAAAAGCAAAGAGATTGATCTCATACAGTCTTAATATAACGTTATACGTAATTTGTGTTATGCATCATTAGCATTTTTTGTCAAATAAAAGCTGTAATATAAGTGGCAACTTATTTCTTTACTTTCGAACTTTAACTTTTTTCATTGATTTCAAAGAATAAAACGTGTAATTC
Source organism: Scoparia ambigualis (assembly GCA_963921215.1). NCBI lineage: Eukaryota > Metazoa > Arthropoda > Insecta > Lepidoptera > Crambidae > Scoparia > Scoparia ambigualis. The sequence goes on from OY992507.1 coordinate 19,862,281, forward strand.
ATTAGATTATTTTATTTATTCATGAGGTTTGGCTCAATAATCTTTGATGCCAGTGCCGTAAAATATACAAAATAACAGATGTGGATAGTAAATGACATAAACAAGTCTAACTTTGATTCATTTTTAAACAATTTTGAAGACAACAGTTAAGTAATAAAGTAATTCAATTATTTTAACAGAACGTATACACTGATAATAAAGCGTGAGGCGCATACAGTAAGTTTATTTGTGTATTAATTATAGTTGTCTTACATACAAGATCCGAAAAATGATTGAACGATGCAAAGTGTTAAAACCAAGGAACATAAATACAAACATACATATAATTACGACTATTATTCCCGAAGGGTTAGTCAGAGACTAGGCAACTAAGACAGCAAAAGCATTCCTCTACCATAGTCCATTTTTCACCAAATAGCGACTGCTCATAAGTCAAGTGTAAGTTATATATATATTTTTTTTTTTATAAAAAATAATAAAAGAGGAAGGCAAACGAGCAGGCGGGTCACCTGATGGAGAGTAATCACCGCCGCCCATAGACACCCGCAAAACCAGAGGAATCGCAGACGCGTTGCCGGCCTTTAAGGGAGGAATAGGTTTAAGGAAGGAATAGTAATTGCGAAGAGGGGGGTGGGGGAGATCCTCCGGAACCCTCACTGGTCGGACGAAACACAACAGCACCAAGTGCCATTATTTCACGCCGAATATTCGTGAGAGGGTGGTATTACGTCGGGCGAGCCGGCCCAATGCGTGCTGCAACGCAGCGTGGCTCTACCACTCAGTCAGTGTCACTCATTTAGCACCACCCAGGGGTCACGTGTAGGGTCTTAGGGGTAAACCTAGGAACGCGAGTAACTTTAACCCCCAAAATTACTTTTATAAGAATCAATAGTAAAATGTATCGATTAGACTTTATTATTTATAAGGTTCGGCTCAAAAGTTCTTGATGCCAGTGCTGTAAAGTATTACAAAATGGCAGATGTGGTAGATAGGGCATGATGAAAGTTTTACTTTAATTCCTTTTATAATGTTTAAACATAATTTAATAGGTACGAAGTATCTTTTAATTAACCGTGTCGGTAGCGGTGAAAGAATACTATCTTCCCGTGGGAGTCGTAGAAGGCGACTGAGGGATCAACCCAGAGGATGGGCAGCAGCATCCTCTGAGATTAACACCGTCATACTGCGATCGCCAACCCGCCTGCCAAGCGTGGCGATTATGGCAACATTCCCCCCAACATGAACGATAGCAATAAACTCCGGCCCCTAGTCCTCGGCGGCCCCGCTCGCCCTAGCTACGGTAGCGGCCAAGGCAGCGACGGGGCAGGGGGTGCTAAGAATCTCCGGCAGAGACCTGGCTACCGCCAGCAACGAACTTTGGCCCTGGCAACCTACAACACGCGTACACTGCGAACCGACGAGAAGGTTTGCGAACTGGAGGAAGAATTGAGCAAGATACGGTGGGGCATTGTGGGATTATCTGAGGTCCGAAGAGAGGGGGAGGACTCGATAATCTTGAAGTCTGGTAACTTGCTTTATTTCCGGGGGGCCGAACAACTGTCCCAGGGTGGTGTCGGGTTTATCGTCCACAGCTCTCTCGTGAACAACGTTGTTAAGACCGGAAGTGTGTCGTCGAGGGTAGCGTACCTTATACTCAGAATAACCAAACGGTATTCGTTGAAGGTTATACAGGTATACGCTCCGACTACGGCACACCCCGACGATGAGGTGGAGGCTACGTATGAGGACATCTCTAGAGCCATACAAGTCTCCAAAACTCATTACACCGTTGTCATGGGAGACTTTAACGCAAAACTGGGCAAACGAAGCGGCGATGAGCTGAAAGTGGGACGATTTGGAGTTGGAATTCGGAACCACCGGGGTCAACTGCTGGCGGAGTTTCAGGAAAAGGAGGGACTTCTCATGATGAACTTCTTTTTTAGGAAATCTGAACACCGCAAGTGGACCTGGCTAAGTCCCGATTGTGCAACAAAAAATGAGATTGACTTTATCATGTCGACGAGAAAGCAAATATTCAATGATGTCTCTGTGATCAACGCGTTCAAAACTGGCAGTGATCACCGGTTGGTAAGAGGCACATTGAACATTAATATCAAGCTTGAAAGACGTCGATTGATGAAATCTACGCTCCGCCCTGCATCCATCCAAATCCAAATCCCCGAAAGCTTCCAGCTCGAACTGAAAAATCGCTTCGAATGCCTGAAGGATTGCGAAGACGTGGACGATTACAACAACAGGTTTGTAAAAACTGTCCATGCGGTTGGGTCTAAGTTCTTCAAAACCCACCGTATAAGAGGACCTAAAAAGCTCTCGGACCATACTCTCAAACTGATGGAAGAGCGGCGCGTGATGGTTCTGCGTTCTTCGGACGATTCGTCTCAGCTTCGGCGGCTCAATAGGCAGATCTCAAAGTCTTTGACTCGCGACACTCGCCGATTTAATACCGACCGTATTAAAGAGGCTATCGAGCAAAACAAAGGTTCGAAAGTGTTTGCAAGAGATTTGGGTATTGGGCAGAGCCAACTGACGACGCTGAAAACCGATGACGGCAGAACTTACACGTCCAGATCCGAAGTTATGGGAGAGGTCGAGAAGTTCTATGGACAGCTATACACATCCACGGGGCCACCTGTACAAAGCTTAGCTACAGACCCTAGAGCTAAGCTAACCCGACACTACACCGAAGATATCCCGGACATCAGCCTGTACGAGATTGGTATGGCTCTCAAGCAGCTTAAGAACAGCAAGGCATCGGGTGCTGACGGAATTACGGCTGAGCTTCTGAAAGCAGGCGGAAGACCGGTACTCGCAGCTCTTCAGAGACTATTTAATTCCGTCGTACTCGGAGGTGGAACGCCAGAAGCGTGGCATGAAAGTGTGGATGTGTTGTCCTTTAAGAAGGGCAACAAGGCCCTACTAAGGAACTACAGACCCATATCACTTCTAAGTCACGTTTATAAGCTGTTCTCGAGAGTTATAACTAATCGTCTCGCACGCAGGTTTGATGACTTCCAGCCAATCGAACAAGCCGGATTCCGAAAAGGCTTTAGCACCATATACCACATACATACGCTGCGGCAAGTTATACAGAAGACCGAAGAGTATAACCGGCCTCTTTGCTTAGCGTTTGTGGACTATGAGAAAGCCTTTGATTCGATCGAAACATGGGCCGTGCTACAGTCTCTCCAGCGGTGCCAAATTGACTACCGGTACATCGAAGTGTTGAAGTGTTTGTACGAAAACGCCACTATGACAGTTCGTCTTCAGGACCGGAGCTCGAAGCCAGTCCAGCTGCAGCGTGGAGTGAGACAAGGAGATGTCATTTCTCCGAAACTCTTCACTGCTGCACTGGAGGACGTGTTTAAGCTTCTGGACTGGAGAGGACTCGGCATCAATATTAACGGCGTGTACATCAGTCACCTTCGATTTGCCGACGATATAGTAGTCATGGCTGAGACCCTTTTTTTTTTTTTTTTTTTTACCTTGTGTAATCCCTGCTTATGGATTCCAGCCTCCAGAAGGGAGACTGGATATGTGGGACTCTCCCGTCCCTATTTCCACGACGTAATTGTCGGGCGAGAGGGAGGGGCCTACCCACTAATCACCGGGGGACCAAACTCCGATAGCATAGGGCTGAGGTGGCGGTCACGGGACCTAATCCACGAGGGCAATGACCACGCGAGAGCCACCCCGTCGCCGTGTGTTGGCCTATAATCGCTGCCTGGCAGCCATTACGCGCCATCAAACGGCGACTACGCGCGCGAAAGCTCTGCAAGAAAAAACCGCCCATTTAAGGGGCAGACAGCAAACAGACATTAGACTGACATGCCTGGCTTACCCGGGCATGCGGACCAACACAACACCAATTCCGATGGACACAACACAACATGAAGACGAACACGCCCACGGATTCGCAGGCGTGCGCACAGGACAACCACAGATTTACCAGTGCGGGACTCCATTGTGGGTTGCTCCGAGACAGCCTGACGCCACGACGACCACCGCAGTGGTCGTCTAGCCGTCCTGCCGCTCATAATTGCTTCCCGGGGAGTCACCGGACTAGTCCTACCAAAAAGACGTATGGAACGACCACAAAACACACAACTAGACAGACACAATAGGCACACCTATATGCTGGCGCGGGGCTCCCAGCATCCGCTCCGGGCAGGGGGACGCCTTTAGTGGCGCCCCGTTGCCAATCCTGGCTTCGCATGAAGCTTCCGCGCCGCTCCCCAAAGACATCCACAGTACACAACATTTAATTTACTGGTAAGAGGCCCCTTCCGCATCCGCTCCGAGCAAGAGGACGCCCTCAGAAGAGCGCCCTGTTGCTCATTATGGCCTCCGCTGGAGCAGGGGCTCCACGGGCTTTCACGGACCTGGTAAGGGTACCAGGTCCGTGAAAGGACACCACATTACCACACTACTAGGACGACCAACACAGAGACAACACTGACAACACCAGACACTGGACAGCGCAAGAACCGCGCTGTCCATCGCGACCCACATTTAAACGGATTGAGTGGGCACTTGGGGTGGTATGATTAAATACCCATGCCAGTGCCCACTCAGACACAGACTTATCCTAACAACAACACTAATCTAACGAGAATCATCGGGCGGCCGACTAGCTGGGGCAGAGCCTAGCCTCCGCCGGTCGCCCGGCATCACCCTTCGGTGGATCCCCCGAACTCTCTGGCACCTCTGCCACTTCCATCGGCGCGCTACGCCCTTCCACCGCTTTGGGGGCCCTTACAGTTGGGGCCACCAACCCGTCCGAAAACGGGCGCCCGTCGCCGCGCCCCGCAACGACGGCACCTTTGCGTGAAGGGCGCCCAGAAGGGACGCCGACTACCCCGTTCCCCCCCCCCCCCGTGTAACGACGCCCAGAAGGGGCGCCGTCAAAACTCCCCTCAAAGCCGCTCGAGAGTGAGCGGCGAGCGTGCGACCCAGAGTGGGCCGCACGTGGAGATCCCCCCCGCAGGTCCGAATGACCCGCTGTGCGGTCCAGAAGGGACGCGCGTTGAAGGGGGTGCGATGCCCAGAGGGGGCACCACCTACGTTATTCGACGCCCAGAAGGGGCGCCAGGGATTTGCATAAGGCCCCTTGTCCCACGCTGAACGTAGGCCGAGAGGCCTTACCCCAGGGTGCACCACGAGGAGGTTCTCAAATTTGCACCCCATGGCTGAGACCCTGGAGGAACTCGGCACAATGCTCGGTGATCTCAACAGAGTCTCTCAACAAGTGGGCCTTAAAATGAACATGGAGAAGACGAAAATCATGTCTAACTCACGTGTCGTACCCACTCCTCTGAAGGTTGGAGACTCTGCTCTTGAAGTTGTTGACGAATATGTATACCTGGGACAAACAGTCCAACTAAGTAGGTCCAACTTTAAGAAAGAGGTCAATCGTCGAATCCAACTCGGCTGGGCAGCGTTCGGTAAGCTACGTAATATCTTCTCGTCCAAAATACCGCAGTGTCTCAAGACGAAAGTCTTCGACCAGTGTGTGTTGCCAGTGATGACATACGGTACCGAAACGTGGTCGCTCACTATGGGCCTTATTAGCAGGCTCAAAGTCACGCAAAGAGCAATGGAGAGGGCTATGCTCGGGGTTTCTCTACGTGATCGAATCAGAAATGAGGAGATTCGTAGACGAAATAAAGTAACCGACATAGCCCAAAGAGTCGCCAAGCTCAAATGGCAATGGGCAGGGCACATCGCCCGTAGAACCGATGGCCGTTGGGGCAGAACGGTTCTCGAGTGGCGACCGCGCACCGGAAGACGCAGTGTGGGCAGGCCTCCAACAAGGTGGTCCGACGATCTGGTGAAGGTCGCGGGTAGCCGCTGGATGCAAGCAGCACAGGACCCGTCGTGGTGGAGATCCTTGGGGGAGGCCTTTGTCCAGCAGTGGACGTCTTCTGGCTGATGATGATGATGATGATGATGAAGTATCTTTTAGATATTTGTTTACATTAATTAGGCTGTAATTTTATTCAAACAATGTATTTTATTTCTCAGATTCAGATCTTATATATCTGTCATCAGAAATAGGATCTGATAAAAGTTTAACGTTTTAAACCCTTACCAAATTACATTACTGAATAAAAGGAACAAGATGTGATTACAACAGTCCAGTGTAATGTAGCTTTTAAAAATGCAAAGCTATGTATTTATCCAATATCATCGATAAGTATTAGCAATTGTTAAGTTACAAATTAAAAAAGTGTCGAAAAGAAAGAACAAAATTTGCGTTAAAATTATATAAATAATATTTATAACATTATAATTGTTAAGTTCATAATAAGAAATATTTTGTTAAAATTAAATGTAAAGAACAATTTGTCCTGTTTTCATTCATATAACATGGTCACCCTTAGTGAATTGTATGGAATATCGAATAATCATCATAACTTCCTTTGACCAAATTGTACAATGTTATTTTGTACATAGATATTTAGTAGAAATTTCAACTAAATATTGGCATATGAAGCTTTTGATTATCTTCTATAGTTAGGTAGATACAGTCAATTATTTAAATGCAAGTGTCTGGATTGAGGAGCCAGATGAAATGTGTTTTTTTAGCGAATTTACTTAATCTTGCTATTTTATTTCTATACTACAAATTCAAGCATATATACTACTAATTGTCCATTAGTTCGAATATATTAATATGTGGATCAATTTCATAGGAATTCACGCTTTTGTATACGGGCTGAGGAGCCACAACAAAAATATTGTATTTTATTTAATTTCGGCAGTACCGCACTGAAATTTTTTGTAGATAACCTACAAAATACCTACTACAACATACTAAATTTTCAAAAATGTAACTTCATTACTTTCCGAGTTCTAGGGTGGCTCCTCAATCCATACTGTATGGATTGAAGAGCCAGCTTTATATTGATGTATCTTAGAAAGTATTATACTACAAATTCCAGAATTTGTCCTACAAAATTATTTTTTATACTACTAATTGATGGTATGATTTTCCTTTAAAAATTAGGGGTGGCTCCTCAGTCCTGACATTCATCGCACTTTTGCGGATATTCTACTGTGTGAAAAAGAGAAAGACGCTACCACAGTATAAACGTACAAACGCTCGAAACGACGCATGCCCACAGACGCACGACTTTACAGGGCCTCTAAGCGGACATCGCAGTGCTCTCAGTAGAGCGTATCGCGTCGAGACGAGATGTATTGCGTGCTCTGTGCGCGCGATTTTTAAAAATGCCGCGAGTGTATTGCGTAGTATACGGCTGCTTGAACTCGGCTTCTTCAAAACCGGAGCTTTCATTTTTTAAACTTCCTGCTGACGTTGAAAGGTAAGAATGATTTATTATTACTAAATAAAAAGCTCTTTTAAATAAATCGTTTGGTTTTTTAGATGATATTTGCCGTACTTACATAAGTATAATTATTTTTTGAGCGCGCGTTATTTTAATGGTGAAAAATAATAAGAATTAATACTACGAAACTTCATCGTTAATAAACTTTGCTTTGAAAATCGATATCAGAGGATCTGTGTGGTTTCTGACAATGAATCCGATATTAGAATGAGAAAAAGTAGCTGCCATAATGAAGATTTTAGTTATTTAACCGATTGCTTTGAAAATCGATATCTGGGGATCTGTGTGGTTTCAGATAACGAATCCGTGATTAGTATGAGACAAAATAGCCTCCATTTTGAACTTTTTAGTTATTTAACCGATTGCTTTAAAAATCGATATCAGGGGATCAGTGTGGTTTCCGACAATGAATCCGATAATAGAATGAGGAAAGTAGCCGCCATCTTTAACTTATTAGTTTTTAATTTTTTTTAAATTGAAAGTGACAACCCTTAAGCTTTGCTAGTAATCTCAAAAAAAGCGCTAACTAGCTGAGATACAGCGCTAACTAAACAAAAACTTTTTCAATTTTACAAAAATAAGAGGACAACCCTAACGCTTAATTGGCGCGTAGGTATATAAAACAAGAGAAAGGCCGAGCTTCCGTACTGCTTTAGCTTATATTTATACTGTGACGCTACTCCGCAGTGGCGTCGGAATCGGTCGTACGTACTCGACTGTTGCGAAGACGACCGAGACGTCAACGCGCTACTCGCTGACTCCCCCTCGCGCTGACGTTGAAACTTACCGCTTTGTCTCGCTCGCTCGATTTACACTTTATAGGTGTGCGTGTGTGAGTGTTTGCTTAAGTAGTTGAGTAGGACTATATTTTGAATGACTACAAGTAGGAGCATGCCGTATTCCGTTTTTGTTTTAATCTAAGCCTAGGATTTATTTTTGCCAATGCGATTCGAATTTTAAGCACGAAGTGTGATAATCATTTCTCTTTACATTTATTTATGTTAGAAGCAAAGATAGAATACACATAATAGTGCATAGGTAATTAGCGAATAATTTGTGTAAAGAAATAATTTTCGTTTTACACTAGCGGCTGTATCAAGTTATTGATATTTCGTGTCCACGTCTATCATCACGCGGTAAACTAATATGTACTTAAGTACCTAATATTGTTATTAAAGTACCTATATGACGTTTAGATATGAATTACCTGGAAATGAAGTAATCCCGTTTAAAGCCGATTCATAGGTAGGTTTTTGGTTCGTACTGCCGTTTGATTATAAAACCACCCATCTGTTTACTGCACGAAAAGTATGTACCTATTTATATTATTAATTTAGTATCTATGTTAAAAATATAAAGCGAGGTTTGCTTAAAATATCCTTAAATTTAGTTGCCAAACTAATGAGCGCACTCTTTAAAATAAAATTAAAATGAATTTTTAAGATTCATTCCAGTCTCGCTAGGATTTTATTAGCCAACTTGAGATATAGGTACTTAGTATTTAATAAAACTTTGACATAAAATACTTTTCATACATTCAACCAAAGGAAGAAGTTAGGGACAAACTGAGCCCACCACGCAACGCAGTATGACATACCTATATTATGCGACACTCAAGTGTGATTTGTATCCAGACAAACTATCAAGGTTTTTGTGATACAAAGGACATATTTTTTTTACTATGGGGCTTGGTACTAAATTCCAAAGTCTTTTAACTTGACACCAATGTATAAATACTTGAAGAATACATTATTATCAACATAATTATGACCGTATTATTAATTTAAAGACCTCCGTTTTTTATATAAGTATATTAAAAACCAACATTGATTTCTACTCGAAAATAGCAACATTGATTGTGAATTGTGACACTTTATGTTATTAAAAATGAAAAAGTGACGCTTGTCTGACGTATAAAACGTCATACGCAATGTCAATACGCATCGTAGACAGATGTCAGACTGTCAGCCGCCAGACGATTCCCGGCCGCGCTTTCGTTAAGTTAATTGTGTGTATCGTTGCTAAATATTTAAAATGCGAAAATAATAACTATGTAAACGATATCATTTCTACATTACCATAGACCTCATAGACTTACCTACTTAATAACCCTGTGTTCGTTAACATAAAAAAAACCGGAACTTTCGTTCAGAAACGTACAAAACTTATCAAAATACAGTATTCTTTAACGGAGGTAATTAAAAATCTAAAAAATATACAGAATGATAGCATTTAGTCTCTTGGACAAGGAAGTATATGAATTGTTGCAGTTAATTTTTTTTTTATTTTAGTACCAAAAAAAATTATGTCCTTTACCTGTGTTTTCTTCTTAGTTAATAAATTTAAAAAAAGTTTCAATGGCTCAGTTTGTCCCTAGCTTGAAGGTCGTTTCTAATTCGAAATCTTTACTTTGTGTTGGGTAGGTATACTTAGTAATCATAAAACTAAAGTTTGAGAATCACACATTTTTTGTCGGGTAATTCCGAAATAAAAGTTTCGTCAAAATGTGATTCGGCTGTTCCATAACCAAATTGAAGATTTTTTTCATAGTAGGGTTATCTTGAATGGAAATGGAATGTGAACCTTAAGACACAATTCACTTAAACCTACTTTTACGAGTATTTCGCACAGACATAAATGTCTGTGGTATTTCGCAATTACCCGTACTAGTTCGGAATTACCTTTGCCGTCTGGATTTTTTTTTTGTTTTTTGAAACACTTATATTTCCAAATTTAGATGATATTTACGATAGTTTTCGATGCAGCGCTTTAGCCTGTAAAATCAAGTTCAGGGGATAACATTAACTGGTAGAATAAAGCCCACCCATTTTGATTGGTTAATTAAAATGCAGAGGTGATGTCAACTCTTATAAAAATCATTCAGAATTACCCGAATGCACCTTACTAGATACTATTATTTAGGGGGATTCTGCGCGAAATTGAAAATTTACGTTTTTTTTAAGTCACTTGTACTATGCGCTGAATCAGTTAAATACAATAAAAGAACTTACGTAAGTTAGCCTGATCATTGCACAAGGTCGTGGCCTTGTTGAAATTTGAAACAAATTCTTTAAACAATAACAAACAATACATAAATCTAATGACTCCTAAAAACTATTTTTTTCAACAACTTCCTTAATTTTTCGAATGAAACAATAATTCTTACATGAAAATATTTGTAATAATATTCCGCAGGTCACCCCCATCTTAAAAAAGTAAATTTTAATTTTTATACCAAGCGCATGATGGTTTTGTACATTTCGCAGAATAAAAACATTGCTTTAATCAAATTACAAGGTCTGAAACTTCAAAGCAGAATTGTTCTAATTTCAAATCAATATGATTGATTTTGCTTTGAAGACTTAATGTCAGTTTTTGCGATCGCGCGGCACCCCCCATAAGTACATGATAAATAGTCAAAGGCATGAAGTTGTAGAGAAAAGTGGAGGCCAACTCCTCCATACCTACTTGAAGCAAAAAAAATTGACCTTGACTGCATTCTATCTCGCTCCGTAGCATAGAATACATAGGAGTCCGTAGGTCCCCCCCCCCCCCTCTCTTTATAAATTAGATATTGACATCCGCCTTATTAAAACATGCGGTGTGTGTTTACCATTGTTGAGAATGCCGGTTACAACCGGGGAAATTCAGAAAAAAATTAAGATGATTTAATTAAGGAAATTGCTTAATAAATAGAATATAATTTTACAAATTACAGGTTTTGATAATAATTCACCAGATTTAATAACACTTTAGGGAATATTGAACAATAAAATTGAAATGACCGAGTAAAAAGTTACGAATTTCTATTTATTTGCAACTATGTATCTGCCTGCAGCATTTTATAATAATTTTTGCGTACCATTTTTTACTTAAGGTTTTATTTAATTGTAGTGGTTGGTGGTTGGATTCTATTTCAGCGTAGATTTAACGTACCAACTCCCTAATTCATAGTTAAACTTTCAAGACTAATGATATTAGTGACGTCAAAGAGTCCATATTATCAGTGTTGTCAAAAAGTTTATGAAACAGAAAAATGCTAACTATTATTATTATTTAATGAGTCAAATAAAATGAGCTACCCCTAATAAAACCATTAGTAACTTTTATTAAACAGGTCCCGGGCAAATTAAGATTTATTAGATAGCTACTCAGGAGTCCAACGAAAGGTCAATAGAGGTTATACATACTTGGCTTCAACTTAAAGTATGTACTGAGTTTGGCCTCCAGTATTTCCTATAATGTCATGGTAGATTTAACATACAATACAAACTCCCTCAGAATAATAAAACTATTGTTCTGAGCTAACTCCCTAATTCATAGATAAACTTTCAAGTAGGGCATGCTCCCAGGAATTCCCGGTACCGATTTTTCCCGGTATTTCTCGGGAAATTGACTTTTTACGCAGTACCGGTACCGAGAATTCATTTCCCGGAAAATTCGGAACTTTCGGTACTTTTGTTATAACTTAAAATTACGCCAATATTAGGCTTCGCGTTTGCGGTAGTCGTTACCGGTAACCTCGGACTATGCTCTTAGTTGTAAACCAGGCAAATTTCGTAGTGTTACCAAATTTTTGTCTCCTGAGTTCTCAACCGTGACGTCACAGGTACTAAATCGTAAAGTCGTAACGGTTTAAAAATATTCGAGTAGCTCTGCGTTAAATGCGGTCAAATGTAAGGAGTTGGTACTGGAGTGCTCCAGCCCAAACATGGGAGCAGTATTCCTTATGCGGCCTGACCTGTGCTTTGTACAGTTGTACGCGGTGGGCTGGCGTGAAATACTGACTCGCTCTATTAAGCACACCCAGCTTTTTCGAATCGAAGTAAATGCGCAAACTTGTGTTTTGGAGGGGCTAAAGAACTAGGTTATGTCGGTCCCAATTCGAGACATGACTCGGTGTCAGTCACAAGTTTATTCCGGCTCTCGATGACGCTTTCCAGTTAAATATTAGCTCGTCCGGTGTAGAGCGTATCCCCAGTACCTGTCGTCCGCATAGCAATGAATGCTGTTGTTATGAAAAATGTCATTGATATGCAGAAGAAACAGAGTAGGGGATAAAACACACCCCTGCGGGATTCCAGCATTCACGGGCTTAATGTCTGAGCACGAACCGTCGACTATGACACTGATGCTACGCCCAGAAAGAAAGCTGGCAACCCACGAACACAATTTCTCAGGAAGCCCGTATGATGGAAATTTAGAGAGAAGAGCCTTGTGCCATACCTTGTCAAAGGCTTTCGCTACGTCCAAGCTAACTGCCAGTGCCTCCCCTTTACTCTCGACTGCGCCCATCGGTGAGTAAGGTACACTAAAAGATCACCAGCCGAACGACCGCGACGAAAACCATACTGGCGATCACTTAGTAGCTGGTTCTCTTCTAGGTGGACTCCATTACTTTGGAGAGCAAAGAGGTGATTGTTATTGGCCTGTAGTTGGACGGATCTGAGCGATCGCCTTTTTTGGGAATCGGGTGGACTGGGCTCAGGACAACGCCAGTAGTGTATGACAGCCGGAAAAGGCGCGTTAGAACCGGCGCCAACTCAGGAGCACGTTCGAAGCACAATGAGAGGAACTGCATCAAGTTTGAAGCGAAAAAAGTGGCCAAGAGATCGGCTTTTTCCTTTGCAGTATGGGCCAGGCAATCATCGGTCTTGAGCAATGGTGGTAGGGACCGGCTGACAAAAATTCCCTAAGATAGCTTTTGCCGACAGACCAGAACGCACGCGTACCCGAAGAAAGACGCACTAGCCTCCCGCCAGTTCCACTTATGAATGGTGACTTCGCCTTGGCAATGTTCTTCTTAAAGGACCTGGCGGCAAAGTTGTACCTCGCTGAGAACACTGGTGTTTGGATCCTTTGATGACACCGCATTAGCCTAGGCTTGGTCATCATGTCGCTTTTAGCGAGACGACATTTTGCAGCAACGACCAAATCATGGTTGGGACCTGCCGCCAATGGTTCCCATTGGCGGCCACAGAATTTGGAATTAAAAGTTCCATTCCCTGCTTGCAGTATCACTTCAACGACAGAGGCGGCGGCGACATTAGGATCATCCAGCGAGAGGCAAAGTCACCACCACGGGTAGAACTCAAAGAAATTTCGCATCCCATCCCAGTCCACTGACCTATAATGCCAGGCTCGACGGCTGGCCGCTCGTTGCGTTTTTGAAGTTTCTGTGAGAAGCACAGTGCTACGAATTAGACAGTGGTCTGATGAGCCTAGTGGTGCATCAACAGAAACTTGATAGCCGTTTGGGTGTGAGCTCAGCAGAAGGTCCGATAAGGAAGGTGCATGGCCCTCCAAAACTGGAAACCGAGTAGGCTCGGTTACCAAATGGGACAGACTGTAGGTCAAAGCGAAGTCATCAACGGCTCTACCCGCGTGGTCAGTTGTGCGTGAACCAAGTTATTCTACGTGGTGGGCATTGAAATCTCCCAATACCACAATCTCGGCCGAGGAGATCCGTTAGAGAAGGGAGTCTGTCGCCGATGGACCATCTCGGTTTGGACGAATTTATATTATTTACTCACCTTAAAACACTCATGATAAAAATCCATTGTATAAAGACCCTTTTAAATTTAAAACATTCAACTCGGATGACCTCTAACCAATTCCATTCGACAAAGTGATTCCACAGCTAGTACAACAATTGATAAAACAATTTTTTTGTTTTAAACATTTTGTGAAATATTTTATTTTGTTCAATAATCCATATATCAAACGTAGTTACATCTGGGTTAAAAAAAATCTCAGTACTGAAAAGTACTGGAATTTCCCGGTTGTCCCGGTACCAGAGTTAGCGCAGTACCGGAAATCCCGTTTTCTTCACAGTACCGGGACTGCAACCCCTACTTTCAAGTCTAATAATTAATATCTCAGAACAATAACTATTATTGTTCTGAGATTAATGACGTCAAAGAGTCCTTGTTATTAGTGTTGTCGAAAAGTTTAAAAAACAGAAAAAATTAAACTAATACATTGAGTTATAATGTACTACGTACTAGAGAAGACGTCACAACTAGATTGTTTGCTACACGCGTTAGAGCCAGCTCACTCCAACAATATTACTAGTATGTGGCCTTTGACTTTATACATGTCTAGGACGGAGCATCGCGGTACAAACGCTTCTCAAAATCCGCCCGGTTTTTGTATTGAATTTGAAGTGTGCGTGACAGCCGCGTATCTGACACTAGCGCGAATAGTTGCCAGCGAATGCCTAATTTCCGATAAAGTAGGGAAAAAATATCACGCACAATACAATTTTAAAATGATTCATAACATAACTTGTTCTATTAGGTATGTCTGTCGTATATGTAAGTGTAACGCATAAAAGAAGCTGGTGTGTTTAGAAGAAATGGATGATTGAAGGCGAGGGCGAGTACAATAAAATAATGCGCTAATGGAAGCCTGCGTGCGTGTGATATGTTTTTGATAGGGACGAAATTGAAGCAACAGGCAGGATGATTTACATTTAATACTTAATCAAATTTAATTTTTTAATTAGAAATTTAAATATTTTAAATTAAAATCAAAACAATTAATGGCGTTATCTTTGTATTTGTTTCTTAAATAACTTTCGTTTGGATGTTACATCATTTTTCATGTTCTCTAATTTCTTATTATGTTGAAATATTTCGACAACGACTTCTTTCTACCGGATCAGTTAGAAATCTGAAAATTAAAATGTTTGCTATGTGGTCGAACAGTTGTAAAGGTTACATAATGTGATGACTGCTCATCAATATCCGTGTCCAATAGTTTACCTACATGAGGCGAGAAATATTGACCTTTTAGGGGCACAAACATACACCCGCACTTTCTCAAACATCGTCATCATCATCATCAGCCTATAAACGTCCCACTGCTGGGCGCAGGCTTCCCACGTAGAGATAGCACTTGGGAATATTGGGCCATAACCCACCACGCTGGCCCAATGCGTGTTGGTGGGTTTTAACAACTGTCATCTTACGACAACAAAAATGAAAAAAAACAAACGTGCCTTTCAAAGCACGAAGGAGCTCGAGATGTTTTAAATTTGGTCACCCATCTAGTGACCCGGCATTACGAAAGTTGCTTAGCGGGCAAGATCGCAAGCCGAACGTGCTAGCCGATGCGCCATCGAGCTCTGAAGCATACATACTACCATCCCCTACATACATATACTTAAACACACACTTCTTACATAAATACCACAATAACAATTTATAATAATAGTATTATAAAATATTACAGTAGGTATTATATTTTTTTCTTGTTATAGAACGGAACGTATAATCCAGCCAAATTCGATGACGAATGTTTGTAAACAGATTACTGTTATACCTAGTTGCAGTAGAATTTTACTTTTTCGTGAGAGACATTCACAAGAAAACAGTTAACTGTTGTGTCTTTCTTTCAAAAAACAGTAAAAATCCTAGTGAAACTAGACATTTGCACAAATGACAGTAATATGTTTACAAACATTCGGCATCGAATAGGAACCGTGACTTTTATTCACGCTCTTAAAAATCAGACATCAGTTTAAAAAAAAGAAAAACTTTGAGAGCGTTCCAATAATAATTATATTTAATGTATTTACTTTATTTACAACAAGACCATGTATAAATACTAACTTACAAGACTGAGTATTTTTTATCATACTTTAAACCTCCTTTTATATTCTGCCACCAATAATGGGAATTCTACATTTTGATACCAGCAACACTACGCATACATGGCCGTTATTATAGTTAAACTTAAAATTTTCATTAAAATTTATCGATACTTACAGATGAAACGTGACTTTCCTTTTCGAAAAAAAATTTCTTTTGTAGTTTCGACAGAATGTCACTGAGCAAACGATTTATAGGCCAATTTCGGCCTTTAAATTTTTCTACGTTTTTTTAGGGCCAGGCTCTATCTAGACATGTATATATAATCAAAATATGTGGCAGACAGGCGCTAGACGCAACAATACATGTGTATTCTGTGTTCTATTTTATTCAATTCAATTTACGTGCCTTCATGTGCACTCAGGAAATACAAATAAAACCAAAGGAATCACTTTTTACCTGTAAATACGCACAAAGTTATCGATTTAACATGCATTTGACTAATTATTTTATCAAATCGCCGATACATGAGCGGCAACCATGTTTCGGCGCTTTATACTTTTTGGTAGCGAGAAAACAACATTCTAGAAGCGGTCTAGCGCTGTATGTTTGGATTGTTCAGAAAGACTATAAATTATTGTTTTAGCGCTCAGCGCACTTTTGTATTAACTTTAAAAAAATAGAACAAGACTTTTGCTTGGGATAGCTCCTCTAATACGTAGTACATTATAATAACTCAATGAACTAATATTGTTATCTAATGAGTCAAATAAAATTAACTAACAATATCAGTAGGTACCTAACTTTTATGAAACACGGGCAAATTAAGATTTATGAGATGGCCACCCAGGAGTCCAACGAAAGCTCAATAGAGGTTATACCTACTGAAGTAACCCTATGTATATAGTCTGTGCCTACTGGGCTTCAACATATTATTATAGTACTGAGTTTTGCCTCCAGTGTATTCCCTTTAACTTCGTGGTCAAAGGACTTACATCACTGAACGAATTCTTTAAGCGCTTACACAATAGTAGATTGTTATACCCTAGGGGTGAAAGTAGCTTATTTACACCCGACCCGAGACGGGGTTTGGTTAGGCGCGCCAATCATGAAGTTATAGAGAAAACTGGAGGCCAAACTCCTCCATACCTACTTAAAACATAATAGTCCGTAGGTCGCCCTCCTCTTTCTAAATTAGAAATTGAAATCCGTCCGCCATATTGACACATGCGGTGTGAATAGAATAGAATAGAATTCATATAAAACTTAAACTGTGTAACAAGTTCTTAAAAAAAAATATAGTAACAACAGTTTGCCCATGATCAGGGCATGCAATGTACACCCACCTGTGTTACCATTGTTTGAGAATGCCGGTTACTACCGGAGAAATTCAGAAAAAAAGATTGAGATGATTTAATTAAGGAAATTGCATAATTAATGGAATATAATTTTACAAATTACCGTAATGTGGGGCTATTTAGGGCAAATTTTGGATAAAAGGTTAATTTCTCATTAATACTCGTAGTATGTTTGATAATACCGTGTTTTATTCTAAAGTAAAGCCAACACATTTCCGATAAATAAAATAGCTTTGCAAAAAGTAATGACTACTTAAAAAAAATATATAAAGTCCTGTGTGTCCCAAATAGCCCCCCGGTGGGGTTTTGTGGGACACCTACACGTTTTTAAGAGGCCTATTACATCTCGACTGTGATTTTTGCGTAAAATGGTCAACTTTGGCGCTCTGGATCACGGAATCAAAAATATATTAACAATTTTGACTTATTGAATAGTGTAGAATAGCTATTGGGATAGTGCGTAGCGGCCTCGCTTTTTGTGAATTTTGCTTAACTTATTAATTAAACCCAAAATTGCAGAGCAAGATTTTCATAAAATGCGCGGAGGCATTTCTTTGAGCTCATCGATTGAACTACTGTTCTAAGCAAATTAAATAAAAAAATAGAATGTTATCTCTTATATAGTCGTATAGTGCTTAGCGGCCTCAGAATTTTTAGATATCGTTTATTAAATATAGAAAAAAATCTTATTCTAAACCAAAAAACTACGAAAATCGCTTCAAGTTAACTGTGAACTTCTCCTATCTACGATAATATTATTGAGCAAAATTTATACCAGAATTATTGTTACTTCATGAGGAATAAAGATTTTATAATTTTAAATCATGATTTTATTATTCTATTTCGATAAAAACGATAAATACAACTGCAAAATTACTACAAAATGCGAACTGCGCGAGCGCTCCTCAGCGTTGGACCTGTGTCGAATTTCTTCGCGCCAATATCGATCGATCGAGGGGCAGTGCATGTATAGTGCGACTACCAAGTTTGATCACATAAGTATAATTTTACAAGTTTTATTTAGCTTCACCTGTCCGTTTGTCATCAAATCTTGCAAATTAAATTTGATCCACTTTCCGGTTACCGATTGAGCTGAAATTTTGCATACATGTGTAAATCGCGTGACAATGCAATATTATGATGACATGGTGCTAATCTGATGATGGAGCTGGAAGGTGGCCATAGAAACTTCACAATGAAACTACACAACCTCATCTAGTTTGGGCTCGTTTAAATTGTCTTGACGAGTAGTTTGTCTTTCAATGGTAACCGGGGTCTGATGATGGAGCTGGAAGGTGGTCATGGGAACTCTGTTATGAAACGACGCAACTCCATCGAGTTTCGGCTCATTTCATTGGTCTTGACGAGTACTTTGTTTTTAGATGGTTACCAGGGTATGATCTGATGATGGAGCTGGAAGGTGATCATAGGAACTCAGTAAAGAAACGACGCAACCCCATCGAGTCTCGGCTTGTTTGATTCGTCTTGACGAATACTTTAGTGCTAGATGGTAACCAGGGTCTGATGATGAGCTGGAAGATGGCCATAGAAACTCAGTAATTAAACGACATAACCCCATCGAGTATGGGCTCGTTTGATTCGTCTTGACGAGTACTTTAGTGCTAGATGGTAAGCAGGGTCTGATGATGGAGCTGGAAGGTGGTCATAGGAACTCAATTATTAAGCGACATAACCGCGTCGAGTTCGATTTGTCTTAATGGGTGAACCGTTTTAATTGATATGTAAAGTTATTAAAATAATACTAAAAAGTTAAACATAAAATTAAAAGCAAAAATACTTTTTTAAAACAAGATTTTATTATTGTTCTTGTTAATAATAATCTTCTATTAACAAAATGCAAGCACAATATAGTCACTTGTTACGCTCGCCTGCAGTTAACATTGACATGTCTTATCCTGTACGTAAGTTTAGATCCATATTAATAACCGAATTAAAAGATTGCCTGGAGGCGCCACAAACACAAGATGATTGATACAAAATCGGCTTGTGGTTTCTTTTATAAATCTTGTAGTTCTTAAGTAGTTTGAAAAATATCATTATATAGGGTCTAACAATATCAATAAGCAAACGATTAAGGGGAGCATCTATACATCACACTGAGCATGCTCACCAAATTTGGTCTAAAACTACAGGCTTGTTACCGAGATAATCGACAAAACATTATCATAACTCACCAAAAAGTACACCCTTTTCAAACCGTACAGCTGTACTACACTCACGCAAAGATAGCCGAATATGCACACTAAACTCGGAGCACACTGAGCTATCTTTTTATTGATGCTTGCGTGCGTGTTAGTAAAGATACAGCATGTTTCATGATGTGTATTATTTTAATTGATTTAGTTTGTCAGAAAACATAACTTTGAAAAATCACTATAACTGGAGCCCATTTTTTGTCATTGTATTCAGAATTATCTATTAGATACCGCCCTTAAACGTTCGCTTATTGATGACAATGCAACCTTTAACTAAAGTTAACCATATTCGTCTACGTCACAATAATCCCATATCGTAAGTAGGTACATGCCTATTAGACATTTTATTAAACCATAAAACTTTACACCTTACATTTTTTATAAATAGGGTCTGGCTAACGAAAGCTGAACCTCGTAGTAAGTTATTTGATTGCCAACGCTTTGTCTCTATGTGTCTATCTGAGGTGTCATTTCGTATGTCAACCTTTCGTTGGCCAGACTCTAAAAGCGTGTTACATTGTGATTGCAAAAGATAAATAATGAAGGTGTAGTTATGCTAAAATAATGTTCTTTAATGTTCCATCACAATGTAATGCGCTTTTTTTAAATAAAATAATTGGGTATGTGATAAAAACGCAAAGATTTAATACAAGGTGTAAAGTTTTATGGTTTAATAAAAATGTCTAATAGGTATACACGGCGTCAGATCAACCTACCCAAAACTGTCAAATTTCTACAATCAATATTGAACTTTATTGTTTGGCTCCAAGGATTAGTATTCATTGGAGAAATTTGACAGTTTAGGGTAGGTTGATCTGACGCCGTGTGTACCTACTTACAATATGGGATTATTGTGACGTAGACGAATATGATAAATTATCGTTAAAGGTTGCAATGTAGGTACCTGTGTACCTATATATATATAATAATTTTTTTCTAATCAGGTTTTAATTGTTATTTTTAAATTATTTATTCTTTTTATTAACAAGAATATAATAAAAGCTTATTTTTAAAAAGTATTTCTTTCTTTTAATTTTATTTAGTGTTTGTTTTATATGGAATCTAGAAAGCTTACTATGATGTTGAATTATTCTTAATATTAATTTCGTTATGTTCAGCATTGGTCAAAAAAGGTATCAATGTGTAAAGAAGTTAAGATATACATCTACATTAAGAAATGCAAATATAGCAAGGTATTTCTCGCCATTATGGCATATAGTATTCTAATCCTAACTAATGTTTGGCCTAGTTTGATTCTTACCTCGTTTAACTCGTAATAATAAATCTGAAATAAAAACTCTACCTTTCTATTGCTTTTTCACACCTAAACCATTCGATCGATTTGATTGAAATTTGGCAAATAGGTAGTTCTGTTTTATGGTGTTTTATACTCCCATGTAAATTGTAATTAATTTTATTCTAATCTAAGCTATAATTTTTATCTAAAACGAAAAACGTCCTTTACTATAAATGACTAGGTAAATAAAAAAAATGTTTCTAACAAATATTCACATACTAGACCCATGGCACACTAAAAATGTGCGGGTATAGCGATAACAAATTACTCCATAGAAATACTAAAAAATATAAACTTGGGAAAAGTATCAAAATCGTTTGGTCGTAGTTTTAACATAGTATTGTGGGTGGACTCGTGACCTTCAATGAGTTGTCGGGCGGGACGCTTAAAATACCTATTCTCGCAGAGTTGAAATTTGTAATAGGGCTCTTAACATTTTTGCCTAATTTAGGGCTGAATCCCACATAGACTCCTTCTTGTCTTATTCGGGACATCTAATATTACTATAAACTGATCAAAAAATCTTGAAATTTGGCTCAGATATTATTTTTTGGAGTAATTTCAGAAATACCTTATTATCAATATTGTAATTTCTTTATTAATTGACTTTAAAATGTGTTTACACAGTTATAGCCTTACACCTTTTGGACCATATTGCCATATTACAATTGAGAAATTCGTAAATTAAAATACAAACAAAAACTAAACAAAGAATCAAACAATTAGAGGATCTTTTAACTATCAAAATATGTAGGTAATATGTAGTAAAAACTTACAAATTCATCTTCTTACTAATCAAATTATTCTTATAATCTAAGTTTATCAATTATCGTAAGGGCTATAACACTTTGTTATAATCTGCTGGGCTGCTGCTGGGCTATAATCTGCCTGCCGCATTTTATAATAATTTTTGCGTACGATTTTTTACATAAGGTTTTATTTAATTGTAGTGGTTGGTAATTGTATCCGATTTCAGAGTAGATTTAGAAATTCATAGAGGTTTTTTTTCGCGTATTTGAAATCGGATTTGATGATTCATTATTGTGTTGATAGTATTAAGAGCTGATTTGTGTTATAATGTGTTTTTTGATGCAAGTTATGCTTATTACAATAAAATATATGTTTTCATTAGGTACGTCTTAGATGAATGATTATGATTGGTCTCGCTGCGCTCGTCTAGATACCGCGCTACCTATAAACCACAGCTCCGTAAATGCGGCAACTCATTATTGTAGTGTGTTTATGACAATATGCAAGGATGCTAGTGTGCGTGAAAAATTTGTTGCCAGCTGCTCAACTGTTACCCGAGTTAATGGGAAAAATATTTTTGCTGTGATGTATTAGTTAAGTTGCTGGTTATAAATGTAGCTCAGAAAATATTTAAAAATTAACAATTAACAGCGACTATGTATCAATATAATTGTTTAAATTATTATATAGATTAGACGTAGGTTTCTTCTGTAGAAAAATGGTAGGTATGTATAGCAATGATTAGACCTCATTTTTTTAGTCGTTTTTTTATTACTACCTTTCTTCCCTTGGGTATCGTAAAAGGCGACTAACGGACTAAAGACTGCACATACATCCAACAGCATAGAGCGACGATGGCTCATCAAAATAATACTACCAACCCCTCTCTTCTCTTCGGTGTCGTAAAAGGCGACTAACAGACTAAAGACTGCACATACATCCAACAGCATAGAGCAACTATGGGCTCATCAAAATAATACTACCAACCCGTCACTTTTCTTCGATGTCGTAAAAAGGGACTAACGGACTAAAGGCTGCACATTCATCCAACAGCATAGAGCGACGATGGGCTCATTAAAATAATACTACCAACCCCTCTATTCTCTTCGGTGTCGTAAAAGGCGATTAAGGGCCTAAAGACATACGTTGAGAATTCAGTTCATACGTTGAGAATCGCTGTATGACTGTTGCGCTAAATGGTTACACCTCATCAACACTATTTATACCATCTAGGGCATGCAGTACCGGTTTACCGGTTTTAATTTTTACCGGTAAATCGTTCCATTTTGGCAGCCGGTAAATTACCGGTAATATAATCAAAAACCGGTATTTTACCGCTTAAATTGGTTAGCTTAATATTCTCTATTAGTGTTTGTTAGTACAGTTAGTCTGCGTGAAAAACGTAAAATAATTTAATTCAATTTATTATTTCAGTATTAATTTAATTAAGTCCATGTGATTTATTATGCTATACTTATTATTTCATATTTTTGCGTCGTGATGACAATGTTATCATATGACAAACAAAATAAAAACACAACTTTCGGCATACTATCCCTGCACTGAGCACGCCGCCGGTTTGCTAAAAACCTCGCGCGAGTTGACAATTGACATACGTGACATTATACATACGCATCTACTCATTGCAATTATTACAAAAACGCGGGCTTGCGGGCGCTAGGCGGGGTGGGGTGGGGTGTCGGCATCGGGGAGGATGTAGACATGAATTTAGACGAAAATGAGATGGTAGTGGTAAGTGCTACTACGAGTATTAAAGAGCAAATGCAAAAAAGCGATTGATGCTACGTTAAAGAGAAAAGCTCCAACTGTGACGACCACGATGAACCAAAGTGATCTCAAACGCTTATTGCAAATTGAAATGGCTCTTTTTGACAATAACGGAGATAAAGGAAAGTACTTGACCAAAGAAGTATTTAATGACTATTGTTCCCACTTCAGTGGAGGCTGAACGAACATTTTCGGCAGCTGGCATTTTGTGCACTAAATTCCGATCCTCATTGAGTGACAAATCCCTAAATGCCCTGTGTTTTTAAAGAAGTCATTTTAAATTGGCTTGTTCTATGCTAGATGCTAAGCGATAACTTACTTGAACGGATGTTTGGTGCTGTTTTTTATCTTATTTGATTTGCATGTTTGTATGTAGTGTAGTACCAGTACATAATAAGACTGTTTTATTACTTTTAGACATAATATAACTACCTAACTATGACAGAAACTATTTATGTTATTATGTTCTTAAATGTTTTTATTATTTTAAATATAGATAGGTGGTTTTCCAATATGGATAGATATGTGTTGATGTGATTTTCTAGTTAAAGAGTACCTAATCTATAACTATTTGAATAAACCTTATAGATTTCTAAAATGTATACTAGGCAATAAAGTAAGAAGATATGTTACGTTTTTTGATATTTTAATTATTGTTTGTAAACATTTACTGAGAAGAAAGACTATTTTCGTTGCTTAAATAAACCTTGCCAAAAATTAATAAAGAAACATGATTACACATATCTGTTGTTTTATTGTATTTTGAAAGTTTCAAGTTAATTTAAAAAACAAGATTTAATTTCTCTCTCTTAAGAAAAAAATTTTAAACATATTAGCAAAAAATAGGTATTTACCGGTAATACCGGTAACAAAAAATTTCATACCGGTAAATATACCGGTAATCAAATTTGCCGGTAATTGCAACCTCTAATACCATCAGGAGTGCCACAAGGGTCACTCTTAGGCCCTTTATTATTTGTTATTTTTATAAATGACATAAACACATGTTTTGTTAATAGAAAAATCTTACTCTATGCGGATGACATAAAAATATTTTTTCCAATAGAGACTAGGTCGATTGTATTAAACTTTAGGACGACCTAGATAGATTTCATGCTTACTGCCTAACTAATAAGCTTGATCTCAATATTTCCAAATGTTCCATTAGTACCTTCAGCAGAAAAGTAAATATCGTCACTTTTGATTACTCTATAAATAACCAATCACTGAACAGACTTAGCGTTATGAAAGACCTAGGGGTGGTATTTGATTCTAAACTTCTCTTCGATAGCCATATCGATTCAATTGTTACAAAAGCTAGAAAAAGCCTTGGTTTCGTTATGCGCATGTCATCGGAGTTCCATGACATCAAGACTGTAAAAATGTTATACTGTGCCTTCGTGAGGAGCCACCTAGAATATGCCTCCCAAGTGTGGTACCCTCAATATAACAATTATATCTTGCGGCTAGAATCTATACAAAAGAGTTTTCTTCGTCATTTGCAGTACAAATGCCGTAGATTTTTCCAGACCTATACTCAAAGATGTAAGCATTTCCACATATTACCTTTACATAAGCGACGAGAAATGTCTGACGTAGCGTTACGACACACAAACTTAATTAATGTACCATTTGCATCTACCAATTATCGTAAGAACTCATTTGTTGTTAGAGCATCAAATCTTTTTAATAATTTAACCAGTAGTGTGGAATTTGATTTATTTTGCACAACTTCAACAAAATTCAAAAAAACGTATAATAATAACTATTTCGAAAGAAATAATAATTAATTAGTCCTTTTGTATCATGTTGTACATTTGACACTTAACTTTTTCATAACTATTATTTATCTTAAACATATGTGAAAACTTGTAATTGGCTTTATTTTATTTAGTTATAGTTATTAAAACTTTGTATTAGCTGTAAGTTTTCCTCAAAATTGTAAAATAAAATAAAACAATATAAAACTGCACATACATCCAACAGCATAGAGCGGCGATGGGCTCATCAAAATAATACTACCAACCCCTCCCTTCCATTGGGTTACGTAAAAGGCGACTAATGGACTAAAGACTGCACATACATACAACAGCATAGAGCGGCGATGGGCTCATCAAAATAATACTACCAACCCTTCTCTTCCCTTTGGTGTCGTAAAAGCGACTAACGGGCTAAAGGCTCACCACCTAAGCACATGTGCAGACCGTGCAGTTGTTTCTTGCTGAAGCGTGGACTGTGTGGGCGTGGTCTGTGTTGTCCATAGATTCAAATGATTACTAATTTTACCATAAACTTTAATAATAACTATCTCAAAAAAGTTGTTGATCTAAGTAAATAGTAATAAGTCGAGTCTTTATTCATGATTATTCTACATATTATGACTAAATACTTTTTCGTTTTTGTAGGCTCATTGTCATGTGACAGACAAAAATTTAAAAATAAAATACTTTTTCTCTAGGGCAAGAAAAGCTATTTTAGCCTCGCTTTATTACGCTACAATGACGGTCTTTTTGAGCAAGAGGAGTGAAAATATTATTTCGAACATTGTCTATAAATTTTTTCAAAACGAATGGGCGATTTTCCGAGATCAGAAAAAAAAAAGAAATTGGTTCGTAAATGACTTCATAGATGGCGCTTAGCATAGATTAGTATGGCGCATGGTAAAAGGCGGGTTCATGAAGAGCACGTGTATGGCTGCGTTTATATTTATTCTATTCCAAAATAGAAATAGGTTCTGGATGTCCTGAATATAAATAGGTAAGGACTTACTGTTTTTTTATTCTTTTGGTAGACAAGTAAAAGTGTAGAATTTATTACAGCCCTTAGGTAGGTACGGCTGGTGGCCGGCTTTTATAAAACGACATCTATCGGGTGTTTTTGAACTAATTTTTACTTTTTTATTTGGGCTGTCAGAAAATCGCCCATTCGTCCGTGATTTGCCGGTGGCGGCACTGACACTGAGAGCATGATCACTGCCAAGTGGGGATGCATTCATAGAGAATGTATGAAAAACACTATGCCGGTACTGTGTCGGAACTGTGGCTTCACTGATATGTGTGAAGCAACCTTTAACCTATAATATTACCCGAATAATAAGCTAACACCTGTTCTCAGTTTCATTAAAATCCGTCCAGCGGTTTTTGTGTTATGCGCGTCAAACAAACAGACAGACAAAAATTCCAAAAATGTTTCTAATGTTCACGTATCCTTCATCCCCTAGATTATGTTTTTCGCAAAAATGTAAACTTTTCTTGTCTGTACTTTCAATGTAAGTACAGACAAGAAAAGTTTACATTTCAGAAACATAGGTCAAAATGAAAAAAAATTGCTTTTCCATACTTGAATCTTGAATTCAATCAGCTGATTGCGTATTTTGTATAGGGAAAAATAATAAATTTTTTAAACATGAAATAACATAGAACTAGGTTAAGTTTAAAGCAACTTTGTAAGACAAATGAAATAGGTTACCTATATAATAAAAGACAATAACAATAAATTCACATAATAAAAATCTCAACCACGGGGACTTTATTCTTGTATAAGCGGTAACACTGAAGGGCGTTTATTGTTCATATTATTTTATAATGAAATTTCGAAATTATACGATACTTACTGATGGTATGTGATCCCAGTGTCCTTCTTATTTTTAGAAGTATTATTTTTACACAGTTTTACTACGCAAATTGGCATTTTAGTTTGAATTAAGCCCAAAATTGAATAAAACATTCGGTACATACACTTCACCCACAGCTGTCAGTGTGACTGGTTCGATTTAGGCGTAGTATTTGTTGCCGCATTTGACAAGTACGACGGAGACGGAGGTATCTAGTCGAGCGCAGCGAGACCAATTATTAATTTAAGAGGTAAGTATATGTTTTTTTTATTTTAATAATCTATATTTTTTTATTCTTACAATAAATAGTAACTAAAACGTAGCTAAAACTAAAACAACCCGTCTGTGGTGGTGGACTGGCACACACTGACTGGCCACAGACAGGGGTCGCGGCAAAAAGTTTATGACACAGAAAATGCTAACTATTTTGTCACTGCCAGTGTTGACAACTTAGTGGATTTTCCACTACTGGTGGTTTTGACCCCCCTTTTAGTGGCAAAATATTGCTTTTAGTGGCTAGTGGTTTGTCTGTTCATTAAAGCTTGATACCTGTGACAGGTTCATTCAGGTGTCATCAAAAACGACGACGTGACTTTGTAAAAGCCACGTAAAAGCGTACCTTTTAATAAATTTGACTACTTATAAATAATATTATTTTTTATAATCGATCACCATAAGTACTACAATTACTTTTCGTGATTATATAATATAATATGACGGCGGCGTGGAAAGACGGCGCCATGGTTGCGCTAGCGGAACGTGCACCGAGACGTTGCGTCATCGCGCCAAACGAGTAGGGGCCTGCGCGCCCCACTACTCCAACTCCTCCGCACTTGCCTATAAAATCAGCCGCAGCGTTCAGTCAGCACGCATTTCTCATGAATGCGTCTTGGTGCACGGACCGTTGTCTAACCACTTGGACTGTCACCAACGTCTCTCCGAAGAGCCAGTGGATCGAGCCGACCTGAAATAACCACGTCGCCGACCATTCGAGCAGCTCTGCGTTGAATGCGGTCAAATGGAAGGAGTTGGTATTGGGGTGCTCCAGCCCAGAGATGGGAGCAGTATTCCATATGCGGCCTGACCTGTGCTTTATACAGTTGTAAACGGTGGGCCGGCGTGAAATACTGACACGCTCTATTAAGCACACCCAGCTTTTTCGAAGCTAATTTAGCTTTACCTTCCAAATGACCACGAAACTGAACGTCACTCGAAATATCGACGCCAAGGATTCCAATAATCGGATTGGTATCAAGGGGAGCTCCCTCAAAGTTCAGAGGTACGACGAAGGGATGTTTTTTCGCGGTAAATGCGCAAACTTGTGTTTTGGAGGGGTTAAAGCGGACTAGGTTATGTCGGCCCCAATCCGAGACATGACTTAACATGTTCTCGGTGTCAGTCACAAGTTTATTCCGGCTGTCGATGACGCTTTCCAGAGAAATATTAGCTCGCCCGGTGTAGAGCGTATCCCCAGTACTGTCATCCGCATAGCAATGAATGCTGTTGTTATGCAGCATGTCATTGATATGCAGAAGAAACAAAGTAGGGGACAACACACACCCCTGCGGGACTCCAGCATTCACGAGCTTCATGTCGGAGCACGAACCGTCGACTGCGACTCTGATGCTACGCCCAGTAAGAAAGCTGGCAACCCATGAACACAATTTCTCAGGAAGCCCGTATGATGGAAGTTTAGAGAAAAGAGCCCTGTGCCATACCCTGTCAAAAGCTTTCGCTACGTCCAAGCTAACTGCCAGTGCCTCCCCTTTACTCTCGACTGCCTCCGCCCATCGGTGAGTAAGGTACACTAAAAGATCACCAGCCGATCGACCGCGACGAAAACTATACTGGCGATCACTTAGTAGCTGGTTCTCTTCTAGGTACCTTAAGAGCTGGCGGTTTATAATGGACTCCATTACTTTGGAGAGTAAAGAGGTAATAGCTATTGGCCTGTAGTTAGACGGATATGACCGATCGCCTTTTTTTGGAATCGGTTGCACAAGGGCTGTCTTCCAAGAGCTCTTTAAAAAGCAAGCTCTTTAGCAATCTCTTTAAAAAAGTCCCTTACACCACAACATATTTCGATGGTAATCTTCAACGTTGTGTCATAAATAAAGTACACTTAATTCAAAATTTATATTGAATTTTAATGTAAGTACCAAATCTAATTTGAAATTTGGCTTAAATACCTTGAAGCTTCCTTTCTGTCCTTTACAATACAGTAAAAGCTCTTTATTCGCGGGGTATATGTTCCAAAAATATGCCGCGAATACAGAAACCGTGAATACGGAATGGTAATTTATATGGGATTATATGGGATACGTTCCTAGGTGACAAAATGTTGCTTTCATTCTGTTTGTTTACATTCTCAAAAACACCGATCGCGGCGAAGGCGGCTATATCAAAGTCCACGGCGATATCATTTAACAACATACTTTAGGCAAAGTTGTAGTAAGATATAATTAACTTTTTTTATTAGTCCATTTGACGGCATTTACAAAAAATATTGGATAGTGTCGGTAGCGGGGTGCGACATCCTTTGACAAGAGGCGGCAGTGCTAAGGCGGCGCGATCAATTAGATCCGCGAATAAAGAAATTTTTAGCCGCGAATATAGGAATTGGGTCGCATTTTTTTAATCCGCGAATAGTGAAAACGCGAATGAAGGAAGCGCGAATAAGGAGCTTTTACTGTATACAAAATTAAAATAAGTGTACTTTACACCATTTTAGGTTTTTATTACACAATACCAAAATTGGGCTTAAGTTCCATAAAGTTTCCCTTTTGTCCTTTACACCACGGAAAGTTAAATTTATATGTAAGTACGTTACGCCACTTCATGGATTTATTTTGTTTCTTTACATCATAATCTGAAGAACCTTACGCGACATAAAATAAACTTTTTCGTCTATTACACTGTAAAGATCGAAAACTTTGTACTTAATGTTTCATGCGACATCACTAGTTTTGCCAAATTTTATGAAAGTTAAAATAATAACAACGAGAAAATAATACCAATATTAATTTTTGTTATTCATATAATACATGGCAACACTGCTGAGATCGACGCGAATGATCGATATTGTTAGTTTTATTCGTTCGTTTGGTCGGTCTTATTTATTTTTTATTCGGCCTGTTAATATCTGGGGGTTAATCTTGTCAACAAAGTTGTATTGCGATGCGAGTGATTTGTTTGTTTTTTTATTTTTGTCAAGGGTTGTTGGCAATGGATAATTAAGAACAAAACTGTTTACCTAATTGTTTATTAAGAAGAAAAAGGAAATTAAGTTCGTTAACCCAGTTTCTTAATAATATTAAGTTGTACGGGTGAGTGATTTGATCAATAATTGTTCAAAGTTACTTGATTTAATTATATGATATTCTACATTTACTGATTTGAGTAAGTTTTCGTGACTGTTGATTTTATGTTAGGTACCTACCATTAGAATTTAGATGAATGATTAGTTATTTTACAAGTAGTAGGTACCTATCAAAATACTCGTTGGTATCTCAAAAATGTTTTGACGTGACAACGTCTTAAATTAGGTTAGCTGGGAGACACTTATGAAAAAGTGTAACGCTCGTCGGGAACGTAACGATGAGTCACCGAACGAGAGAGAGGCCCGCCGAATGCCTTGCGTCTCTCTCCCACTAAATAGTTAAGTTTAAGTTTACATGTACAATGTTTTAGTAAACAAAATAAAACAAAATAAAATAAAATAAAATAAAATAAAATAAAATAAAATAAAATAAAAAAAAATAAAAAAAAATATATAAAAAAAAATAAAAAAAAAATAAAAAAAAAAACAAAAAAAAATATATATTTCTATAGTTAAAATTTGTGCAATTCTTATTTTCATTCAATTCCTTGTTCCTATTGTGCAATTTAATTATATTCATATCAATAAATATTCTACCGAGAAAAAGACGTTGTCACGTAAAATCTTCGCCCGTAAAACCGACTTTACAGGCAACCAATTTTTTTTAGATTGATTGATTGTGTTCATATTGTTAACAATGCACACTTCACGTATATTTTGTCATTAATTTTCGTGTTTAGTAAATTATTCTGGGGCCTTCCTTACCATGAACATAACAGTATTGTTGCAGTTATGAAAACGAAACGCGTGTATACGCCGGCCGCCGCACAGTGGGCGAGAAAACCTGGCTCCCTTTCATAGGATATTAGAAAAAAAAAATTGCTTGCTTTACATTGAGGTAAATATACTAGAGTAAACGTCCCATACAATAAATGTGCAGTTGTGTACAGCTACAATGATACTTGTACCGTGGTGCGGGGCTTACCTAGTTGTCATAGAAATGTCTAAGCGCAGATGCGACACACTGTTCATACAGATTTATTACAGAGTTGTAAAGTTGTAAGTTAATGTTGTTTAAAAACTAATATGTTAGTTTTTATATTTATTGATTGTTGTAATTGTAATATTGATAAGAAAATAAGTAAATTAATGCCAAAAATAAAAGTAAGTAAATAATTTAATTAATACATATTTCATAAAAATAATAAAAAATCTCCGCCCGGAATGCGGAAGGTGCGTGGTTCGATTCCCGCCTGAGGTTGTCGTCTTTTTTCAGTTTTAAAAAAAATTTACTCAAGTATATTTAAGCGTTAATAAAACGCTAAAATATAAAACATTAATCAAAAAAATATCTTAATAAAAATCTTTTTCAATTATTTTGGAAAAATGTTTATTTAACTAGGTACGTGTAAAAAATTACTGAGTATCAAATATTCAGATGCTTAAATTTTTCAAGCATTATTGAGATGAGATTAAAAATCGTATTTGAGTCCTGCTCGCTTCATCTGAATTACTTATTTTACGAATATTAGTTTAATTACTCACAGCCATAAAGTAAAATAAAAAAGTCGCGTTCCAATTTTGATTTAAAATTAGGACACGACTTTTTGGAAAAAATTGTCCTTGACTCCTATTATTCACAATTATATAGGCAACGTAATCGCTGGGAAGTGACTAAACAGCGTTCCTCCCGTCTTCTTTTAGCAACAACACGTGTTGTGAGACTCCATTTTATTTCTATCTACCGTACAATAATAAATAAACTTAAAAAAAATTAAACACTTGAAATTGGCTTAGTGCTACACGCGATAGCCATTAATTAAGATATAATACTATGTGACTAAACAAGGTGTAGCAGGTAAAGACTAAACAGGTCTTCCTAGTTTATTTCACCTTAATGGTTAGTAACCTCTACGTGTTTTCGTGACAGACAATGGGAGTGAAATTGTGTATTATTTGACAACACATTACTCTTTAACCATATACAATTTTATTAACAGCGCTAGACCGCTTCTAGAATGTTGTTTTCTCGCGGCCAAAAGTTCAAAAGCGCCGCCATTTGCACGGCGCGCTTATGCGTTTTGTTCAACCATATTCAACGTAGTGCAACAGATAATAGATTTTACACTGCAGAACGGACATAGTTGTTGTGCATGTTTTCTACCTATCTTTAATTAGAATTCAATCTTTATTACATTTTATTATTTCAGATTAAACCACAGAAAATACTATGGTTTGATAAAATGAAAGAAACTCTTTGCGTTTATTTATGACCAAATACATTTATATACATACGTACTATTTCTTCTGCCTAGGTAGTAGGTACTAAAATATAAATAAAAATATCACAGAAACGATGCATCGGAGCTAAAGAATAAAGTTATTTTCCACGCCGTGTAAATCCTGTGATACCCCGAAGGTAAATATCTAATATTTATTAATATATCTAATGATCTCGAAAAAAACTCAAGTTCATTAAAAAAAAAGTATTATAGGTTAGTTTATTAATTATAACGAAATCCCCAATCAAACTGCCACCATAATCTTAACCCTAGTAATTATTTCACATAAAGCGTTAAAAGTGCACAAAACAGAAATGTTGTTACTCTATATGCATTTTACCGAAACATGGCCGCCGCTTCATGTCTCGGCGATTTGATAAAATAATTAGTCAAATGCATGTTACATCGATAATTTAGTACGTATTTCCAGGTGAAAAGTGATTCCTTCGGTTTTATTTGTATTTCCTGAGTTGTTTAGCACACATAAAGGTATATTTTAATAAAATAGAACACAGAATATTATACTTATTGTTGCGTCTAGCACCTGCCACAGACTACTACAGTTGGAGCGAGCTGGCTCTAACGCGTGTTACAAACAATCTAGTTGAGATGTCAGTAGTACATAATAACTCAATGTTGCTTTATCAGTTTTTGGTAATCAGTTTGATTAGTTACATCAATTTATTGAAAAAAAATATAGTCTCGGGATTCCCAACTGAATTTTACAACGGGAAACCCGCGAGCAAAGGTTTCAAATGTATGAAAACACAATTTGTTTTGGCCATATCTTCTTTCGGTCTTGGATTGTAAGGTTGGAACTAATAGGGATTATTAATGAGACTGTTACAAAGCCATGTGAAAATTGACCTTGGTCCCGAACGACCCCGTTCAAAGGATATGAATTTTTTGAAATTGCTCGTTTGGGTACTTTTGTAGTATGGGTTTATGAGGTTGAAATTCAGTTTTTTTGTGTTTTCTGCACAGTACTTTATTATTAATAAGTACTGAGTACTCATTATCTACTACGTGGCTTAGGTACACAAGTACCCCAAACGGAATAAATTCAATCAAAATTGCCCTAAAAAAATGTTGAATAGCTATTCTTAACTAAACTACTACAGTTATAGGAGGACGGATGTGTTGTTTACTTGTTCGAATAATTATTTGACTATAGCTTAGAAGCCGCGCGCCATTAATAAAACTATTTCTCAGTGGACAACTTTTTATTTACAACTAACATTAATTTTAATAAAATAATAATAATAAAAATGTAAAGATGTTTTCAGTATACAAGTTTTATTTATATCTGACATTAAATCATTTAGTAACGTTACCTTCACTGTTAAAAAAAAAAACAAAAAAAGCAATGACAGTCAACCACGGACCTGAAAAAAAGACGGACGGAATGTCACACTATAAAGATGTGAAGCGTGCAAGGTCCTACAATTTCGTTTGTTGTACATGACACTACACTCACACAAATACAGCAGGTCCGACAACCCGCCACGCCACCATTTTACCCCGCGTGACAGCGACAGTGACACGTCTTTTTGTATCGACGAAAATTTGTAAAAAATGCCGTCTTGTGTGGTGAAATCATTAAAGAACTACATGAGTAAACTTAAAAAATCACAAGGAATCACCTACCACGCGTAAGTTTTGACGATTCGTGATATTTTTTTGTTATTTATGTTTTATTGAATGTGATGAAAAATGTAAACAAAAGTACAACAATGTGGCCACTTTTTTACGGGAAAATTACCCTTAAAGTGGGGAAAATTGAATTTGTTGCATGTGACTCGGTACGATCAGATTTCGTAACTTTTTAGGGTTCCGTATATATATATCGCAAAAGAAAATAATAGAACCTATATTATATTTTTTTATGAAATAACTCTTGCATCCTTTTTAATAGGTTTTCTAGAAATAAAAATCGTAGAGATGACTGGGTCTTAATTATTTGAAACTGCAGAGGAGAAAACAATTGGAACCCATCATCTGCTAGTACCGTGTGCAGTGCACATTTTGATGACGTAGATTTTGTAACTACGGCTAAAGGGCTTCGGTGTTTGGTTCCGTATGCCGTTCCAAAAAGGGTTAATATTATTGTGTTTGTAATATTTGTTATTAATTTATTATTTCTTTGGCTGCTTCTTAATTATTTTATTACTTGCAGTTACTTTCGAACTCTCCAGAAACACAAATACAAAGCACTTCGTTACCTATACTGCAGGTAGTTATTGTTTTTTTTGCACAAGGATTAATTCAATGTTTGATGCTATGTAACATTTAATTTTGTAAAACGCTTTTTATGATGTTATCAAATGTCAGAGGAATAGCAAACAATCAACAGGCGACGTCATCATCACGCACGATATCGTCTTCGTTGCAGGTATTGTGCTTTTTTAAAAATCTACGTAATATAGTGGTAACAAACCTACTAATTTTAGTAGACTATAGAATAGTAGAATAATATGATATTAAGAATGTGAATGTTTGTATGTTTGTTTGTTTTTTTTACATCTGCCAACAACCATTTGCTCTGTTTGTGTCAAGTCATTGTATACGGCTTATGATTTCGTTGTTGGTATAGACCTAGACCTGATGACTTAATAAAATATCGATGCAGAAATATCAGATGTCAGTAAAGAATCCCTACAACAATATAGATTTGTCGAATACATCTTTACAGCAGGTATATGACCAAACACAGAGATACCTAAAATGATCAGTCTTTGTTGAATAATTTATGATAATGATGTTTTTTTCTTTAAGACAAACAACGGATCAGAAGCATGTGATTTAGATCAACCTTGGTTATATGTATCAAGCGAAACTACTTCTTCACAACAAGTATGAACTTTTTTTTATATAATGCTTTGTTTTTTGTTTTGGGTCTTTAAAATTTTGACATTATTTTTCTCTTTCAGCAATCACCGAAAATTGAAGCAGCACCACGACCAACATATTTTTTTCATTTATAGACGCTTAAAAAAAGAGTTGACCAAAGTTTGTATGGGAGTTCGCTAATATCCTTTTATGCCTAACATGATTACTATAGATTTAAATGATTTGAATAAAAATTTTACAGAACTACTATAAAATAAGCTTTTGAAACAAAATTGTGTTAACGGAAATAAAGTACAAATTATTTTAGTTATCTAAGTAATATAAAAATTATATGTCAGTATTTCTCTTACAAACATCTCTATTTAAATAAGTACACCCCGTTTTTTTATTATAATACATTATGTTTGGTAAGTTCTTTGCTATGATGGAGAAGGCAAAGTTGTGTATGATTTAGGCGATATCAAAATTCCCAATATGCTCTAATGGCACTGATTATTTCATCATTTTAAATGATTATTTTATTATTATTCATTACTTAATACATAATCATCAAACATTATGTTAAGTAAATAATACATTTCTTTATACGTACAAGTTACATGTGTTTTCTTTTGGTGGTCTTAAAAATGATGTTTTTAAGTCATCAACATTAAGATTCTGAAGTGCAACCGTTTAAATTGCTGAAATATCGGGAGCTCACAACGAATAAAAACATGGTTTATGCAATGTCACGTTTTAATAAAATGTATATGATTACATAATGTTAACAATGTTTTAGTTTGCGAGATTGAAAAATTAGGGAAATTGATGGTTTATGATGGCAACCCTCAAATTACGCACACACCATAAACGGGCGGCCATTAGCATGCTTCACTCATGATTAGACGAGGTTACGTCCGTCTTTTTTTCAGGTCCGTGCAGTCAACATAATAATTATTACAATTACAACTAAAGTATTTCGACCTTCGTAACCTCGTCTAAAATTGAGTACCTACATACACACTAAAATTATTTACAAAATAAAAATGCTTATCTATAAAAGAACAATATTTATACTTTTTATCATCAATAAAATAATTTTACTTTTTATTTATTAAAGAAAAAACAACAACATTTGTTAATTAATATCTATGTCAGACAGGTTATCTACATCTACAAATACTAAATTTTCTTTATTCTCACTAGAAGTTAATAACAATGACATTGAGCTTCATCTGAAGTGCTTTAGTTGGTCGACTTATTATTTTAGGCCTAAAACTTGATAGGCATGGGTCGGAGCATATTAACAAATTATGGATTATATCCTCATTTGTAGCAATTCTGCTAGTTTTCCGTAAGTGGAAAAATCTGATTTTTTTAAAGTCTTTATTACGTGCTTCAGAAGCCTCTTCCGAGAGTTTGCCGATGGGAATTAAATTGTTATGCTTAATTATAATATCAGCGCCATGGATAAGTATTTTATGCACGCTTGAAGGCATATAACACCACGGAAAGAGCTCGAGTAATAGTCAAATAATTATTTAAACAACACATTCGTCGTCCTTTATCTATTGTAGTTTAGTTAAGAACAGCTATTCAAAATAACTATATTTTTACTCAATAAATTGATGTAACTAATCAAACTGCCAAAAACCAAATACTGATAATGCAAGCAATTTTTTCTTTCTTTTCTTTTTTTCTTTTCTCGCCCACTGTGCGCCGCCGCTAAACGCGTCTCTGCTTTAAAAGCTCTCGTATCATCACTCGAAGACAAGACCGGTACATCCAAAACACTGCTCGAAGGATACCATGACCGCTATGATGTTGCCCACAAGGCTCCTCAGCGCTTCAGGCTTGCTGATAAGCGTCCAAACCATCCGGAATCGTTTACGCGTCTGCGTTCCTGAAGGCTGCTGAAGGTTCTACCCATAGCACCCCGTAATCGGAGGGCCCGTTTAGAATGGGCTCACAACACCGAAATTGGGAGGAAGAATACTGGCGCTGTGTTTGCTTCTGCGATGAATCACGTTTCGGTATGAGTCCGGATACAAGACGCACTCGAGTTAGGAGGACAGAAAGTTCATCCATATGGAACAATCATTGTTGGGCCGGTATTTTAATCGGCAGAAGAACATTTGGATCAGGGGCAACCTCATTGCTCAAATCTATGCAGAGGATTGTTTCAGATTGTGATCATCCCCTTGCGAGGCCGATTGAGTGATTCGTTTCGACTAATGCATGACAATGCACGTCAACACACGGCTAGAGTCGTAACACGCACTCTTGCCGATTCCTAAATCAACGTCCTGCCGTGGCCTGCACCAGACCTCAACTCAATTGAGCATGCATGGGACATGTTCCAAAGAAGAGCTCTGTCGAGTATGGATGTCACAATAACTGAATATCCGCCCACATTCTTTTCTAACTTGACTTGTTAGAAAGAACGTAAGCGGCTATTCATCAAAGTGATTTGGATGAACCGATTTTAAGCATGCCAATTTTAAAATAAAATTTAAAAAAGTCAACTTTGTTCTTGCTTTTTTGGCCAATTAGGTGACGACCTTAACGTAGGTAATTCAATTTGTTAAAATTGCATTTTATCTTAATTTTTTCAACATACAACATGGGATAAAATTGTTTACTAAAATAATGTTGTACTGGTTATTTAATTTATGCTCTAAGTATACCTCTCTAATAAAAAAATTGTTAAGCATTTATTAAAAGATGATTTGAAAATTAATAACTTTTCTGTTGCTATAGCTTGTTTTAGTTAATAATTAAGAAGAAGTATCATAACTTTTATTTATTTCAATCATTTACATGGGTCAATTATTAAACACTGAGGGGAAAACTGTCTTAAATTATTGTACGTATGCCTGGTTTGACATACCATGATATAATGAAAAAATTAATTTCACATGACCTTAATAATGTAGAAACTGTTATTATTTTAATTGGGAAAAGGGGAAATGTGAACAAAAAAGTATTAGTTAACTTTTATGAAAAATTACTTTCTTTAAATATTCCAAAAATTATAATGTTCACACTTCCTTACAGTAAAAACTTGCCACACGAAGAAAATAATTATAGATTTAAGCTTAATTTGACATTGAATACAATGGCTTTCTATGAAAAGAAAGTAGAAATAATAGACATAAATAAATTATTAGATAATAATTTTATATTGACAAAAGATAAATATTATCTTAAGACTTATTTTAAGCGATAGATAGCAAATTCGCTATCATTTTATTTTAAGTATTTAGCCAATAACATGGCTAGCTCAGCGGCTTCTATTGAGCTGCAACATACTGACATGCCAATTCAGACTTTCAATAGTCAATAGTCAGAAGTACAAAATATATTTATTAAATAAACTCAATTAATAAGTACTTTGAAACGTCCAAATATTTTTAACCTACCACCCATTCAGGACATCATTTTTTAACTGTGGCAAAGAACGGGCGTAAGAAACCACAGCGCACAGAAGCAACGACATTTACAAAAAATATATATATTAATGTCGTTACCAGGTCACAAAATACAAAATATGAATTTGAATGTAAATACACTCGGCGTCAAAAAAATCGCACCTTTTAAAAATCATCTTTAAAAATTCTTAAACCTTATGTAGAGGATAGTGTTGGGTATCATTAGAAAGGTAACAAAAAGGAGTATCAAAAAACAATTAAATTTAACTTTCTGTTTAATTATAATTATACAAACAACATTAAAATTAATAAAATAATAAAAATCCTTAATTAAGTCCTAATTAACAACAGATAATTTACAAAGAAAAATGTACAAAAAGTGTCTTAAAATTAACTTAAAATCTAGTGTTACCCCCCCTTGCCCTGATCACGGCTTCCATACGGTCCCTCATGGACCTCACCAACTTCAGGAGCTCTTCTTGAGGGATAAGCCCCCATTCTTCAATCACCGCGTCTTGGAGCTCCTGTAGAGTCGAAGGAGCTGGATCCCGAGATCGAACCTTACGTTTAAGATGGTCCCAGAGGTGCTCTATAGGATTCAGATCCGGACTTCGCGCTGGCCACTGCATCACAGAGATTTGGGACCTCTGCAAGAAGTCGCTCACGATGCCTGCAGTGTGAGCGCGAGCGTTGTCGTGCATTAATGTGAACCCCTCGCCAAAAGATTCGGCAAAGGGGACCACATGCACTTCCAGGACCTCAGTGACATAGCGGCGAGCAGTCAGCGACCCTTGTCCGCGAGCACCTCCAGTCCGGGAGACGCAGACAAGGTCGGTTTTGCCGGCAGCAGACATACCGCCCCAGAACATGCAGGATCCGCCACCATATTCCACCGTCTCCTGGATGCAGGCTTGGGCGAAACGTTCACCCTGCCTCCGGTATACTCTTCTCCGTCGGTCGTTGCAGAAAAGACACACTCGCGTCTCGTCTGAGAAGAGAACAGCTCTCCACTGCTCAAGGGTCCAATCGACGTGGTCACGAGCAAACTGCAAGCGGGCTCGCCGATGCGCTGCAGTCAATTTTGGACCCGTAGCAGCTCTGTGGGCCGCTATCTTCTTCTCCTTCAATCTTCTTCTAACCGTAGATACGCTTACGGTGCGTCTGCGAACTGCCTGGAGCTGCTGTTGCAACTCAACAGCGTTGGAGAAACGATTTCTCAAAGAGTTCGACACAACGAACCGGTCGTCTCTTTCCGAAGTGCAGCGACGTCTACCCGAACCGTGTCTGCGGATACAGCCACCGGTCTCTATGAAGCGCTGGTACACTCTTCGAACGGAATAACGGCTCAGGTTCAGTTGCCGGGCGACATCACACTGCCGCACCCCTGATTGCAGTAGTGCAACCACTTGAGCGGCTTTATCAGCTGTGGTATCCATCAAAATCTGTGCGTGTGTCCTCTTCAACGGTTGAATAGCGAATGACCCACATTGAACCCGTGTTGACCGTTTTATACCCACAAAGGAAGCGCAACTAGCAACTCTCACGGGTAGCAAAATTTGCATCGAATTTTTGTGACACTTTATTTGTTGCATTAGGTTTTATTTGATAATGAAAAGTAATGTTTTTTATTAAGTTAATTAAGTAACCTTGTAAATAAAATCATAATTAATGCGACTGCATGTGCATATCAAGAGTAAATGACATTTGAAAGTGATTTTCTAAGAGGTGCGATTTTTTTGACGCCGAGTGTAGTTTAATTAAATATGGTGCTTTAATTAAATATGATTTTGCTTGATATAAATTAATTATAGGCAATTAGAAATAGCTGTTGGAGTAGGTACTTGGAGCATTTCAGACCCAAGCTGTTTTGTCTTCTGTATAATCCGACACTTTATAATAAGCTTTTTTATAAAGCTTTTCTTTGATTTTGAACACACAGACCCTTAAAAGAATTATTTATTTTATGGAGCCTAGTATAAGGCACCGCTAATTTGTTCTTACTACTAGTGTTTACATTGTGAATAACACTGTTTTTTGAAAACATTTCAATATTTTTATGAACATACACAAGATTTTCATAAATATATTGTGATGCAACTGTCATTATACTTATATCCTTAAATCTCTCTCTGAGAGAGTCACCAGCCTGTAGGTTATATATTGCTCGAATAGCCCTCTTCTGCAGCACAAAGATAGTTTGAATGTCGGCAGCATTTCCCCACAGTAAAATGGCGTACGACATTACACTATGAAAGTAACTGAAATAAACTAATCTAGCTGTATCAACGTCAGTTAACTGACGGATCTTCATTACTGCCTAAGCCGCAGAGCTAAGTCTATTCGACAATTTAGATATATGTGGGCCCTACTGAAGCTTGGCATCCAACGTGATGCCTAGAAACACAGTGGTGTCCACAGGATTCACATTCTTATCTTTAATTTGTACACTAGTTTTTACCTGCTTAACATTAGGTAATACAAATCTTACACATTTGGTTTTTCCCTCGTTTAATAGCAAGTTATTTACACTAAACCAGTGAACAATCTTTGAGATCGCATTATTCACATCGTCATAATTTGGGTGTCGTCGTTTCACTTTGAATAAAAGTGAAGTATCATCAGCAAACAATACTATATCATGACTGTCTTTTACAAAATAAGGTAAGTCATTAATATAAACCAAAAACAAAAATGGACCAAGTATTGAACCCTGCGGAACTCCCATTTTAACCACTGATCCCGGAGATCTTTTACCGTTAATGTCGACCTTTTCAATCCTGTTACTCAAGTATAAGATTAGAAAACTCAAAGAAGCATCCCTAATTCCATAGTGGTTAAGCTTCCTGACCAAAGTTTCATGTAAAACACAATCAAAAGCCTTGGATAAATCACAAAATACCCCTAGGGCATCCTGTGATTCCTCACAGGTATCAAATATTTGGATTAAAAACTCAACACCGGCGTCAGTTGTAGAGCGACCCCTAGTAAAACCATATTGTTTACAATGTAAAAGTTTATTTTTATAAAAATGAATTTGCATTTGGTCTAGCATTAACTTTTCAAAAATTTTACTAAATGTGGGCAGCGCAGAAATAGGTCTAAAATTAGAGGGGTCAGAAGTGCTACCTGATTTAAATAATTGAATTATTTTACTATATTTCATGAGGTCAGGAAAAACACCACAGTTAATGCATTCATTAAATATGCAAGCTAAAACTGGAGCTATTGTTATAATTACAGATTTAGCGACGTCCACGGAATTACCCCACAGATCAGCAGTTTTCTTTTTATTGAGAGTGTTAAATGTTTTTATTATATCTATAACACAAATTTTTTGAAAACTGAAATTACTTTCACTCTTTAACATTCTCCTTCAAAACAGATTCAGCTACAGTGGGGGAGGAAATCAAGGCTTTTGTAGTTGAAACTGGAATGTCAGTAAAAAACCTCTCAAATGCTGCAGCAATATCAGCATCAGAAGTCAAGGTTTTATTATCACAATTTAAATTGTACTCATTATTACGACTTCTGACTTTCCTGTTTCACTATTTATAATATTCCATGTCATTTTTATTTTGTCATTACTATTCTTAATCTTAGAACTCAAATAGTTTGCCTTGTCTAATCGACATACTCTTTTGAATAATTTTTAACATATAATTTGAAGTCATCGCTGGTGTTACAGTTGCGTTCACCATAAAGTTCATAAAGGCGTTTCCTACTTCTGTGAATACCAATTGTAGCCTATTCATTAAAAGTTACAGTACCACTAACTGAGAGCACTGGCTTAGAGACCATCAGTTCATGTTCAATTTTAAGAATAATTTGGTAGGAAGTTCGTTCAGTCGAGGAAATGCAATACATGGTGGCTCCTTAATTATTGTTAGTAAAAAGTTTAAATTAAAGGAACGCAAAGACATAGTGAGCCTCTCGGTTGAGCGAACAATAGAAATAGCTTGTGTGGAGTTGGAGCAGTTTGTTGTATTAAGTGTGTACAGACCTCCTTCAGCATCATATGATTTTTTCGAAAAAGTTATGGATGAGAAATTACATAAAGTCCGTAATGTGGGTAAAACAATAATTGTTTGCGGGGATTTTAATAATAATTTGTTAGAAAATTCCACAATGTCAACTAAAATTAAAAACTTATTTCTATCATACAACTTCAATTATTTATTTTTGGATCCGACAAGAATAACTGCCACTTCGGCCACCTGTATTGATAACATATATACAAATGTAAAACCACTGGCTAAGCAAATTATTAATAACCTGGACTCTGATCATTGTGGCCAAATGGTCAGCTTTCCACACCAGCGTAAACAAGTGACGAAAAAGAATATCACTGTTGTACCAAAAACTGCAGGTCGGCTGGAACGCTTTAAAAGCAATCTAGATACAAAATTAAATTATTTAGAATACAATGACAACCCTGATGTCTTTTATAATGATTTTTTTAACATATAGTTATTGTTCAGAATTTAATAAATCTTTTGTTCCAAAAAAGATCTCGGTTAGTTGTACTGCATCTTTTAATGAATGGTCTACAATTGGTATTCACAAAAGTAGGAAACGCCTTTATGAACTTTATGGTGAACGCAACTATAACACCAGCGACTACTTCAAATTAAATGTTAAAAATTATTCAAAGTTTTTTAAAAGAGTATGCCGATTAGCCAAGGCAAACTATTTGAGTTCTAAGATTAAGAATAGTAATGACAAAATAAAAATGACATGGAATATTATAAATAGTGAAACAGGAAAGGTCAGAAGTCGTAATAATGAGTACAATTTAAATTGTGATAATAAAACCTTGACTTCTGATGCTGATGTTGCTGCAGCGTTTGAGAGGTTTTTTACTGACATTCCAGTTTCAACTACAAAAGCCTTGATTTCCTCCCCCACTGTAGCTGAATCTGTTTTGAAGGAGAATGTTAAAGAGTGAAAGTAATTTCAGTTTTCAAAAAATTTGTGATAAAGATATATTAAAAACATTTAACACTCTCAATAAAAAGAAAACTGCTGATCTGTGGGGTAATTCCGTGGACGTCGCTAAATCAGTAATTATGACAATAGCTCCAGTTTTAGCTTGCATATTTAACGAATGCATTGACTGTGGTGTTTTTCCTGACCTAATGAAACATAGTAAATTAATTCCATTGTTTAAATCAGGTAGCACTTCTGACCCCTCTAATTTTAGACCTATTTCTGTGCTACCCACATTTAGTAAAATTTTTGTAAAGTTGATGCTAGACCAAATTCAAATTCATTTTCATAGAAATAAACTTTTACATTGTAAACAGTATGGTTTTACTAGGGGTCGCTCAACAACTGACGCCGGTGTTGAGCTTTTAATCCAAATATTTGATACCTGTGAGGAATCACAGGATGCCCTAGGGGTATTTTGTGATTTATCCAAGGCTTTCGATTGTGTTTTACATGAAACTTTGGTCAGAAAGCTTAACCACTATGGAATTAGGGATGCTTCTTTGAGCCTTCTAATCTCATACTTGAGTAACAGAATTCAGAAGGTCGACATTAACGGTAAAAAATCTCCGGGATCAGTGGTTACAATGGGAGTTCCGCAGGGTTCAATACTAGGTCCATTCTTGTTTTTGGTTTATATTAATGACTCACCTTATTTTGTAAAAGACAGTCATGAGATAGTATTGTTTGCTGATAATACTTCACTTTTATTCAAAGTGAAACGACGACACCCAAATTATGACGATGTGAATAATGCGATCTCAAAGATTGTTCACTGGTTTAGTGTAAATAACTTGCTATTAAACGAGGGAAAAACCAAATGTGTAAGATTTGTATTGCCTAATGTTAAGCAAGTAACAACTAGTGTACAAATTAAAGATAAGAATGTGAATACTGTGGACACCACTGTGTTTCTAGGCATCACGTTAGATGCCAAGCTTCAGTGGGGCCCACATATAGCTAAATTGTCGAATAGACTTAGCTCTGCGGCTTATGCAGTAATGAAGATCCGTCAGTTAACTGACGTTGATACATCCAAATTAGTTTATTTCAGTTACTTTCATAGTGTAATGTCATACGCCATTTTACTGTGGGGAAATGCTGCCGACATTCAAACTATCTT
This sequence comes from Scoparia ambigualis, assembly GCA_963921215.1. Lineage (NCBI taxonomy): Eukaryota > Metazoa > Arthropoda > Insecta > Lepidoptera > Crambidae > Scoparia > Scoparia ambigualis. The sequence continues at coordinate 19,907,237 of OY992507.1, forward strand.
TGTGCTTCAGAAGAGGGCTATTCGAGCAATCTATAACCTAAAGGCGGGCGACTCTCTCAGAGAGAGATTTAGGAATATAAATATAATGACAGTTGCATCACAATATATTTATGAAAATTTGATTTATGTTCATAAAAATACTGGAATGTTTTCAAAAAACAGTGATATTCACAATGTAAACACTAGAAGTAAGAACAAATTAGCAGTACCTTATACAAGGCTCCATATAATAAATAATTCTTTTAAGGGTCTGTGTGTAAGATTTTACAACAAAGTACCAAATGATATTCAGAAATTAGATCTTAATAAATTTAAAATCAAAATCAAAGAAAAGCTTTATAAAAAAGCTTATTATAAAGTGTCAGATTACACAGAAGACAAAACAGCTTGGATCTGAAATGCTCCAAGCACTCCAACAGCTATTTCTAATTGTCTTTATTTAATTGATTGTATTGTAATTTTGTATTGCATCATTTTTTTTTATTTTTTTTATTCATATTTTGTATTGACCTGATAACGACATAATCTTTTTTTTTTGTTTGTAAATGTCGTTGCTTTTGTGCGCTGTGGTTTCTTGCGCCCATTCTTTGCCACAGTTAAAAAATTATGTACTGAATGGGTGGTAGGTTAAAAAAAAAATTTGGACGATTCAAAGAATAAATATATTTTGACTTGACTTGACTTGACTTACATTTTTTTTCGTATTGTTAGAAGTTACTTACTACTTTAATTTTATAATTAACAATATTACATTGGCCTTTACAACCAAACCGACAAAAGTTGGGACAAATTTACGCAATTTTTTCCAATTTATCACTATTTCTGTAATTTGATCATTTTGGTTTTTATTTGCATTTCTAAGTAAGAGTGGACTAAATTTAAAGTATTTTTGTTCAAAACATATTGTGTATAGCTTTTAAAATAAAAAAGTTATATCGTTTTAAAATTATTTTTGTTGTTTTTGCTCCTCCTGAAAACGTACCTTGTCCCTTCCGCTAATTGAATATATGACCGTCGATTTTTTTCGAATGTGAGGGTAAACTTCACAGTGACGTAATACCGCTGGCTTGGCTTGCAGCGTATCAACTACTAGAAAAAATTCAACGAATCTTCTGGGGTCTTGGTAGCTTAGCGGTTAAAGCAGTGGACCGGCAATCCAAAGGTCACGGGTTCAAATCCCGTTCGAGCTTTCCTGAGACTGGTTGTTTTTTCTAGTAAACATTTTATCCGAATTTTAAATTAATGAGTACGTTGCAGCACCCAACATTTATCGAAATTATTACTAGTAAGGTAGTAAATTCTAAATTCCTAGGTTATCCTTTACTCTCATTCACCATTTCGCTTGCACACAGGCAACGATATACCAAGCCACAGTTTACAGTCTCAGACAGTTTATGCTCATCACCATAATCAGCCCGTGTTAGTCCACTGCTGGACTTAGGCCTCTCCCAATGCTTGCTACTGATCTCGATCTTCGGCTCTTCTGCTGCCATGCCAGCCACCATACGTATGTCGTCGCACTCGTCGCACCACCTAGCTGGAGGGCGCCCCACACTACGTTTGCTGAGTCGCGGTCTTCACTCTAGAACACGTCTACGCAGCGGTCGTCGGTCCTGCGGCTAATATGACCAGCCCATTGCCACTTCAGCTCGCTAATTTTTTGAGTTGTCGTTCACTTTGGTTCTCGTGTTTGTGCTCACTGGTGCACAAATTGTCTGAGACTGTTTGTTTGTGCACGTCAACACTGGTTGACGTGCTTTCTTATTATACGATGCGCTAGCTAAAGTATCTTTTTTATATTTGTTAATTTTTTCGTATTGTTTGATCGTTACTAAATTTTCTCCCAAATTGTCTTTTCTCTCTTTTCTCTCAAATTGACTCCCCTCCCAAGAACACTTATTGTGACGTAACTAAAATAATTAGACAATTGCTATTGCGACACTTTTTGTAGATAATGGTGTGTTCTGCAAAGCTATAGTACATTATTTTATTCTATTATCAAATTCATCAATAGTTTTCTTACCGCACGTGATTTTAGTTTATTTTTAGTAAGGATCCCTAATTTTTTTGAAAATATAATAAGTCTATGTCACCCGGAGATAGTGTAGACAGCTTCCCATCGGTGAAAGAATTTTTTAAATCGGTCTAGTAGTTTCGGAGCCTATTCAATACAAACAAACAATCAAATGTTTCCTCTTTATAATATTAGTATAGATAATTCAGTGCGATACCCGTTTTCATTTACTGAATAAATGTTGAAAGAAGAAACAAGTAAGTATATACTTACCTACCTACTCGCTTATTAATGCTTGAAACAGAAAAAATCAAATAGTTTTGAAAAGGCTCCCAATTCCCATTATTACCTTCCTACCTACCGTAACAAACTTTCTGATGCGTATGCTATTTTTAAATCGCTGCTTTGGTAGATACTTTATAATGTTTGTCTACCTCTCTAATAATAACTCGTCTTGAGACGTTCAAAAATAGCTTCCATACCTACTTCAGCAGATAAATCATAGCAGTGAAAACAAGAAAGTAATAGACGTAATGGTCATGAACCTACTTAATTGAATTTCTTAATTTGGAATTTTTGATAATAATGTGAGGTCATTTTTATTTTTAGATCACTGGTTTCGAATTTAGCTCTAAAAGTCTTAACAATACTTAATTAAATGTTTAATGAATGAGTGCAATAATTAAAAACTATTATAAAAAGGTCACAAAATGTTAAAAAACAATCTACTTATATTTATGATTTACTTATTATGTATTTATACCTAGGCAAAATTCCACTCACTCACGGAATTCACGGAACCTCAGGAGCTTAAAAAATAATTCTAAGTTTTTAAGGTTACCTACTTACCTAGGTTTTAAATAGACGTATCTTATAATGAATATGTTTTCCCTTTGGATTTACCTACGGGAAGATGTGAGTGAGTGATCATGTGAATAAAGTCGCGGGCCGCTATAACTATTTACCATTACAACTTTTGAAGCGTGTTGTTAATGTATCGTAATCGCAACAACAACACAAGTAAAACTATTTATTTGCTACCATTGTATGTAGCTAACAAATAGAACACCATTAACATTTGATTTGGATTGATATCGACTATCTAGTTCCCATTGTGCAGACTCGTACACGTAAATACTACTAGCATTATGCACCCGGCCTTGGCGTCTTTGTGTTTTTATTGTTGCGGTCTATTTTGTCATCAATACAATACGTACCTATACGTATAAACGGTTGTAGCGTTTGATACTTCATACTACGGGTGTATTAATTGATACATAGCTATATACATAACCACGACTATTATCCCGAAGCGTTAGACAGAGACTAGGCAATAAGGACAGCAAAAGCAGTCCTCTACCCGTTGTCCACTTTTCACCAAATAGCTCTACCTACTGCACATTTGCTCAGCGTGACAGGTGGTGAGCCCATCGCCGCTTTATGCTGTTGGATGTATACGTGCAGTCTTTAGTCCGTTAGTCGCCTTTGACGACACCCAAGGGAAGAGAGGGGGTGGTAGTATACCGCTACGGTACGTGGCACGGTTGATAGAATATTAGGTGTAATGTAAGTATTAATAGATATACTCAATCAATTATTATATAATATCGCGTAGCTACTACTCGCTTTTTGGCTTCACACGACCTCCCCGTATCGCCCACAGCCGCTGCCGCTATTTGCGACGCGAAATGATTTAAATAGATCACTTCGTCGAATGTAAGAAACTTATATATTATTTTTCGACAACATTTTTGGCCAAACTGTAAGTAAACGTGTGAAATTATTGAACTCTTGCCTTATTTGATTCTGATTGCCTATAAAATATAATAGACCCACCTCTTAAATCTTTTCAGATTATTATTATCGTAATAACTGGACCTGGCTTTCTAAATCTATTTATCTTTAGGGTTCTCTTCATGGCCTATTTTGTTCTTATCTGTGAAAGATAAAAAAGTGGGTAGAGCTCATCGATAGTAAGTATTTAAGATTTTTCGAAAAATATAAAGCATTTTTTTCTTGCAGTAAGTAAGTAACGTAACAGCACCAGTCTTGAACAGGTATCCAATTATAGACAAAAACATAATAAAGTAAAATGTAGAAAATAAAAAAGATTTATGGCGGTTTATTATGTTATATTGCTTAAATTTGCAACATATTTCACGCTTTTTATTAGTTCGTATCCATAAATAGTTAATGGACAATTGTCGAAAATCTAATTATTTAAGGTTTAACATAGCATAATATACTTCTCCATAATTATCTTTCTTACAATGGGGAAAAAACAGCAAAAGCCGCTGAAATATTTGGAGTAGGAGGTACCTAGAATTACTTTACATACCGAATAAAGTGTCACTAAAAAGTCCTAAAGACTGTTCTACGGGTCCAAACACATATCTGTGAAGACGATGAGTATTTGTTGGAGCAATAGGTCCTCATGATGAGCGAGAAACATGTCCCAATTACCGAAATATCATTTCAAGTTACAGGATTTGTAACTGGGTGTTGTCCATTATTGGGTGTCCATCACTAGATTTCTACTGTCAATTATTGGTCCAAAAATACGGTTTTTATTTTACAAATTATTTTTAGTTAACGTATTAGGTGCGAACAAATACATTAAAAAACACTTAACTATAGATATGCCTTAATAATAACTAAAAAATCACTAAACTTAATGAGAAAATTACTAAATCAACCAAAGCTTTTCTTAACCTGTCCATAATTCGGGTTGTTACCTTACTTATTTAAATTATAGTTTAGTAAAATCATAGTTCGAAAACAATTTAAACTCGCGGAACTACTAACTACTTGCAGCGATTTATAGGTCAATGAGTACGTGGACGTGGGGGTAAATTGGGTGCCCCTAGAGCTGATCTACCTCTCTGGGCTTCCGCTTGACCATATATCTTGGGACTGTATAAACTTTAATATCGTGTCAATTAATTCGCTAAATACTTATGAGATACTACAACAAATACACTAATATACTTACGCTAGAAAATGTCTAAGCATTCAAAATAATTGCAATCATAATCATTCCATATCCACATGCAGGTTCACATCACAACAAACAAGTCAGTCAGACCCACTAACCTATTTGTATTGAGACCAAGTTTGTTGACCTCGTTGACCAACGACCTGCTAGCAGTTAAACAAAAGCGTATGTCGGTACCTATATCTTTTATAATAGGTATAACGTATGCCTCGCTCGATGTTGTTAACCGTGATCAAAATCATCCTGCCATGAATTACTAACACATTTACGAGTTACGAGCGTGTTCGCGGTGTTGCTGGCCAGTGTATCTTCTAAACACGTTTTTGTTTTATTTTATTTTTATCTAAACTAATTATGATTGACTTAAAATAAAAAAAACTAGTTCTTTATTCATATTTCTATTGTTACCATGTCCCAACTTTCTATACAGCCGATGTTAAATTGAAATAACATAAAGATAAGTATTAATTAAACATTATATATTTATACTTTACTTTCTACAATTTCTTTACAATAACCCCTTGAGGATCGTAAAACCAGACACAATTAAAAAATCAATTCTTTCGCGACCGCCGGCGGTCTTATGATCCTTGAGCCTATTATCATATTTTGGGCAAATTTTTTTCCATTTTTCAATGATGAAAATGAAAACTAAGAGCTGAATAGCTGGCCAGCCACAGAAAAAAAACCAATTGGCGGGAAAGCGGCAATCCGGTATTCATTTGTTTTTTGATTTATGGAGTTTTGTTTAGACTTCCATAAAGCAGAGATTTTTATTAACATTTTTTTTTATTTTTTTACTTTCTTTGTATTCGTAGGTAATGAAAAGCGCAGTGTTTACCTCGGGTGAAAGAATTATTATGTACATACCTCGAACTATTAGCGCCTTCCTCGCTACGCTCGGGCGCCAAACCCCATCTCGGGACTACTAGATATTTACAGCATAATCATTTTCACACAACTCTCATTAAACAAGTATCTACACCTACGAAATCACTTGCAATTACTAGACACTCTTGCAGACTTAACCCGGTTTTTGGCACATTGTTTTTTATAGCAAAATAAATACCGCCTTTGCCACTTTCTCGAGTGACTAATGTAAGTTAAATTATGTATCACGATCGGACCATTGCGGTTCCTCCGCCCACCATTCATTTGCCATTTTTGATTTTTGATTCACCTTTGCATTCAAGCGTTTTACATAGGTTTAACCTACCTATTTAGACATCTTGGCGCTCGTCGATGCAGATACTAACGTGTTATTACATTAATAAATAGAAAAAGAGATAAGTACCTAATTATAGTTCCTATTTGCTGATAAGTGAGCAGAGCAAAACGTAACACCAGACGCCCAACACCTCCAAAAACTCTTTTAGCGTAGGTAAAGTACATAAAAAACAAAAACAGTAGAGGTAGGTACCAAATAAAAGTTACATTACGGACGGCGGTTTGTTCTTAAGATTTTGTATTGTTTCAAAAAGGGCACGAATAGTTATAATTAGGTACCTACCTAACTAAATTATCACCATCGATCATCATCAGCCTAAAGGACGTCAGTCAACTGTTAGACAAAAGCCTCCCAAGCATTTCCACCACGACTGGTTTTGTGCTGCTCGGCTACTTCGAGTAAATTATTATTTAATAAAAAACCTAGATACAGAACGTCGTCGTCGTCTCGTCTCATTTATATAACGCCTGTCTGTGTTTCTGTTTTATTCTGCATTTCCGCAAGCAGATCAACATAAACTGGTCGATATTTTTCTTCTACCGTTTTTGCTTATCGAAAATGATGAAAATCTATACCTATCAGTAAAAATCAATTGCCGAAATGTTTGTACGCGCATCACTTTCCAACGACTTGACCGATTTGGCTGATTCTTTTTTTGTTGTGTTGTCAAGACAAGGTTTGTGTAAATGAACATTTTTGGAAATTTGTCCTGTGTGTTCACGAGGACGAATTCGCGAGCGGGCCGTTAGTACCCCTTAAAAATTTTATCAACAAAATTTGTTGGACCCTCTGAATGGTCCTCTATAGCATGTACCATGTAGCTATGTTTCCATATCAGATAGTGATGGTGACTATCGATATCACGATATTCAAAAGTCCATCACGAAAGTGATTTTTTATCACTTTCGTGATGGACTTTTAAATCTAACGAAATAAAACCACTGTTGCGTTAGAGTTGGCGCATAATAGGCGCAAATAGCCTGATACCATCTCACTGCTAGGCAAAAGTCCACATCATTGAAATCAAGTTATCGCAACAATGAAATGAAATAAAATGTACCTATATGGGTAATATAAATATAAAAATGTATGCCTAATAATAAAACCAATACTGTATCTCATACATACCTAGTCGAGCGACCTACAGGAAAAATCCACGCTATCGCTTTCGAATCGATACTATTATTAATTTGTCGTTGTCTATAGATATTCGACTATCGAACGGCAACACTAACGTTACACACTAGTGTCACTCACTTCACTTCACTATTTTTTGGATTGGATGAAATGAAATGTCAGTTTAACGTCAGTTGTTGAAAACCGCGCACTCGTATTTGTGCTAGCTAGGTGCGGTTAAGAAAACGTTACAACATTGCTTTGTTATCCGTGAGACGTCTAGCCCCGGAGCCATGTTTTATTGATTTTGCATGCGAGAAATTTCCATAATCCCGCGACTTTAGTATTAATTTATAAGTGATTTGATCTTATGGCAATCTGCATCGAATAGTGTCATTCGACGAGATCACTCATCCGTTTCGTTACATGTGTGCTCAACTTTCGTGATAGTGTCATTCTGTGATCGTAGTTCAATACAAATAAAATATTGCAAGATAGTGTTTTCAAGTGGTAAAAAGCAACGACCGGTTAGACAAGACAAGTGAAAAAATCTTTTCTGCTGGCCGCCTTTGGCACCTACTTATATCACCGGAAGAGCCAATGTTATTTTAAGGTTCGTACCTAACTATTACAGGAACCAAGAAATGAAGCTAACACTAGGTAATTAAGTCATTACGAAACAGGTGCGATACAGAGAAGCCCTTGCAATGTGCCGTGTGAGATTAGCATTTCAATGGAAAATCATTGGTGTTGTATGGTGTAGGCGTAAGGTAGGTAGTTAGGAGATGGAAACCTAAGTAAAATTGATTTGTTTGTCCTCAAAAAGATCGTAAAGCAATTTCAGCACACATATAAACAACATTGTTGTATCTAGAAGTCATGAGTAAAGCAAATCCTAAGTAAACATTGTATTTAATGATAATTTACTTTACCATTAGATGGTGAAATCATCTATAGTTGCTAATTTAAATTCTCATGTTTTCATTGTATTTTAATGATTTAACTAACTTGAAATACATTCCAAGTAAGCATTATCAAACAGAGAACATATAGATTAAGACTTTCTCATTGTTTCTTTGTTATGCCGTAATTACCTGTAGGTACCTACCAGCATTGCCAGATGTCCCGATTTTTAAATCATAATTAAATGTCCCGCGCGGGACATGCTCAGTCCCGCTTTTTGGGACTCAACTGCCTAGCGATAAGGTAAACCCAATTAAAAACAAGTACCTATCATATTTTTAAAACTAACTAAGTTGGCGCAGCGACCCAAAGTGAGTTTTGGCCTCCGATAATAAGAGCTTCCACCAGGATCTGTCCTGCGCCACCTCCCGCCAGTCATCCGCGTCCTATTTTTAATAAAGTACATTTTCCATGTCCATTTTTGTTATCTATTGTCACGTAAGTAAATGTAATTTAAAACTCAAATATATATTTTTTCTTTTTATTTATTTATTAAATCTGCGAGCAGCCATATAGCTTTAATCAGATTCGCTGTGCATCAGTGGCCTGAAAGGCCATCGATGCGGCTACCCATGGTCTTTCGTGGTTTCATTTATAATGATGCACAGCATTGTTGTTTTACATGAGATTGGTTTAGTATGTTTACATGCCGCTCCAACCTTGCCTTGTACTTGACACGGAACTCCTCCATTTCCTCTTTTATAGTGGGGACTAAGCAGATATTTTGAAAGTGTTGCAATATTTCAATATTGGAATTAATAGCTGAACCCCGAAGCTCTATTCCGTAACACCATATCGGTTTGATAATTGCCTTACTTATATACATAGTAATAGGTTAAGGATCATAAGACCGCCGGCGGTCGCGAAACAATTAATTTTTAATTGTGTCTGGTTTTACGATCCTCAAGGGGTTAAAATTTTGTTATTTAAGCTTAGTGACGAGTGCCTTCCTAAGAACCAATTCATTTCTCTCGTTTTTATGGTGGCTTGGTCCTTCTTGGCTTTTATATGTTTCTTTCAATTCAGCTCACAGTCCAAATGTAATCCCAGGTATTTTACTATTTCTTGATGTGGTAAGATAGTGTCACATAGCTTAACTGATGGGCAATTACCAGTCCTGAGTGTGAACGTTATATGATTGGATTTTTATGCACTTACTTTAATCCTCCACTTTTCAAGCCAGCATTGGATCTTATCTAGATGTTCCTGTAGCATTTCCGAAGCATTTTTAGGACAAGAACTGCTTGCCAAAACTGCTGTATCATCTGCGTACGTGGAAAAAGACTGTGTAAAAAGATAAATATTTAAAACTTCTAATTATTATAATATGGTTTTTTGGCTATGTCCCGGTTTCGACGAAAGAATCCTTCTTTTTCACTCAAAAAGTTTCAATTGACTTGACCAAAAAAAATCTGGCAATGCTGGTACCTACCTAACTTTCAAAGAAATTTCTTCTTAAGATCAGGGGGCTTATTGTATAAATTCAACATCTATCACAATACATTTCAAGTAGCATAGGCAAACTAGCAAAGCAATGTTAATATTATATTGCTTGCAACTAGTACTTGAAAGGTATTGCTATAGGTGTTGGAGTTAGACAATTAGCCCCCAGTTTAAATTTTGCCTTAATGATGACAAATATGAAATCTAAATGAGACAACAAATATGTAGGTAACAAATACGTTTGCTATATTTCATGATGCAGATAGTGATAACAGTAAAATAACTCAAACTGGGATTTTAATTATAAACTATAAAAGGTAATGTCTGTTGATATTAAAGAAGTTATGTGTGCAAATATTCCAATGAATTTAATTACCTATTTATAAATTATGAGAACAAGCTTTTTGAAGGTTTGGAAGAGAGTAGGTACTTCATGGTGAAATAAAGTAAATGTTATGTCATTGTAACAAAAAAAACAACAAAAAAGATGGTGCCTGTTTGAATTTTTAAGATTGTTTTGACAGCTCTTGTTATTGCTGCTTTGTCAGGATAATAAAAGCTTAATATAGCTGACTTAGTCACAATATTATTGTGATTTACAGATACTTTTGATATTGAGTCATAACATATTACCAGTTTTGGATAACCTGCATTCAAAGTGTGTTTTTTTAAAGCTATAACCTGTACATGTGCCTATCACATTCAAGGTCTTTTTATTTCTTTCTTCATGTATGTCCTATAAACATACTTTATTAAAGTAAGTAGGTACTTAAGTTGCCCTTCGAATACCTTACGTTTTTAACCTCTTTCCATACGAAATTCCAGAACAAAACAAAATGTAGAGCCTTACATTTTATTAACCCCTTAAAGGGCACAGCTTGTTGAAATTTTTCAATGGTTTTCGACCTTATCTCATTTGTATAAAGTTCAAAATATGGTGTCAATATATTAAAGGGTTATTAGAAAATAACTTTTGTATGTAGTAATCAACTCTATTTTTTGTTAGGGATAACCTACTTTTAAATTGGGCTCACACCTAATCAAAGCACAATAAAATTAGTTGTAGAATGTGTTATCCTTTATGTTTATGGAAACTAAACTTTGAATGTATAATTTTTCAGAATTCTACATCCGTAGAGGGAGACCAGCAATGGTGGACTATTACAGGGTACTTGGTGTGACTCGGACATCCACAGAAACTGAAATTAAAAAAGCGTAAGTATTCTCAGTGTACTTTCACAAAATTTTTGTGATTATATGGTTTTAGGGATGATTTATATTAGAACGGGGCGTGCCTCGGACGGGACACGGCCTGCTCTAATATATCAATGAATCATGCACGGTGTAATATGAATGCTTCATACAAAATGAATGCAACGTCTCAAATCAGTAGCCCCGTCCGGGCCCGGACAGGACACGCCCCATGCACAGCCCGCTCTAATATAAATCATTCCTTATTAATAATCTACTCCAGGAAAAGTATATACTAGGAACTTTTAACTTTACAATCTATATTATAATTTTAAGCAAATTAGGGCTCCAATAACTAACTAGTCTTAAAAAGAAGATTGCTAGTTTGAAGCATATTGTGTTTGTTTCATGTATGTTTATTGATGATAACACTATTTTACTGTTTGTTTACTGTAATTAACCAGTCAATCAATAGATCTTATCAACATTTCTTATAGAATTATAAACATTTACAGATTTATGTCTGCATAGATGCTTGCAATATTTATAAAAGAATTGTGTAAACTTTTCAGATACAGGAAATTAGCATTGAAATGGCACCCAGACAAGAACCCTGACAATGCAGATGAAGCTAACAGAAAGTTTAAAGAAATATCAGAGGCTTATGAAGTCCTCTCTGATGGTATGTTAAAATATGTATTTATAGCTTCGTAATCTTGATTAATTATAGTTTTCTCTAATTAATCAATTAAATTTGACTGATTCTAGAAACATTACTAGACTCAGTCAAATCAGTTGAGTGACATTTGGTATAACTTTTAGATTGAACTATTTACATCTTAACTACACCTATTAGACAAAATGAAAAAAAATATTAATTGGTAGGTACCTACAGTTTACAGTAATTATAGGTTGTATACAGCCACATACAGAATAGATAGATTAGACAATACCAAATACATTATAGGAAGGTTTTTTATAACAAAATATGTACCTATCAAAATAAAAAGCAGTAAAAAGAACACACAATATTTTTGTAACATCCTCAGCTCTCGAAATAGTGTTAAAAATAATGTTTCAAATCTTACCTACCAAAAAAAATATTATTCTAAATATATTTTACTAATGACATTAATTACGCAAAAATCATCTATATTTACCTTCATTTTCATAAAAACGTCAAGATTTTATTAAATTTATTTAATGCATAGAATTATTATTTTTAGCTGTCTCTTCTAATTAAAAACAAAATGACAAAAGTAATGTTGATTAAGCATAATAGGCTTCAAGACGTTATTATGAATATGCCAAATATACTCGATTTGTTTAGATAATCCACAATGAACACGCAGTTAAATAGAATTTTATTGTTGGGTAGAAAACAAGCGGAAGGTTTATGACGCGAGAGGATCCAGCCATCATAGCCATCATGGTCACAGATACCAAAGCAAGAATGGAGTTAATGGGCACCGACACTTTAGCTTCAAGGGGTTTTTCGGAGAGACACCATTCCACCGCTTTTTTGGTAGTTTTTCTGAAGTGACTATGAATATTATCATTATGAGAGTAGCATAACATAATTTTATAATAACCGTATCTAATTGGCTTACATCTAATTAATTGGCGTATAGATCTTGTATTTTGTTAGTGGCAAATTGGTATCATATTATATATATGTATTATTTATGATAAATACAACAATTTCAGCTAAGCTTAAAAAAATTCTTTAAATTCTTTAATTTAATCCAGTCATTTACTAAAGATACCATAATATACATGAAATTTACTTTTCTACAAATGTTACCTTCTGATTATTATTATAGTGTGAATTATACTTGAAGAAAAAAGAGGCAGTCTCAGTTAGACTCGATCTGACAACCTTTCGCTAACCGCGCGATTGCTCTTTCAATTGAACTACATTAAATTAAAGATTTAGCAAGGGAGCCAAAGCCAATATCTCGATAGTTCAAAGAGCAGTCGTCGGAGTTGTAGAATCCCTTCTACCGGGCGACTGCTCTAACGACCGACTACCGTCAGTTCGAGTCGCACCTGAGGCAGTCGTATCGTAATAACTTAGCTACATAAAAGTTTGCTTAGCTAAAAGAATTCTATACTTAAATTGTACATTTTCTACTCTGTAGAAAATTACATACCTAAGCAGGAAGTTCAATACTTACCCATTGGGAATAATTAATTAACTACTCATAAAACTATGATAATATTCATAAACAAAGCAATTGATAACATGCATTTACATTATTTATTTCTGTTACTAACCAACGAGTTTGTGTTGAAATGAAAATTAAACTAATACTCACTACATCACATCTAATTTGTTTTGATTTGATTAACACTAACGCCACCTCGTCGCCACTAAACTCGGAGTCAAGTTACACCCTGTCCCTAGGTTTTAAGAGTTGCTTGGTGTGGTAATACAGAAAAGTTTAACTTATCATTTACTAGGCTTACTTTTCCAACCTGAGTCAAGCATTTTACTCGAATCTACGTAAGATAGTATTGTTTGGCGCTTATCAGGAAGGTTTAAAGTAGATGGCTCTACTGAGATAAGGGGTCAGTGTTCAAGTCATTTTCTATGCTGTATTTAGATACAGATACAGATCAGATAGATTTAGATCTAGCACTGCAGATTATCTTGGTTGTGTGTTGCCATTTTTATACGGAAATATACAGGATGGAAAGTTAGATGGGGCATAAAGGGCAGCTACTAGATCCCTTGCTACTACGCGAAAATGATCTTAGGAGACCTTTCCCAACTTTTTGAGTGATGACAATCGACATTCACAGATTTTTGATAAAATGTACAGTCAGCGAGAAAATCGTCAGAATTGAGTAATTTTTTTTTAATGCCAACCGATCCCATTCCTGTAAAGGATTAAAACCCTCTTTGACACCAACTGAGGTTAGAGTACTAGAACACCCACAAATCAAAGAAAACTTTTTCCATACATTATAGTAGGGTAAAAGCAATTTTGGAATTTTCTTAAGCTTGAAATAGTGAAGTGCTTAATAATTAAAAAAGAATGTATAAGAAAATTTTATAAAAAGACTGGAAAATTAACACATTACGGCCTATGAAATTCAGACATAGGTACACGTAATATGTATGTTTTTTCATTATTACATACTACAGATTCGTTATTTAAAGTAATGTGGTCTCAAGACTGTTTTATTTAAAGTTGTCTAAACATTCTTTAAGTATAAAGGACCAATACGCGTAAAAAACTACATGCGAAAGGTCTTCTCTGTTATAGTGTTATTACCCTACTAAAATGTATGGAAAAAGTTTTCTTTGATTTGTGGGTGTTCTAGTACTCTAACCTCAGTTGGTGTCAAAGAGTGTTTTATTTATTTATGGAAAAAGGTACACCAACAGTATACATAATTATGAAGCATTAAACAAAACATTACTTATACAAATTAATACTTATACATATACATACCTATTACAGGCGTACACAACATTAATAATAAGCTCGTTAAAGTGTTTTAGGGATGATTTATATTAGAGCGGGACGTGCACGGGGCGTGTCCCGTCCGGCCGTTGGGGCCCGGACGGGACACGGATCATGCACGGTGTAATATGAACTGCTTCATACAAAATGTATGCAACGTCTAAAATCAGTGGCGCCGTCCGGGCCCCGTACGGGCCTGGACGGGGCACGCTTCGTGCACGTCCCGCTCTAATATAAATCATCCCTTAATCCTTTATAGGAAAGGGATTGGTTGGCATTAAAAAAAATACTCAATTCTGACGATTTCTCGCTGACTATACATTTTATTAAAAATCTGTGAATGTCGATTGTCATCACTCAAAAAGTTGGGAAATGTCTCCTAAGATCATTTTCGCGTAGCAGCAAGGGATCTGGGGCCCAAGTCTGCTAATTTACGAATGGCATAATTGAATCGCAATTGGATCGTATTGTAATTGTTTGACACATTTGGTATTCTCTTACTCATAAAAGAATACCAAATGTGTCAAACAACTATAATGCGATACAATTGCGATACAATTACGATTCAATTATGCCATTCGTAAATTAGCAGACTTGGGCCCCTGGTAGCTGCCCTTAATGCCCCATCTCAACTTTCCACCCTGTATATGCTATTATATACACAAAAAAACTGACTATTTAGGGTAGCTACTCTACTTCCCTTATATACATTCATACAACGATTATTATAATATATCATCCACTTGAATTTATAACGAATTTGCTATGGTGTTCTCCAAAACAATGTACAGTCGAGGATTTTCCCAGTCGACCACTTTTCGGCGATATTCGCTTGCCCTCCATTCAGGGGGGTTACTCTTGAACGCAAACTCAATCTTAATACAATTCCAATGCGTTTAATATGTATCGATATTGGGATAAGTAAAGATAATTCCGAAACGCCATCTCGATAATAATTTGTTCAATCAATTTCCCACGTATTTTAATTCCAATATGGCGCTATTGTCGCTTACTAAAGTGCCATTTGACATTTTTTAGATTTGTAATTGGAAATTGAATAATGCAATTGTGTTTCAAGAGTAACCCTACTGATCTGGGGGGCTATCACGCTAAATAATCTCAACCAAACCACAGCTGAAACGCAGTCGTTAGACGTACTTTTATAGTGCTATCGCGTGTGTCAAACGCGATAGCGCTATACGAAGTCGGTTCAACGGTAGAGGTTTAGTTTTGGTAATATCGTTGGTGCATAGTGTGATTGAAGCTCTGGCCTACGAACAGTTGGGTGCGCGTGGATAGTGAGCAAGCGAGTATCGCCGAAAGGTGATCGACCGGGAAATTCCTCGAGTGTAAAGGCCTTTACACACGGCAGCTATAATGTATACACCCTCATTTTTTATTCGTTTTAATGAATTTAAGGGTGAGTTCCACCCATGAAACTGAACAACTTTCCCCAAGAAACTTATGTGCAAAAATGACGAAAAACCTCCCATACATAACTGTCCGATCAGCTATCGACAATAGTATGGGAGGTCAAATTTTTTTTGTCACTTTTGCACAGGTTTCTTGGGGAAAATTGTTCAGTTTCATGGGTGGAACTCACCCTTAATTACATTAAAACAAATAAAAAATAAGGGTGTTTAATGTACATTACATCTCGGGATACAACAAGACAGCTATAATATATAATATACATTATAGCTGTAGTGTGTGGTCTGGTCTCCTGACGATTTCTATGGAAAGATGTAGTAAGATGTATCATGCTTTATTACACATCTTTACATTATAGCTGTCGTGTGTGAAGGCCTTAAATCACTAACGGGATTGTCGTTTGCTTCGGATTGTGTATTTACAATTAATATTCTTGTGGACAGTTTGCTTTGATTTTGGTATAGAGTGAATTTGCCCGAGTCCCGGGATTCTGTATTGTACTGTGCGTTTGCGTATGACAGAGCGGAAGCGGCGCATGTACGACCAGTACGGCAAGGAGGGGCTGAACAACAGCCGCGGCCGCCGCTCCGCTGCTGATGAGGACTACGACTTTGGCTACGCCAGCTTCCCCTTCACATTCCGAGACCCGGAGGATGTGTTCAGAGAGTTCTTTGGCGGCTCACCGTTCAGAGATCTGTTTGCTGGTGAGTAATAATTACACTTTGTTACTAGAGTGTGATGGTCTTCACTCCCTATGCTAGGACTGAAGATGATCGTTAACCTCCTCTGTGGTTAGACCCAGAGGTCCAGGCTTATTGATGATTTCCGGAAGTGCGCTTCCACCTTCGGCCTTATTGTCACTTAATGTCAGGAGAGATGAAGGCTAATCATTTGCCTCGATGGGAAAAAAGGCGGGCTCTGCTCCAATGTTATACAAATTTTCGTTTCCATAATATGGATTGCCATATGGTAAATCTTGAAAACGATGAAAAGACTAGCGGCCGCTCGCGTTTTCACCCGCGTGGTTCCCGTTTCCGTGGGAATACCGGGATAAAAAGTATCCTATTTGTTAATCCAGGTTATTAACTATCTGTTTGCCGAATTTCATCCAAATCCATTCAGTAGTTTTTACGTGAAAGAGTAACAAACATCCATCCATACTTACAAACTTTCGCGTTTATAATATTAGTAGGATATTGATAAATAACACTTGCACTCAGAACTCCCTTTAGCAAACCAAACAAGTTTTCGGCCGTTAAATAACTATCTGCATGCGCGACGCGTTGTCACTCCGTGTGCTAACTTGATCCCTCAAGTGGCACGCAAGGGCAGGTTCGTTCGCTTTGTCTAGTAAGAAAACATTTATACCTATATAATAAAAAGGTAAAGTTTGTATGAAGGAGGTAATATTTAAAACTACTAAGTAATTCTATTACAAAAATTCGTTCTCCAAAATTTAGAATGGACCGTCGTCGGGTGGACATGCATAGGCTGTATATTACTGTGTATATGCGATACCATCACGCGATTTCGTTCGCGCGAAAAACCATACGGTGTTCACGTGTACGAAGTCGCGGGCGTTCCGCTAGTCGAGGCAGTGTAATGTATAATCCCACCATATTTTAAACATACGATTGCGATAAGATTATAAAAACCAGTGAAATATTCACACCTGCCTTATGGAGGCTTCAATCACAATATTATAACTAGATGCACAATCATGGCTCTCAAAACGTCCACACACAAAAAGATTGCCTAGTGAGATCTTTAGGTAGGTACGCATTTCGTTTGGTAGACATACATACTTACATTTCTATCCTATTGCAGTTGAGTATGGTTCAAATTACGGTGGAATCTATATTGCCATAGACTAAGGCTTAAAACGAATGTGCACTCCTCAGAGATGAACGGCCACGGCATGGGGCGGCGCGGACACGCGAGCACGTCGCTGACGTCATCGCTGTTCAGTCCGTTCGGGCTGGGCGCGCGCAGCGGGCTGCAGCTGGACGATATATTCGCGCACGCGGCCAACGGGAACGCGTTCACCTCATTCTCGACATTTAACAGCTCGCTGGCCGGGCCCGGCAGCGCGAACATGCGCAGCACTACTACCACCACGCGCGTCGTCAACGGCAAGAAGGTCACTACCAAAAAGTAAGAGGCTTTTGTACTTACTTTTATTTATTTATTTGTTGAGATGTGTGGTAGCGGCTCAATATTAAAACCCATTTTTTAACTTATTAGGTGTTTATGAAAAATATTGGTTATAGCTATGAGTTTTCTCTGGAATATATATTAATAAAAATCAATTGCCGAAATGTTTGCACGCGCATCACTTCGGAACGGCTGCACCTATTTGGCTAATTCTTTTTCGTCTAGTTGCATAATGCCTAATCCGCAAAATGCCTACCATGTCTCAAAAGAACAATTCGCTTTTTAAGATTATAAGATTGAGTAACGTTAATTGCAAGTAAATTGAACAACCTAAACGGGTCGGCAGCAGGTCGTCCCATTCGCAACTCGTCCAAATCGCAACTCGTTCCATTCGCAAATTGTCCCATTCTCAGCTCGTCCCATTCGCGGCTCGTCTTGTTCGTGGCTCGTCCCGTTCGCAACTCGTCCTATCCTCTATTTTTTTTCGCAACTCGTCCCATTCGCTTCTTGTACAGTTCTTGGCTCGCCATTGAGTATATAACTAACTCATATTATTATTCATAAAAAAAAATGCTGCAAATCATTTATTAAAATACAACAAAATTCTCAATAGGTCCCCGTGCTTACACAAGATTTTACAAAAAAAAGAATATTCAATTTTTTTTATTTATAAAAAAAGTATTAAGCTATTTGATGTGGGTCGGAAGCAGATGTTACCTTTGGCTTAGTCCTATTCTTTTTAAAATGTATATAAATGTAAATTACTATAATAATGTCATACACAAACATGTCTAATCAAAAATCAAGTAAGTGGTTTCACTAACATTTACAAAATAAGAATATTCAAATTCTTTTATTCATAAAAAAGTATTAAGCCGTTTGATGTGGGTCGGAAGCAGATGTTACCTTTGGCTTAGTCCTATTCTTTTTAAAATTTATATAAATCTAAATTACTATAATAATGTCATACATAAATAAAAAAATACACAAACATGTCTAATCAAATATCAAGTTAGTGGTTTTACTATCATTTACAAAAAAAAAAAATATTCTCAGTGTTTGATTTATAATCAGTCAGTCTTAAATGTTATATGAATTACCATATATAATTATCATAACTCCAAGTACTAATAATAAAGAGTAATTGTGACCACGAAACTCTGCTAGCAATGTTATTAATAATCAAGATTGCTCTCATGTTTTGTCTAGGCATGTGTTAAAATAATATACTGAATCACCCCCTAAGCTATGGCATGCATTCAAATTAACATCCTGGTAATCTTTATCGATACCACGAGTTGTAAAAAAATATAAATAGGACGAGCTGCGAATAGGACGAGTTGCGGACGGGTCGAGCCACGAACGGGACGAGCCGAGAATGGGACGAGCCGCGAACGGGACGACCTGAGAATGGGACAAGCTGCGAATGGGGCGAGTTTCGAATGTGTGACGAGTTGCGAATGGGACGACGACCTGCTTGCGACCCAACCTAAACTACGCAATTATTTTTTTACTTTTCGCGAATTAGTCATTTTAATACATGGTAGGCATTATGCGACTAGGCCTTCTTTTCGTCTAGTCGCATAATGCCTAATTCGCATTTTTTTTGTTGTGTTCGTAATTGTTAGGACAAGGTTTGTTGTGAGAGAAAATGTTTGAAAATTCGTCCGGAAAAGTGTAAAATTGTATTGAAAAATTCTCCATATAAAGTGATTGTGTGAGTGACATAGAAAACACCAAAGAGGATTTAACAGGTTCACAGTCCACAGACCACATGCGGTCTGTAGACGGAGAGTACTATCAGTCCACAGGCCATATGTGGTCTGTTCGTCGATACAATTTTAAGACTTTATAGAGCTGTGGACGTAGATGGAACGGCGTTTATTTGACATGGACTTGACAGGTCATATCCTATAGAACACAAAAAGTGCTGGGACATGGAGAAAAGTTGTATAATTTTCTGATTTTAGGATTTTAGACTGTATACGGACTTTACTACATTTTATTGCTATTTTCGCTATTTTTTACTAACTAATCGTGGGAAGGTGGAAAAAAAACATACGGAATATGAAACAGAAAACTATTTGAAAAAAAGTAAAAAAAAATTATACAATTTTACATGTTGCTATGAGCTTTTGTAAAACACTGTAGACAGTATAGTTTTGTACAAATATTACATATTTGTGAAACTCTTTTGCTTTTCTTCTCGTCTGTGGACTTATTAGGAGGAAGTTTTTAAGTCTCTTTTGTTCTAACGAGTCCACAGACCATTATGTGGTATGTTTAAAAAAAACTACATTTTCGTTATATATATTTAATTTACCAAATATATATATTTACCTAAACCCCTAAGATAAACGCTTTAAATGAAAAAAAATAATTGAACGTGGGGGGTTGTTTCCTATGTGAAGCTTGGACTGTGAACCTGTTAAGTAATGATATTTAAATAAAATAAAAAACATTGACATAATTACTTTATTGATTGTTAGGCGGTAACGGGCGGTACGAATTTCCCCTAGACAGCCCGTTAAGAAATAAGAAATAGATTACTACCATGACAATGTGTAATGTCTAAGAGGCGGTAAAGCCCCACACTAATTCAAACCGCTTTTCCGTGGTATGCGTCATAGCTATACTGGTAAAGAAATGACTGGCTTAGGTTTTAGAACGTACTAAGTAAAAGTTTATTCACAACCCGGTTGGGGCCATACTTTTAATAATATAACTCGAAAGTATAGTCTTGTATTTTCCGTTTTTTCAACGACGACGTTGTACCTACTCGTTAAAGTAATGAAAAATTAATAAATTCTACTGAACTGTTGGTTAAATGAGAAGATTAAATTACAGTCCTTAAAAACTATTTGATGCACTATGGTACCAACGCGAAAACACTATAAATCTATTGTTTCTTTTTTTCAGGGTCACAGAAAATGGTCGGGAGACGGTAATGTCTTACGAAAACGGAGTTCTGAAATCAAAGACTGTCAATGGTGTACCTCAATCGCTAACATACAGTTAAAAAGTCAAATCTTAACATTACATTATAACCAAACGTGATCCAAATGTCGACTCTACTCATACATGCGAGTTAAAGTTCCAACCTAATAGTTTTGCTTATTGTTAACTTTAGTTTCAAAACTGTAAATTTTTGTGATGATGATTTTTAAAACATACTTAAAATTAGTTATTATAGGAATGCTTTTTAACTTTAAATTTGAGTGAGATTTTAGAGTAGATTTAACTGCTCAATTATATAAATCTCTCTCTAAGGATTTTTGTGTTCTGTTTGTCGTCGCACGCGCATTCTTGATCTCGGACTCTGCGAACGAGTTTTGTAGGTACATTAACAATTTTATTAACATTAATTTTGTGTTTGCGATGATAAAAATATTACTTTGCTGCCAATTATTATTCGATTAGCAAATTAGTGTTTACACATAGTCATAATTATAATCACATTTAATTTTAATCTTTAGTATTGGGACAACTAGGTGATTGATTAATTAAAAAGCTAGTTAATCACTATGTAATGAGTTTCAGATAAAAATAGACTATAGTATGTAGTTATTATTTCTATTAAAAGCATTTTAATTTTACAGTACGCATGCAAACTTTTATACTTGTAAGGGATCGTTCCCACAGTTGATTAATTCCTCTGACCATAGATGGTTTATTTATAAAAAAACAAATATAATTTGCATTCTGCGAGCATGATCCCTAACAAAAGCTTTAATTGCTCTAAAGTTGTTACACTAATAAGAATACGTACTATTTTTTTAGCCTTAGAGGATAACTTTCTGATAGGTAGCTAATTCGGAACTTGTTTCCGTCTGACGAAAGTTCTAAACGGAATATTTGACACTTATCAGAAAATGGTAAAGCTGGCCATTAATCTTTTGAATTTAGCTGTGCTGTTAATTCATATTTTTATAAGACAACTATTAGATCAGATTTTGTACCACAACTCGCCCAAGAAGTTGAGCTGATTTTATCTTGAATCGTATTACCTGCTGCCTTAAATTAGAAATAAACTGTAACATAATATTCACCTTGCCATTTCAAAGGTTTTGGCCAATATTGTGAATAATATTTTGTGATGTATTTTATGATTATTATTAGAAATTTATTTTTTTGTTTATCTTTTGTACTTGTCCTTTAAATGACGCCGTATTATTTTTCATTACATGTAGTAATATCTCTACGTTCTAAATAATAAAACACTATTTTTGTTAAAGTTAGATATGTACTTAATTTGTTTTTATTAAATAAACCACATCAAACTGAGATAGCCAAAATTTGTATTAGATAAATATGGGCAGCAATGAGGCAAATATCTAGTATATCATTATAAGAGTGCCATTGTGGTGAATGTAAAGCTAGAGCCTAGCATATTTGTAAATATTCGTTTACCTATAAGATCTCGTTTCCTATCAAATTGTCAGCAACTACTGAGCACTGCAAGAATGAATAAACATAAATTAATTATTTGGTCATTTTTATTTAACCTTAAAAAATATATTATTATGACTTAATCCTCCCCGAGAGACTAGTCCCGTATAAAATAGAGGGAAGTACATAATGAAATAGTATTTTGTTTAAATATTCGTCCAACAAGAAATATCCAGCCCAAAAGTTATTTTGACAGCAGCATGATATGTTTTTGTCGGCCGTGGACGGTTAGGTACATAATAAAACTAGAAGGAACATAAAGTATACAGGGTGGTCAATTCAAATGGGTCAGCAGTGAGATAGGCAAATCTGTTAGGAACCATGGCGTCGATTTTAGATTAAACAAAAATGGCATTAATTTTTTTTCAAAACAAATTATTGAAGGCATTTGGAAGGCTCGATAGTAAAAAATTCTGAAGTTACCTCTAAAATTTCATATTAAATAATTAATTTCACATTACGACCGTGTTTTACAATAATAATTCCTATAAAATCATAAACACGTAGGTATTTACCTTTTCGATTTCGTGACTGTTTTAGATTTGAAAAAACATTTTTATTAACTTTAGATAAAAATGTGAATGGCGCTTACGAGTCACCGCGGACCCCGCACCGCGCACCTCCTGCGAGGCCGCGGAAATTTCGGTGATCGCCTAACCTGTCTACTCCCACTAGTTCAGTTGTTCAGTTCAGCTGACTAGACTAGTAAGATCCCCCCAAATAAAATGATTACTTATCTTATTTTTGGATTTTTCTCTTAACTAGGTAAACAAGATTCCATTATAAAATATGTTCCTTGTGACTTATTATTCACACACCATCACCAATAACAACGAAAAATGACTGCGTATTTTTGTTGTTTTTCTAGTGTATAAATCTTTGGTAACAAGGACGACCGTCCGACGTAACAAAGACGACCTTATAAACATAGACGCACTAAAGAGCACAGAACTCTGTGAAAAGTGTAACCTAGGCTTGAAATAGACGAAAGAGTGGACGCGAAATGGGAGCAAGTAAGAGACACGATAAAGAAAACCTCTGGAGATCTTTGGAATACGAAATAAAAGGTCACGGAGGCGGTGGTGGACAGATGAGTGTAACAAGGTCATACAAGAAAAGCGGAAATACAAGATCTTAGCAGAGCAAAGTGATAGATGGAAAGACCAATATGAAGTCCAGAGGTGTTTGGCTAGAAGCACTATAAAACGCGCCAAGAGGACCCACTTGGAAGAGGTCGTCAAATCAATGGAGACATTGATTCCATCAAACGAGACCCGTAAATTTTACCAGGAGATTAGATCGGTCAAGAGAGGCTATCATCCCACACAACAATTCCTTGAAGATGGAGAAGGCAATCTGGTGACGGATGAAACTGAGCGGAAATGTTTATGGAAAGAGTATTTTCAAAAGCTGCTCAATTGTCCTCCACCAGAACAGCTAGTAGACTTAGACGCTGAAGCGCCAAATAGGGAGGAAATTACATCACCCAGCGAACACGAGATAGAACGAGCCATAATGAGGCTTAAAAATAACAAGTCACCTGGGGTGGATGGAATACCTGGCGAGATCTGGAAAATCTGTGGGGAGGATACTCGGAAACGAGTTTACAAGTTTATCTTGAAGATATGGGAAACAGAGCAACAGCCGTCTGAATGGAATGTTGGCATTATTTGCCCGATACACAAAAAGGGTTGTAGAAAGAAGTGCTCCAATTACAGAGGGATAGCGTTACTGCCAACTGCGTATAAGATTCTCTCATATGTTCTCCTCGCGAGATTAGAGAATTATGCAGAAGACATCCTGGGAGACTACCAATGTGAATTCCGTAGAAACCGCAGCACTATAGACCAGATTTTCCTGCTCAAACAAATTATGGAAAAAAAGATGGGAGTATGCGCAGGACGTGCACTTACTTTTCGTGGACTTTGCCAAGGCATACGACAGCGTAGATAGGGAGACACTCTACCTAATCCTTCGGGAGTTCAAGATACCTGAAAAGCTGGTCCGGATGATCAAGGTAGCCACGAATGAGAGTAGCATGAGGGTCAGAGTGGAGGGCGAACTGACTGATGAATTCACTGAAATAACGGGCCTCAAACAGGGCGATGCACTTTCCCCTATGCTGTTTTATTTAGTATTTGATCACGTGGTGCGCAAAGTCCTAATGACCGACGCAGGGGTACAACTGAATGGACAGCATAGGGTGATCGGCTATGCAGATGACCTGGCCTTAATGGGCGAGACAGACGAACAGGTTCGAATGATAGCACGAGTATTGGAAGAGGAGGCGGCAAAAGTGGGTTTCAAAATTAACCGCGAAAAGACAGAGTACCATCACATGAGGAGATACAGGAACACTATAAACCCAAGAGCACATCTTTGCGTGGGTGAAGCAAACTACAAAGGCGTCGCAACATTCAAATACCTCGGTTGTACGATTACCAATACTCATACAAGAGAGCAGGAGATCGACATCCGAATACAAAATGCTTTGTGATGCAGCGCTGCCCTTTACTCAGTACTGGCGTCCGGGCTTCTAAGCAGAGCCACTAAGATCCGCATTTACAAGACGGTTATACGTCCAATCTTAGTCCACGGCTGAGAAACCTGGACGCTCACGCTGAGAAGAAAATAAACTCCTAGTAACCGAGAGGAAGATATGGCGGAGGATTTTGGGACCGACGAGAAGGGAGGATGGCAGCTGGAGAATCCGGAAGAACTGCGAGGTCGAAGAACTTGTGGCGCAGCCCAATATTATGGGAGAAACCAAGTCACACAGACTCCGCTGGCTGGGCCACGTTGAACGCATGGAGGAGGATCGAGCGGTGAAGCGCGCGTACGTGGGAGTGCCTTGTAGGAGAAGGCCGGTAGGACGCCCTAAGTACCGCTAGAAGGACATGGTGGCCAGGGACGTATTCAAGCTGCTGGGGCCTATCAACGTGCAAGAGGCTGCACAAGACGGAGCAGTGGCGTCATCTCGTGTCGGAGGCCAAGATCCACTTCGGGTCGCTGAGCCAGCGGAGTAAGTAAGTAAATCTTTGGTAAGCCAACATATATTTTTCTTTGGACTTAGACGGTAATAGCTAGGCTGTCAAAAACATTTTGTGCTTCACTTAATATTTCCGGCGGAGTAGACTGTAAATTTAGATGTCCGTGACCCCAGCGGGATAACCCCTTCAGATCGGCTTCAAATTACGCACCGATTTAGTTGATAATATGTTTAAATTTGTTACCAAATACCAAAATTTGTTGATCAATAGTTATCGAGATATGCCATGTTAAAGGGTATCCCGCTGGAGTCACGCTCGTCAAAGTTATTTGACCTAAAACGAGCAGGAACGAGACACGCTACTGATATAGTTATTGTGCTAAGTTTTTGTTGATTTAATTACGAATCCATCAGTGAAAATTCCAGGATTCCCTTTCTACCTTCTGTAGTTACCGAGTAATGGAATACCTACTTTTCGTAAAAAATCCTCTAAAAAGTAAGTTCTAGTTGAGGTATAAGAAAAAAGGCTACAATCATGAAATTTAGGGAAGATTTTGTTGACTCTGAGAGAAAATTTGTTAGACAAAAACGAGAACTCGAGCTACAGTACATCCTGAGATATAACGCTAATTATGGTTATCCCGCTGGAGTCACGGTGTAAATACCTAAACATGGTTTTTCCACAGGAATGGAGCAAGTAGCGAGTTTATGACTATAGGCAAGATTTTGTTGATGTAAAAATCTTACCAGTTCCTACTTTTCAGTTTCCTAGGTACAGTATTTTAGGAGAAATTAAAGTTTATAACTTTTTCATACTAAAAGTACGCGTATAAGTCGACCAAATTAAGTTGATTCTCTATAAAGACCAAGATGGCGGCGAATTTTTTTTGTGTAAGGGCCGATTCCGATAAGATGTTGGACATTATATTCAAATATTGGTACACTATAATGTAATACCTAATATCACCATGTACCTAATGTAATGTATGAATAACTATTCATATCAATACCTATACTAATGTAGATAGATAGATTTACCCTTCTAAGATTTTATGATTTAAGTAAAAGAAAAACCAGCGCCGCTGGTTTTTTTTTACTCGGCGCGCGATTAATTTATAATCATTAAATTAAGTCAATATAAAATGTAATGGCGGGTAGTAAAGTTTGTTTAGGTATCCTCCATGTGACCAGTTAGAACTGTTTGACGAGATGACGAATAGAAACAGATTTGCAGTGTGACAAATAGCTACAAAATTACAATGTGTCCTAAAAATCAACTTGTGACGAGCGACGGGTTGAAACAAATAATACTGCTTGTGGCCGTATGACTGGTTAGAACAAAATTTTGGTGTGACGAGTTGATGCCTGAATCCTGAAATCGGTGTATTAAAAGATAAGTGGTCTGTGATTAAGAGCCACTTTACGAGCATGTGTGTTAAAAATAAAATTACAATACTTTTTTGTTATAATTTATTTAATTATAATCTACGGTATTTACATAATGTATCTACATTACATGTAGAAAATTGCACAGTCCGGATATGCGAAGAACATTCAAGTACGGTATAGACATTTATTTATCTGCTTGTATATTTCATGATATGAGACAAAAACACATCGATCATCATCTACTTCCTTAAACATTCAAATACATGGATATATATTATATTTTGTCAGTGATTATTACTGATTTGATTATTGATTACTCATGACATTTAAAACATTAATTTTAAAACCACTACAATATCTTCCCATATTTAAGTCTATTGTTAAAATGTTCGTCTATGTTGCAATATTATGAAATTCATGAAACTTATTACCTATGTACTCTGTCACCTGAATTTTTAAAAGCTGTGCAGTCTGTCGTCTTGTTATTTTAATCTGCAAACAAAAACCCGGATTAAAATGGATGTTTATATATTGTTTTCCTTATGATAGTCATTATTCATGAATTGATGATTAGTGAATTATTTGTTAGTCTGCCCAAACTATTATACCCCAAACCCGCCGACACAGCCCAGCGGCTTTACTTCTCGACAAATTGGAAAACCATGGCGACGACGCGTTGGCATGAAATCGGCAACATCTTTGATTGCTGCGACAAGATATCGAGTATGGCCGGCCAGCTGAATGAGTACTAGGAATGCACGATGATCATCGACGTTAACATCATTTTTTAAGATCAATACTGTATTATGTGAAACATCGTAACATCGGTATCACGCAACATAATCGAAATTAAGTTTTCTATGAATGCACCCACAGAGTATTTAATGCAGCAAGTACTTAACTAAAACAGGAAAAAATATTTTGTAACTGTTTGATCTGTGTCTAGATTAACTTGTATGTATGAGTTGTATGACTCCTATAAAATGAAGGAAATTCAAAATGGACACGTCGTACGAGTATAATGTGTAGCTAAACCTGGCGTGGCCACCATCACCAACTATAACCCTGACCTTATAATAAAATTTGTCGAAATTTGCAGCGGATGCCAGTCTACCGTTCAGAAGTTTTAGCTGGGCGCTTATCTTGGCATGGCTACCTTATATCTCAAAAAGCACTGGTCGTAATGAAGATATTGGTCTGAATTGGCTATTTGACAGTTGTAACAATAAAATATGAAATATGTCGGATATGGTAGTTTATAATTTAACAATAATTAACCAATAGTTTTTTTATTAAGATTATTTGTAAATATTTTATTTTTACAAAATAAATTTACGATTTTTTATCTGTGGATTACAAGACCCGAAACACGGGCGGCCATCAATGAGCTTCGTGTGACGTCACATTTCACAAAATAAACAAAAACTATCTGTCAGGTTTCAAGATAAAAGGACCATGGGGGATTTTGTATGAACCCCGTCCCCACCCTAAAACAGTCATGGGATACGTACGTGTCAATTTGTTCATTGGGACCCAAAGAAGCCTGTGTTAGTTGCAAAAAGTATTGGGTTTATTTATAATAAAAAAACTTTTATTGTTTTCTTGCTTTAGTTGGGAGTTGCTCGAGTGTGTCATGCTCTCTCAAAGTGTCTCTGCGGTGGTGGCATGTGCGTCGGGTCGTTACGTTCCCTAAAACATGGTTGAGCGAAGCGATGGCTGATTCACACGTCATACTCGTGAACGGGTGCCGCCTGTGGATTCTGATCTGCTCTTGCATTCTTATTTTGTTAAAAAAAAATATATTCAAAAACAATATATTTTTAATAACCTAAACCCCGCGTATTTGAAGAACGTCGCCATAGTAAAAAAATATCTATCCTACTAGACTCTTCAAATGACACTAATTTCAAATCTGTTGGATGGTGGGGACAAAATTTCCCATGGTCCATTGTTTGTTTATTGAAGAGTTACCTCACTTACAGGAGTGCGTTCCGTCGTTTAGGGTGTACTTGTTTAACCCATTTGAGTTGCAACCGAGCCACGGAACGATCGAGTTGTTTTTATAACCTCTTCTGAAGTATTCCTGTCCAAGATGAGAGAAAATTCTTCATCTGTCTCCATTTTTTCCACTTTTATACCATATTTAACAAAATTATTAAAAAGTAAAACAATACGAAACAGCAGGCGGAATTTTTCGAGACGTTTTGACATAAATTGCAAACTTTGACACTTTTTAACAATGATATAAAAGTCAAATAGCTGTCAGAGTGAAAAATAACCATCCGATTTGATAGTTGTTTGGTTGCTGCGCTCTGAGCCACAGAACGGATGAAACTACGCTCTAACAGCCAGCAGAGTAAAATTCCACCAAGCCACGAAACGGTTAGAGCGCGCGCCGGAGTGCGCTCAACTGAAGCGCCGGAACGCAGCCCAGGGCAAAATGTCACGTGACCAACCGTTTTCGCGCGAAATTTGAAATTAATGAAGAAAAATATGTTTTTTTTTTTCATAAAGCTTTTTCGAGAAAAAAATATTGTAGGAGGTATAAAATAAGCGTTTGTAACTTTTAAAATACTTTTCCGAGAACTGTCAAGTAGCCAATTGGTCAGTGCAGTAAAGAGATAAATATTTTTTTGTGCTATAAGTTTGGTGATGGTGACCACGTCAGGATAAAAGCCACGTTTGCATAATGAATTTATTAATGACTGTTCATACATACCGTCAATGCCGCTCCGGTCGCGGAAGTAGGCGACGATTGGCGCTTCGCCGGGATACTCCGCGCGCTTCTCGTCGCACGGCACGTAAGCGAACCCGTCGAAGTGGGAGAACTCGCGCGCGATCGCCTCCTCCACTTGGTGCAGGCGGCACGGGCGGCTTATCTCCATGAGATTCTCTACAAATTAATGTACAAATATATTTCGGCGTGCAGTGGTACTGGGGGTAGCGATGCGCATTTTGTCTGGCACAGACTATAGCTCGTTAGGTTAGTTGTTAAGTCTTAACTATAAGTTAGTTAACTGTTTTTTTATTATTATTATTATTGACGTCAATAAGTGCCTGTAAAGGTTTACATTGAATAAATAATTTGACTTTGACTTTGACTTTGAATGGAAGGGTTCATGCTTCGATCAACAATACAATACATGTTGATCGAAGCATATTACCTACTTTTTTTGATTACCAACCCCCTTAGCCACTTCATAAACGCTTGAAACTTGTCAAGTTCACTTTTAACTATCAATAATGACACTTGAGATTGATTGAAGTATTTTTCTCATTTCATATTTATATTATAATATAAGGCTCGCTAGAGTATATTGTTCTGTGATATTAGGCGTCGATAGATAGAGATTGCACATAAATACAGATTGATACGACACTATTTTCAATATGAGTGAAAATCCGAAACCTCCGAATTTTGATTTTATTTTAAATCAAAAAGGTAAGCCATCCTTAGTTCGTGGACGAATACCGCTATAATCTTAACCGTGTGAATTGTTGATCGAAGGGTTCATGCCTTCGATCACATTTATAAACTAGATATTATCTTATCTTGTCTTAGAGGGCCTGCAAAGGTGTCCCTCTAGCAGCAGTCGTCGACCCATTAGGATCTTTTGTGCAATTATTATAAACTAGCGGCCGCTCGCGGTTCCCGTTCCCGTGGGAATATCGGGATAAAAAGTATCCTATGTGTTAATCCAGGTTATAAACTATCTGTATGCCAAATTTCATCCAAATCTATTCAGTAGTTTTTACGTGAAAGAGTAACAAATATCCATCCATACTTACAAACTTTCGCGTTTATAATATTAGTAGGACTAGGTACACAATCCCATACTAAATCGTACCGTATTATTTATTTATTTAATCTTTATTGCACATAAAAAAAACTGCAAAAGGCGGACTTAACGCCACAAGGCTATCTCTACCAGTAACTCTACCAGTCAACCGGTAAGGATGTAGGAGACTTAGGTAAGGCGATAAATGAAAAAAGTTACATTAATGATTAATAAACAACTACAACCAACTTAATAATAGAATACATATACAAAATACACAGATCTACAAAAATACTATACAGGGTGTTGCAGAACTACCCGTTATACCTAAAGGTTGTTAAAGTACATCTTATAAAGAGTCGTCTGTAAGTTTCTTAGTAAACAGTGACCCTGACCACTAGTCTCGACCGCGGCACTAGCGACTGAAAGCACTGCGATGTCCGCTTAGGGGCCTTGTTAAGACGTGCGTCTGTGGGCGTGCGTCGTTTCGAGCGTTGTACGTAGCTTCCTTACTGCTTTAGCTTATATTTATACTGTGGTATCGGTTGGAGAGATTCGCCGCCTTGATGTAGTAGAAGGGCTGTTCGAATCTGTACAGATTGAGCTGCATTCTCGAAGCGGTCGGCGAGTTTTAGGTCACAAGTCGCATCCTAGGCGCTGTCTACACTGCTGTCTCACCTTGAGCGACGTATCTGTTGGAGAGGTCAGCCGCCTTGATGTAGTAGAAGGGCTATTTGAATCCGTACTGCAGGTTGAGCTGCATCTCGAGGCGATCGGCTAGCTTCATGTCACAAGTCGCGTCCCAGGCTCTGTCTACTCTGCTATCGTTACCTTGCGCGACGTATCGGTTGGAGAGGTCTGCCTAAGAGGGATTTTTACAAAATATCTATACTGGTGTAGTTACCTTGAGCAACGTATCTGTTGGAGAGGTCAGCCGCCTTGATGTAGTAGAAGGGCTGTTCGAACCCGTACTGCAGGTTGAGCTGCATCTCGAGGCGGTCGGCTAGCTTCATGTCACAAGTCGCGTCCCAGGCTCTGTCTACTCTGCTATCGTTACCTTGCGCGACGTATCGGTTGGAGAGGTCTGCCTAAGAGGGATTTTTACAAAATATCTATACTGGTGTAGTTACCTTGAGCAACGTATCTGTTGGAGAGGTCAGCCGCCTTGATGTAGTAGAAGGGCTGTTCGAACCCGTACTGCAGGTTGAGCTGCATCTCGAGGCGGTCGGCTAGCTTCATGTCACAAGTCGCGTCCCAGGCCCTGTCTAGTCTGCTATCGTTACCTTGCGCGACGTATCGGTTGGAGAGGTCTGCCTAAGAGGGATTTTTACAAAATATCTATACTGGTGTAGTTACCTTGAGCAACGTATCTGTTGGAGAGGTCAGCCGCCTTGATGTAGTAGAAGGGCTGTTCGAACCCGTACTGCAGGTTGAGCTGCATCTCGAGGCGGTCGGCTAGCTTCATGTCACAAGTCGCGTCCCAGGCCCTGTCTAGTCTGCTATCGTTACCTTGCGCGACGTATCGGTTGGAGAGGTCTGCCTAAGAGGGATTTTTACAAAATATCTATACTGGTGTAGTTACCTTGAGCAACGTATCTGTTGGAGAGGTCAGCCGCCTTGATGTAGTAGAAGGGCTGTTCGAACCCGTACTGCAGGTTGAGCTGCATCTCGAGGCGGTCGGCTAGCTTCATGTCACAAGTCGCGTCCCAGGCCCTGTCTAGTCTGCTATCGTTACCTTGCGCGACGTATCGGTTGGAGAGGTCTGCCTAAGAGGGATTTTTACAAAATATCTATACTGGTGTAGTTACCTTGAGCAACGTATCTGTTGGAGAGGTCAGCCGCCTTGATGTAGTAGAAGGGCTGTTCGAACCCGTACTGCAGGTTGAGCTGCATCTCGAGGCGGTCGGCTAGCTTCATGTCACAAGTCGCGTCCCAGGCCCTGTCTAGTCTGCTATCGTTACCTTGCGCGACGTATCGGTTGGAGAGGTCTGCCTAAGAGGGATTTTTACAAAATATCTATACTGGTGTAGTTACCTTGAGCAACGTATCTGTTGGAGAGGTCAGCCGCCTTGATGTAGTAGAAGGGCTGTTCGAACCCGTACTGCAGGTTGAGCTGCATCTCGAGGCGGTCGGCTAGCTTCATGTCGCAGGTCGCGTCCCAGGCTCGCACCACGCCGGCGTACTCCAGCCTGCGGTGGTGCAGCACCATGCCGATGGCGTAGCGCACTGGCGACACGCGCTTCCGAACCACCACCTACACAATTATATAAATATAAGCCAATACCACAGAATAACTAATAGTACTATCGTACAGAAGGTTCACTCTCTAACGTCTTTCACGCGAAATTGAAACTTATCGTGTGACCCGAGCGTTCATATTCCGTTAAGCAACGCTGACTTGATATCGATTTGACGTCAGGAGCGTAGGGTTGATATATTTAAGAGGGTTTACGCATTTCGGTTTCCCATACAATCTTCCAAGTCCGAAATTTATAAAGACCAATAAGCCATTTTTTATGAAACTTTGCATGCTAAAGTAAAATACAGGGATCTAAATAGCTTGTTGAAAACATTTAAAAAAAATGTTTATTTAACTGAGTTATTGCGATTTTAAACTTTCTATAGTGGACTTTTAAATCGCAATAACTCAGCCAAATAAACGTTTTTTAAAAATTCCGAGTTTCATGCCGAGTTTCATCCAAATTGGCTTACTGGTTTTTAAAAATTTCAACTTGGTAAGGACTATAGGAAATTTTGTCCCCACCATTCAACAGATTTGAAATTAGTGTCATTTGAAGGGTCTAGTAGGATAGATATTTTTTTACTATGGCGACGTTCTTCAAATACGCGGGATTTAGGTTATAAAAATTATATTGTTATTGAAATTTTTATTTTATTTCAACAAAATAAGATTGCAAGATCAGACCAGCTAGTTGTTAAACACAATTTGTCAAATAAAAGCGTGTTACATTCCCATTTTTCTATTGAAATAGAACAGTTTTTTTTTTAAATTATTGATAATGATAAGGTTTAGTGTCATCGGACTTCCATATTATTAAGTAAGTCTCGAAAATTTCAGCTAAATCGAAAACCAGGAAGTCGGTCAAATTGAACTTGCAAGATTTACGAAGAATACGGGCAAACAGACACTGGGACAGGCGTAACTAAATGAAAGCTTGTAAAAATATTCGGGATCGTAAAATTTTTAAACACTGATAAAAGACGACAACCTCAGGCGGCAATCGAACCACGCACCTTCCGCATTCCGGGCGGCTTCCTTAACCACATGGCTACTAAGGTCTGGTTTTCACCCGTCGAAATTTGTCAGTGCTTGTTGCTTATGTTTTTTAGTCAACATTGCTCCATCAAATCTTAGAAGGTTGCCAAGTAGTTAAGGCAGCCGCCCGGAATGCGGAAGGTGCGTAGTTCGATTCCCGCCTGAGGTTGTAGTCTTTTTTCAGTGTTTAAAAATTTTACTAAAGTATATTTAAGCGTTAATAAAACGCTAAAATACATAATAGTACATTGTTACCCTAGGGGTGACAGTAGCTTATTTACTCCCGAGACGGGGTTTGGCGCCCGACCGTACCGAGGGCGCCAATAGTTCGAGGGAGTAAATAAGTCTTTCACCCGAGGTAAACACTTTTCATTACGAATATAAGGAGAGTAAAAACAAAAACATAAATGTCTTTAGTCCGTTAGTCGCCTTTTACGACACCCAAGGGAAGAGAGGGGTTTTTAGTAGGTAATTATTACTTTGATGAGCCCATCGCCGCTTTATGCTGTTGGATATATGTGCAGTCTTTAGTTCCTTAGTCGCCTTTTACGACACCAAAGAGAAGAGAGGGGTTGGTAGCATTGTTTTGATAAGCCCATCGCCGCTCTATGCTGTTGGATGTATGTGCAGTCTTTAATCCCTTAGTCGCCTTTTACGAAACCGAAGGGAAGAGAGGGGTTTGTAGTAAGTATTACTTTGCTGAGCCCATCGCCGCTCTATGCTGTTGGATGTATGTGCAGTCTTTAGTTCGTTAGTCGCCTTTTACGACACCAAAGAGAAGAGAGGGGTTGGTAGCATTGTTTTGATGAGCCCATCGCCGCTCTATGCTGTACTATGTATGTGCAGTCTTTAGTCCGTTAGTCGCCTTTTACGACACCGAAGAGAAGAGAGGGGTTAGTAGTATTATTTTGATCAGCCCATCGCCGCTCTATGCTGTTGGTTGTCTGTGCAGTCTTTAGTCTCTTAGTCGCCTTTTACGACACCGAAGGGAAGAGAAGGGTTGGTAGTATTATTTTGATGAGCCCATCGCCGCTATATGCTGTTCTATGTATGTGCAGTCTTTTGTCCGTTAGTCGCCTTTTACGACACCGAAGAGAAAAGAGGGGTTGGCAGTATTATTTTAATAAGCCCATCGCCGCTCTATGCTGTTGGATGCATGTGCAGTCTTTAGTCCGTTAGTCGCCTTTTACGACACCGAAGGGAAGAGAGGGGTGGTAGTATTATTTTGATGAGCCCATCGCCGCTCTATGCTGTAGGATGTATGTGCAGTCTTTGATCCGTTAGTAGCCTTTTACGACATCCAAGGAAAAGAGATGTGTTGTTAGTATTATTTTAGTAGTAGTAATTAGGGTAAGTGCACCTGTGAATGAACCAATCCAATGAATGAACAAAACGTCGATTTTTCTAAATAATAAGAAATCCGCGTTTATAAACTAAACTCGCTATTTTTTTTCTTGCAACACTTTTTTACGTCAACTACTCACACAGGAATCATCCTGAGATCCGTAGTAGGTACTAAAATGGCGAAGGTTCAAACCGGACGCTCGATGGTGTTTTGTGGTTTG
Organism: Scoparia ambigualis; assembly: GCA_963921215.1. NCBI lineage: Eukaryota > Metazoa > Arthropoda > Insecta > Lepidoptera > Crambidae > Scoparia > Scoparia ambigualis. The sequence goes on from OY992507.1 coordinate 19,942,693, forward strand.
TATGGGGTCCGTAATAAGGAGTCGGGTAAGTCATAGTGTTTTGATATTAACTTTGTAGACGTTATATGGGTGCTAGTGAAAAAAAAATTATGTCACAGGATAGTAGAACGGTTGCTTTATCTAATAGACATGAGATTTTGTAGAATTTCATGCATTTATTAAAAAATTAGGGAGTTTGAATATATGACCACGAAAACAAGCAAAATCCAGTGAATAAACATGTGGTTCATTCATAGGAGGCTTGTGATTTTTCAAAATCTAACAAATTTATATGTTATTGCTATTCAAATTGGGTAGTTTTTTCTGTAAATAGCTTTAATTAACGGTTGGCGTATTTTAGGCTAATGTTCGAACCAGGTATTAATTTACTGATATTTTTTGGTTTGTATGAACTACGTTGATTACTACGTTCGTTTATTGGTAACGTAAATCTAGTGAATGAACACTGGTAGGTAATTATATGTATAATGGTATGTGATTTTGAGCTGCACTTAATTAAAAATATGTGACTGAAATCTGTTTTATTATTATTCCTATGCCATTTTTAAAATTATGCTTTAAAATCTTTTGTAAGTATCAATTATTTATTCTAAGACTTTTCTAATTTAGACATTAAAACATTACTGCCCAGGGTGACGTGTGTGTGCTCGCGCTTAAAGGCATTTAGTCGGTCAACTATACATCCTGAAGGATAAATGAATGAAGATATTTATTAATTGATTAATTGACTGCCTATTACTGGTATTTATTTTCTTAATCATTTGAAAACAATACTAATTTCGGGACTTTGAAAGTGTACATAATTACTTAATTATTTTTTTTATACCTTTATTTATGTAATAAAATTAAAGTATTTCAATTTAGGAAAGTTTTAAATGAACCATGACCGGAAATACATTATTTTCTTTCGAAATTAGCTATATTTGAAAGATATCTTAGTTTGGCTGGTAGTTCATTTATTGGAATTCAGGTGGTTCATTTACTGAAGATTTTCGTTCATTCACTGGTGGTTTTGGGGTCTTTTTGCATAAATTATCCAAAATCTCTAAAAATAAGTTTTATTAAAAAACGGAGAAATCATATTCTTCTTCAATAAATTCGGAATACCATACAATATTATTGTTTTATCTAAGATACCCAGAAGTATGTTATTTATATTTTTAATGTTCTGGAATTTCTTAACTGTTAATTTACTGGTGCACTTACCCTACACATGTCCGAAAAACGATTCCCCCTAGGGCGGAAAAGTACTACTTTCCACCCGCTCCTCAGGCAACTTCAGACCTACTTTCCGAGTATGAGGAATGAAAAAACATTAATTCAAGATCGTGCTTTGAAACGCATAAGGTGACAGTCGTCCAAGCTTACCAGCCTGCATTGGGCCATCGTGAGTGCTGCTGTCCATGTGGGAAGGCCTGTACGCAGCAGTGGAATATTTGAATATTTAGACTAATGATGATTCTACAACCAAAACGGGTTACCGATGCCATTTCAAAACGCTACAAAACAATATCGATGCCGCCCTGCACAAAAGTAGTTGTTCTTTCTTACGTCTTTCTTGGCGATCTTCGACGCAGGATTCATATAAGCCAGCAGCCTGATCAGTAGAGTGTGTTCTTGATCCAACTGAAAAATCAAAAGATTGATAAGTAAACAAAAAACACGTCGAATTGCCGAGATATTTAGAGACTATGAGGCCTCATTCAGTTGAGTGAGATATGCTTTTGGGAAAAGTTAATAATTATTAGCTACTGCAAAATAGTAACCATTATCATTCAAAAAGTTGTCAATTATAATAAAACATGGAATTTAACGAAAACCATAATATAGGAATTAGTATATGGGGCGATGTAAGAAATCCACACATCTATATCTATATTAATAAAAATCAACTGCCCCAAATGTTTGTACGCGCATCACTTCAGAACGGCTGCACCTGTTTTGCTAATTCCTTTTTTTTGTCGTGTTTGTCATTGTCAGCCGGCCTAGCATTCGCAACGCGAGAACTCTTCTCGACCCGTTTTCTCGTGTTTTATTATTTTATCTCTAATGTCTATCGACACACAAGACACATGGATGCGCTTAGAACTCTACATAATATGTCAAAAATGGACATAATAGTAGTTTTTGCATAAACCGTGGTATTTTTGTCTACAAACTTTAACATGACAAATTAAAATGATTTGTCGTCTCTCGTCCGCGACATATCTCGCGTTGCGCATGCTAGCCTGCTAGGCCTACAGGTCAAGGTTCGCAATTTTTTTCAGGTCAAGGTTCGCAATTTTTTTTTTTAAATTCGTCACGGTGTACGTGTTTACGCGAGCGAAGTAGCGGGCGGGCCGCTAGTAAAACCGTAAATCTTACATTCGTTAAATCCAGGGGTATTTCCAGTGCTGGTGTGTGGGTGTGCTCGATCAAATAAGCCAGGAAGTTCCTGTAGGGGTTCCGCGAGCTGTGGCTAGTTCCCAGGAAGTCTAGCAGGTGCATAGCGTTTTGTGTGTTCCTGGCAACATCAAAATATTATTAATTCTAATTATTAATAATTTTTTTAATAAACATAATGGTAAATGAAACAATCACTTTCTTCTGGTGTTGATATGTGATTGGCAGTGTAAAACAAACTTGTTTTAATGACTAAGGTGCACTTGAGAAAAGGAAAGAAATGATTTCTTACGAAAAAGATGGAAAAAGCGATATGTGGAGTCGCCTTATTAAATTTTCGAGTTTAATTTTTAAACCTTAATTTATAAATGTAGTTTAATAATGTTTGGATTAACCCTTTCGAAGGCAAAGGCAGCTATATTGCCACTAAATATTGAACCTTATGCTCTTGGAATACGATTGAAAAGCAATTAAAAATTTAAACTGTACTGCCCGTGAAAGGGTTAAATCTTTTTTTTTAACAAAACAAACAATAAAATAAATGTTTAGATGATATTAGTTTCCGAGAGCAAAATATAGTAGGTAGGTGTCAGGTAGATAACAAAACTTAGGTTAGGAGGTATTGACAAGTTGCCGTCTTACTAAGTACTTTCGTTAGGTACTGTGAAGACAAACCACTTACCAACTATTAATAGGCCCCATGGTCACGTTGTACGCCGAGTAGACGTACTGCAGCAGGGAATCCGGACAGTACTTGTAGCTGGAGGAGGCCTCCGCTTTCGAGTATGGGCACCGGCGTTTGGGCTTAAGCTGGCCGGTGTAAAGGTTGATGGAGTAAACTACGGGGTTTTTCTTGTCCGACAAGTCACGCCATTCAAGGAACAAGTGGTTGGGGAAGCAGACCAGCTCGCAGGTGATACCGCAGCGGCTGGCCACCGCGTAAAAGACCGCGGCCACAGTGATCACGTTCACGTTGCGGTATTGCGCCATCTGGTGAGCAGAATTATTTATTTACAAACGGCCCGACAACCTCGTCCGCGCGGACCCTGTACCTGTGGCAGATTTTCAAAAATGTTCTTTATACAAACCTTGTTCTGACAATGGACTTGGGAAAAATGAAAAAAAAAAGTTCATTTTTACTTTCTACCATTAAAGAAGTCGTTATTCTAAAACCAATATTTTTTATTTCACTTCGATACGAGAAGTATTAACAAAGTTATTGTACATAAATAATTGCATAAAACACTACTACCTCGCTTAGTTCGCTGGCACTCGACTGACGTGACGTCATCATATCCGATAACCCCCCGCCGCCGCACTTGCCGCCCGCACCCGGCGGGTGTCCGATTACATTACTTAACTATTTGCACAATTAATTATTAAGTAATCTGTGGCACAACTGCACTGGTTCAGAGCAGACATATTAATGAAACGAAATCGCGCGAGTCGCCACCCGTGCGAGAGAGAATGGAATCCGATGACGTCACGCCGCGGGTTTCGCGCGTATTTTGATTGTCACAAAAACAATAGCGCGTGGTCATTTTTATGAATCTTTGAAAAATAATTGTGAAGTATTTTGAAGGGTTACAGAAAAAATTTTAAGGTCCATATTTTAAGTTAAAATGTAATTATTTGAAAAATAAATAAATTAAAATACTTTTCCCAAGCTCATTGTTACAAACAAAACAAAAAAAGAATTAGTCAAATAGGTGCAGCCGTTCTGAAGTAATGCGCGAACAAACCTATACGTGGCCACTGATATTTATTTATATAGATTTACATTCATCATCATCATCATCAGCCTATAAACGTCCCACTGCTGGGCACAGGCCTCCCACGTGGACAATAGCACGTGGGGATATTGGGCCATAACCCACCACGCTGGCCCAATGCGGGTTGGTGGGTTTTAACGACTGTCATCTTACGATAACAACCGGGACCAACGGCTTAACGTGCCTTCCAAAGCACGGAGGATAGATTAACGGCCGAAATTAATAACCGATCCCGAGATAGGGATATGCCTATTTTGGATTTTTTACTAGGCAACTGTTGTTATTTCCAGTCATATAGCAGAAATATCTAAGCAACAAATCTAAAGCAGGCCTATCTCTATCTCGGGATCGGTTATTAATTTCGTCCGTTACTTTACAATAGAGTATCTTGATTTCAGGCAACTATAGCCCATATAATAATATAACTTAAAGAGTAACGTTTAGTTTATTATATAATATATTTTTGTTAGTAAATATCTAAATAGTAAATAACTATGTTAGTATTATTTGTTCAGTTTAGGCTACAATAATTGAGCACTTATGAATGTCACTGTGCTATTAGTTTGTAAAGGAGAATGCCCATTTTGTATGGGCACTTGAATCCCTTTCAAAAATGGTTGTGCCTTGATGATTGTTGTTCTATATTATAGAAGAAACACGTTATATTCATAATTAGGAAACATTTTTAATTTTTTCACCCAGGTTCACGAGACATAATTTTTTTTCTGTTGCAGAATTTGAGGTTATAATTAGAGATTGACAATAATATTTCCTTCTTAATCAATACACAATCCTTCATCACTATGGTGATTAATGTCTTAGCATAATGTATACTATACTAGAATAGCAGCGCATTCGCAATGTTTCAGTCAGATTGCAGGAAGCCATAATATCATACCATATAATAAATAAATATATAGTTTGAAAGTACATACTCGAACATTGTCAAAAGAATACTTATGTTTAATTATGATCTTTACTCTATTTAGAATCATTAAATTCAACAGTAATTCATCATTATCATCAGCCCGTATCAGTCCACTGCTGACATACATGTGCCTCTCCCATTGCACGCCACTGAACCCGATTTTAATTATTACTTAAATTATTACTTTAATATTAATTATAGGCTTTACACCTTTGGAACTGGAATTTCCTTTTTCAAGGTAAGTAATTGGTAGTTCAGGTCTTCAAATACGTAGGTACTTACTCAAAAATAAAACAAAATAATTATTGCTACTAGGTAAGTTCAATGTTTTTTTGAAGAAATTGTATTATATGTTACTGTAAAGGGCACGGGTGAATGATATATTTGGTTGCATCGTCGTAAAAAGAAATGTTAACACAATAGCGTTTAAGTAATTGTATAGGACACTTCTGGTTATAGGACTAACTGACGATTCGGACAGTGTCCGAATTGACCCTTTTTAATTTTATTATTTTTTTACTGATGATTCGGACACCAATAAAAATAGCTGCTTTGTACAGTCAGATAAAAAACTTCTGGTCCTCCTGCACTTGGTGCATGCCACTGAGCCAGATTCAGAGCCTATAATTAATAGATAGATAGATAGATAGACAATACTTTTATTGTAACTTAACACCACAAACATTTACATAACACATAACAATGAGCACAAATACAAAGTTACAATTTGGCGGTCTTATCGCTTTAAAGCGATCTCTGCCAGACAACCCATTAATATTAAATGATAATAATTCAAATCGGGCTCAGTGGCATACACTGGGAGAGGCCTATGTCCAGCAAAGGAACTGATACGGGCTGATGATGATGATTATGATGTTGATGAATTAATGTTGAATTAAGTGATTCTAAATAGAGTAAAGATAATAATTAAACATAAGTATTCTTTTAAAAATGAACGAGTACTTTCAAATGATATATTTATTATATGGTATGATATGGCTGTCTGCAAGCTGCCTGAAACATTGCGAATGTGCTGCCATTCTAGTATAGGTACGGTCGGTCGGGGTCACCGTCGTCGCTTTACAACTTTGCAGCGATTTTCGTATGAAGCGCACCGACCGTCCGGGTACGTGCCCGTACCAAATAGACGACCGACGCGGTGTGCAAGGGATTTTGACCTTTAGACTGGTAAAGCGACGGAGTCCGCGATAGTAATTGTGATAAGACATAATCACCATAGTGATGAAGGATTGTGTATTGATTAGGAAGGAAATATTAATGTCAATCTCGAATCATAACCTCACTTTCTACCACAGAAAAAAAATTATATCTCGTGAACCTGAGTGAATAAATTAAAAATGTTTTCTAATTATAATTATAACGTGTTTTTTCTACAATATAGAACAACAATCATCAAGGCACAACCATTTTTTAAAAGGGACCCGTGTTTGGGCATTCTCCTTTGTAGGGCGGGAGACCTTGTATTCAGAATGAGAAGAACCGGCAAGGGCACATTTCTTTTCTCCCTTTCTTTTACAGCGTCAAATAATAATTGTTCGACAAATCAAAGAAAATGTTCCATTACTGCCCTAGAGACGTTTTATGTTTCGATAGTGAAAAATAGCGTGCCGCCTGATAAACACAATTTCAAGAAATTACAGTTTAATTTATAGTAAACGTAAATTTTATATATACTTCGTACTTAGCAGTGTTATAAGAAGCATAAAGTTACAATATTCCGCTAGGTCTATACCTAGTAACTTTATGGTTTTAAGTTATGTTGAAAATTACGTATAAAAAGGAATTAAAGTTAGACTTACGTCATTTCCTATTTACCACATCTGCCATTTTGTAATAATTTACGGCACTGGCATCAAGGATTTTTGAGCCTGACCTTATAAATAAATAAAAAATCTAATCAATATACATTTTATTGACTCCGGGTTATGTTGGGCCAATTGTCAGAATGTCCAAAGTGACATAATGTCCGGTTGATATATAGACCGTTAGTCAATAATATGTACAAGTGTCAGAATGACCAAGAAGTCATAACGTCCACACACCGGGTGGCACGATCACGTTTATACTGACATAAGGCATACGTCCCTCTCATACTCGTACTCACATATTTGCCAGTACGGGCCGAATGCTTTATGTCGGCGAATAAACGTGATCGTGCTAGCCGGGCAGCTGATGTTATAAAGACCATTACAAAGTGTCCTTTTTAGGTACTCGTGTTAGGGTTCCTTAATCAAAATGGCAAAAGCTGACAAACAATTTGTGGTTTTGGTAATTGGCCATTATGTCTACTAGATGTTTTGGCAATTGGGTGTTTTGATATTGGACATTATGACAATCCGACTTTTTAACAAATTGTTGTTTTGGTAACTTGACATTATGGCCATTAGACGTTTTAGCAATTTGTTGTTTTGACACCTGGATATAAAGACAACTGGTCATTTTAACAATTGGGCATTTACTACCTTGTCATTTTGGGTAAGTCATTAATATATACCAAAAACAAGAATGGACCAAGCATTGAACCCTGCGGAACTCCCATTTTTACCACTGATCCCGGGGATCTTTTACCGTTAATGTCGACCTTCTGAATCCTGTTACTTAAGTATGAGATTAGAAGACTCAAAGAAGTATCTCTAATTCCATAGTGGTTAAGCTTCCTGTAAAACACAATCGAAAGCCTTAGATAAATCACAAAATACCCCTAGGGCATTCTGTGAATCCTCCCAGGCATCAAATATTTGAAATAAAAGCTCAACATCGGCGTCAGTTATTGAGCGACCCCTGGTAAAACCATACTGTTTAGAATATAAAAGTTTATTTCTATAAAAATAAATTTGAATTTGGTCTAGCATCAACTTTTCAAAAATTTTACTAAATGTGGGTAGCACAGACATAGGTCTAAAATTAGTGGGGTCAGAAGTGCTACCTGATTTAAATAATAGAATTATATGTTTCATTAGGTCAGGAAAAACACCACAGTCGATGCATTCATTAAATATGCAAGCTAAAACTTAAGCTATTGTCATAATAACTGATTTAGCGACGTCCACGGAATGACTTAATTTTATTTTAATTTATTATGCTAGATGTAAAATAAAATAAAATATTCGGCCACTATAAAATCACTACTAATATTTTAAATGCGAAAGTAACACTGTCTGTTACGCTTTTGAGCTTAAACCACTGAACCGATTTTGATGAAATTTGGCAAAAATATAGATTAAGATAAGACCTTAATAAGGACATAGGCTAATTTTTATTCCGATAGGTGGCGCTACCGCGCGATAAAGACTAATTAGCATGTTATAATATTTAACTTGTGACGTCATAAGCGACTATACGAGTCCGTGGCGTAAAAATGTCAATGATGATTATAGTTTAATATTCGACAGCTTAAGTTACAACACTAGTAGTTTTACGTAAATCTCACAAAATTACCTGTCGCTGCCGCCAAAAACGCTTTGAAGCGTTCGCTAGTGTCGCCAAAAGATCGTCATTTAAAAATATTATCATCAAAATCATCCGTAATTTTACTACTTTCTTGTTATGGTCTTTAAACATGGAAAAGCATTTTTTTTAAATGTGACACGTCATAGTGACTGCGTCCTGCCTGATGGTAAGCAGCCGAGGTAGTCCAAAATAATGAGAGCGCTCCCTACCGTGGAACAAGCACGGTAACAAGCGCACCCATTCATGACGACCTGCATAAATGCCGTTTCACGCCCCGTTTAAAAGACCCGGGATTATATGAACTGGGAAACACATGCGCCGGCAGAGAATTCCAAAGCCGAAAGGTCTTGCAGAGGAACGACTTACCAAATTTTTTGGTATGAGTGCTGATATTCTGCACAGTATGATGGTGGTTCCTAAGACCAGCACGTGTAGTCCGGGACAGGAAAGGAGAGGGCGGGATTAAATCAAAAAGTTCTTCAGAACTCTCTCCGTATTATTCCAGTAGAAGACACTGAGAGAAGCAATGTCTCTACGGAGCAAGAGGTCCTCAAGAGAGGCTGTAACCTCAGCATCTCCAATAATGCGTACCGCTCGCCTTTGCAGTCTATCAAGTGCATCGAGGAGGTAATTAGCGGAGCCGTCCCATAGATGGGAACAATACTCCATACTCGATCGCACCTGAGTCTTGTACAGCAAACAGCGCTGCTCGGGAGTGAAAAACCGCCTCACCTTATTGAGAATACCCTACTTACGGGAGACAGTTAAAATAACACTCTCGATGTAGCATTTTGGATTCAGTTCCTGGCCGATGTCTATGCCAAGAATGCTGAGGTCCACTGAAATGGGTAAAGGAGAGCTCTGAAGAGAGGGAGGAGTAAGGAAGGGTATTAAACTCGACCAGGTATTCAGATCCCCACTTGGAGACACGATCGAGTCAGGTTCAGTTTGGCAACCAGTTCTTGCCTTTTCACCACGATATCAGCTTGCTTTGCCGCAGGATGTCCTATGTACCGCTCATGCACCGTACTGTCATCCGCATAACAATGAATATTTCCCAAGGACAACATGTCATTGATATGCAGAAGAAATAGAGTAGGTGAGAGCACAGAACCCTGCGGCACTCCGGCATTGACTTTATAGAACTCGGAGGAACTACCCTCACACAGGACACGAATCCTCCGCTCTTCTAAAAAGACTGCAACCCAGGCGCACAAATGGTGCGGCACACCGAAGGCCGGCACCTTGGAAAGAAGGGAACGATGCCATACTCTATCGAAAGCTTTGGCGACATCAAGGCTAACTGCCAGATTCGCCATGCTTGTCCATCGCTTCACCCCATGCGTGAGTAACGTACGCTAGAAGATCACCCGTTGATAGCTTGGGTCTGAACCCATACTGGCGATCATGGAGCAGCGAGTGATTCTCTAGGTAGTGAATGAGCTGGGAGTTAATTATCCGCTCAAACACCTTGCACAGCACAGAAGTTACAGAGATGGGTCGATAGTTGGCTGGATCCGAGCGATCCCCTTTTTGGGGATGGGTTGTATGTTCGCTTCCTTCCAAGACACCGGCACAATACCGGTATCGTAAGACATCCTAAACAATCGTGTCAACACAGGAGACAACTCAGCCGCGCATCTGAGCAGCACAATCGCCGGAACACCATTCGGTCCGCTAGCCTTCCGCACGTCGAGCGACCGCAGCACGGCACGTACATCACACTGCCTGATACGAATATCAGGCATGGTGGCCCCACAATGTGCTATGATAGGTGGAGCGGCGCCACAATCGTCGATGTGCGAATTAGCCGCGAAAAGGTCAGCCAACAAGTTCTCCTTCTCAAGCGGCTGGCTAACGAGCCATCTGGATGTTTCAACGGAGGCAACGAGGCAGAGCAGAAGTTGGCCTGCACGGCCGTAGCGAGCCGTCAATAGCTACGGCTACCCGTAGGGTGCGAGATCAACTCCAGCCCTACCCGCGCGACTCATTGTGCATCCGCTCCTGCGAGAGCCCTCTTAACCTAGAGGCCTTGTTGTAATCCGCCTTCAAGAAGCCGGTACTCGGGTCATTTAGTGCGCAAGCCCTCGCCCAAGCACGATACGCCGCCTGCTTGCATTCAGCAGCTTTGGCGCATTCGCGATTGAACCAAGGCCGTTTTCTACCAACGCTGGCAAGATCTGTGAACGGAATATAATATTCCATACCCAACAAGATCTCTTTAGCGATGGCAGAAGCGCACTCCTTTCCAAGAAAGCAGCTCTGGAGTGCGTTCCGTCGTTCTGGGTGTAGTTGTTTGGTTAAAGTTTAACTCGTTTGAGTTGCAACTGAGCCACGGAACGATCGAGTTGTTTTTATAACCTCTTCTGAAGTATTCCTGTCCAAAACGAGAGAAAACTCTTCTTTTGTCTACATTTTTTCCACTTTTATACAATATTTAAACCTAATTATTAAAAAGTAAAACAATACGAAACAAACAGGCCGAATTTTTCGAGACGTTTTGACTTAAATTGCAAAATTTGACACTTTAACAATGATATAAACGTCAAATAGCTGTCAGAGTGATAAACAACAATCCGATTTGATGGTTGTTTGGTTGCTGCGCTCTGAGCCACAGAACGGATGAAACTACGCTCTGACAGCCGTCAGAGTAAAATTTCACCAAGCCACGGAACGGGTAGAGCGCGCGCCGGAGTGCGCTCGAGTGCACTCGAGTGAAGCCACGGAACGCAGCCCTGGCCCCATGAGACGGATGCAAAGTAATCACGCAATCCGTCCCAATCTGCCGACGAGTAGTGCCACAGACGACGCTTGGTCTCCACCGTTTTCGATGGACCAGCGCTATGCGGTGCTGTGGCATCGCAAGCAGTTGCCTGACGAGCCTAGAGGTGCAAGCACCGACGCTCTATACCCAGCAGGGCGACTCGTCAGCATTAAGTCCAACAAGGAGGGCGCGTGACCTACGTTATCTGGTATCCTGGTGGGCTGGTCAACCAGTTGTGAAAGGTTTTGTGTCAGAGCGAAGGGATGAGCGACTCTTCCAGCGTGATCAGTTTTGGAGGAGCCCAACCATGTTTCATGGTGGGCGTTGAAGTCCCCCAAAACCACCACCACGTCGTTTGGGAATCGCTCTTGCGCGACATCAGTCACTCGGCCAAGGCGGTCAAAAAGGTTGCTTGTATTAGCATCTCCCGTGTGGGACCGATATAGGCACGCATAGACACGGCAACGGGCGGGAGCCGAATTCAATGCGCACCCATAGAATGGGAAAGGAGGGGTCTTCCAAGCAGTGCAGACGACGCAACAAATATCAGCCCTCACGTACAGACACACTCCGGCTTTCGCGAGGAATTGCTCCTCAAGCTGATAGCCGGGGTACCTTAAGTAAGACGTGTCAGTAGGGCGACGAATTTGAGTCTCCGTGAGAAAAAGCAATGCAGGCCGCGCCGTATCGAGGTGTTGGTGGACGGCGTTGAGTAAACTCAATTTAAACTCAACGCCGTTGGCTCCATTCTAAAGAATGGAGCCCACGGATGTTATTGAACTCTACCTCAAACAGCGAATTGGTGGTGGGAGAGTAGGAAGCCGCTGTATCACCTGCATTCTTTTTAGGCACTGTCATTGGAAAAGGGGAAGGAAGGGACGTGAACAAGGATTCACTACTGTTGCAAATAAATGAACAAAGCGAGAGTCTTCCACTTCAGCATTGGAAGCGCGTTACAACCACAGCCGACAAAACACACCTACGGATGCGAGCATTGTTAACCCCCATAAATTATGATCGAGCCACCCGGTCTGGACGATATGAGTTCTTGGACATTCAGAGACTTGTACATATTGACTAACGGTCTTTATAACATCTGAACGTTATGACTTCTTGGACATTCTGACACTTCGTGCATATTGACCAACGGTCATTATGACATCTGGACATTATGTCTTCTTGGACATTCTGACACTTGTACATATTGACTAACGGCCTATTGAACATCCGGACATTATGTCACCTTGGACATTCTGACAATTGGCCCAACATACCCCGGAGTCGATTTGTATTGCCTAATGTTAAGCAGGTACTAACTAGTGTACAAATTAAAGTTATGAATGTGAATCCTGTAGACACCACTGTGTTTCTAGGCATCACCTTGGATGCCAAGCTTCAGTGGGGCCCACATATTACTAAATTGTCGAATAGACTTAGCTCTGCGGCTTATGCAGTAATGAAGATCCGTCAATTAACTGACGTTGATACAGGTAGATTACTTTATTTCAGTTACTTTCATAGTTTAATGTCGTACGGCATTTTACTGTGGGGAAATGCAGCCGACATTCAAACTATCTGTGTGCTGCAGGAGAGGGCTATTCGAGCAATATATAACCTAAAGGCTGGTGACTCTCTCAGAGAGAGATTTAAGGATATAAGTATAATGACAGTTGCATCACAATACATTTATGAAAATCTCATGTATGTCCATAAAAATATTGAAATATTTCCAAAAAACAGTGATATTCACAATTTAAATACTAGAAGTAAGTACAGATTAGCAGTACCTTATAACCTTATAAGGCTTCATAAAATAAATAATTCTTTCAAGGGTCTACGATTTTACAACAAAGTACCAATTGATATTTACTATTATGATTCACATGTTTTACAAAAGAAGTATAACGTTCTTAGAAATGTTTACTATTAAAACTACACTGGAAATGGCAGAACATTTAAGAATTTAATTAGGTGTAGGTAAAAAAAAAATCTACCCACCTACAGTTCCATCACTAGTCGACTCTTTAAGAGGCCTATTACATCTCGAAGTGATTTTTGCGTGAAATGGCCAATTTTGGCGTTCTTGATCTCAGAAACAAAAATACATTAACAATTATGACTTATTGAATAGTGTAGAATTGCTATTGGCATAGTTCGTAGCGGCCTCGCTTTTTGTAAATTTTGCTTAACTTTTAAATGAAACCCAAAATTGCAGACAAAGGTTTTCATTGCGCGAAGGCACTTTTTTGAGCTCATCGATTGAACTACTGTTCTAAAGAAGTGAAATAAAAAAAATAAAATGCTATCCCTTATATAGTCGAATAGTGCGTAGCGGCCTCGGAATTTTTAGATATCATTGATTTAATATAGGAAAAAAATCTTATTCTAAACAAAAAACTTCGAAAATCGCTATAAGTTAACTGTGAATATCTCCTATCTACGAAAATATTATTGAGCAAAATTCATACCAGAGTAATTGTTACTTCATGAGGAATAAAGATTGTATAATGAATATATTTTCCTATTTCAAAATGCGATGCGCCGGGCGGCCGTCCGAACTCAGCATATTCTCGCAGTGGAGATTTGTAATATTAAGCATGAATTTATTATCCTATTTCGATAAAAACGATAAATACAGCTGCAAAATTACTACAAAACGCGAAAATGAGCATTTTACGCAAAAATCACAGTCGAGCCTCTTAAGACGTCTATGGCGATGAAAGTACATATTTTTTCCATATGGTTCTCTTAAGTAAAATTTACAGGGTCCGTGGTCACAGGGAGACAAAAAAGTGTTTCATTTCAATGTGTAGTGCTCGATTAAACCTTAGAAGACATTTAAAATATCGACTTTTTATACTTTTACTAAACTTTTCTACTTCTGAAGAAATTTTACTTCTGTATAGGAAGCGAGAAAGAAATAGAGAAAGAATAACTAGATCTTTACAGATCTAGTTTGAAAACCATGTAGTTTATATATATTGACTGTCAAATATTGTGACGACTTAAGTCGGTTTGTGTTCGTCGTAAGTCGACTTAAGTGTTCGGCGGCTGTGCCCAGTTTGTTATTGACGCTTGAAGACGTCTTTGGCGGTCAATGGGTTAAAAACATGAATTGTAATAAAATCTTCGGCGGCAATGTCAAATGTTACAAGGCATTAATATTAAATATTTTTTATCTTTAAAACCCCTCTGTTTACAACAATAACTTCTGTTCGCTTTCCGGCAAAAAAAATGTGTCACAACACATATTAGGTACAAAATGACATAATCACAGCATTAAATAGCGCTTATTTATTTGTTCGGCTGTAAGAGACCCCCCACACTGGCGTCTTTCGAGCGTCAGCGTCACGCTGACGTCTATGCGGCGCGCAGCGTCGCGTCGACGCCGCGCGAGATTTGCACTGACGCCGCGTGTACGCCGGTTCGACGCCGACGTCGAAGACGCCAGTGTGAGGGGTCTCTATAAAAGGTCGTTATTTTGTTGCGCATGGTTACCGCTAGGTGGCACTAAGTTCTCTTTTTCACGGAGCTGTTTCGCGCCGATCACCGGCGGGAACAGTGTCACAAATTGTGTTCTGCGGTGTCACATTTGGGTTAAAGGCCTATTCAAACTTGAGCGGTATTCGCTACCGCTGTGGGTAAAGGTACTCGTATATATACCGCGCGGTTGCGCGAGTTCGCTTCGAAAAAAGAGTCATAATATACATCAAATTAAAAGTTTCTTAAAAGTTACAATTTTTCTGTTAAATTTAAAGCCCTATATAAACATATAAATAAGCTATTTACACATAAAATTTCAGTAATCTGACTATTATAGTTTTTAAATTATTGACGTTTAAATGAACAAAAAACTATAACAGTTACATTTTCTCGAAACACCTATTTTTGTATTGTGACACTTTTTTTGCCGGGAAGCGTGTTGATTCTTAGAACAGAGTTAAAAACCAATACTCACAGAAATTCAATGTTGATCAAGTAACATTAATTTTTTTATGTGGTGCGGACAATGTATGGGTAATGGAACATCACCTTTTTCTAATCGATATTGATCCTTATGCCCAAAGCCCAAATGATAAAGTTTAAAAAAGAAATTTGACATTTTGTGGTAGGTTGGTTGTAGGTAAGTACCTGCTGGCATTCTGTACCAACCAATCGGGCATGCAGTCCCAATAGTTTTGCCCTCATTCAGTTTTTCCTTAATTATAATGATTCTAGAACAAAATTCACAAAAAACGCTCTGTAGCGCACTAAAGAAACATATTTAGATATTTTTGAGACTTAAATTGTATTTATTGTCTGTGTACAAGTTGCTGCTTTTACGATTATTTGTGGCCACTTTAGGCAATAATCAAAACAGCTTCTACTTGCACATGGATAATTAAACACAATAAGTACCTATCTCAAAAATATGTAAAGATGTTTCTTTAGTGCACTACAGAACGTTTTTTGTGTACCTACCTTCTTAATGTCAAGGGTGTCCAAAGTAATAGATGTAGAAACATTCAGTTGCTTCTGGTAGAAGACGACTTGAGCTATGGCGGCAAGCACATGCTTCTCGTTCAACACGTTATTTGCGATCCTCTCGGCAACGCTGATTGACGCCCAGCGAGGTTCTTGCGTGTCTAATATAATCTTCACCCTCTTTGCTAGCTCATCCATCTGAGAATGCGACGATAATCAGTTACATTATGTGTTTAAGATGTCGTAATAACTTAACTACAAGTTGACAAGTGTCAGTTAGATGCTTTAACAAAGTAGTGAAGTGTTAGACCATCGTGTACTACCCTATTTACAGCCATTCACTGCGTTCAATCAAGTCACTAAATTATTTTTCGTCTATTATTATTATTATAACTTAATTAATGGCTTCGCGGGTTAAGCATTAAGCCAATTTTATCTAAGTAGTACATTTTTAACATACCTACTTACATACACATAATCACAACTTTTATCCCCGAAGGGTTAGTCAGAGACTAGGCAATGAGCCTTACAATAAGAAGGTCTAAGCAGCAATATGTCCAACAGCGCGACACGTCTAAAGAGCAGTAAGCCTAATTAGGAAAAGGTCCATGTAGCAAAACGTCGAACTCTCAGATGGTCTGTATAGCAGAACGTCTATTTCGCAAATCGACTAAGTATTTTAAAATGTGTACACTCATGATAGAAAATAAAAGTCATTTGTAAAGTATTTACTTAATAGGTCAAGGATCATAAGACCGCCGGCGGTCGCGAAACAATTGATTTTCAATTGTGTCTGGTTTTACGGTGCTCAAGGGGTTAAAATTTATTTGTTTAAAAAATTAGTAAAAAGCACTAGCTTTTAAAATATTATTAGGATGCTATAGGCGCACAAATTCCTCTAAATTTATGCACCTAATATCCTTTTGATATGACCAATGTTTACCAAAAATTCAAAGGGATTATCTTTCTGACCCTCAAGCTTTTGCAGCTTTCTTTGGTATTAAACATTATATCGATGTTACTTCGCTTATTTCCTTCAAATAACATATTCTTGTATTTGCGATCTTGCCACAAGGCTTCTTTTCTGAGAGCTTTGAGAATAGTAGCAGGGTTGGCTTTGATTTGATTTTATATTTGTGTTGTGCCGCCTGTGCCAACCTTCTAGAGCATTGTTTGTGCGAAAATTTATAACTGCTAGGACTTTATGTGCGTGGGTATCCAGACATTTTGAGAATGTGACGATTTGCGAAACAGACGTTCTGCTATACAGACCATCTGAGAGTTGGACGTTTTGCTACATGAACCTTTTCTTAATTAGGCTTACTGCTCATTAGACGTTTCGCGCTGTTGGACATTTTGCTGCTTAAACCTAAAAGAACACATGTGAAACTCTTTCTCCTACATCATGAGGGGTATAGAAGCAAAGTCCCCACTGTCCATTTTGTCAAAAAATAAACTTTTAATGCCATCTGTAGGGGAGAGTCTTGGAATACATTTGAACATTTAATTAGTTGAAATCTTAGATTAAAACAAAAAGGGAAGATACGGCATGCTCCTACTTGTAGTCATTCAAAATATAGTCCTACTCAACTACATAAGCAAACACTCACACACTCACACCTATAAAGTGTAAATCGAATCTCTGTATATTGTACCGTACGAGGGGCGTTCAAAATATTCTCGGTATTGATACGTTACAACCTCTTTTATATATATATTTGTTACTGGCCGCTAAGATTCATCCATTGACATTAAAAAAAAGTAAAATTGGAACCGAGATGTTCTTTTGTTTTTCTGCAATTGCCGAACAAACATGAACACCATGAGCGAATTAACAATTTTAACGAAATTAGAGCACCGATCCGTCATAAAATTCTTGACAAAACAGGGTAAAAATCAAAAAACCATAAAAGAGGAAATGGATTGTGTTTACCGTGAGTCTGCTCCTTCTTTATCTACTATTCAAAAATGGTCAAGCGAATTTAAGCGTGGAAGGGAGAGTATTGAAGATGACCCTAGACCTGGCCGGCCTGTAGTGGCTACCTCACAAGAAAATATTGATAAAGTGGAAAAACTTATATTGGAAGACGGCCGAGTGAAGGTAAAATCTATAGCTCAAGTAACCAATCTCTCTATTGGTACCGTACATGACATTATACATGACCATCTTAATATGTCAAAAGTAAGTGCAAGATGGGTTCCGCGAATGCTGACGCTTCTTCAAAAGGATATGCGTGTGGCTTGCTGTTCAGATTTTATCGACCTGTGTGGTGAAAATCCCGATGAGGTGCTGCAAAAAATAGTTACTGGAGATGAAACCTGGGTTCATCATTATGACCCAGAGAGCAAACAGGAGTCCATGCAGTGGCACATTAAGGTTTCAGCTCATCCCAAGAAGTTCAAGGTAATCCCGTCAGCTGGCAAGGTCATGGCCACAATATTTTGGGATTGTGAAGGAGTTTTGCTTATCGATTATAAAGAAAAAGGTGTAAATATCACAGGGCAGTACTACGCTAACGTTATACGTCAATTAAGAGATGCGATCAAAGAAAAGACGCGAGGAAAGTTAACCAAAGGTGTTCTGCTTCTGCATGACAACGCCCCTGTCCATACTGCTCATATTGCCAAGGCAGCTATTGTTGAATGTGGGTTTGAAACTGTTACTCATCCACCCTATAGTCCGGACTTAGCCCCAAGCGACTTCTTTTTGTTCCCCAATCTTAAAAAGGATCTGCGTGGAAATAAATTTTCTGACGATGAAGCGTTGAAGACGGCCGTGGAGGAGCATTTTTACACCAAAGATAAAAAAAATATTTTTATGAGGGATTAAAAAAAATAATTGATCGATCTTATAAGTGTATGAACATAGGGGGGGAGTATATTGAAAAATAAAAATATCAAACTTTTCGTACTTGTTTGTTTTTATCCACATACCGAGAATATTTTGAACGCCCCTCGTATATATCATGGGGAGTGTTCTGAGGAATTGTTCGGCTTGATCCCTGCCGCTGATTTCCTTCACCGCACTACACGCAATCGACTGTCATTCCATCCACATCACCTTGATGGATGGCGGTCTACTACTGTGCGTTTTTCAAGAAATTTCTTGCCTCGAACTACAGTGTTGTGGAACCAGCTCTCGGCGGCGGTATTTCCGGACCGTTATGACTTAGGGATCTTCAAGAAACGAGCCTATTCCTTCCTTAAAGGCCGGCAACGCGCCTGCGATTCCTCTGGTTTTGCGGGTGTCCATGGGCGGCGGTGATTACTTTCCATCAGGTGACCCGCTTGCTCGTTTGCCTCCTTCTGCTATATAAAAAAAAAAATCGAGCGAGCGAGACAAAGCGGTAAGTTTCAACGTCAGCGCGAGGGAGTCAGCGAGTAGCGCGTTGACGTCTCGGTCGCTTCGCAACAGACGAGTACGTACGACCGATTCCGACGCCACTGCGGAGTAGCGTCTTTCTCTTTTTTACACAGTTGAATATCCGCAATAGTGCGATGTAGCCTGTTCGCTCGGCAAATTGTGACTGAAGTGAAATTGTGCCTTTAGGCCTAATTTTGGCGGCTCACTCACGATACGCTAATGCCGTATCTTCCCTTTTTGTTTTAATCTAAGGTTGACATGCAAAGTTAGCACTGTCCCATAGAAAATTAGCTTTAAAACGTGAGTGAAGTGAGAAGCAAAAATGACACTGTCCAAATTGACCAATCACAAGGCGGCAGCCATGTAATTTTTAGTATGAGTATGGCGTCAGGATATTTATACAATTCTTCTAGATTTTTATTGTTATTAAATAAACAATATAACAAAGTTAATTCGTGTCTCTTTATGTTACTTTTCTATTACATTATAATAAGCAATATTTTATTAATGTTTATTTTTGCCAACTGTATTTTGTGTGGCGTTTTTGCATACCCCTCATATATAGTGAAGTGACAGTTTTCGACCAATCACATACCTACATAAAATTGCAAATATAACAGATACATAAACATAAGACCAAATTAAATATATTTTGCTCACCGTGTTTGTAACGTCCGAATCTAGATGAATATTGCAACAATCAGCCCATTGTATAAAGAAATTCAATACGATATCTGGTGACAGCTGCTTTTTCATGTGGTATTGCACCCATTTGATAGTCAGGAATGTCTGGATCAAGTGGCGCAGGACCACTTTAGCGTAAAACATTTCGGTCAGTGTATATGGTCTGTAAAAGGCAAACAATATTTTTTTACTTTAGGCTGGTTGAACAAACACAGATTAAATAGACTTATTAAGTGCCTGAAGGTTTCTCTGGTCACTAGCACTCGTTTACGTATTAAAATTTCAAAGTTGTTAACAATGCTATGCAATTAACTGTGCTGCCTCGCAAGAAGTATCAGTGTTTAAGAAGACAGTAAATAATTCATATCAAAATATTAAATCATCATCAGCCTATAAACGTCCCTCAGCTAGGCCCAAGCCTTTCCCATGGACAACAAACAACACACGTATTAAAATATTTACTTAATAATATTATATCGCGTACATTCTTCTCATAGATGTAACTATGTTCTTTTTCTGTAAGTATTTTTTTTTCTAATGATAAATTTTGGTTCTGCTTGTGAAAAATGATTATTTAATCCATTAGAATGTATTACATTAAGTCGAGAAAATGATATTGCCGCCAGAGTTGATGGTTTTATAGCATTTTCCATCACTCTTGCCATAACTTCGGGCGACAGGTTCTCGCATTCCTGGCGAATATTCTCCTTAAGGGCTTCAAGAGTCTGAAGTTTGTTGACGTAAACTCGCGACTTCAAAAAACCCTATGAAAAGAAGTCTGGAACGATAAAATCGGGTGATGCCGGCCAGTGTAAATCGCCAAACGAGAGATTGAGCGACCCGAAAATGATTACTTCAGAATTATTCCGCGTTCTTGAGGAATAAACCGATTCATGGCTTGTCGACTTGTATTCTACGTCTGTTTACTTCACAAATGTCAGAACCAAATTGATATTTGGCGCCATTAACAAAAGTTGTAGCCTCTTCTAATAGGGTGATTACTTTGGCCCTTTGTATAAGTAGTAAACATACAACAAAAATCCTTTTTAACCACATAGTAATTTTATTGAACTTACTTTTTGGAACGTTCAGTGTTCATATACATATTGGTCTTCAATACTAAGTCTTGTAATATAAAAATAACATAAAAATAATGCACATTGCTGGATAGAGCGATATCGAAGAAGTGCCTTACATGTTCTAAAGTTATGCCGTGACGTAACCTGGAAAAAAGAAATTAAGTGCTTATTAAAAAAATAATTACGGTTCGCATTGTATTATCTAATTCAAAGTATACGTCATCTAGAATACCGTTCAGTATATCATAAGCAAAATAACATTAATAAATATTATGTAAATAAATTAATAATAAAACAAGGACGTGATGTCTGAAATCAAAAACTACCGACCGATCAGTTTGATTTCATCAAGGTAATTGAATTCCAAATTTCTGTCTTGCTCGACTTGCACCAGCCGCCCCAACAAGCCACCTTCCATCGCGGTCTCTCCACCACGGACCATCTTCACTCGCTATCCAACTTATTGAAAAACACTCAGAATGTAATCTTCTCTTAAATTTAATTTTCACATATATTTATAAACACATTTAAAAAAATAACCGTGTCGCCTAGCGGTGAAAGAACACTACTATCCCCTCTCTTCCCTGTGGGTCGTAAAAGGTGACTAACGGACTAAAGACTGCACATACATCCAACAGCATAGAGCGGCTATGGGCTCACCACCTGTCATGCTGAGCACATGTGCAGTCGCTATTTGTTGAAAAGTGGACTATGGCAGAGGACTGCTTTTGCTGTCCTCATTGCCTAGTGCATGTACGATTTCATTTGTTTTTCTTCCTGTCAAGATAAGTGAATCTAATGAAGAAATTCGACACATTTTAAAATTTTACTACAAAAAAGGTAAAAAATGCAACGCAAGCCGCAAAAAAAATTGCGATGTTTATAGACCTAGTGAAGTGTCTGTGAGAGTAACACAAAGGAGATTGATCATTTTTGTATGGACGTTGGACCAAGAGTGCTGCCCAACATTGAATCAAAGTGCATAATGTTCCTTAAACTAATACTAGTATGTAACCCAAAGCGCTTCAGAATCTATCCTAGGAGTATTGAGAAAAAAGATCTGTTGTATAGGTTTTACATTAACGAAAAATAATAACAAACATCTTAGTACGCCGTGTGCGAATGCACTAAGTAAGATAATAATATTATATGTAAACAACAACGTTAAAAAAATATATCAAAAGTTAAAACACCAAAAAGCCATAAGATAAGTTTTTAAGTACATTATAACCCCGTGGATGTTTTTTTATTAAATTATTTTTTTTCATATCTAAATGTAAGGAAAGAAATAAAAGTATTCCCATGCTTGGGCAGCACTTGGTCCAAAATGGGCGTTTTCAAACCTTTTGAATTTTGATGTCAAAGATGCACGTCGCTCTAGTCGCCCTATTACGAATAATATCCGTAGTTACGACGTAGCTGAAGAACTGGGAATTGACCACAAAACAGTTTTGCCGCATTTGAAAAAAACTGGGTACCTACACGCTCAGTTCTGTACCTGGATTGCCAGCTTCCTGCATGAGCGTAGAATCCGTGTCCTTTCGGATGGATGCGCTTCATGTCAGTGAACGCTGGTGTTCCTCAAGGCTCCGTTCTATCCCCCACGCTGTTCCTTCTGCATATCAATGACATGCTTCCTCTTGGAAACATTCATTGCTATGCAGATGATAGCACAGTGCATGGGGGATATAACGGGCACCCAACGGCTGGGCGGGTAGACACCGAAATGAAGCGAGCAAATCTTGTCATTGAGCTCGATCGGGTGTTGGACCTCATTTCTAAATGGGGCTCCGATAATCTGGTGGAGTTCAATGCCAAGAAAACACAGGTGTGCGCGTTCACAGCAAAAAAGTCGCCATTCCTTCCCCTTCCCTTTCTTCAGGGTACATCTCTAGGCCTGCAGAGCAGTATTAATATGCTCGGTATGGATATCCGCTGCGATCTGAACCAAAAGGACTACATCGAAACCGTGATTAAAAATGCCTCACGTAAACTCGGTGTCCTGAACAAGGTGCGGCGATTCTTCACCCTGATCAGTTGTGTCTATTATACAAGACACAGGTGCGGTCTTGCGTGGAGTATTGCTCTCACCTTTGGGACGGCTCCGCAAAGTACCTTCTCGATGCCTTGGACAGATTGCAGCGCCGCGCTGTGCGCATTATCGGCAATGCAGAGGTCACTAAAACTCTCGAGCCTTTGCAATTGCGTAGAGATATTGCGTCACTCAGCGTCTTTTACCGTTAATACCATGGCGAGTGCTCTGAAGAACTCTTTGACCTCATCCCTCCTTCTCCCTTCCTCCATAGGAGTACGCGTGCTGCTCTCCGGAGTCACCAATTTACAGTCTCTAACATTCCATCACGCACAAAGAAATTTGGTGACTCGTTTCTTTGCCGCACTTCCAAAAGATGGAATAGTCTACCAGCACACGTATTCCCTCCTACCTATGACATAGGGTCCTTCAAACGAGGCGTGAAGAAGCACTTTGTGGGCCGGCAGAGTGAGGATGACTGATGCTACGTCTCTTACGCTGCACCAGTTGTCCTCGCGCCTGGACCTCATTTCCACTTAACATCAGGTGGAGTGGGGTCATTTGCCGGAATTAGTATTAAAAAAAAAAATCATTTGTGATTCTTTATTACGACGTAATGAAACCGAACCATTTTTGAAGAAGCTGATAACTGGTAATGAAAAGTGGATCACGTACGACAAGCACGTGTGAAAAAGGTCGTGGTCAAAGGCCGGTCAGGCTTCACAGACCGCGGCGAAACTCGGGTTAACTCGCAACAAGGTGATGCTGTGTGTGTGGCAGTGTTGCCAACTCAGCTACTTTATAGCTAGATCTAGCTATTTTTGGAAGCCAGCTGAGCTACAATTTGAAGAAACTTGTAGCTAAATATTTTAGCTACTTTTACGATGTATTGCTTGGTCTCTGACCACTGACCACTTATCGGTCTGTGTCTCTGACTAACCCTTCGGGGATAATAGTCGTGAACAATAATTTTCACTAAACAATTAATAAATTGTAAATAATATTTATTTATTAATTAAATTTTTACGTTATTGTAAAATAACCATGTAAACTGACTTATTGAACAGACTCTAATTTATTTTTTAATATCAAAAGGAATACCTACTTGTGTTTAATTTCATTTAAAAACCGATATTTTCATAAATTTTTCGTTTTATTGTTTAATAAAGAAACATTTAGCAACTTCTAACACCTTTTATTTCATAAGAAACTTTTAGCTACTTCTAGCTAAAAGTTTCTTATGAAATAAAAGGGCACCTTTTTTTGTTTAAAAATCGAGCAATCTAGCTACTTTTCGCAATACGTCTAGCAACTAGCTGGAGGTAACAGTTGGCAACACTGGTGTGTGGTGGAATTGGAAGGGCATTATTCATAATGAGCTCTTACCACTAGGCAGGACCATCGATTCTGAACCCTACTGCGAACAACTGATGAGATTAAAACAAGAAGTTGAGAGAAAGCGGCCGGAATTAATCAACAGAAGGGGTGTGGTTTTTCATCATCGATAACGCTAGACCTCACACATTTTTCACCACTCAGCAAAACTTAAGAGAGTTTGGCTGGGAGATGTTAATGCATCCGCCGTATAGTCCTGACCTTGCACCTTCAGATTTCCACGTGTTTCGGTCTCTTCATAATTCTTTAGGCAGTGTCAGGTTAACATCATGAGAGGACTGCAAAAACCACTTGTCGCGGTATTTTGATCAATGCCCCAAAATTTCTATAGCAACGGGATCATGTCCCGACCTACAAGATGGCAGAAAGTTATCGAACAAAATGGCACCTACATACTTTAGTTAAATGTAAACAAACTATATTAAAAAATGTTTGGAATATACTACAAAAAAAAAACTACAAATAGTAGTAAAGTTTACAGAATAGGCTCTTCTGGTGCATCGACACCGCATTTACTTTTTTTTATTATTTACAGGTAAGCACTTCGTTTTTATCTCACATATTATATGATGTTAAGTGATATGGTGATAATAAAACCGAATTGTGAAGTGCACTTCACTCGGAAACTTCAACTACTAAGGAACCAGTTCCTTATCCGTATCTTATCTCTAACTGCCGGAACACAACAATGATGCAAACAAACAGTTAGGGCACTAATATAAGGTGACTGCTAGAAACCGCAAGAAACTTCAAGGGCAGGTCATGTCAAGTTTTTTCATTTTTAACACACTCAGCGCCAACGATCATTTAATATTGGTCGAATGTCATGGACATGTACATTTTTTTTATTGCAATAATGGCTTCTAATGGTTAAAAAATAAGCACAGGTTTTTTGTTTTTTTATTTACCTCCCCCTTACCCTTTTTATAGGTGTATCTGCCCCATACACCTATAAAAAGGGGCTAGACTGTCCCATCAAAAAATTACCCGGTGTTAAGACTTTAAGATCATTGGGATCCGATGAAATGGGGCACAATGGCCTTGAATTTAATACCGCCTCCACCTTACAAAAAACTGTACTTAGCTCTTCAAAGGTGAGCTTTGTTTCACCGATACACCGTTTGAGATGCGTTTTTTCCGACTTTACCGCAGAATCGAACAAACCTTGCCGCCCCATGATGGACAAGCGGGTGGATTAAAATTGATCAAATATCCATGTAATACCGCGACGCAACAATTCTTGCCTGATGGCATTCTTATTTTTCTCAAGAAAGGCATACAGTTCTCGCAAATACCTGTTCGCGCCTTTAAAATTTGTCCTGCAATCCGATCGAATTGATGAAGGCAACCTGCGCCTTGAAACAAACCGAATGAGAGTAGCAATAAAAGATTCTGTTGAGTTCCGAAACCAACTGTAAGTAAACCGATTTTGTGGCCAGGCAAACCAAGACACATAAGTAAGCCTTGGTGATCCGAGGATTCCGATATGTATGCGCTTTTACATAAAATGGACCCGCAAAGTCCACACCGACACCGTGAAAAAGTTGAGCAGCGACCACCCGATTCAAAGGTAAATTACCCATTAGCAGCTGCTTTGTTATTCCCTTCAACCGATAACACGAAATACACTTGAAAGTATCATTTCTGACTGCCCGTCTTGAGAGAAAGAATCCAATAATTTCTTTGTAAAATGGCTAAAAGCGCATTTGGACTGACGCGACATGAGCATGCTTTAAATGAAAATCCGAAATTAACATGTCAACAAAGTGACCCGACTGTGGCAACAATAAAGGGTGCCGTGCACCATAAGGTAAATCTGAATTTTTCAGTAGTCCCCCAACCCGTAAATAACCATCCGAATCTATGAAGGGATTCAACCGCCTTAAATGCTCTTTCAGTTGCAAACCTTTATGCAAGTGCTCAATTTCCGTACTAAAATTTTGCTTTTGAATGATACCGACCCAAACCAATGTCTGCGTTCAGACACTAACAAATATTTACAATTAATCCGTTTATCCTGATTTTGTATATTATTTAAGAATTACCCCTTATCCACAATCGCTGTAAGAAGCACTTGGCCCAAAATAAAACTGGAAAGATCCAACCGTTTGGATCCGATGAGTCGGTA
Source organism: Scoparia ambigualis (assembly GCA_963921215.1). Lineage (NCBI taxonomy): Eukaryota > Metazoa > Arthropoda > Insecta > Lepidoptera > Crambidae > Scoparia > Scoparia ambigualis. Next base: position 19,969,156 of record OY992507.1, read on the forward strand.
TTGGTACACTCTAATAACCGATTCCTTGCGTTCCAAAGGGAAGTCTGATTTACTGTCGCAATCTAAATCCTGCGAGCCGCCGTCAGCCCGGTGAATTAAGTCTTCTAAACCATTGTCAGCCGTAACGTTGGTATCAGCCAGTTCCAGTATTATTTGATAAGCACGTTCCAAAGAATAAAACTCCGTATTAACAGTCATAATCCGTATATTTAACCTATTTGCATGGTCTGGCCGATCAATTAAATCCGCACTATCAATAAGCCACTGTAACTTGACTTTAAGGAGTAACCAAGACGCCCTCAAAGACATTTACACTTTTTCTAACAAAACCCGCAGCCAGAAAATTAATAAGTGCTTTAGACTATAGAAGTAAGTCTGTAAACAACCGTGTCGTTCACCACTCGCAAGGCTACAGATCACCAAATCACACCTATGTGTCCAAGTAAATAAAAGACCTAAAATTATATACTTAGGTACTTAACTTACATCTATAACGTATAAACGCCCGTATAAACCGCCCGTATAAACGATACCAACCGAAATTAAACCGTGCTCTGCTACCAAAAAATGTGTCCGCAGTGACGCGGAGCAATTAACTATTCTAATTACGCGAATTAACAGATATAATATGATATCTGACCTTAATCCACGTGTTCGGAATAAAAAAAGTGTTTCGGAACGGGTCAATTTATATCTGCCAAATGTATGACAACTCTGTATCTGTCAGTCATTCCCTCTCCTTACTTCAGTAAGTTTTATTTGTACTGGCACGTCGAAACCAACCGTTAGGTTATGCAAGAAAGTGCCAGACGTCCCTGCGCCAGTAATTAACTCGCGCAGGAGACCATCTGCGTTAGGTCTTGACGCCAAATCAGTGCCCGTCGAAGCGTGCTCTTTATTCGGTACTCATAAGACTAGTGTTTCGGAAGAGTTTCCCTTGAACACGTGTAGTTCACTGCATATTTTCCAGGTAGGTAACCGGAGCTGTCAATCACGCTCACTTATCGTTGCACGAAGGGCATAACTCGCAATTGCCACTGCTCGGGTCGTCGATTCTAAAGTCAATTCCCAAGTGTCCACCTTGGTCGCGGAGTAGTAAGCACACTCACGGAACCCATCCGGGAGCCTAGCCAGTCCCCACGTCCTACACGGCTGGCTGGACTGGAGACTACGGCATCTAGGGGGCCGCCTCTACTAGTTCTCCAGACTAGTACCGGAGATGCCGACAGCAATGTCCAATGAGAACCACCGGACAAAGCTGCCGACTTAAACGGACACTCACGTTCTCCGCAGGACTTTTCGCTTCTGGCCCCACAGAGACCGCTACTAAGCCCCGCTCGCTGTGTGCGAGTTTGGAAGCCCTGGCACACAATACCAGGACAAAGAAACATTTCCAAGCTCTACAGCTACACCACACAAGCCACTACGAGTCCAACCCACGTCCGGAATCCTGCCGGAGGCGCCGGTTAAGGCACAACCAGCGGGGGGCATGGAACCGGAAATCTGTAGTACCCCTGAGCGTCATACAGCCGGACCCTTAGTTCCAGCTGCGAAACCTTATCTATAGGGGTCAGTAGATAGGGACTATCTGTCAGTCAGTGTGATTTTTGCTTTTTGGTTTGCGAGGTACACATCCCCACGGCTGGACTAACTCATTAAATTAACCTTGTAAGTGGCATTCGAGCCAACTTAGTAGTTAAGAGGCTTATTTTGTATATTACATTCGACTGTGATTTTTGCGCAAAATGCCCATTTTTGCATTTTGTTGTAATTTTAATTTTCCAGTTGTATTTATTGTTTTTATCGAAATAGGATAACAAAGTTTATGCTTAATATTACAAATCTCCACTGTGCGAGAATAACCTGAGTTTGGGTAAAGTAAATTTTGCTCAATAATATTATCGTAAATAGGAGAAATTCACAGTTAACTAAAAGCGATTTTTGAATTTTATTGGTTTAGAACATTGAGTTATAATGTACTATGTACGTTTAGAATAAGATTTTTTTCTATATAAAATCAATGATATCTAAAAATTGCGAGGCCGCTAAGTCTGCGGGCACGAGATTAGCGACGGCCAGCGACGGCCAGCGACGGCGATGCATACAAGAACATGGACACCTATGGTGACGCGCACGAAACGAGCGACGGCGGGGCGATGCGATTGAGCGATGCACGGGCGACTCGGGAGCGACGGCGGCGGCGCGGAAGCGACGAGAACAAATGAACAAACTAGTTTGATTAGGTCGCTCGCGATTACAGTAGTGTTGTGTTGAAAAATATTAATTTAACCTCCTACCTAATGGAAATTTGAATTGATATTGAAGAATTTAGGTATCTCGTGTATTTTGTCAAAACCTTGCTCTATGGGACAGTAAAAATGTTCACCATAAAAACAAAAAGATAGTAAATAAGTTCTATTTTCTCCAAAATGTAATCAAATGTGTGTAAACTCATTCTGGTATAGTTGTAAAATTTTGTTGGATCGCACCTTAGCACGTAAAAAGGGTAGAAAATTCGCCCAAAGTACTTCTTCCTTTATTTATTGGATGAACACCAACTCTAGGTAATAATAACTCCGTTCTCATTAATAGACTTGGCTCCAATTTTTCTCTTTGACGTAAACTTGTGTTATGCTGACGTGACATGTTGCTTACAACACTACCTTTAAAGCGACATGGAGCGACAAGTTTCTTGCCCACGCGAGATATCGCGCCTCGTCACCCCGCTCCGCCGTCGCGTCGTCGCCATCGCTCGGCCGTCGCCAATCTCGTGCCCGTAGACTAAGAACTATACAACTATATATGAGATAACATTCAAATTTTTTTTATTTCATTTGTTTACAATAGTAGTTCAATCCAGGAGCTCAAAAAATTGTTTTCGCGTATTTTATGAATATCTTTCTCTGTAATTTTGGATTTAATTAAAAAGTTAAGCAAAATTCACAATAAGCGAGGCCGCTACGAACTATGCCAATATGCTATTCTATACTATTCAATAAGTTAAAATTGTTAATGTATTTTTGTTTCTGAGATCAAGAACGCCAAAATTGGTCATTTTACGCAAAGATCACAGTCGAGATGTAATAGGCCTCTTAAATGTATCTTGGTTAAATAATTAATGCGCGCGATCGCATACCGCGACAACGGTTTGTTCGCGAGTAATGGAAATTTGATGTCGTGTGAAACGTGGCGTTAGGACGAGGTGTCTGTGACTACGGGTGAGGCGATCGTCACTCTTTTATGGGAAAGAGCTATGGAGTAGCCGGGTAGTCTAGGGCAATACTGCTCGCCACTAACGGCCAGGAGACGCTCCCTGACCGCAGTCACCACCAGCCGGAGGCGCGGCCTTCTTCGGGTAAGATTAATGTAAGTCCTTCATTTGTTTATTTTAATTAGTAGTAAGTCCACCTTAGATTTAGTTAACAGAGTTAATACAGCGAGCTCAACGATCTGGGCTTCTGTATCACAGAATAAATAATAATCAAATACCACGTGTACTGCAGCTCTTAAGAGGGTACCGCGCGACCGCAAAAACTGACAAAGTCTCTTAATGAACTTCATAGCACAATCAATCAAACTGATAATTAAAATTAAAATAATTCTGCTTTGAAGTTTCAGACCTAGTAATTTGATTAGAGCAATGTTTTTATTCTGCGAAATGTACAAAACCATCACGCGCTTGGTTTAAAAAGTAAAATTTACTTTTTTAAGATGGGGGGAGGGGGGGGTGCCTGCGGAATATCAATACAAATATTTTCATGTAAGAATTATTGTTTCATGCGTAAAATTAAGAAAGTTGTCGAAAAAAAATGTTTTTAGGAGTCCTTAGATTTATGTATTGTTGTATTGTTTGTTATTGTTTAAAGAATTCGTTTCAAATTTTAACAAGGCCACGACCTTGTGCAATGATCAGGCTAACTTACGTAAGTTCTTTTAATGTATTTAACTAATACAGCGCATAGTACAAGTCGTCGCTCACATGACATACTATCGTATCTTACAATTTTGTCGTAACTGAACTGAATGCAGTAACACACATAATTTTTATTGCTTTTCATTGTCACAAAGTGTCGCATCTGTAAGTAACATAGTTTCGGAAATAGACAAGTTTTGGAACGAAATATCTTCAAAGAAATAGATTTTTTTTTGTTTTACTATATGACGTAAGTAACTTACGACGGTCAGTGGTGTAAAATTATTGAAGTTATTACCATTTACGACTGTTCGATTTATAAAAAGTGCAAACAAAACAGTGTTGTATTTAGAAACACTTAAGGATCATAATGGAATATACGTATGCAAGCAACATTTGATCTACAACAGGTCATAAGTATACCAATTAGCAACGAGAGCGTCGTATTTTATAAAAGAAAGTTATCAGCGTACAACTTCACTCCACATGACATCAGGAGAATGTTTCTGCTACACATGACACGAGGGTGAGAGTAAACGTGGAGCTTGTGAGATTTCTACTGCCTTGTGCCGATTATATAACTAAAAATTCTATAACCGCTTGCACTTTGCTGTATACGATAAACAATTATTGTTCTAATATCGAGGCAATTGTTTTACGTTTCTCAATTCCTGGACATGGACGAAGTGAAGGAGATTCGGTACACAGCACCATTAACTATGCTTTAAAAAAAAGTGGAAACATTTTTATTCCTAGTCAGATGGTACCTATTTTTAAATTGACTCGTAGAAACAAGCCATATGAAGTCATTAGTATTCAAATATGTTGGATTTCAAAAAAAAATTCAAGCGACTTGAAGCTCATAAGCTCACTCATTACACACTAATTGTTCTGGTCAGTCAGTCAATTGGACAGAAATGATAAATTCCTTGAAAAAAAATCAGTGGTCACTGATTTTTTCCCTACTAGCCATGCAGAAACAATCTCGAGAAAATATCTCTCAAATGAAATGCTTCAAACGACTTGCGTAAGGGAATTTTGCAGCAGCAAAATTTAAATTGCAGCTCCTCACCAGTTTCCTACTAAAATAGCAGTAGACAAATAAAACGCCTTACTATCATTGACAACTGGGGACACCACAGTAAAAAACAACTTGAACAAAATCAGTATTAACTACGAGTAGGTACCTAATTATTATCTCAGTCTGAAACTAATTTACTTAATTAATTTACTTACCTATTGATGATTATAATCAATAGGTAAGTAAATTAATTAAGCAATTTTCTGACAATGTTTAAGTGATTTCATTGTAATTATGTGTTTGGCTGTATAGTTACCATATTAAATATATAAATAGGTAGATACTGAGTTTATTAAGATAATATCAAAATATTTCGAACTGAGATAATAATTAGGTATTACCTACTCGTAGTTCATTACTGATTTTGTTCAAGTTGTTTATGTGATGAAAAATTTAGGAGCCAGTTATTGGATTAGGAGAAGTCTTATTTGAATTGATTATTATTTATAAGGTAAAAGTATTGTTTTTGTAACTACATAAATAAACTTGTTAACTTATATAAGTCTGTATACTGACTGAAGAACGCAACTGAGACTAATTTATTATAATACGAGTATTGTGCTGTAAAATTAGGAGTCTCTCTCTATTTTAGTTTGGTCATTTTTAAAATGCTACCTATTGATTTATGATTTAAAAAAGTTGTTATATTATGATAAAAATAGAAAGAAATAGAAAGTTGTTTATTTGCTTTTGAATATTTTTTAATTATAGAAATTACCCGTCTATTATGCACTTTAACGAAAAGACAGCCGTCAATGGTAAACAAATTGTTTCCTTGTTCGCTAGTTGCTTCATGATGGCTTACAGTGTACTCACAGCTGACACAATACGTGTCGTCGTCCCACCAGTTGCAGCCAGCAATAGCAACGTTGGTAAAATATGGTTCTCACCGAGCCAAATTCACGACGCCATGAAAAACCTGAATTTAACTAAGGGCGCAGGTTCGGATGGGATACCCCCCGTGTTTTTGGTGCGCTGTGCCGAGTATTTGTGTTATCCACTCTCAATTATTTTTAATGAATCTTTGCACTCCGGTATATTTCCTTTGGCATGGAAAAGAGCGCTCATAGTTCCGGTCTTTAAATCAGGTGACCAAAAATCAATAAAAAACTACAGGCCTATTTCACTTCTACCTGCCATGGCTAAGCTGTTCAAATCTCTTCTCTGCCCTATCATATCATGGCATGTTATGCATTCAATCACTGCTAGTCAGTCTGGGTTCATGAAGAACCGGTCTACCACGTCAAACTGAATTCTTGTCTGATATTAGTCAGGCTGTTGACAAACGAAGCCAAGTTCACACTATATATACAGATTTCAGCAAGGCCTTTGATAGTGTTGATCACAGTATTCTGTTGTCAAAGTTATCACATTATGGCCTAGGTGATGGACTAGTAAAGTGGTTTTCATCCTACTTGTCGGACCGTACGGCTAGTGTGGTCGTGGAAGGTTACACGTCTGATCCACTACCGGTTTTTTCTAGCGTTTCGCAAGGTTCTCATCTTGGGCCAACCTTATTTAATATCTTCATAAACGACGTAGTATCAATCCTAAAATATTCTAAGGCTTACCTTTTCGCTGACGATTTAAAGATAAGTAAAGAGATCAATAACCCAAATGATGTAAAACTTCTCCAAGACGATCTCAATAATTTAGCACAATGGGTCAAAGTTAATAAGATGGATCTCAATGCCGATAAGTGCCATTTCATTCGATTCACTAGAAGCAAAACACAAACGTCGCCTACATATTACATCAATGGGAAGCGTCTCAATGAGGTAGACTATATTCGAGTTCTTGGCGTAACATTGGACCAACAGCTTCGATTCAATAGACATGTGGACAGCATCGCGTGTAGGGCCTTTAAAATGTTGGGATTTGTGATACGGAACTGCAGAGAATTGAAGTCATCTACTAAAATTTTGTTGTATAATGTTTATGTGAGATCGATACTAGAGTATTGCAGCCCAGTCTGGTCGCCACACTACGACATTTACATAAAGCGTTTAGAACGTGTACAGAAACGGTTTCTATGGCACATATCATTTCGATCTGGTCTTGCTAAAAGGCTGCCCTCGTACACTGATCAACTTTCAAATTACCAAATATTAAGTTTAAAGAATAGACGCCAAATGTTGGATCTTCTCTTTTTGCATAAGTTGATTAGTGGTGATCTGGATTGCCCTGGCCTTTTGTCACAGCTACAGATTCATATACCTCTAAAATTGCCTAGAGAAGGTAAATATGGCCCATTTAAGACTAAGGGGTCAAAAAGCAATCTCGGTCATCACTCACTTATAAACAGGCTTCAACGTCACTACAACGAACTGCAGAAGAAAACTGATGTTGATGTATTCTCGTGCAGCACTTATAAATTTAAGAAGGCTGTACTTGAATCATTCAAGCCTTTTCTTAATAAGTTTTTCTAGTTTGCATTCGCAAGTCGTGGCAGCCTGTAAGTGAATCTGCACTTAGCTAATAACCTTGTTCTTAAGAATATTTTTATGTATACTACTAGTGTAAGATTTGTTGGTTGTCCTTAAAAATAAATAAATAAAGTGATTAAAAACTAATTCTTATCTATAAATTTCCTTTTCATTACTTTGCGAGTGTAGTGTCGTAACTATATTTTTGTCCCGCCTACAAAAAACAAAGTTATCATAAAGTGTCTTATCTGTTTTAAAGCTGTACTACACAAATAATATTAATACATAATGATATATTAAGAAATAAAGAGAAAAATATACTTAACTTAAGTACATTTTTGTTTTCAGGGTAGAATTTATAATTAAAAAGTTATGTCGTAAAGTATTGACACCAAAACCGCAAAAACGTTGCTGTGAACATTTTGATTGATGTTAGTTACGTCTGTATGTCATGCAAGCGACGAAGTGACTTAAAAAATACGTAAATTTCACAATTTCGTGCAGGATACCCTTAACAAAGGCCTTTTGTTTTCTCTCTTGCAGTGATCGTTCTTGATATCTACCGATGTTTTAAGGATAAATGTAATATACTAACAACTAACTCTTGAAAAAACTAATATAAACCACCGAAATGTAATTCGACCGAACGACCGATTTTACAAGTGACAGTCCGTTCCAATTCACAAGAATATTGGGCAAAGGATTCGCTATACAGCCTTAGAACGGAACAACATTATTCAGATAAGATGGTGTCACCTAGCTAGGCGGACCAAAAAAAGCCCTACCATCAACGGCATCAACTTAAAAGAGCACAAACATGTAAGTACCGGTAGAACGGGGCTATTTGGTAACCGTAGGGCTTTTTGGAAAAAAATAATATTTTTGAATGAACGCAAACATATTAACGTAAACGCATCCTTTATATTCTCTAACATTTGGCAACTTCGTTATCTGTCAATCTCGACCAATCAGAGAAAAGAACACCGCGCGTGTGGTGTTATGAACTCAGAACAATAACTAAAGCATAGAAGTAGCGCTATATTGCATGAACAAGCTGAATATAGCTACACTTTGTACTCTTAGGCTCGGACTACATTCATCCGGAATCAGTCCGGCCCGGGAAAAAACCAAATTCGGCAAGTAATCGACTACACGCGCTCCGTTTTGAATCCGGAGAGAAATTTACTCAGTCGGTCTCTAGCACTTGCGCTGGATAGTCGTCCGGTCGACAATGGAAAGTTTAACATTAGTTGAAATTGTATGCTTAGCTGTAGCCGTTAAGAGGCCTATTACTTACATCTCGACTGTGATTTTTGCGTAAAATGCCCATTTTCGCATTTTGATGTAATTTAGCAGTTGTGTTTATCGTTTTTATCGAAATAGGATAATTAATTAATCATAAAATGATTATTCATTATGAAGTAACGATTATTCTGGTATAAATTTTGCTCAATAATATTATCGTAGATAGGAGAAATTCACGGTTAACTTAAAGCAATTTTCGAAGTTTTAACATTGAAAATGTTTTTTTCGATCGCTCCGGTAGGGCCCCATTTTCGCTGAAAGTGTGTTTGCCCCGTGATATGTAGTGGTTTAGGGCCATGAGGACGTTTAAGTGCTCAAAAGACGCAGAATTTGAATTGCTTTCAGATGGTGAAAAATTATTTCGTAAAAGTCGAAAACTTTTTTCGAAAATTGGAAAAACAAAAAAAACCTTGATTTTTTAACACCTTTCCTCGGAATATCTTCGATATCTCGTGAACGAGGTCGAAAATCAAAAAACTGAGAGAGACGCCTAGAGATATTGAGACGGGGAACATTTAATGTCGTATATTTTTTTTGTGGGAGTGACGGTATGCTCCCCCTTAGCGGCGCGTGGAGCGTCGCCGTGCGGTATTACTCGGGCGTCATGGTCCTGTGGAACTTCGCAGCTTTGCGATACAAAGATTTATTAGGACTTAATAGACGCAAAAAATTAAGGGCTTTAGGACAGTATAAACAAATTTTGAAAAGTCGATAATTTTTTTTGAAAAAAAAAAAAATTCATTAATGATCTATAATAGCTAAGTTCATTTTCAATGCCCTTTCAAGTCGTGTAGAGCACGAGATCTGTGAATTTTTTGGTTTAGAATAAGATTTTTTTCTATATAAAATCAATGATATCTAAAAATTCCGAGGCTGCTACGCACTTTAAGACTGTAAGTGATAACATTATATTTTTTTTATTTCATTTGTTTAGAACAGTAGCTCAATCTAGGAGCTCAAAAAAGTGCCTTCGCGCATTTTATGAAAATCTTTTGTCTGCAATATTGGGTTTAATTAAAAATCTTTATATATGCTATATAGATATAGGATAAAATGTTTACTAGAAAAAAACAACAACCAGTCTCTGGAAAGCTCGAACGGGATTCGAACCCGTGACCTTTGGATTGCCGGTCCACCTGCTCTAACCGCTAAGCTACCGAGACCCCAGAAGACTCTTGAATTTTTTCTAGTAATGCTGCAACCCAGCGGTATTACGTCACTGTGAAGTGTGTGTGTGTTTTTTTTTCTAGTAAACATTTTAATTAAAAAGTTAAGCAAAATTTACAAAAAGCGAAGCCGCTACGCATTATTCCAAAAGCTATTCTACATTATTCAATAAGTCAAAATTGTTAATGTATTTTTGTTTCCGAGATCCGTAACGCCAAAATTGGCCATTTTACGCAAAAATCGCAGTCGAAATGTAATAGGAAACAGAGAAAAGTGAAAATATATTGGGTTCATCCTTTTCACATAGACCGCATAACGGAATATGTATTCTAAAAGTCTTATACAAAAATTAGGTTCTTTCCTGATAAATTCTACGAAAACTACTAACTAGTAGGTACTATTATTTATTCTGTGCTACTACTACTATCACCATAATGAGGCGCTCGGAATAGTCGGAATACTACTATTTTGCAGTTTTGCTTGCGCACGCGACGCGACCGACCGCTTTGAGCGTCTGTCATCGACTGGCGCGTGATTCCTCCGGACCGGACCGGAACGGACGTTTCTCGAGTTCTCGTGTGGTCAGCTCCATACAACTTCATACGATATTGATAGGCCCCGCCCCCCGTGCCGAAAAATAACGGACCGGGTACTCGGAGACGTCCGGAGCATGTTTCGGTTGCTTCCGGGTGAAAATCGGGATCGGAAGGCCCCTGATCACATGTAGTCGATGCAGTAAAAATTCATATATTTGTTTGAGCTACGGAATGAATCCGGGGCCGTGTTTTTTCGGGTCCGTGTGATTCCGGATGCATGTAGTCCGAGCCTTATAGGAAAATTGTTAGAGTTAGAACAAGATAGATATACTTTGGACAGGACGGCGAATTACAAGGTTGTACCTGTTTCCTGATTTACTAGGCATGGAGGAGATGTAATATCTATCGATATCGATTATATAAAACGAGTCGGATTGGGCGGGAACTTTGATTTTTTCTTGTTTTGTTATTAATTATTAACTTAGTAGAATAATGTTTATAAATTTTAACTGTTTCGATAGGCCAGGGGCTCAATACCCTTATCTATCAAAAAACCCAATTGATAGACTGAAGTCTATGTAATCGAAATTAGGTAAAAAAAATCAGGATAAGTCGATGTGATGCTGTCTGTAAAGTCCAAAGCAGTGAGACTATACAGTTTGAACTTTGTACCACCCGTTGTTTGTTATGACGGAGGTCAAGTGCTATTATCGAACTGCAAGTGTTTACCGTGTTGTACTGTTGAACGTACAATGATAGTGCAAATTTAAATTTGATCAAGGATAGAGCGACATAATAACATCGGTACTTTGTACGTGATGCTCCGGGGCCAACTTTACTTAAGCTAGGTAAATTTTATAAGCATGAAAAAATGTAGATAACATGACACACACAATTGTAGACCCAATTTAAAAAAATGTATTTCAATAGTTTCGTTGTAATATTTAAAACAAAGTGGGCGCGCTGGAGAGCATACTCGCCAGCGAGCCTACAAGGATAATTCTATCAGAACGTTGACTTGATATGTTACAATTTATTAAGTTAATGAGAATATTCAACTGGACTATTTATTTTCTCGCTGGCGAGTATGCTCTCCAGCGCGCCCACTTTGTTTTAAATATTACAACGAAACTATTGATATACATTTTTTTTAAATTGGGTTTACAATTATATATATATATTTATATATTATCTAAATTTATTTGATGCTTATTAAATTTACCTAGCTTAAGTTGGTCTCGCCCCGGAGCATCACGTTACTTTGTAGCCAGTGTGGCAGTGCTAGTCTAGTGCTAGCTATCTGAGCGTAGTTCAGCGAAAGCACTGCCAATGGGTTAGGTGTATAGTATTCAAATAAAACAACCATTATTACATTAATTTATATTAATTGTGTTGAATTCAAACAAAAAAAACCCTTTACTTACTAAAGAAAGTAATTTGTAATTTTTACCCGACTAATTATTAGTAGGTAAGTACTTAAAAGTGTGAAATAAAAAAATATTGAAAGAAAACATAAAATCTGACTGCGTCAAAAATATTAACTGAAAAGCAAAACAAACAAGCTTAAAGGCGACTACAAGAGACAAGACATGAAACTTAGTGCTGCCACCAGTTATTATTGTTTGTGGTTGGGCTATTATTTTTGGCCTCAAAATTTCCTATTGTAATTTAGCGATGGTGCTGTCACGCTCAGCAGCAACAGATTTTGTTAATTGTGGTAACAGCAAAGTTGCTGAAGTCGTAGTGCTTGATAGCTCACTTGTGTGTGTGTCCTGGAAATTAAAGAATATCTATGAGTATACAATTCTTTAGTTTTCTGCTTGCCTAGAAACGATGAAATGGTAGGTATGTATGTACAGTGGAGAACGGCCATGGCCAACCAGTTGGGAAAAATATTACTTGCAGTATACGCCGATGGTTTAAGGGGTGGAGATTATCCCATCATTTTGAACACATTATGTTAAGACGACTTTAAGAAATTCCAAAAAATAAACATAATATACAAAATGGTGCTCAGTTGATTAGTTTTTAAACGAATGATCGAAAAAAATATTTTAATGATTTAGAGGCTAGAGGCAACTTGGAAATCTTCAAGCAGAGCGTGTAGCTGAGGTAAATATTATACGACTTTGTTTGACCATTACTCACCAATTCATCATCTCTCAGTTTACGTCATTTGTCGTCACTGGTAAAACACCCGACAGTAAAATGTTTTGAACAAACTTGATGGCGTTTTTTTTGGTGTCCAGCCATCTTCGGGGGACACTGCAGCAGTCCACTGTGCACGTCGAATTTCATCCAGAAGAAATCTAAAACATTTAAGGGAACATTACGATTACTTTTTAATTTATCGATACTTAACATTTTTCACAACACTTTCATAACATCTACGACGAAATTGTAAAATGGATTTTTTAACTCTTAGTGAAGTAATTTAACTATTTATTCCAATATAATATAATGAATGGTAACTGGTTATACTTAGTCAAACGAAGATATAACTATAAAAACAAAACAACGGTAAATAAACATAGAAATATCACTTACCAGTGGAAGCCGACTATTTCACCGTTATTTTCTTTATTTCCTATGCGAGATTAACTCTTCTAACCGACGCACGCCATAGTTCATAGCTTTATCACTCACTTATAACAGTACTTTGCAACAAAAGTTCAGTATTCACACAATTATCACTTTTCCAATATAAACAGAAACGCACGCCAATGATCCATGTATTATACGACAAATTATATATGTCATTGTTGGCTGACAAAGGCGGTGGTTAGAGCGAGTAACTTAATTTGGTAGTATTAAAAGGCTCCACTGGCTCCACTTTTGACAGATGATGACAGATTGCCTGGTACGCTTTTTTTCTACTCAGACGGTTTCTATGCTTTAGTGTTCTGAGGTTATGAACTACATTTAGCGAGAGAGTCTGTCAGTTTTGTTCCAAATTAGTGTTTAAGTAAAAATGTTAAATTATTTAGTGTTAACTTTTGCATTATTTGTAAATTTTTTAATGTATGTTACCAAATATCGCCGTCCGTGTTTATATTGAAATAAAAACAGTTTATAAAGATATTTTCCATGTCATTTTGTATGCATACCAAATAACCCCACCCTATTTGAAAAGGCATCTTCTTTTTTAAAATAAACCTTACTGTTTGTTCATTCTATGTTTTTATTTTTGTATTTTTATAGAGTTATATCTGTATTAAGCAACACATACTTCTTTATCTGTTAAAAATTAAAGGAAAAATAAATATTCTATCCCTACTTTTTTACCAAATATCCCCGTTCTACGGTACTAAAAATTTTACAGTTTTGGTTCGATTCATCTGGTGGCGTGTTGGTTTCCTAATTTAGCTTATAACAATTCGTCTTATTCCGAAACAACAACCAATTTCTGCCGAGAGGACACAGACCCGGTTAAGGTAATAAACGATAATGTAAGTTTATTAAATTAAAATACATACATACATAACAATCACGACTATTATCCCCGAAAGGTTAGTCAGAGTATCAAAGTCCACTTTTCACCAAATAGCTACTGCACATGTGCTCAGCGTAACAGGTGGTGAGCCGATTGCTGCTCTATGCTGTTTGGATGTATACATGTGCAGTATTTAGTCCGTTAAATTAAAACAAGACATTTATTAAATAATCATTCACTTACCAATAATATTGTGGCGACATTTCCGATAATTCATAGTGAAGACGCCACTTTAGCAGATGGAATCTTTTTATTTCGAATAGCCAATCCACGTTCTTGGTATTCTCGACAGTAGCAAACATATATGATGGTATTCTGAAAATAATTCTCTATAATTATATGATGTCGATTCAAATGTTTACCATTAATCAAATAACATTAACGCCTTGTGACCGAGTGTCAAAGGCGCTCGGCTCGAAATCCGGAGGTCTTGGGATTGCCAGGGCGGGAAGTGTGTTTCGGATTCATCGATGAATCGCTTACTACTCCGCTATCAAAGAGGACATTTGAAATGGCAACTGCGACTGCGAGTTGTACTTTTCGTGCAATGAGAAGTGAGCGAGCTTGACAGCTCCGGTTACCTATCTGGAAAATAGGCAGTGAACTTCAAGTGTTCACGTTCACGGGGCCACTTTCCTGAGACAATAATCTTATAAGTACGAATGAAAAACGCTCTTTGGCGGGTCCTGAATCGCCGTCAAGACCTAACGCAGATGGTTTCTGGTCTGGCACTACTTGCATAACGGTCCGGTCGGTCTCCCGGGTGCCAGTTCAAATTGCTACAACTGATGGGTAGAATATTAGCTTTAACCACCACTAATGGTGTAAGACTAGGATTGTTTGATGAATCGCCTGGACTTGTGATTCTCTAGCCACACACTTGCCAAGCGTGTTCATTAAAGCTAATATTCTACCCATCAGTTGTAGCAATAATGACTGATTTCAATGAAGGAGGATTTTGCACTGCAGTGGGGCAGTATACCTATATGCTATACTTTGTCATTTGATTATATCATTGGCACTATCCCAACAACATGAAATTATTGACGTGACAACGTCTTATAAATTGGTTTGCCGGGTGACACTTCAAGAAACTGCGTTACGCTCCGCTCACGTTATGCGCTCACAATGAGAGCGAGTGAGAAGCACGCGTCCCTTCCACTCGGGCATGGTTAGCCCGCCTAAGAGCGAGAGAGACAGACATAAAAAGTGAAAGGCACGCGTCCCTTCCATATTATTTCATCCTTCTTCCTACTATACGAATGAATATTCACATTAAAATTATTTTACCACTCAAAGTCGTTGTCACGTAAAACGTTCGCCCGTATACCGACTTTACAGGCAACCAATTTTTTTTAAGTAGTCACTATGGCATTGCACTTTAAAATGCACGTTTTTATCTATAATCAATAGAGTCGCACCACTCACACCATAATTGCTTTTTGTTACTTGTTTGATGATTTGTGAAGGGCCGATAGCCTTTTTTAGTGTTTCTGTTCATAGAAAAAACTCAGCACACTATGTTTATAGAATTTTTTTAATGCAGCCGTAAAAACGAAAATATCATAAGTATGACGGCGCATTGCACAACGAACCACTATCGAAGATAAAACTATAACTAGCAGCGCCCTCTAGCGGATCGTCGTATTGTCATTGGCTGTTTGTAGGCTGTATGTAAGCTGTATGTAGGCTGTATGTCAACGGACGAAACCTTAAATATCGGAATAGGATGACAACACAGGCCCTCCAGCAAAGCGTCGCCGTCGAGTCATGGGCTGGCGGAGGGGCGGCTATTTTTGCGTGAGGACACTTTTGACTCCTAATAACTGATAGTACTACCGTACAGAAGGTTCACTCTCTAACGACTTTCACGCGAAAATGAAACTTATCGTGTGTGTGACCCGATCGTTCATAACGCTGACTCGATATAGATTTGACGTCATGACGTCACAGAGCGTAGGGTTTACGCGCGCGCGCAGGGAACGTGGAGCGTTCGTCGCGAGCGGCTACCTTTACCGCCATACGCGTAGGCGGCCTGCCTGGGAGGCGCGCTGGCCGAACGTAATTAAATTGCGGAGTGACACCACCCTGCTTTTGATCCGGCAGCCGTCTCCGCCATACGTGCTCAACGAATCGCTCAGTTCCGATACAATTAGTGTTTATTAAATAGCGATTGTTCTGATAATTGATATAAGTTCTTGTCTAAATAGATATTTAAGATATTTGTAGCTTAACGGCTTCTGGTAACAAAATCTGTTGGTTTCCGCCCACATTACAATAAAAGATGGAACCCTCCTGAAGCCGACACCGACAAGTACATACCTAAAACAATATCAAAATTCTCTAGTCTATTATGATTTAAGCTATTCGATTCAAATGTCCCATTCCGAACTAACAAATGTAGGTACTCTAAGTCTAGTCAATTTTCACAAGTTAAAATTTGAATTTTGACTTTCTTTCGGCACGTGTCGCAGCGAAGCGAAGTGCAAATAATCTAGTGCAAACTTTAAGGCACAAGAGCGCGCTGCATATTGATATTAAGATGGACCACATGGACTGACCAAATAAAGGCTGCATTTGACGGTCCCCTTCGACAGTGCAACACAAGCAGCAGGGAGAGAGAAATGGCAGTTAATTGTTAAAACGACTAATCTGTCCTCTGTCCAAATCCAGAGTCACGCCTAGGAAGAAGAAATGTTTTCAAGATAACCCTTTCTGTGTTCTGTCTGTTATTTTTGAAATTAGAAATAAACAAACAATGATAATATAATAATATTATAATTAAAAATAATGTATAATAATATCTAACTTACTGAACGTAATCCTTATCTTTGTGACTTTAATTTGGTGTCTCTTATTTATAAGGAAATAATAAATTTATTTATGCTCACACCAATTATTATCTAGCCCAAAATTAGTCTCTTTTGAAAACTCGTTAATATGGTTAAACTAGCAGTAGTAACTAAACAGATTAATTAATATACATAAACATAGAAAAACTCCCCGACCCGAAATCAATTTAGAAAAACAGCTTTCTCTAAATTGACCCGACCGGGAATTGTACCCGGGACCTCAGAGATGGCGCGACGCCTGAGCCGGCGTCCCAACCACTCGACAACAGAGGTCGTAGTGTGCTTTGACAATGCGCCTCCGATTTTAAAAATAATATAAGTACTTTCTTATCTTGCTTCGGTTTCAGATAACTAGAAGGTTCATTAAACTAGAAGTATACTTTTATGTATGTTATAAAAGGTACGTTTAAAATAATGTTGTTTGCAACGGACAGAAATGTTTAGTTTCACGTGTAGCCAATCAGGCGACACGCCTTTTTCAATCACGTAAACGTAACGTAACATTGGTGTAGGTGTACATCAATATGTAACTGCAGTGTCTATTTTAGACATGATTGATTTGCGCATGTGCAAGTTTGTGCAAGAGGTTCATTTCAGGCGTTTATTGATCCGTTGCGAGGGCAAATTGGGATGTATGGTCATAGAAAATAGGACAGTACAGTACAGATCGCTTATTGAAGAGATATTGCTCGGAGCCCGACTGGCGAGACATACACTTGTATGCCGGCCGTATGTTTTCGATAACTTATGTAGACATTTTATACGCGGTAGACTGACAGTCAAAAGTCAAATTATTTATGCAATGTAAACCTTTACAGGCACTTATTGACGTAATTCTAATAATAGTAAAAAAACAGTTAACTAACTTATAGTTAAGACTTAACAACTAATCTAACGAACATAGTCTGTGCCTGACGTAATACCAGACAATAGAAATTCTATTGTTAGCAACCTCTAACCTCTAAGGAGTCTTCGTGTCAGACAAGGGGATATACTTAGTTATTATTGATTTTTTTATTATTATAATGGTCTCATCAAAATCTACATAATTTAATTTAATAATCCATATTTTTCTTTCGTTGATTGAATCTAAGTGCAATAGTAAAGAAGCCGGTCTTTCAATGTCTGAGGTGTAGGTACGTTACCACAGCAGGAAAGTAGCTCCTAGAGTGTTAGGAGTGGAACGTATAATTACTAATTAGTGTGTGTGCTGTGCATGTGCGCCGCATAAAAAAATTATGCGTGTTGTCGTTTTGGGGAAAAACGAAAAAAAAACGATTCCTGCAGCAGTAACGTTGTTCCAGCAGGAAAATTCTAAACGAATGCTCGGAGAGAGAAATATTGTGCATGGGCAGAGAGCTTACATTAGTGCAAAAATGTGCGCCGAAAATAAAATAAATGTGCTTCTTTAGGTTTTCGAGATATTACATTTAATGCAGGAGTAACGTTTTGCAGAATCGTGTATCTCTAAAGCCATTGTATGTGCGCCTGTAGAATAACAAACACGAGTAGCTCTTGATTTGTGCGTATTAGTGGCAGAATTTACGAAAATATTCATAAATTTCAAGTAATCGCGCTTTTTTTTTAATCCGAAAAATATTCGCAGCTCACTGTAAACTTTATTCGATCCTTCTTGACTCATACAATAACCATAAAATGTTTCAAAAGTGTACATAGGTACATACGTTATTGAATAATATTACTAAAAGTCAAAACGACGGTGTCATAACTTTGACGTTAACATACAAGAAACCGGCTCAACCCAAGATGAGGTTTAAACCAAAAATTAGTGCGTTTAGTCCAAGGTTCGAAAGGAAATTTATCAATGATAATTATTGTGATAATTACCATGATAATTATCGTGATAATAACAGATGGATAATTATCGATTGATAATGACAATAAATTGTGCTCGTGAAAGTTAACTGCATTCGAAGATTTGAACGTGTGTTTCCCCACAATTGCGTATATCCGAACGTACGAAGTGTCAAAGTCAACGTGCCGCGCCGTAGGAATTACCAAAACAAGAAAAATCACTTCGGATTAGGCTAAGTTGGGAAAACACAAGTGTCATTGTTTTATTTTAAATATATTTTATTGTGTTAAATTTGAAAAATATAACAAATGAATTTCCTATGAAACAATATAATATAACAAATGAATTTGTAACACTGGTGATAATTATCCAGAAGCGTAATAATCTTGATAATTTCGAACCCTTGTTTAGTCAAATAACATAGTGAACATTTTCAGCTTGGAATGTTTTGCATATAAATAGATATAAACAAAAATCAAAACATGTAAACAACGGCTGATTATCCGACCAAATTCGAGTGACTACAAAAAAGCGACGGATTCGTACATCATATCAATGACCTTCTTATCTTAACTTTACTCATGAACCAGTTGAAACGTGTTGTGCTTAAGTACACTGAAATAGAATACAACAAGTAAAAAAAAACTTGTAAGTAATTGGATTATATTCTACTACTAGCTGTTTCCGTGACCGTGCAGATGATTAAGTACGTTATTTTTTGAGTAGCTATAAACCATTTTCAGGTTCGATTTTCTAATTTACGCAAACTTCAACAACGAATCGATACACGTAACGCTATCAATTGAGTTTTTTTAACTATTTTTTGTTTCTCCTGGATGAGACCACGTGCCCTGACCTCGCGCCACCCGCTGACGTCACAAGGAGCCGCTTTGTTAAGTTTGGAGAAAGTGAGACAGCTAGTAAGCAGACGGTATTAGTGGGACAGCAGCCTTAGCGAACCACGATATCAGCAAGCCGATATCGTGGTTCTTGGCTTACCATTGATCAATGGCAAGCCAAGAACGGTACAAGTAGCGAATAGGACGAGTTGCGAAAAAAATAAAGGATAGGACGAGTTGCGAACGGGACGAGCCACGAACGGAACGAGCTGAGAATGGGACGACCTGCTTCCGACCCATATTAATCATGCGAAATATAAAAAAAGTATTTAAAAACTGAATCGTAATTCAATAACTCTGCAATAATGTAATTGTGTTTCTTTCTACAGATAAAAATAATCATTCATTCTTCACTTTTTTTTGTATAATTTATTTTGATTTTGAAATAATAAATATTGTTAAGTTGATTTTTTTATTAATACACGTAATTATTAAAAGCTGCATGTTTTTATTTTCAAACATACCACCATTATGAAAATGTTAAACAACTTAATAAAATTTATCTGAGTGTGTGACCGTTTGCGAATGGGACCAAATGCGAATGGGACAAAATGCGAATGAGACCAAATGCGAAAATGCGAATGGGACCTTTGCTGAAATCGTGACGAAATGCGAATGGGACAAACTACGTCAAATCCAATTTTTCTCACTCCGATCATTCGTTTATAGTTTCCTGCAGGAACAACGTTACTGCAGCAGGAATATTTTTTTTCGTTTTTCCCCAAAACGACCACACGCACAAAATTTTAATGCGGCGCACATGCCCAGCAGATTACGCACTAATTATACGTAACACTCTAGGAGCTACTTTCCTGCTATAGTAACATACACCTGTCCGAGTCTGTTTTTTCATTGTATGAATACCTCAAGGTGTTAGGTAGGTATAAAACTATTTCTAATTTCCAATAGGTTATGGTAAGTATTACCACGTTTAATAACAGGGTTCAAAACACAATATTGCTTCCGTGACTTGCATTGCAATACTGCCTAACAATAATACCTACATGGACTTATTTTAGAATGACTAGTTATTATAATTAGCCTATAATGTATGCTGTACCACTGCTAGGAAAGAGCATGCTGCTAGGCCACCCTGTAGTACAGACTTCGATAGCAAGGGCATGCTGCTAGGCCACCCTTAGTAGACTTTGATATGTGCTACAATGTCTAAAAAAAGTAGTTTAATCACACAGTCACTGGACAGATAAGGAGATATTCTGCAAAATGGATAGCGGCATGTTGATCACTGTTTTTTAATTTTCTATGCAATAGATGCTGTCTGCTTCTGCTTGTGAAGTGGATGCAAAATGTCCCTTTCGCAAAATGTCTACCGTTCAGAAAACGTCTCTTTCTCATAATGTCTCTTTCACAGAATGTCCCTTTCGCAGAATGCCTCTTTTGCAAAAGGTCGCTTTCGCACAATGCCTCTTTTGCAAAATATCGTGATACTCTAACTTACAATAAAATCAAAACTAGAATAAAAAAATAGTAAAAAGTCTAGACTATTTTTAATGCCTACAGATATTAGAAAATCATCCATGGTCGTGATTCTATGGTGAACCAACAATGATATAAGTTGTAGTTAATGAGACTTCCTCAGGTGGGAATCGAACCCACGTCCTCCGCAATTCAGGCGGCTGGGTTGAGCCTCTCCGCCATCGCCACTTTTTAAATTGTTGTAATGTTTTATCATACTTATATATTAATCCTCAAAAGTTGTAATAAAGTCCAAGGTAGAATGTTTTAAGTGAAACACAAACTTATTCTTAGAGTCCCTAGAGTTACACTGCTTGGAACAACATTGTTGATCCATTTTGTAGCTTTGCAAGGCATTGTATAGTTGTTTATACTATGTATATCAATTTCTCAGCTATAAAGCTATGACCCCTGTACATGTTTATAAAATAATATTATGATATTTATGATTATACAACTAGATAAGTATTATTTTTATTATACACTAAAAAGACTTTTTGTTTGTTTTCATTTTTTTGTGGATTGGTTAAAAATTTGGTGGTAATTACCATCCAGTTTCATAATGATCCTTTACCAAAATTTCTCTTCATAATATTGTGCCCAAAACTTTTTTGCAGGAATAACGACGATAATTGACGACCTCCTTGGTCGAGTGGTTTATACACTAGTTTTCATGGTGTCGCCATCTCTGAGGTCCCGGGTTCGATCCCCGGTTGGGTCCATTTAGAAATTATTGTTTTCTAAATTGTCTCGGGTCTGGGCAAAGACATATAAAAGATAGACAGGTTACACGCTAACATTATTGCATTTTAAAGTGCTGCAAGTAGTACTATATCTACGTATACAGTTATTTATTATGACACGTTGCGCTAACAAGAGACACATTATGTGGTTAGAAAGAGATAAATATACATCTCGCTCTATACGCATGTGAGTTTCCATGGCAACGGCCGCCAGTAGACCGCGCTAACATAAGTCTGTTTCACTCTCACGCATAGAACAGATTACATCTCACTCTTTACCCACGTGAGGAGCAGCCAGCAGTTTATTTATCGGGCATTTAATGTTTAATTTTAAAAAATCAGTACTTACGAATGAAATGACACGTTTTTCTTGTCTCTAAAAGTTGCCGTGTAATTTGTGGACCGCCTAAAAACAAAGGAAGGCATTTTGGCCACGAAAAACTTGATAAATTCACGCGCTGTAGCGATGTATAGCCGGGACGCGAGAGCGTGCCTGACTGAATGCGAGTCGGGCAATTACCTTACATTCGTATTGCCATTCTAGAGCGTGTACAACGCATCTATAACTTTATACATCATTGGGTCTGGGTGTTTTCTATGTTTAATATGATGTGTTTTAAGTATGTTTATCCGTTGTCTAGTAACCATTTAATGAGTTTCATAACAAAGGTTCGACACGATTCTGTTTCGGCGTGCAGTGGTACTGGGAGTAGCGATTCGCATTTGTCTGGCACAGACTATAGCTTGTTAGATTAGTTGTTAAGTCTTAACTATAAGTTAGTTAATTGTTTTTTTATTATTATTGTATTGTAGATATGGGCGCAGCGCCGGCGCGCCGCCGTCGCCGCGAATTTAAACGGCGCACCGCCGCCGCGCCGAAAGCTCGACGCGCCGTCGCGAGTAAAGCATGTGCCAGACGGATGTAATCCAGCGTCGCAACAGGGGCGAGCTTGCTTGGTGCCATCCAAGTAGACTGCAGATGTAATCCAAATTATAATATGACCTTTATCGCCCTTGGTGGACGGGCGCGTGTTCCCATCCGCAGTTGGAGAGCGTGGATTACATCCATGTAGCCGGCGGATTACATCAAACCTAGGACATCCCCTCTCCTTACTTCACTAAGTTTTATTTATACTGGCACCTCGAGACCAACCGTTAGGTTATGCAAGAAGTGCCAAACGTCCCTGCGCCAGTAAACTACTGGCACAGGAAATCATCTGCGTTAGGACTTGACGCCAAATCAGTGCCCGCCGAAGAGCGCTCTTTATTCGGTACTCATAAGACTCTCGGGAAAGTTTCCCCGTGAACACGTGTAGTTCACTGCCTATTGTCCAGATAGGTAACCGGAGCTGTCACGCTCGCTCACTTCTCGTTGCACGAAGGGCACAACTCGCAGTTGCCACTGCTCGGGTCGTCAACTCTAAAATCGACTACCAATGTCCACCTTGGTCGCGGAGTAGTAAGCACACTCACTTCTCGGAATCCCTCCGGGAGCCTAGCCAGTTCCCAGGTACGACGCGGCTGGCTGGACCGGAGGCTACGGCATTTAAGGGGCTGCCTCTACTAGTTCTCCAGACTAGTACCGGAGATGCCGACAGCAATGTCCAATGAGAACCACCAGATAAAGCTGCCGACATAAAGGGAAACTCACGTTTCCCGCAGGACTTTTCGCTTGTGGCCCCACAGAGACCGCTTCTAAGCCCCGCTCGCTGTGCACGAGTTTGGAAGCCCCGGCACACAATACTAGGACAAACGAACATTCCCAAGCTCTACAGCTAACCACAAGCCACTACGAGTCTAACCCACGTCCAGAATCCCACCGGAGGCGCCGGTTAAGGCACAACCAGCGGAGGGCATGGAACCGGAACCCCGTAGTACCCCTGAGCGTCATACAGGCGGACCCTTTGTTGCAGCTGCGAAACCGTAACTATAGGGGTCAGTAGATAGGGACATCTAACCTAGGACAGTTGCGTTGTGACAGGCAGCGGGTTTGCGAGTACAAAATAACGTCCGCAGAGCAGAGCCGCAAACGCAAAATTATAAGCGAATTAATCGATCTATATAGAGATTTGCCATGCCTGTGAGATATTACGTCCGAAACTTATAAAAACGCTCGAAAACGGCTTGAGAGATATTACTCGAAAAGTACAAGAAGTTGAACCAAAACGCTAACGAAGCAAAATAAAAAAAGAAAATTCACACTTTAGAATTTGGTGACTCACGACTGATCGCGAGCGTGTTGGCGGGTGGATGAGATCCGCGAGATCCGTGTAGCCGAAACACAATCCGAGTTCCAAAACCAAGTTCCCACCAAGTCCGAGTTCCAAAACCAAGTTCCCACCAAGTCAAGTTTAGAACTTCACTAAATGAGTGTGTTGTGTGCGTAATAGCGTATTTCTTTCGTTTACAATGGCGGCGATGTATACTTCGACTAGTGTTGATATTTACAAAACAAAATTAAAAGACGTTTAACAGACGGAAGATAATGCTGATTCCGCATTTTTGGCTGCATCAGGAAAAGAAGTACCCTGGACGAGCAAAACTGCATTCTATTATATTCTTGTTTGCAAGTGAGAGGTTACAGAGCTCGGTTACGTAGATAAGGAACAGGGTAGGTCCAAGAACACTACCCTGTGGGACACCAAACTTAACAGATTTTTTCTCACTAGCAAACCCGTCAATTAGAACACATTGAGTTCGGCCCGTTAAATAACTTTCAAACAAAACAGATAGTTGGCCTCTAATACCTATGGATTGATGTTTAGATATAAGTATAGGAATGGACACGGTATCAAAGCCTTTGATAAGTCGAGATAGACGAAGTCCATGACTATTGTGTCAGAAAGTTCTAGCACCGCATCTTCAGTGCTTATTCTAGATCTGACACTATATTGGTTATTTGAGAGGATATTTAATTTATCTTAAAATTGAAAAAGACTTTTATTTATTGTTTTTTCCTAAGATTTTTAAAAATTAAGTTAAAACAGAAATCGGTCTATAGTTGTTGAAACTAGCTTTGTTACCATGTTTGAAAATCGGATAGGCGATAGCCTTCTTGAAAACACTCGGAAATATACCTGTGGTTAAGGAAAGATTAAAAACGTCGGTGAGAATTTGTATTAGTATGTCCTTAGCAGATTTCAGTAAGCTAACGAAGATACCATCCCAACTCACAGCACAGTTAGTCTTCTCTTGAGGCTAGAAGTAACTCGCTCGACCTCATCTTCATCGGTAATAAACCATGCCGTAGAGTTTAAATAACTGAAATTTAAACTACGTTGCTGAGGTTTGTGATTTATAGTAATTTTGGAGGCTAGATCTTTATCTATATAACAAAAGTAAGTATTTACAAGATTAACCGCTAAATTAGGGTTATCCGCTAAAGAAAGAAGTTAACTTGGTGTGAGAAGATTTTTTTTGTGTTTTCTGCACAGTACTTCGTTATTAATACTGAGTACTCATTATCTACTATGTGGCTTAGGTACATAACTACCCCATACGCAATAAATTCAGTCAAAGTTAAACCTATAAAAATATTTTGAATAGCTGTTCTTAACTAAACTACAATAGATAAAGGACGACGAGTGTGTTGTTTACCTGCTTAAATAATTATTTGAATATTACTCGAGCTCTATCAGTGGTGTTATATGCCTTCACTTACCATATATGCCACCACTTCGTGGTGTTATTGTACATACAATACTTACTTATCCATGGCGCTGATATAATTGAACATAACAATTTTATTCTTATCGGCAAACTCTCTGAAGAGGCTTCTGAAGCAAATAATAAAGACTTTAAAAAAATCAGAACTTTCCACTTACGGAAAACTAGCAGGATTGCTACAAATGAGGATATAATCCATAATTTGTTAATATCCTCCGACCCATACCTATCAAGTTTTAGGCCTAAAATAATAAGTCGACCAAGTAAAGCACTTTCAGATAAAGCTCAATTGTTATTGTTAGTGTGTAGATGTAGATAACCTGTCTGAAATAGATATTAATTAACTAATGTTGTTGTTTTTTCTTTGTAAAATAAAAAGTAAGTATAATTATTTTATCGATGATATAAAGTATAAATCGGTATTTATTATTATTATTTATGTTCTTTTATAGATAAGCATTTTTATTTTGTAAATAATTTTAGTGTGTATGTAGGTACTAAATTTTAGATGAGGTTATGAAGGTCGAAATACTTTTGTTGTAATATTATGTTGACTGTCATTGTTTTTTTTAACAGTTCAGGTAAAGTTACTAAATGATTTAATGTCCGATATAAATAAAACTTGTATACTGAAAACTTCTTTACATTTTTTTTATTATTATTTTATTAAATTTAATGTTAGTTGTAAATAAAAAGTTGTCCACTGAAAAATAAATTTTTAATGGCGCGCGGCTTTTAAGCAATAGTCATATAATTAATCAAGCAAGTAAACAACACATCCGTCGTCTTTTATCTGTAGTAGTTTAGTTAAGAATAGCTATTCAACATTTTTTTAGGGCCCTTTTGATTGAATTTATTCCGTTTGAGGTAGTGATGTACCTAAGCCACATAGTAGATAAAGAGTACTCAGTATTAATAACGAAGTACTGTGCAGAAAACACAAAAAAAACTGAATTTCAACCTCATAAACCCATATTACAAAAGTACCCAAACGAGCAATTTAAAAAAATCATATCCTTTGAACGGGGTCATTCGGGACCAAGGTCATTTTTCACATGGCTTTGTAACAGTCTCAAAAATAATCCCTATTAGTTCCAGACTTACAATCCTAGGCTAAAAGAAGATATGGCCAAAACAAATTGTGTTTTCATACATTGGAAACCTTTGCGCGCGGGTTTCCTGTTTAAAAATTAAGTTGGGAATCCCGAAACTATATTTTTATTCAATAAATTTATGTAACTAATCAAACTGATTAGTTTTCTCGCCTAGGTAAACAACACACTCATCGTCCTTTATCGAGGTAAACAACACACTCATCGTCCTTTATCTACTGTAGTTTAGTTAAGAACAGCTATTTAAAATATTTTTATAGGGGTAACTTTGACTGAATTTATTGCATATGGGGTAGTTATGTAGGTACTATCAACAAAACCGATGCAGTAACATTTTCAAAAAAATGTTGCTTGCACAAGATGACCACAGTTCATCCCGCCCTTTGTTTAACATTGACCAATGACGACGAACCGTTTATTTAAAAGAAAGAAATTGTTGGCATGTGGTGGCCATACCCCGTTCCGCCTTTGGTTTTCATTGATAACGACAAACAAAACATCCCTTTGAACATCTTGACTCTCTTCACAATTTTATGATATTTGAGTAAATAGAGGCATGTTGTAGCAAAAGTTTAAAAAGGATGTTGGGACAGGACAGATGCAAATGAAAATGGCCCTTAAGGTGGTATACGGCAGATTTTGTTGATAGTACCTACCTAAGCCACATAGTAGATAATGAGTACTCAGTATTATTAACGAAGTACTGTGCAGAACACACAAAAAAAACTAAAATTCAACCTCATAAACCCATACTACAAAAGTACTCAAACAAGCAATTTAAAAAGTTCATATCTTTTGAACGGGGTCGTTCAGGACCAAGGTCGAAGGTCACATGGCTTTGTAACAGTCTCAGTAATAATCCCTATGAGTTCCAGCCTTACAATTCAAGACCGAAAGAAGATATAGCCAAAACAAATTGTGTTTTCATACATTCAAAACCTTTGTGCGCGGGTTTCCTGTTATAAAATTAAGTTGGGAATCCCGAGATTATATTTTTTTTCAATAAATTGATGTAACTAATCAAACTGATTACCAACAACTGATAATGCAAGCAATATTTTTTTCTAAAATCCTATGAAAGGGAGCCAGGTTTTCTCGCCCACTGTGCGGCGCCCATATCTATTGTATTGACATCAATAAGTGCCTGTAACGGTTTACATTGAATAAATAATTTGACTTTGACTTTGAAAGCTTCTCTTGGACTAGATAATTGGTGTGAGAGTAGGAATGTTTACTTAACTATCCTATAACTGTATTCAGAGACCCAATACCAAAATTCATAAAATCAGTGGAGCGGTTTTAGTGTGACAGTGTAAGACGTATCCATTTATAATATTTTCATTAGGATTGATGCTTATGTTTAACAACAATTTATAATACAGTCATACCTTAAATAAATCCATATAAAATGCATAGCTTTTGTAGAGAAAGGGACATTCTGAGAAAAGGATGTTTCGGGAGAGGCTCATTTTGGTAAAGGCACTTTTTAGGAAATGGAAGTTTTGTTATATTTACTAACATAATGATCACTAATTGAAACCGATGCATAATGGTAAAGAGACATTATGAACTTGAACGGTATTAGCTTACGTGGGGACAAGGAACGTGGATCTAGGATGTTATTTGATAGTAACAAAATAATATTTTTTTTATATTTACTCACCTGGCTTTAAATTTTTTCTTCCAAAGCAATTGGTTTCCGTTAAGTACCATTTCTCGGAAATATTTGCAGGTCGAGGAAAAAGAAAGAACGTCCCGACAACTACATTGTTGCATTATTATTGATAACAGTTCAACAGGTAAGCGAGCTATGTGAGTTTCATTAACTTCTACGCCCTCCTCCATTATTGTATCTAAAACTTTTCAATGCGAATAATAATAGGATCAAAATCAATATTATTCAAATCACACTCCCAATTTTCTTCACAACATTATCGCAATAAATTGAATTGAAGGAAGGAATTGAATGAAGGATGCACAATTGCCAGTGCTTACACTTTCATGATTTCCTTTCCCCACGCCACAACTGAGATTTCCCCTTCTCAGGAATTTTTTCCCCTCAAAACTTATTCTGTTATTAAACTACTATCTAAAAATTTTAATGTTGCGCGGGGGGGGGGGGGGTAATTGAGACGTCGAATTTGTGCAAAGCGCCTACAAAAATTTATTCTAATTTCGAGGTTTTTTCATAGATGCATTGGGTGTAAGTGCCAAACTTTTTTTTCTGTACAAATGAGATGTGTGTATCCGATCGTAGTAAATGTCAGTGTCGATCATCTGATTACTGTCGTCGTTTAAGCTGTCATTTCAAATGTTAAGATTTGTCTGTTAAAAATATTAGTAGGTCACCTGTTGAAATACCAGACACATAGAATTTCTATTGTTATCGAGCTCTAGGAGTCCTTGCCACAGACGAGGAGTTAGAAAGTACTTTGAATATGAGTGATTCAAGGAATAAAACTAAGAAAAAAACTACCTATTACAATCTTTGAAGGTAGATACGAGGAAGGTACGAGGAGTTATGTTAACAGGAAAAGAAAAGTTATTCCGGCAAAAAGGCCACCTTCTATGTTGGTCAGTACCTACATTGCTATTGTTTATTTATTTAAATATTATTTCATTCAAATTTACAACTGCGATAAGCAATTTTTTTTTTCAGAAAATATGCAAATGTAAGAAACGATAAAAAAATAAAAGAAAAGAGAAAAAAGAGAAAAAAAGAAAAAAAGTAAACAAATAAAAAAGAAGATAAAAAAGTAGAAAAGAAAACTTTTCTAGTGGAAAGTATTATTGCTTACTTACCATTACCACCAGAATATCAAGAATTCTATAGGAATTTGTGTAATAATTAAACTAGTTTAATTACTAGTTACACAAATTTGTCAAAATGCAACATAGGGGCTAAGCACTAACTAAAATAATAATAATAATTTAAAAATAAAGGCACTTTGCTCCAATGACATTTGTTATGAAACTTAGCCCCGATGAAAGGTAAATCAAATGGGTCAAAATGCAAATATATTGCATTTTGACCCATTTCTTAATTGATTTTAAAATTATGGTTTTTTTATAAAAATATTTTCAAAAGTAATGTGATTAATAACTATAGTATAAACAGTACCTGTTTAATTTAGTTTTTGATAATATTATGCCGCTATAAAGTGGTGACTAAAAAACAAATTCATTTTTATTTATTTCTCAATAATTGTGTTTTGGCACTTAGCTCATTTGTAAATTCTAAGTTCGTAAGTTCGTAAGCGCCATTCACATTTTTATCAAAAAGTAAATAAAAACGTTTTTTTTTACATTCCAAATCAGTCAAGAAATCGAAAAGGTAAATTCCTATGTATTTATGATTTTATAGGAATTATATTGTAAAACACGGTCGTAGTGTGTATTTTTAAGAAAGGTGACCCGGCGTTTTATGCTTGGGTTGTATACTTTTTTAATTTTTAAATCTGTAATTCAATATCTATTTTGCAATATCTGTCAACAAATGACAACAAATGAGTAAAAAATAAAAAAAGTATACAACTTAAGCATAAAACTCCGGGTTTCCTTTCCGCAAACATGATTTCCCCTCGATGTCCCCTATTCATCTCTTTCCCCTTTTTCTTCCCCTCTGGACCCTAATTTCCCCTCAAAAGGAGAAGTTCCCCGCATTGATACTACATACCGTCAAACGGGGTGAATAGATAGGTTTTCGAACTTTGGTAACGATTTTCGTAACGTTGCAGAATTGATACCCATTTTTTTAAGCATGTATTTATTGAGTCTTAGGCCAAACTATTGAAATAAATTTGATTCTATTCGGATATGTTTGTAGTTAATAAAAAAAGACATAAAATATACGTGATTTCTCATTACCACCCATCAGGGGCCAAAAGACACACCTGAGGGGTGATTAGAAAAATTTCGTAGGGCTGCCTCATTGTAGTTACCCTAAATATTTTTTTAGGATAAAGGCAAGAAAACTCGAAGGTATCTTTAATTATTAGTAATCAATTATAAAAATGTAATAAATTTAGAGTGTATCACAAAACAAAACTAAAAAAATGTCAATCAGGAACTATAATCAATATCATTCAAAATGGAGTTGTTTGAAACTCTTCCAAAGCTTGTTTAATTGTATTAGCATTATTATACCTGAGAAATAAAACAGAGTAAATATTAACAAAAATAAATGAAATACCTTATTAGTTTTAGAATAAATTCAATTAAAAAAATATTGAATGGATTAAAAAATAATCAAGAAAATTTAAACTCTAAAAGTAACTAAAAGTGAAATTTGAACTGTAGATAACCACTACAAAATTTGTGGCAACCCTCACATAATCATGGCTAATCACCCCTCTTTCGTAACTAATCACCTCTTTGCTGTGTCTAATAACCATATTTGCGTGCCTATTAACCCTTCAGGCGTGTCTATTCACCCCTTTCGTGTATCTATTCACCTCGAAAAATTCAAGAAAACAAGGCTTACGAAATAAGATCAATTTTATATAATAATGAATATTCTTACCTTAATTATAATAGCACAATGTATTTATAACTGCACTGACCGTAATTTAAAAATTAACTTAAACTATTATGACCAAAATTCACCGAAATACGGAGGTTCAAACTCACTCGTACCTATCAACTTGTTTTGCTGTCAACTTTAACATTAAGTTTTGACGTTTTTAGCGATGTTGCCACAAATAAAAAGTTTCCAGAGTAAGAAAAATTACACCAACAAATTATTAAAGTTGCGGGTTTTTTACTGGGGATACCGAGTTTGCCATAAAAAACCTTAAAATTTATTCCAAGATTTTTCTCTATTCCCCCCGTCAGTTCTATTCACCCCGTTTGACGGTACTACGATAAATTTACAGTGTTGTTCCTGACTAGAGTTGTTCAAACGGCTATACTGCCGTCGGTTAACTAAAAGGGCGCTAACCCTCAGAAGACCATTTTTGAGGTTTTAACGCCATTATACGTAGAAAAAAAATCTCTATCGATCTGTCTAGGATTAATTTTTCTGTTGTTTATAGTTTTTGAAATAATTTTAGCAAATAGGTCGTTAAACATGAAAACGGTAATAGTTTACACAACTAAAAGTACGTTAACCACCAAAGCTTAACTAAAACGTCATATCAAGACCTTGAAGCCGTAATGTATCGAGAATTTTTCAAATCTTTGCTTATCTAAAAAGACGTTTTTCGATACTACTAGACAAGAAAGTCTCATAGGTACTTTAACTACTTTCAAGTCAAGATTTAATCTGGTAGTTTACATCTATATACTAGGCTTAAAAGGCGTTTTATGAAAATACTACACTAAAAAGACGTTAAAATCTGTTAACGCCTCTTTATCTTAGGATTCATAAAGTTCAAATCAAGGAATACTTTTCACAAATATCATAGCGCTCTTAGTAAACTCAGATTATGGCACAAATCCTCCCCTACAAGGACGTTAAACCACAATACTTAGCTAAAAAGACGCAATCTGCTCTCGCCTCTCCGACTCTTCTCACCCCCGCCTCTAGTGGCGAATTCAGGCGAATAGATAGTGCGAAAGGACTCGCGTCACGGAGCGGAAGGATTCCCACTAAATATTTACAAAAGCTGATAAAATGCCCAAGTAAATATTATTATTTTTAAGTATGGCATTGCAGTAATATGCGTATTTTAAAGAGGTGAAATTTTTAACGTTATAAGCAATGTTCATACATTTACTTCATAGTAATCAATGAAACTAACAAACTGATTATCCTTTTATTAATAGCAGGCTGCATTATTTAATTTATGACAATTGGCTATTTGACAGTTGGAACAATAAAGAAATATGTCGGATATGGTAGTTTATAATTTAACGATAATTATCGAATAGTTTTTTTTATTAAGATTAAGATAATTTGTAAATATTTTATTGTTACAAAATAAGTTTGCGATTTTTTATCTGTGGATTACAAGACCCGAAACACGGGAATTTGAGTATTGTGTAGGATACCCAAAGGTTGCGGGTTCGAGTCCCGCTTAATCCTTGTAAGCAAAGTCGATTTTTTTGTTTTATATTTTTTATTAAAAATTTATCAAGGCTAGTCAATATTTTTTACAATTAAGTAGTTTTTTACACTTGGACTTTACTATGGAACAGCAAATTTTTTATCGATTTACTAGGTATTGGTCCTACAGGAAAAGTTGTTCGAATATGTATAAGTCATTGCTGGCCAAAATGTTGATTTTATTTTATTGTGAACATAGCCTTTATGCTAACATGAACGGTACGTTTTGTACATGTGCGTAACAAAACGTGTGCGTAATTCCATTTTACATGTGCGTAACGGTACAATTATTTTGAGTTGAACCCTGAGAGAATTTGAAAAGTGATGGATTAGGGTTCGTGTGACTTCACATTTCACAAAATAAAACAAAAACTATCTGTCAGGTTTCAAGATGTTTTGTTTATTGTGGTGTGACGTCACAGGGCTAAATGTCACGTGACCAACCGTTTTCGCACGAAATTTAAAATTAATCAAGAAAAATATGTTTTTTCTATTAAATAAAGCTTTATCGAGAAACAAAAATATTATACGGGGTATAAAATACCGTATCTTAATAAGCCGGAGGTTGTGGGTTCGACTAACGTTCGGTTCATGTCATGAACATTAGTACTTTTATTTATTACAGATCAATGTGCATGGGATGGGAATGAGGTTTTGTGTGAAATTTATTAATTTTAGATAAACAAACAAGTCTCGATTTCGAATTTATCTAGGATTCTAGGTCTTAGTAGTCTGGTCATGATAATAGGTATGTATTTAAAGTAATGGTCTCAATAATTACCCTTGGGGCACGCCTATAGTTATTATGGGTGCTCCTGAAGATAAAGCACCATTAATAACAACTTTTAAGTTCTATTCGACAGGTATGATTGTATAAGGCTCAGTGCTATTGTTGAGAAACCACAATGCTCCAACTTGTTAACTGAAGTTTCATGACTAACGCAATCAAATGCCTTTGAGAGATCACAGAAAATACCTATTGCATCTTGCTTACCGTCCCAGGCGTCAAAAATGTGTTTAAGAAGCGCAACTCCAGCGTCAGTTGTAGATCTACCTTTAGTAAAACCAAACGTTTTTAATGAAAAAGTTTCATCATCATCAGCCCATAAACGTCCCACTGCTGGGCACAGGCCTCCCACGTCGACAATAGCACGTGGGGATATTGGGCCATAACCCACCTGGCCCAATGCAGGTTGGTGGGTTTTAAGGACTGTCATCTTACATATTTTTTTACTTTACTTGTAAATAATTTTCTTAAAAACTTTGCTAAAGGCTGGTAATATAGAAATTAGAGGGGTTGTTTTTGTCACCGGCTTTATACAATGGAATGATTTTAGCATGTTTAATTTTTGGAAAAGTTCCTTCTTCATGACGCTTTTTGAAAATATTGACAAAATGAGGAGCTAAGGCTTAAATACCTAATTGTTTTAGCAACATTTGTAGAGATACCCCACAGATCTTCTGTATTTTTAATATTAATTGTTTTAAAAGCTTTTAAATTGTGACAACATTTTAGGTATTAATTCCTTAGCTCCGTAATTGGCCGAACTTTTCAAAAGGCGTCTTGAAAGTGCAATTTTTTTAGAAATAAAATTTGATTTAGCATTTATGCAAACTTTTTAAAATATTTATGAATAGTTTCTTTCTTCATTGACGCAATACAGCAGAGTGGACAAGATAGTTCTGATTGCATCTCAGTTAAAAAAACACAAAGGATGAAAAGAAACAAAAAAAATGTTGGAATATACTGTATACCCTGGATGTAACGAAAAGTGTTTAAAAAATGTTCCACACTCATCAATGAAGAACAGCGCAAGATAATTAACCAAGAAATCTGAAGTCTTTCTTGGGGACAGAGACGTCTATAAACTATGCGACAACGAACAGCTATTGCAGTTCCAAAAAGAAAATGCACCAAAGAGCCAACATGAAATCCAAAAAGATCTATTTGACGGATATGTACGTGAGGTGTGTAAAGGTTTTTCTTGACAACATGGGACAACTTTTTTAAGATTTTGAAGCAAACGTTAATATATAATATATAAGTTGTAATTTGTTTCATAACTCTTTAAAGATATTTTTATATTTATGATAACAATGTTTTAATTTATATGATCAAGAAAGGATCTTTTGCGTTTTTAGTTCTTTTTGATTATCAATAAACGATTTACGCTGATTACTTAATTTTGTTTTATTTTGAAATGTTCAATCCCAAATACATAACTAAAAAGCCGTTACGGTTAAAGGTTCAATGTTTAAGGACCTTTAAGTGTAGTAATGGTAAATGAAAAAAATCCTTAAAAAAAAAACAAAAAGACACTAAATTCGGAAAGCTTACCTAAAAAGGCATTAAAATGCTATCGTGTTAATATAGATAAGGATTGATGCTAAAATGTAAATAAGCATACATAACTATAAAGACGTTAAGTAACTAAATGCCCTTTTAGTTTAGCAATTTCTAATATTTTTTTACACAAAACTAATCAACTTAATTAACGTTGGGATCATAAACTATAAAGTCGCTAAGGTGTGCTTAGTGACTTTTTAGTCAAGTATTAATTTCAGTTTCAATAAATTTTACACAATTAAAAGGAAAAAAAGAGGTTTTTTTACCTTGAAAACTAGTTATTTTTAATCAAAGTTTTTTCTATTTCATGGTAAATTTTACAAACTATCTTTAGACGTTTATTTTTTTTTCTTACGAGCTATAGTTTTTATGTGGCATACTTTTTAAATAATTCCCGCGTTTTTAGCTAATATCTGAAAATTTGATTTTGTGGCTTAGCGCCCTTTTAGTTAACGGACGGCAGTATAAAACAATAGCACGCTACAGACTATAAACTGTAAATGTATATTTTTCACAGACATTATATGTCTGTGATATTTTTAGCGTGCTACGAATTAGGAAGCGTGTGCTGTGGGCGCTCGACAGGCGCAATTAATCATGAAGCACGCTAGATCTCGTAGCATGTTTTCGTTGGACAGACTGGGTGCTATACAAAAATATTACTTTTGAATGCGTCGAATTTAGTCTTATAAAAGCAAACACATTTTTCTAGCTCATCGGCAGCTCTTCTCACGTAATTTTTACATAAACTAAACTACCTTACACACAGTCATATTACGAGCTCCGTATCCCATACTTAAGAATCAAACGAACTTACCTTGTGAAGTTTGATTCCAATTATGCCAGGGTCTCAACCGAAGACGACTTATTACATGCAGCAGTAGGTACATGAGATGGTGCTATCTTCTTCACACTTTTAGATGTATTCTAAAAAGAAATATCATATTTCCGTTCCCTGCACTGGCAACCCCGCGTCACGAGACGTCATTATTTCAGAGAATTTTGTGTTATCCTCCACAATTTTTTATTTTATTTTTTGGGTTGGGAGGGATGGGTTGACGTAATCGTCTTCGGTTGAGACCCTCGCATAATTGGAATCAAACTTCACAAGGTAAGGCTCGGACTACATGCATACGGAATCAGTCCGGCCCGGGAAAAAACCAAATTCGGCAAGTAATCGACTACACGCGCTCCGTTTTGAATCCGGAGAGAAATTTACTCAGTCGGTCTCTAGCACTTGCGCTGGATAGTCGTCCAGCCGACAATGGAAAGTTTTAAATCCTTACCTAATTACTTACCTTATTATTTAATGTGTATCCTTTAAACTTATCTAAATAATAATACCGTAATCCTTTATACTTACCAACCGTGTCTAGCAGCTATCAAGGCTTTAGCTTAGAGAATCGTAACTTTAGTTGAAATTGTATGCTTAGCTGTAGCCGTTAAGAGGCCTATTACTTACATCTCGACTGTGATTTTTGCGTAAAATGACCATTTTCGCATTTTGTTGTAATTTAGCAGTTGTATTTATCGTTATTATCGAAATAGGATAATAAATTCATGCTTAATATTACAAATGTCCTTTTGCGAGGATAAGCTGAGTTCGGACGGCCGGCGCGTCGCATTTTGAAGTAATT
Source organism: Scoparia ambigualis (assembly GCA_963921215.1). Taxonomy (NCBI): domain Eukaryota; kingdom Metazoa; phylum Arthropoda; class Insecta; order Lepidoptera; family Crambidae; genus Scoparia; species Scoparia ambigualis. Next base: position 20,005,671 of record OY992507.1, read on the forward strand.
TTACAGTTGTATTTATCGTTTTTATCGAAATAGGATAATTAATTAATTATAAAATATTTATTCATTATGAAGTAACGATTATTCTGGTATAAATTTTGCTCAATAATATTATCGTAGATAGAAGAAATTCACGGTTACCTTAAAGCAATTTTCGAAGTTTTTTGGTTTCGAATAAGATTTTTTTTTCTGTATAAAATCAATGATATCTAAAAATTCCGAGGCCGCTACGCACTTTAAGACTATATAAGTGATAACATTCTATTTTTTTTATTTCATTTGTTTAGAACAGTACTTAGTTCAATCTAGGAGCTCAAAAAAGTGCCTTCCCGCATTTTATGAAAATCTTTCTCTGCAATTTTGGGTTTAATTAAAAATCTTTATTATTGAAATTTTGCATTCACAATGCTATATAGTTGTAGAATAAAATGTTTACTAGAAAAAAAACAACCAGTCTCTGGAAAGCTCGAACGGGATTCGAACCCGTGACCTTTGGATTGCCGGTCCACTGCTTTAACCGCTAAGCTACCTCTCGGAAACCCCAGAAGACTCTTGAATATTTTTTTTTATCGGGTAAGCGCTTGGTCTTCATCTCACCTTATGGTAAGTGACGATAAGGCCGAAGGTGGAAGTGCGCTTCACCTGGAATCCTCACTGAGGAACTGGCTATCTTATCTCAAACTGCCGAAACACAACAATGCTATAAACATCGTTGTTATGGCGACAGACTTAGATAAGATGGTGGTAGCTAGCCAGGCGGACTTAACAGCCCTACCACCAACCAAACTGAGCACACAAAGATGTACCCCCCGCTGGGAATCGAACCCGGGACCTCTAAGGTCTGAAACAGGTAGCTTAGCCACTAGACCACACAGGCGGTTAAATTTTATGATTTTTTCTAGTAGTGCTGCAAGTCAGCGGTATTACGTCACTGTGAAGTGTGTGTGCGTGTTTTTTTCTAGTAAACATTTTAATTAAAAAGACCAATTATTACAAAAAGATAAGTAAATAATATTATGGCCGGAACATGGGTATAAAACAGACTCAGCTACAATCAACAGTCTGGTTGGCATTTGTTAAGTCACCCGGACCCTAGTATTTGTCCGGTGCGTCTTATACAATTATTAATACAGGCTTCTCAAAGGAGAAGATCAGAAGTAAACATAGACCAACTGTTTATTTCAGTAACAGGAATAGTTAAGACTGCCACCAGGACTATGTTGTCTGTATGGATAAGATCCATTTTTAAAGTTGCAAATATAGAAGCACCTCCGGGCAGTATACGTTAAGCAAAATTTACAAAAAGCGAGGCCGCTACGCATTATTCTAAAAGCTATTCTACATTATTCAATAAGTCAAAATTGTTAATGTATTTTGGTTTCCGAGATCCGCAACGCCAAAATTGGCCATTTTACGCAAAAATCGCAGTCGAAATGTAATTGGAAACAGAAGAAAGTGAAAAGATATTGGGTTAATCCTTTTCACATAGACCGCATAACGGAATATGAATTCTACAAGTGTTATACAAAAATAAGGTTCTTTTCTGATAAATTCTACGAACACTACTACTACTAGTAGTAGTAGTAGTGTACTACTAGTAGTAGTAGTAGTGTACTAGTAGTAGGGTACTATTATTTATTCTGTGCTACTACTACTATCACCATAATGAGGCGCTCGGAATTAACTACTATTTTGCAGTTTTGCTTGCGCACGCGACGCGACCGACCGCTTTGAGCGTCTGTCATCGACTGGCGCGTGATTCCTCCGGACCGGACCGGAACGGACGTTTCTCGAGTTCACGTGTGGTCAGCTCCATACAACTTCATACGATATTGATAGGCCCCGCCCCCCGTGCCGAAAAATAACGGACCGGCTACTCGGAGACGTCCGGAGCATGTTTCGGTTGCTTCCGGGTGAAAATCGGGATCGGAAGGCCCCTGATCACATGTAGTCGATGCAGTAAAAATTCATATATTTGTTTGAGCTACGGAATGAATCCGGGGCCGTGTTTTTTCGGGTCCGTGTGATTCCGGATGCATGTAGTCCGAGCCTAAGTTCGTTTGATTCTTAATTATACTTCGGGTCTCAACCGAAGACGATTACTTATTACATGCAGATGTTCAGAGCATTATAATGTTAACACAATAAAAATAAAAAATTATGTCAATTTAAACTTTACACTAGGTAGGTAGTTTTTTAAAGGTGCTTAAGCCTCCTTTAAATTTTAAAAGATGCATTTAATGGCTATCGATGCATTGGTCGTTTTCTAAACAATGACTTTAACAATTTCATTTCTTTATTTGATTAAGTATTATTATTTTGTTGTGTAAATACTGCATTGACAAATTCATTCTGATTTGTACCTAAACATTTCTCCAACAGTATTAACAAATACAACCCACAACAACTCTGCGAAACACCTCCATACTAGATCTGTGAGCAGTGTGAGCAGTAAATGCCGAGCGACTTTGTGACTGTGAGCTCCAAATTCAGACAAATATCGGTATCTATCGGCATATCGTCCACTGTCTTGGAATCCTTTTATTTTTATTTTTTATCTGCAACAAATGTTTGTGACCGCCTTTTTATGAGGTTGGCACAGCCAGCAACAAATATCTGGGATTCTTACAATTATGCTCCTTGTTGTCTCGTCCTCTATGATGGAAATACTACTTGTTAGTATCGAGTCTTAGCACTCGCCGACGCCACATAAGTTTAAAGTATCTGAAAATAAAATATTTCCGAACGCAGCCGCACGTCACTAGACTAGCCCGCGTTTTGAACTGTCATTCGTTTTTTATGTCACTGTACCGGCGCCACTTTTTTCTCTTACTTTTTTGTGAAATAATCTTTTTAATAGTTTTAATCAGTTTAATTATGATAAATAAACTGTTATTATGAGTAAAAGAAAGAGACGTGAAAAATAAAAATGAAATTCTGGGTTTTGAAATGTGCACTCAGGCCCATCTTTGGGATGAGGCGGTGTTGAAACATTCAAAACTTAAAACGGGCACAATAACTCGTACTTACTGCAAAGCCGAGTTTTTACCACCCTGGGTATTCGCAAGGAATATCAGGGTCTTACATTTACTGCAGTTTGCTTTGCCATTTGGGCCTAGATCTGCATGACTATGTCTGACATTCCTAATGTGTCAATGATGGCCCTGGATCCGGCTACTACTTCAAGTTCTGTGGAGGAGGAGGCACTGCCCGTGCCAATACAGTGTAGTAGAGGCCTTACCTGTGGAAAAAACCCAGTGTACAGACCCGGAGACCGAGACACCTGCCATAGACGTAGAATTGTTATTTGCTTTGGGGGAAATTGAGGAGGTGCTTAAGGGACCAATTGCTCATGATGAAATTGCACAGAGGTAGACTCCTATTCTCACAAAAGGATTGCAAAAAGAAATTAAACCTGAACTTATGAAAAAATACATCCCATATGAAAATATCCCAACGTTGCTCCCAAAGCTCAACCCTGAAATACCTGGCTGTCTCTGACCTGGTTAAGAAAAGAGATTTGATAATTGCTGACAGGCAAAAACAGATGGTTGCTGCACTATCAGCCCTGGGCCAATCACTTCTAATTTTTTTATTTATTTCTCCTAAAAGGTGACAGAATTGAAATTATTAATTAAATAATTAAACACATAAATGATGCTGCCAAAATACTGTGTGACGCTGTGCACATAGATACAAATCGTAGACGGTCGCTAATACCAACCGTCATTAACCCCTTGAGCACCATAAAACCAGACACAATTGAAAATCAATTGTTTCGCGACTGCCGGCGGTCTCATGATATTTGATCTATTAATAAAGATATGAAAGATTCCCTCACAGGGGGAGCAGATGCATTTTTTTTAAGTAACCTTTCTGAAAAGATCTAGGTTACAAAGGCTGTTCAAAAATCTGTTAAAGACCTGAAGAACACAAGCTTAATTCAAAAACCCCCAAATAAAACCAAATCTTTAAACTGGAGGGGCCCTCCTCGTCCAAGTGCCCGGACAGGGACAGGAGCGAGATCCAACCAACCAGCAAAGCTACGAAGCTGCAAAGTTAGAAGTTCAGGTATGCAGACTTCCTTTTTTTTTATATAAATAATTGGAAGAAAATAACCAGTGATCCTACTATTTTGAAATGGGTATCTGGGTATGAAATCCCTTTTAGTGAGATACCATTTCAATCTTACTTGCCTATGAATAACTCATTTACAAGTAGAATTCTGTCAAGTTCAAATTGAAATTAATAAACTTATTCAGTCACATGTTATAGACAAAATATGTCATGAAACAGATGGACAATTTTGTTCACCTATTTTCTTGGTATAGAAACCAAATGGAGAGTTTAGATTTATTTTAAACAAAAGAAATTTAATAGTTTTATTACTACAACTCAAAGTCTTATGAAAGACTTTATTATGGCAACAATTGACAAAATGGATTCTTATTACATGTGTAACATTAATGCAGATTACAGAAAATATCTAAGGTTTATATTTGATGGAAAAATATATCAATTTAACATTCTTCCATTTGGCCTTTGCACGGCTCCATACATGTTCACATAATTAAACCCATAACAAAACTTAGAGGTTTACAGCCTGTAAGTACAGTATATCGATGCTTGTAGCTAGCAGTATATTGGTAGTGATCATATTGAGTGTCTTAATAGTGTTAACCAGACCATAGGTCTGCTTACTCAGTTAGGCTTCATCATCAAGAAAAATAATTATGTCAACTTATTCCATCAAAGGAATGTAAGTTTCTTAGCCTATTGTTTAATACAAACACCATGACTATTTCAATCGATTCTGATAAAAATAAAAGATGCCTTAACACGTTGCCTGCCACGAAACCAGACACAATAGAAATTTAATTGTTTGTCAGTCACAGGTGACCACCACGGCGCTCAAATTTTTAAGTACCTCTTCCATCAGGTTTTTTGTCAACAGTTCTGGGAACTCTAGTGTCTGTTTGTCCAGCTAATCAATATGGGTTACTGTATACTAAAGCACTAAAAAGACATAAATATTTAGCTCTTTTAAAAAATAATAATAATTATGAAGCATTTACTTCCTTGCCCAAACATTGCAATCCAGATCTTGAATGGTGGATAAAACATGTACTTGTCTAAATCAATTTCTTAGATAAGAAAATATAAATATATTCTAGAAATAAATACAGATGTCTCACTATCGGGGTGGGGTGCTTCTTGTGACAAACATACAGCCAGTGGTGTATGGAGAGGAAAAGAATCAACAATTCACTTTAATACTTTAGAAATAAAAGCTACTATGTGTGGTCTCAAAAGCCTAGCTAATAATTCTTCAAATTGTGAAATATTATTACGAAGTGACAATACCACAGCTATACCATATATAAACCGCTTTGGTGGCATACAGTACTCTCACTTACATGTGATTGCAAAAGCTATTTGGCAGTGGTGTGAAGAGAAGAATATTTTTGTATTTGCATCATACATTAACACAAAGGACAACAAAGTAACAGATTTTGAATCTAGAAAACAGTTAGGTCATACAGAATGGGAATTAAATATTAATAATTTTAATAAAATAGTACAAGCATTTGGTAACCCTGTCATAGATTTATTTGCATTTAGAACAAACACAAAATGCAGGAAATTTGTTTCATGGCATCCAGATCCTTCAGCTTATAAAGTGGATGCCTTTACAATGTCTTGCAAAGGGGTTTCTTTTATGCTTTTCCACCATTTTCTATGATTTTAAAATGTATAGAAATAATCGTGTCCAATGAAGCAACATGGATCCTTGTAGTTCTCTTCTGGGACACCCAACCTTGGTTTCGCTTATTCAAAAAACTATTGGTGACAGAACCCATTGTATTTGAACCAAGTAATAACTTACTGGTTTTATGTAATTCCAACTCACCACACCTTCTACACCGCAACCTATCACTACTGGCAGGGAGATTGTCCGGTAGGCATTCTTAAAGCCTGGCATCGACGTACAGGCAGCTGAAATAATGATATCTTCCATATCAAGTAACACCTATAAGCAATACTTACTTTGTATTTGGTTTTCTTACTGCCACACCAAACAACTAAATGCTACTAAAGCACAGATGACAGACATAATTACTTATCTCACAAATAAGTTCCACAGTGGTGCATCTTATGGCACCTTGAATTGCATAAGGTCCTCGCTGCCACTAGTGTGATAGGGCCGCAGGTGGGAGCAGCCGAAAAGATTAAAATTTTACTTAAAGGGTTCTTTCGCCTACGATCAAGTAAACTCAAATATAAGTATACCTGGAATGTTTCTATAGTGCTTAATTTTTTAGAGTCAAATTACAATGACTCAAACAACTTACATTAATGTTCATTAGACACAGTTACTTTATTAACTTTACCTACAGGGCAAAGATTACAAAGCCCTAGTTTCTATTGTTACTGACCAGATTAAAATAATTGACAATAAAATTGTTACTAAAAAAAAAAAAAAAATTAAGACCTCAGCACCTAATCGCCATCAGCCAATTGTTTAAATAATTATAAAAGAATTACCTCTGAAATTAGGAAAATGTCCTAATTTATTTATATCTATCAAGAAACCACATTTGGCGGTATCAGTCAGTACACTCAACCGTTGGATTGACGGTCCTGGCTGCAAGAGGGATCGATACTTCCATTTTTTCTACTCATAGTACCAGGCACGCTACGACATCAGCTGCCATTATGAAAGGCGTTAGCATTGATGAGATACATAGAACGGCTGGTTGGACTGACTCATCGACAACTTTGCAAAGTTTTACAACCGTCCGATTTTAAATAATAATTTCGCTGAAGCGATTATATTGTAATAATAATATTAAAAGTATATTGCTATAATCATACCAAAGATTTATTTAAGGCTGAGGACACATTTAAGTTTGTTTTTTTTGTTTAATAAGATTCTCTTGGAAATTACCAATTATCTTTAAGGAGTGTAAGACTGATTATGCTGTTGAAACATAATATCTGGGATATATTTGTTAACAATATTAAACTTTATGATTCTACAACAGAACTTTGAACATCTAACAAGTAGTATTTCCATCATAGAGGACGAGACAACAAGGAGCATAATTGAACAATCAAACAAACTTACCAAGTGCAGTTCGATTGAAATTATGCTCCTTGTTGTCTCGTCCGAAGATGATGAGTCCCACCCACCCTCACAGGTTTGATACCTATTCCCTGGGGTTGTAGAATCAGTTTCATAAATAAATACACAACTTAAAACTAAATGACAGTTCAAAACGCGGGCTAGTCTAGTGACGTGCGGCTGCGTTCGGAAATATTTTATTTTCAGATATTTTAAACTTATGTGGCGTCGGCGAGTGCTAAGACTCGATACTAACTAGTAGTATTTCCATCATCTTCGGACGAGACAACAAGGAGCATAATTTCAATCGAACTGCACTTGGTAAGTTTGTTTGATTGTTCAATTATGTGAACATATATGGAGCCGTGCAAAGGCCAAATGGAAGAATGTTAAATTGATATATTTTTCCATCAAATATAAACCTTAGATATTTTCTGTAATCTGCATTAATGTTACACATGTAATAAGAATCCATTTTGTCAATTGTTGCCATAATACAGTCTTTCATAAGACTTTGAGTTGTAGTAATAAAACTATTAAATTTCTTTTGTTTAAAATAAATCTAAACTCTCCATTTGGTTTCTATACCAAGAAAATAGGTGAACAAAATTGTCCATCTGTTTCATGACATATTTTGTCTATAACATGTGACTGAATAAGTTTATTAATTTCAATTTGAACTTGACAGAATTCTACTTGTAAATGAGTTATTCATAGGCAAGTAAGATTGAAATGGTATCTCACTAAAAGGGATTTCATACCCAGATACCCATTTCAAAATAGTAGGATCACTGGTTATTTTCTTCCAATTATTTATATAAAAAAAAGGAAGTCTGCATACCTGAACTTCTAACTTTGCAGCTTCGTAGCTTTGCAGGTTGGTTGGATCTCGCTCCTGTCCCTGTCCGGGCACTTGGACGAGGAGGGCCCCTCCAGTTTAAAGATTTGGTTTTATTTGGGGGTTTTTGAATTAAGCTTGTGTTCTTCAGGTCTTTAACAGATTTTTGAACAGCCTTTGTAACCTAGATCTTTTCAGAAAGGTTACTTAAAAAAAATGCATCTGCTCCCCCTGTGAGGGAATCTTTCATATCTTTATTAATAGATCAAATATCATGAGACCGCCGGCAGTCGCGAAACAATTGATTTTCAATTGTGTCTGGTTTTATGGTGCTCAAGGGGTTAATGACGGTTGGTATTAGCGACCGTCTACGATTTGTATCTATGTGCACAGCGTCACACAGTATTTTGGCAGCATCATTGATGTGTTTAATTATTTAATTAATAATTTCAATTCTGTCACCTTTTAGGAGAAATAAATAAAAAAATTAGAAGTGATTGGCCCAGGGCTGATAGTGCAGCAACCATCTGTTTTTGCCTGTCAGCAATTATCAAATCTCTTTTCTTAACCAGGTCAGAGACAGCCAGGTATTTCAGGGTTGAGCTTTGGGAGCAACGTTGGGATAATTTCATATGGGATGTATTTTTTCATAAGTTCAGGTTTAATTTCTTTTTGCAATCCTTTTGTGAGAATAGGAGTCTACCTCTGTGCAATTTCATCATGAGCAATTGGTCCCTTAAGCACCTCCTCAATTTCCCCCAAAGCAAATAACAATTCTACGTCTATGGCAGGTGTCTCGGTCTCCGGGTCTGTACACTGGGTTTTTTCCACAGGTAATGCCTCTACTACACTGTATTGGCACGGGCAGTGCCTCCTCCTCCACAGAACTTGAAGTAGTAGCCGGATCCAGGGCCATCATTGACACATTAGGAATGTCAGACATAGTCATGCAGATCTAGGCCCAAATGGCAAAGCAAACTGCAGTAAATGTAAGACCCTGATATTCCTTGCGAATACCCAGGGTGGTAAAAACTCGGCTTTGCAGTAAGTACGAGTTATTGTGCCCGTTTTAAGTTTTGAATGTTTCAACACCGCCTCATCCCAAAGATGGGCCTGAGTGCACATTTCAAAACCCAGAATTTCATTTTTATTTTTCACGTCTCTTTCTTTTACTCATAATAACAGTTTATTTATCATAATTAAACTGACTAAAACTATTAAAAAGATTATTTCACAAAAAAGTAAGAGAAAAAAGTGGCGCCGGTACAGTGACATAAAAAACGAATGACAGTTCAAAACGCGGGCTAGTCTAGTGACGTGCGGCTGCGTTCGGAAATATTTTATTTTCAGATATTTTAAACTTATGTGGCGTCGGCGAGTGCTAAGACTCGATACTAACAAGTAGTATTTCCATCATAGAGGACGAGACAACAAGGAGCATAATTAAACCCATAACAAAACTTAGAGGTTTACAGCCTGTAAGTACAGTATATCGATGCTTGTAGCTAGCAGTATATTGGTAGTGATCATATTGAGTGTCTTAATAGTGTTAACCAGACCATAGGTCTGCTTACTCAGTTAGGCTTCATCATCAATAAAAATAATTATGTCAACTTATTCCATCAAAGGAATGTAAGTTTCTTAGCCTATTGTTTAATACAAACACCATGACTATTTCAATCGATTCTGATAAAAATAAAAGATGCCTTAACACGTTGCCTGCCACGAAACCAGACACAATAGAAATTTAATTGTTTGTCAGTCACAGGTGACCACCACGGCGCTCAAATTTTTAAGTACCTCTTCCATCAGGTTTTTTGTCAAAAGTTCTGGGAACTCTAGTGTCTGTTTGTCCAGCTAATCAATATGGGTTACTGTATACTAAAGCACTAAAAAGACATAAATATTTAGCTCTTTTAAAAAATAATAATAATTATGAAGCATTTACTTCCTTGCCCAAACATTGCTATCCAGATCTTGAATGGTGGATAAAACATGTACTTGCCTAAATCAACTTCTTAGATAAGAAAATATAAATATATTCTAGAAATAAATACAGATGTCTAACTATCGGGGTGGGGTGCTTCTTGTGACAAACATACAGCCAGTGGTGTATGGAGAGGAAAAGAATCAACAATTCACTTTAATACTTTAGAAATAAAAGCTACTATGTGTGGTCTCAAAAGCCTTGCTAATAATTCTTCAAATTGTGAAATATTATTACGAAGTGACAATACCACAGCTATACCATATATAAACCGCTTTGGTGGCATACAGTACTCTCACTTACATGTGATTGCAAAAGCTATTTGGCAGTGGTGTGAAGAGAGGAATAATTTTGTATTTGCATCATACATCATACATTAACACAAAGGACAACAAAGTAACAGATTTTGAATCTAGAAAAAGGTCATACAGAATGGGAATTAAATATTAATAATTTTAATAAAATAGTACAAGCATTTGGTAACCCTGTCATAGATTTATTTGCATTTAGAACAAACACAAAATGCAGGAAATTTGTTTCATGGCATCCAGATCCTTCAGCTTATAAAGTGGATGCCTTTACAATGTCTTGCAAAGGGGTTTATTTTATGCTTTTCCACCATTTTCTATGATTTTAAAATGTATAGAAATAATCGTGTCCAATGAAGCAACACGGATCCTTGTAGTTCTCTTCTGGGACACCCAACCTTGGTTTCCCTTATTCAAAAAACTATTGGTGACAGAACCCATTGTATTTGAACCAAGTAATAACTTACTGGTTTTATGTAATTCCAACTCACCACACCCTCTACACCGCAACCTATCACTACTGGCAGGGAGATTGTCCGGTAGGCATTCTTAAAGCCTGGCATCGACGTACAGGCAGCTGAAATAATGATATCTTCCATATTAAGTAACACCTATAAGCAATACTTACTTTGTATTTGGTTTTCTTACTGCCACACCAAACAACTAAATGCTACTAAAGCACAGATGACAGGCATAATTACTTATCTCACAAATAAGTTCCACAGTGGTGCATCTTATGGCACCTTGAATTGCATAAGGTCCTCGCTGCCACTAGTGTGATAGGGCCGCAGGTGGGAGCAGACGAAAAGATTAAAATTTTATTTAAAGGGTTCTTTCGCCTACGATCAAGTAAACTCAAATATAAGTATACCTGGAATGTTTCTATAGTGCTTAATTTTTTAGAGTCAAATTACAATGAGTCAAACAACTTACATTAATGTTCATTAAACACAGTTACTTTATTAACTTTACCTACAGGGCAAAGATTACAAAGCCCTAGTTTCTATTGTTACTGACCAGATTAAAATAATTGATAATAAAATTGTTACTATAAAAAAAAAAAAAAAAATTAAGATTTCAGCACCTAATCGTCATCAGCCAATTGTTTAAATAATTATAAAAGAATTACCTCTGAAATTAGGAAAATGTCGTTATTTATTTATATCTATCAAGAAACCACATTTGGCGGTATCGGTCAGTACACTTAACCGTTGGATTGACGGTCCTGGCTGCAAGAGGGATCGATACTTCCATTTTTTCTACTCATAGTACCAGGCACGCTACGACATCAGCTGCCATTATGAAAGGCGTTAGCATTGATGAGATACATAGAGCGGCTGGTTGGACTGACTCATCGACAACTTTGCAAAGTTTTACAACCGTCCGATTTTAAATAATAATTTCGCTGAAGCGATTATATTGTAATAATAATATTAAAAGTATATTGCTATAATCATACCAAAGATTTATTTAAGGCTGAGGACACATTTAAGTTTGTTTTTTTTGTTTAATAAGATTCTTTTGGAAATTACCAATTATCTTTAAGGAGTGTAAGACTGATTATGCTGTTGAAACAATATCTGGGATATATTTGTTAACAATAATAAACTTTATGATTCTACAACAGAACTTTGAACATCTAACAAGTAGTATTTCCATCATAGAGGACGAGACAACAAGGAGCATAATTGAACAATCAAACAAACTTACCAAGTGCAGTTCGATTGAAATTATGCTCCTTGTTGTCTCGTCCGAAGATGATGAGTCCCACCCACCCTCACAGGTTTGATACCTATTCCCTGGGGTTGTAGAATCAGTTTCATAAATAAATACACAACTTAAAACTAAATGACAGTTCAAAACGCGGGCTAGTCTAGTGACGTGCGGCTGCGTTCGGAAATATTTTATTTTCAGATACTTTAAACTTATGTGGCGTCGGCGAGTGCTAAGACTCGATACTAACAAGTAGTATTTCCATCATCTTCGAACGAGACAACAAGGAGCATAATTTCAATCGAACTGCACTTGGTAAGTTTGTTTGATTGTTCAAATATTGGACAATCTAATGAGCGGTTGCCAAATGCGGGTCCTGAAGTCTAAATGAAGTCGGTAATTTCAATCACAATCGCATAATTTTGTATTGATATATTATTTTTGATTAAACTAATAGACTGCGTTTTTTGAGCAGAAACAATAGAATATATAGTGTAAGAATCATAAGTGACAAATCAATGATTATGATCTGATTCTAAGGTTACTCCTGGAAATATGGTTTAATTAACATGACATTTGTGTTCTATGTTGAATTGTATTTTTGATTTGAAGCAATAAATCTTAGTTAGTGTACACTAAACAAAACTGTGTTAAACACAGTCATTCATGTAAAGTAAATTACTTCCCTTAGATGACAGGTAAAGTGGACCTATGCGTATTTAAACAACATAGAACCTTTTGGTTAGAAATGATAACTTTATAACTATCAGCTTTGAAAAGATTCAAGTTATTATTTTTAGAATAAAGCTACCAAGATCTAGCTATCAAATACAGTACTGATTTAATGTTACTGATTTTGTTGCAGGAGATGTAAACATATCTCAAGATACTCGTGATATACCATGTCTGGTCAACGATTCACTAATAATTTGGCGCCGCCTGGATAAGGCTATCGAGAATTAGATGGCTCGCCTTGAACGGAAATTAGGTATAACAAATATTATTTAGGGCCGAAGAACATTTTTTCTTGGACAACAAGTTTGGGCCACATTGTATACCAAGGAAGTAAATTCTAATCTGTACTACAACAATTCCTTCTGCTTTATTCAATTTATATTAAATGTAAGTGTTTTTTTTAGTTATGGCTTGGTCAGGATTTTGTGATGCATTCTGCGTTTGTAAGAGTTTGTAAGGTCAAATTATGGCTTTGCCAAAGGACTAATAATATATGAAAATGCATGGTAGGTGAGTTACCTACTCCGTATCTAAGTTTATCCGTATAATGTTTTCACAAGACTGGATGTAGGTACAAAAAAGTTTCTGAATCAATTAATGCTAAGAACTTCTCTTGTTCAAACAACTTGGTGTAGGTAGATAATTCAAACCACAACGGCCGCTGTGCATGTCGCAGTCAATATTCCTGAATTCATCTAAATCCTTTATTATACATTTATGTATAAAAACAAGTTCTGTTGCTCGGTTTTTTAGTAATGCTTTTGTAAGTGTTTGTGACAAACCCTTGAATCCAAAAAAGTGCTTGTTCTCGTAGTTTTATTATTCAATACACACTCGTTATAGTTTGAGCTTATTTTTCGTGCATAGGTACAAAACATAAACTAAACAATTATTGTAGAAATTCAAATATTATGCGCAATTATTCTAGAACCGGTTCCAGTAATTTCGCAAACACAAATAGGCCGAACAGAAGAACATTAATTTCAACTGAGGCCTCAAACTAAACCTTAACTTTTTCTGATCAGCTTTAATTGCAGTAGATACTTAATTAAAAATAAGCATCTTGAATATCAATTGATGACAATAGTAGTTGTGATTTAATAATTTAAGGGCAGTTCGATTCTTTTAAACATAATTATTTTGAAGCTGCTTTAAATTTTAAGTGAATCTGTGAGATCCTTTATATTTTTTTTTTGTAATTTTTCCTTACCTTTATAAACACAACAAAAGAGATTCAGACAAATCAGTCGAGCCGTTTTCGTGCGCTTAGCAACACATTTGACGATTCATTTTTATCTACATAGATTGAGATAGTAAGTAACAGACATTGTTTTGGGGTATAGTTGTTTTGTATAGGTTTGCCGGGAAAATGAATATTACATTTACGAATTCTATGTAAAACATTACGATCCCTAGTGAGCTCACACTTTCTGTCATTCAGTCATAAAAATAGGTCAAGCGACTGCAGGAGCTCTGATTCCAACGTCTCCCTGTCAGATATCCGGCGGAACATCGGCAGTCCCTTGGCGGTGTGAATGGTGCTGGTGGGCTTGATCGCAGCTCGATAGCTGATGATACTACTACGCGCAGTGGCGTCCCCCCTAGAGTTTAAAGAACCTCGAAGTTGATCACAACTTCAGCCCGGGCATCAGCCCGGGACCCTGTACAGAGCGTTAGATTTTTGTTTTCTTTCCAAATCAAACTTGGTTATGGCATTAGGGGTCTTAATGTTAATAAGCTCAGAAAGTGAAGTTTTAAAACTTTTATTCATATTTACCTCCAACAGAGCGTATTATTATTATTATTATTTCAATTTCCTAATTTAGTTTTGGAGCTTCGAGGCTTATTATGTACATTATTACCATTTTTTTTCGTTTATTTAGGTAGGTAAGTAAGTACTTTTTTTTTTTTTGGCTGTGGATAGAGTGTGGCAAGCGGCATTCTAGTACGATCGGTTACGATGCCGTCATTACGGCATCCTAGTACAAAGTGTAGGCAGTGAATAGAGTGCCATAAGCGGCAACATAGTAGGATCGGTTACGATGCCGTAATTTGACGGCATCCTAGTACGAAGCGTATAGAGTGCCACAAGCGGCATTCTATCTCAATCGGTTCGGGAACCGTAACATATTTTTTATATGTCGTAATGTTCTGACGACATAATATTCAAAAGCTATTTTTATATGGAGTTAGATTTATGTTGTCTAATAAAAAAAAATAACCTTGAAATTCAAGACAATCGCTACACTGCGCTTCGCGATTGTCTTAAATTTCTAACCTATCACGTGACCTACAGGAGTAGGGCAGCTAGTATTTCTGTTGTCTAACAAAAACTTTACGGCAGCTTAGGCGGCGTCACTGTTATACCGCAAAACTTACGGTTCCCTAGCCGATGGAGATACAGTGCCGCTTGTGGCACTCTATACACTTCCAAAGAAAGTGTATAGAGAACTCTTGGTAAAGTAGTAGTCGTAAAGTTTTTGTTAGACAACAGAAATACTAGCTGCTGCTGCCCTACTCCTGTAGGTCACGTGATAGGTTAGAAATTTAAGACAATCGCGAAGCGCAGCGTAGCGATTGTCTTAAATGAATGAATTTCGAGGTTATTTATTTTATTAGACAACAGAAATCTAACTCTATACAAAAATATCTTTTGAATATTATGTCGTCTGACCATTATGACAAATAAAAAATATGTAACGGTTCCCGAACCGATTGAGATAGAATGCCGCTTGTGGCACTCTATACGCTTCGTACTAGGATGCCGTCAAATTTCGGCATCGTAACCGATCGTACTATGTTGCCGCTTGTGGCACTCTATTCACTGCCTACACTTTGTACTAGAATGCCGTAATGACGGCATCGTAACCGATCGTACTAGAATGCCGCTTGTGGCACTCTACTCACAGCCTAATTTTAATGTAAAATATACGGTACTATAAATTAATTATATACAATTAGAAATAGTAACGCTATCCTTTTGTACATTTGATGTTTCTGATCGCTTTTTGCACGAAAACTCGCTGCAATTTGGCATTATTTGCTCCCGTCGTGACGCGTCAACTGTGAGTTGCAAATGGTGCAGTGACACGCGAAAACTAGTTTTATAAACAGGTATGACCATTGGGCATACCCTCTTGGCAGAGGGGAACGTCTGCCAATGGCGTCTCCGATGGGTTTAATGCTCTAAGGCCGCCGGTCATACCCGTTAAATAAAACTAGTTCCCGCGCGTCACTGCGCCATTTGCAAATCAAATCACGGTGCACGCGTTACGACGACACGTGAGCGTGAGCAAATAATGCCAAACTGCAGCGTATTTTCGTGTAAAAAGCGATCAGAAACGTCAAGTGTACAAAAGGATAACGTTTCTTTTCATCTGTAAGTATTATTTTGTCTATTTATTATTGATTCGTGCATTAGTAAAGTAGGTACTTACCTAGACAACTGAAAAAAAAATGTCAATCAAATAGTGTTGCCACCTTAGAATAATAACGCTATAGAAACCAAGTCCGCGCGCCTATTTTGAAGCACCTTAATCGGAGCCAGAAATGGCTCCAAACGCCGGACCGCTCCGTAGTGTACAATGTCAAAGCGCGCGGAACGTGTCTCGCGAAAACAAAAAAAATATGGCGGTTTGTGCAGTTAAATTGTGTTACAACACATCTGAAAAACAAAAGAAGTGTAATAACATCACTTTTCTCAGGTAAGCTTTCAGTATTTCATAGTATCTTGTAGTTAATTAGGTCTAAATATAAACGTACTGCAGTGTGATTTTTTAAGTTAAAGCCTCGGTAGCAGCGGCTTCCGCAGTGCTGTCTCTTTCATATTCATAGAATTGGAAAGAGACAGCAGATCACAGCCATGCGCGCAGCAAGCACTGTGTGAATCGGTTTAGTGCTTCATTTTTGACAGAGCGCTTGTATGAAGACTATCTTTCTATAGCGTTATTATTCTAAGGTTGCCACTAAAACGTCAAGCTGTAACCATAAAGATACTATGGTTTAAAGTACTTTATGCATGGCTGTAACTTTGCGAAATATTTAAAGTTGAATGTGCCAACATTAAAAAACAACATTCGTTCGGAGACTTCTTGGTGGAAAAGTGAAGCGTCATGTCTGTAGTTTTGTCTTATTTTCTAAAATTTGTGTTTTGTTGAATATTAATGTGAAATAATGGTGGATTATTAACCGTTAAGTGTTCGTGAACGTGCATGAGTGTTGGCAAATAAAACAAAACAGTGCAACATTACTTTTCAAATTCTCTCAAGAAGTCCGTGTGAGATTTCAGTAAAGTCCCACATCTTTACTGGAACTCAAGGAATTTGGGGGGAATATCATTCATATCACTCATTATCATCATACAAGCACGGACCTGATTTTTTCAGGTCCGTGCATACAAGCTTTTTAAATGAACTCTATTATTTCGATTTAATTACATTGGCCAAACTGCAACACTGAGCTACGACAGTATTTAAATAAAATATCGATATCGACTTCATCATAATGTTTAATTTTTTTAGATTTCCAAAAGATGCAAGTATTCGAAATGTTTGGATCCAAGCTTGTGAAAATCATGTTTCATGGACGCCTAAACGCACCAGCACAATTTGCTCACAGCATTTTCAAACTTCTTGTTTTATAGAGCAAAGCAATAACAAGAGGAGATTGAAACAGCGTGTCGTGCCAACTTTGAAATTATCAAAGGTGAATTTTATTGTGTATTAGATAACCCGGTGAACTTCGTACCTATCACTTACATTATATTTGTGAAAAATATGGTCAAAGCTTAAAAAGTAGGTACCTACCTACAAAATTTTTCGGTCAGCACATTTAGCCAGTGTCAAGTTATGATTATTAAGAGTGATAATAAAAGATAACGATTAATGGTAAATGATATTCCCCCAAACCCCTTGAGACGCAATAAAGCTTAAGGGGCACAGACTTCTTGAGAGTATCTGAAAAGTGATGTTGCACGGTTTTGTTTTATTTGCCTAAACTTATGCACGTTCACGAACACTTAACAGTTATTAATTCGCCATTATTACACAATAATATTCGACGAAACACAAATTAAAGAAAATAAAACAAAACTGCAGATAATATATGACGCTTCACTTTTCCGCCAAGAAGTCCACTTTTGCACTTTTTGTATTTCTGAAAGAGAACTGTTTTGTATTCCAACAAAACAGACTAAAGAAATCGGACCTCATACTACAGCTATGCAACAGACAAATTTCTGAACCCATCTCAGATTAATAATGATTCTATGGAACGCACCTATAAATATTTGACAACCAAGTGACAACTTATCTCGCGCACCCTCAGAATAGTATTATTATCAGCATTATTATTCTGAGTCGCGCACTGAGAATTTGATGATAGATTTTATTAATCGTCTTGAAATTTATTTACTAATTTCTTTTTTCGACAACCAACTGTCACTTTTAGACTTTTTTTGTTTCTGAACAAAGATATTATATACAACAGATATGTTATAAGCGCGCGCGATGTGAAGACTCAAATACGTCCTAATTGGGACGTCTTGTGTTTAGTCTGCGTCGAGCACAATCACGAGCGTGTCGCACCGTAGTTCCTGTGTCCTTACCAAAATAAATCAAAAATGCCATCGTGTGTGTTTCGGAAGTGCACCAATTATGACTCAAAAGTAAACAAAATACAAGGGTTCTCTTACCACATATGAATATGAAAATATTTAGATTATTTAGTATATTTCAATTATTTTTCAGAACAATCTAATAACTGACGCAAAGACGCCATGTTCAGGTGAAGAAAGAGAGAGCAATCTAGTTTTGACGCTAGAGCGATAAGGATGCGTGCGCTGCGGACATAGATTAGTTAGTGCAGAATCGAATATTAAAATTGACTTAAATGCCTACAATTAAAGACCAGTTGTTCTTTATTTTTACTTCGTTTTGTAAAGCTATCTATTTTATGTAATGGACTAATATAATAAACATTAAAATAGTTTCACTGAATTGGCTATTTGGCTGTTGTAACAATAGAATATGAAATATGTCGATTATCGCAGTTTATAATTTAACAATAATTATCCAATAGTTTTTTTTAATAAGATAATTTGTAAATATTTTATTATTACAAAATAAATTTGCGATTATTTGTCTGTGGATTACAAGACCAGAAACACGGGCCATGATTGAGCTTCGTGTGACGCCACATTTCATAAAATAAACAAAAACTATCTTTTAGGTTTCAAGATAAATGTTTATTGTGGTGTGACGTCACAGACATTTTGAAAAAAAAAATTGTACGTGGTATCAATGACATTATTATAATAACTATAATATCATTGCGTGGTATAAAATAAGCGTTTGTAATTTTCAAAATACTTTTCCGAAAACTGTCAAGTAGCCAATTTGTTTTTCTACTATATATAATACATTATACTGATAATTAAGCATTATTAATGTTTTTTCTTTTAATGAATTAGGTTTCTGAGTGATTAGGTCAGTTCGTGAACAAATAAGCGAATTTATCAATAAAATCTCATTTATAAAAAAGTGTTTCATTTTGGCAATGAAGACGTAGAGAAATGAAAGTACCGCATTTTAAAAAACGTTTGTATTCTAATGTTTTCACTCATTTTTCGAACATTCATCAGACACCCATTTTCAATCATCGATTACATCTCATTAAAACCATAATTGATAAATATATAAACATTCGTCGCCATTCTGTGCATAAAAATAACCCCGAAATACAAAAACTTTATAAAAGACAAAAAAGAAATAAATTAAATCTTTTAGAAGGTACCTATTTAAAATATGTATTTTATTTCGTTTCTTTTATTATTAATTATTTCATTGTTCAAATTTCCAATAAATATGATGTTCTTTTGTAAGAAGTTTTATTTCTTACCTATGTACTGACTTTTCAATCGAGTGTCCACTCTACGACTAAATGTTACTCTAACCTCTCGTGCGTGTGGAGAGCCGGTCTTGCCGCGTTGCGTATCTACTTGTCAGTGTGTGTAGTTTTGGATTGCTCGGAACAGATTTTAAACGCAAATTACTATGAACGTAACGTATCTATAGTTTATAATATCATTGTTTCTGAAGCAGAGCTGTTTGGTATTCCAACAAAGCAGACCAAAGAGAACGCACCTATAACTATTTGACAAACAACAAGTGTCAATTTTTTATTTTAAAGACAAAAGACATCAAATGTTTTACAGCTAGGAATATTTTGTATGGGAAAATTAAATTGTCGTTTTTAGTAGGTATTTTCCATTACAATTACCTATTTATTATTTGTTTCTCACCGTTTATAGCTTTCCTGAACTTACACAAATATTTCAAAATCAAAATTCCATATCGGTTCAGCCATTCTTGAGTTTTAGCGAGACAAACGTACAGCTCTTTTGTCTCGCTGCGCTCGACTACCTCCGTCGTACATGTCAAATGCGGCAACAAATACTACGCCGAAATCGGCGTACCCGAGCCAGTCACACTGACAGCTGTGGGTGAAGTGTACGTACCGAATGTTATAATAAATTTTGGGCTTAATTCAAACTAAAATGCCAGTTTGCGTAGTAAAGCTGTGTAAAAATAATACTTCTAAAAATAAGAAGGACACTGGGATCACATACCATCAGTAAGTATCGTATAATTTCGAAATTTCATCATAAAATAATGTGAACAATGAACGCCATTCAGTGTTACCGCTTACAAGAATAAAGTCCCCGTGGTTGAGATTTTTATTATGTGAATTTATTGTTATTGTCTTTTATTATATAGGTAACCTATTTCATTTGTCTTACAAAGTTACTATATACTTAACCTAGTTCTATGTTATTTCATGTTTACTTATATTTGTGATCTCTAATAAGGTGTAAAAATGTTAGCTGACACTATATCAAAGGGATTATACCGATGAAACTGAACAACTTTCCATAAGGAACATGGGTCGAAAATTTATTATTTTTCCTTATACAAAATGCGCAATCAGCTGATTGACTCAAGTATGGAAAGCTATTTATTTTTCATTTTGACCTATGTTCCTGAAATGTAAACTTTTCGTGTCTGTACTTACATTGAAAATATTTGCGAAAAACATAATCTAGGATTCTAGGAGATTTTTTTTTTGTATTTTTTGTCTGTCTGTTTGTTTGACGCGCATCACACAAAAACCGCTGGACGGATTTTAATGAAACTGAGAACAGGTGTATATCTTATGATTCAGGTAATATTAAAGGTTAAAGATTGCTTCACACATATCAGTGAAGCCACAGTTCCGACACAGTACCGGCACAGTGTTTTTCATACATTCTCTATGAACGCATACCCACTTGTCAGTGATAATGCTCTCAGTGTCAGTGCCGCCACCGGCAAATCACGGACGTATTCGTTTTGAAAAAATTCATAGACAATGTTTGAATAGTAGATTATTAACCAAGGGGATAAAGCAGTGTCTTCTGTCGCGAGTGACGATTTAAATCGCGAGCGTAACGAAGAACTCGAGGTTTACTCCCGAGCGTAGCGAGGGTGTTAAAAACTTAAATCACGAGCGAAGCGAGGGATTTAAGACGAGTCCTGAGTGTAGCGAGAGATTTAAGTTCACCCAAGACTAAGACAGCTTTATCACCGAGGAAAATACTCTACTTTTCGTACCATTTGCGAAAAAATTAACTCAATAATAATATGAGATAAGCATTTATTAAAAATAATGACATTTAAAAGTAAAAGTTAACATTCGAAACATTGGTTCAATTATTGATAGAGAGAGTTACATTTTGTTTGGTACATTTATTGTTGATGAGTTGATTTGTATTTTTTTTATTTGATTTAGGTATTTCCTTTTTAAGTTCACCCAAGACTAAGACAGCTTTATCACCAAGGAAAATACTGTACTTTTCGTACCATTTGCGAAAAAATTAACACAATAATAATATGAGATAAGCATTTATTAAAAATAATGACATTTAAAAGTAAAAGTTAACATTCGAAACATTGGTCCAATTATTGATAGAGAGAGTTACATTTTTGTTAGGTACATTTATTGTTGATGAGTTGATTTGTAATTTTTTTAATGTTTTTTATTTGATTTAGGTATTTCCTTTTTCAAAAAGATGTATAATGCTTTATGTACAAACTCAGTGGTGTAAACACAGATGTAGTTCAGTATAAATTTCGGTAAGTATTCCAAAAAATCACATTCTCCCCCTAGAGGATGAATGAAATTCAGTACAATTTTCTTTCCCTGTTTTTAACAGATTAAAAATGACTATTGCTAAGTTCGCTTTTTGTGGCATAGAATGTCACTTTTTGAGCAAGTGGTACGAAAATAATATTTTCACTACTCATTTTCGTCTCCTCCGTCATTGTAGCGTTGTAAAGCGAGGCTAAAATAGCTTTTCTTGCCTTAGGGGAAAAAGTTTTTTTTTTTTAATTTTTGTCTGTCACATTCCATGACAATGAGCCTACAAAAACGGAAAAGTATTTAGACATATTATGTAGAATAATCATGAATAAAGACTCGACTTATTACAATGACCTTATTACTGTTTACTTAGATCAACAACTTTTTTGAGATAGTTATTATTAAAGTTTATGGTAAAATTAGTAATCATTTGAATCTATGGACAACACAGACTACGCCCACACAGTCCACGCTTCAGCAAGAAACAACTGCACAGTCTGCACATGTGCTTGGGTGGTGAGCCTTTAGCCCGTTAGTCGCTTTTATGACACCAAAGGAAAGAGAGGGGTTGGTAGTATTATTTTGATGAGCCCATCGCCGCTCTATGCTGTTGGATGCATGTGCAGTATTTAGTCCATTAGTCGCCTTTTACGACACAGAAGAGAAGAGAGGGGTTGGTAGTATTATTTTAATGAGCCCATCGTCGCTCTATGTTGTTGGATGTATGTGCAGTCTTTAGTCCGTTAGTCCCATTTTACGACATCGAAGAAAAGTGAGGGGTTGGTAGTATTATTTTGATGAGCCCATCGTCGCTCTATGCTGTTGGATGTATGTGCAGTCTTTAGTCCGTTAGTCCCCTTTTACAACATCGAAGAAAAGTGAGGGGTTGGTAGTATTATTTGATGAGCCCATAGTTGATCTATGCTGTTGGATGTATGTGCAGTCTTTAGTCTGTTAGTCGCCTTTTACGACACCGAAGAGAAGAGAGGGGTTGGTAGTATTAATTTGATGAGCACATTGCCGCTCTATGCTGTTGGATGTATATGCAGTCTTTAGTCCGTTAGTCGCCTTTTACGATACCCAAGGGAAGAAAGGGGTTGGTAGTAATAAATAAAAACTACTAAAAAAATGAGGTCTAATCATTGCTATACATACCTACCATTTTTCTACAGAAGAAACCTACGTCTAACCTACATAATAATATATACAATTATATTGATACATATTCGCTTTTAATTGTTAATTTTTAAATATTTTCTGAGCAACATTTATAACCAGCAACTTAACTAATACATCACAGCAAAAATATTTTTCCCATTTTAACTCGGGTAACAGTTGAGCAGCTGGCAACAAATTTTTCACGCACACTAGCATCCTTGTATATTGTCCTAAACACACTACAATAATGAGTTGCCGGATTTACGGAGCTGTGGTTTATAGGCATCGCTGTTTATAGGTAGCGCGGTATATATTTCGGTCAGCACATTTAGCCAGTGTCAAGTTCATAGGTAAGTAATGGGCGATTTTCTGACAGCCCAAATTAAAAAGTAAAAATTAGTTCAAAAACACTCGATAGATGGCGTTTTATGAAAGCCGAGCCGCACACAAATGGTTTTTCGCTATTGTTTGTCAACCAAAAAATTAAAAAATAGTATTTTCATTTCAGGACCTATTTTTCGTTCACAGTTTAACAGTTGCACAATATTGATATTTTCCAAAGAGATTTAAATAGTAATAGAGCGGCTATATTCACTATTTCATACAAAACTTTGAGCTGGTGCTCTAGTTACGCCATCTAACGTTGAAAGGCAAAACCTTATACTTAGAATATTAGGATTTAAATTAACAACAATTAGAATAAGTTTTACCTACCCCACAGTAGGTGTCGCTATGCAGTAGGGATGTTCCGTTATGAAATTCGACAAATCGATAATTTTGATGAAGGTTAATCAAAATCAGCATAAACATTATATAACATTTGAACAAGCAAGTGACAATTAGGGAAGGAAATGAAAATTCCGGTATTTTAAACACTATTTATTAAATAATAAATTGTTAACTTATTAAAAATTCAACAACTAATTATAAAACAATGTGAAATAACATAAGTACCTAGCTAGTACCCACGAACAGCATATTGGCAACATTCATTTTTGAAGTAAACTCACCCCCGCGATCACTTACCATAAGTAAGGATTATTATATTATGTACACTTCCGTATACCAAAATTGAGTCTACTTCAAAACATATCTAACATGGTTGTGTGATTGGATTTACGAATCAATTTATGGGAATGATAAGGTAAATACCGGCTGCCTTCAACAGATTAACACGAGTTGATCCATATAGTGTTTCATTTATATATATTTATTAATATATATTTTTCATAAAATACCTAAGCAAACAATTAAGTCCACATTATGTTAATGGAAACTCGCAATCGCAAGTATCAAATTATTTTTGTCGATATTAATCTGTTATTTTGAATGAATTGAATTAAATATAATTCCATAGATTTATTCGATGCATTATCATTAAACACCAATGTCATAACGGATATGTGTATATGTTTAATTTGGACATCCTATTTTCTTATATATCTATTCAATGTCTTTTAGGTTTAACATAAGTAGTATTATTCTGATTAAACGATCATCGCACGATATTGATACACTGCATAACAGTCCCCCAGCGCAACGATCATTGAATAAGAATATTACTACTTCAAAAAAATTTAAACTTACGATATAAAAATATTATCTATTTATAACCTTAATCGATAAATAAAACGACATCACTTGAACACCACTAAATCATCTACTTCCGCTTCGACAAGTGTGATGACATCCTAAAAGTACTTTTGCTTTTCACCACTAGAGGTCAGCATAGGGCAACGGTAAATGTTCTAGAATAATTTATTGAAAATTATTATTACAGTCTGATTATTGGGTAAATATACAAAATACTTTCACATTCAGCCGTTTTTCCATATCAGAATTTGCAGTACCTATCGCAATAAGCAATTTGGCATATTTTCTATTGGCTAAGTCAAATTCGTTCACGTACAAACACGACTGCATTAAAGGACGCAAAACATCAAACAAAAAAGTACTTTGTGCATCAAACTGAGAGACTTGTTACCACTTGGTAATAAGTTTTGATCTCTATGTCCTGTCTGTTAGAGTCTGACCAACGAAACGTGACTGGAAAGAATGGCGGCAAATTCAAAAATTCTTGGGGTGTCGACACACATTATACTCTGCAAAAACAACGTTGATACGTGTATTTTTTTATTAAACTGTAGATCAACCAAAAAAATAATTTGTAGTATCAATAAATAAGAATAAATCTTAAGAATAATTGAAGAATCATTTGTGATAATGAAATACCATAATTAATATTAACCACCTTACAAAGTAGAATAGAAGAATTTTATTTGTTGGAAAATATTCTTGACAATATTTTAGTTTTGTCTCACTAGTACCTACTTGAAGTTTCTGTAGGTAAGATAAACAAAAATTGGTTGGAGAGTCAACTCGTTGAGTTATAATGTACTACGTACTATAGAGAAGACGTCACAACTAGATTGTTTGCTACACGCGTTAGAGCCAGCTCGCTCCAACTATATTAGTCTGTGGCAGGCGCTAGACCACAGAACACAATACGGCGCAAGACGCAACAATACTTGTATATTCTGTGTTCTATTTTAAAAATGCCTTCATTTGTGCTAAGGTACTGTTTAAAGAATCCCGAAAATACAAAGAAAACTAAACGAATCACTTTTTACCTGTAAATATGCACTAAATTATCGGTATAACATGCATTTGACTAATTATTTTATGAAATCGCCGAGACATGAGCGGCGGCCATGTTTCGGCGCTTTAGACCTTTTGGTCGCGAGACAAGAAGCGGTCTAGCGCTGTATGTTTGATTGTTCAGAAAGACGATAAATTATTATTTTAGCACTGCAGCGCACTTTTGTTTTAAGTTTTAAAAAATAGAACAAGTTTTTGCTTGGGATAGCTTCTCTAGTACGTAGTACATTATAACTCAATGAGTTAATTTTTAATGAAAGGTAAAAGTAAGTATACAGAATTAACCTAGAATTATTTACGATTGTATTAGTTGTTCAGAGTAAAATGTAAAATAATAGACGAGAACGATAAAAGAAGACAAGTCAAGTATCAAAATGATAAATTCAAGTACACAAAACATACGTTTAGCTTAAAATTATTGCCAAATTAAAACTTTTAAAAATAGACCGTGTCACGTTTCGTTGGTCAGACTCTAGTAATAGTTTAATGTCTTTGATATTTTCTGATAACATTAAGCAGCCATACTTGTGCTCTAAATGGACTCGCCTTTTATTAAGCGCCATCTATGAAGTCATTAGGAACCAATTTCTTTTTTTTATCTATGAAAATCGCCCATTGCTTAAAGTAGATGATAATGAGTGATAATATAAGATATAGTCTGGCCAACGAAAGCTAAACCAGGAAAAACGCGGCAGTTTCAAAAAAATCATGACAGGGTAACACGGTCACTTACACAGCTGCAATTTTCTCAGAAATAATTCAATTTGACATACGACATGACGCCTCAGATAGACACACATAGAGACAAAGTGTTGCCAATCAAATAACTACGAGGTTCAGCTTTCGTTAGCCAGACTTTAACGATTAATGGCAAATGATATTCCCCCATTTATACCCCTTGAGACTCACAATAAATTTGTGGAACATAGTAATTGAGATTTGTTTGATTTGCCAGAACTCATGCACGTTTACGAACACTCAGTTATTAATCCGCCATTATTACACATTAATATTCGACGAAACACAAATAAAGAAAATATAACAAAACTGCAGACATGACGCTTCACTTTCCCGTCAAGAAGTCCACTTTTACAAGAGAACTGTTTTGTATTCCAAGACCGGTACAACACAATTTCATAATTTTACAAACCTAAGTACCTACTGCTTACTACTTTTTTGTTAGCTGTGAAAATTTATATTTAGATAAGTAGGTAGGTAGATACTAATGTATAAGGTGTGCCTAATATTTGAATATTTTCTAATAAGTATAATGAATATAAATCAATATTAGTAATAGGTATTTATTCTGCTACATAATACCTACATTACCTACATATAACGAACATCCTTACTAATGTCGTGGCCAGACTGATTCTTATTCCGTTGTCGCGATAAAAAACTTCGTGTTCCGTTTCCGTTTACGTCACTGTGAAGTCTACCCTCACATTCGAAAGAAATACTATTGCAAGTATTTACCAATCGATAAAGACGTAATTGCTTGCAGCGTAAATCAAACTACTAGGAAGAATTCAACGAGTCTTCTGGGGTCTCGGTAGCTCAGCGGTTAGAGCAGTGGACCGGCAATCCAAAGGTCGTGGGTTCGAATCCCACTCGAGCTTCCTGAGACTGGTTGATTTTTTTCTAGTAAACATTTTATCCTATATCTGTATAGCATTGTGAATGCAAAATTTCAACAATTAAGATATTTATAAGCAATTACGTCTTTATCGATTGTTAAATACTTGCAATAGTATTTCTTTCGAATGTGAGGGTAGACTTCACAGTGACGTAATACCGCTGGCTTGCAGCGTAAATCAAACTACTAGGAAGAATTCAACGAGTCTTCTGGGGTCTCGGTAGCTCAGCGGTTAGAGCAGTGGACCGGCAATCCAAAGGTCGTGGGTTCGAATCCCACTCGAGCTTCCTGAGACTGGTTGATTTTTTTCTAGTAAACATTTTATCCTATATCTATATAGCATTGTGAATGCAAAATTTCAACAATTAAGACACTTCTATTATGCTTGCAAGACACTGTTTCAATATCTCAGTGCTTACACGTATAGTAAAAGTGGACTGAAGATACATCTGCCTATACAAGACTGAAGCCAGGATGCCAATCACAGATTTTCGGTAAGGACTCAAGACTGCGTGCCCGCGCTCGGAGTAGGTAAGCATTTTTTTTTTGCTCCGGCTTACCTCTCTCAATATTTCACGCTTCGCCACTGGTACCTACCTACTTTTATATTGTTTAACTTTGCTTAAGTTTGCTAGTTTGAATACTGGTATAATTGTAATATTTGATTATTTGCGTTAAAAAGCGCTCAAATAAACTTAGGTAAGTACTTACTTACAATATTTATAATTTATTATCTTACAAATAAAAACTGTTTCTTGCGATGGCGATTCCAGAGAAACGGGTTTCTATATAATACTCTTAATATTATAGACTGTTGATCAGTGTTGAACTTTGCTCCACAGTAATAAATGAGTTTAAATTTTATTTTAATCATGAGGTGGGTACTATCACAATCAAAATATTTGTAAGTAGGTACCTACCTATACGATTTTCAATATGGAACCTTGTGTAGAAAAAGGAGTGAAAATGCTGGTACTTATAAAATGAAAAAGTTGAAATCACTAATGTTTAAAACTTCGAATTGGCAATATTATTAGTATATTATATTATTATTTTTCATACACAGGAGAAAGAAAATTATTCATAGCCGAAAAGGCGAAACAATTAGTGTGGTAAACATCTTCGCTGCCTGCTCCATAGATCAATGAATTTTTGTATTTATTAAGGTGACTTCTATAGTAAGCCATGAGCGACTTCATTTTTATTTTTAATTCCCCCACTGTAACAGGCCAGCTTAAACTTCTATTAATTCTCATTCATGCTTCGTAATTTAAATGTTTTTTTTTGTGATTTGAGTCTTGGGGGTTCCATAAAATCGGTTCCAATTCGTAATATTGTATTACTTCTAACACTTTATCATTACTCCAATCCATATTAACGAAACAGAATAATTTCGATAATCGTATATTTGCAACACGTTCACACCTCTAGTTGTCTCGTTAAACTAAAGTGTGCACCGAAAGGTGGCCGCACGAACTTTATCGCGATAAAATCCTTTGATATGCGGCAATTTACCGACAGCGGTGCGTTAGCGCGATGTTTTATCGCGATAACGCGAAGTGTTTGGCCAGACCAGACGTGTCGCGACAACGCGAATCTTCGCGCTAGCACGATGTGTCTGGCCACGGCATAACTGACAGGCTGATATCTGCCGGGCGGTGAACTGTAGGCTAGCCGCACACACACAATAATTTTGTCAATACAAGATTGTCAATAATATTGATCAATATATGGTACCGCACACACTACGCAATATTATTGTAAATTTTTCACTCAGTCGCTCAGCAGCTTGATTCGTGTACGCACGGTTTAAAATGGACAGAAAGAAAAAAGTCGTTGCATTGATTACAGCACTTATTTTAAATAGGTAATTAAAAAACAAAGTTAGCGAAACGTTGAAAAAATATCAGGCTGCGGGTTCGATTCCCGTGTGAGTTAGACATTTTTTTCAACGTTTCGTTAATTTTGAGTTTATTTGAGCGTTTTTTAACGCAAATAATCAAAAATTACGAATTAAAAAACAATCAAGAAAGAAACGACGGATTAAAGACTGGATGAGAAAAAACTGAGTTAAATCATTTGAATCTTATAAATGAACTAATTATAGAATAGCATGATTTTAAAAATTACATGAGAATGAGAAATAGCAGCAAAAACTATTATCTTTAGTATCACGATGGATGTCTTCCACAGCTCTGGATAAGTTTCCCATGTAGGTATTCATAATAACAAATATCGCTTTTTTCTGAGATTAGTAACATTATTCACACTATTTTTGTCTTCTATTGTCCTTTAAGCGCGTAAACGTAAACAAAAAACAAACATCCGCCTGTCTTGAAATCTTTTTTTCAACTAAAATATTGCCGCGCTCCCGCACACGTCAATATTATTGTCAATATTCCTGGCTCCTCCCAGTATTGATAATCTACAATAATATTGAACAATACCGCAATACGGGCCGCACACACACAATATTATTGACAATATGCACTTTATTGACAATATTATTGTGTGCGTGCGGCTAGGTGTATGGGGCCCTCCCATAAATTAAAACAAAGAGGGAAGATACGGCATGCTCCTACTTGTAGTCATTCAAAATATAGTC
This sequence comes from Scoparia ambigualis, assembly GCA_963921215.1. Lineage (NCBI taxonomy): Eukaryota > Metazoa > Arthropoda > Insecta > Lepidoptera > Crambidae > Scoparia > Scoparia ambigualis. The sequence goes on from OY992507.1 coordinate 20,035,609, forward strand.
CTACTCAACTACTTAAGCAAACACTCACACACGCACACCTATAAAGTGTAAATCGAGCGAGCGAGACAAAGCGGTAAGTTTTAACGTCAGCGCGAGGGAGTCAGCGAGTAGCGCGGTCGCGTGTCGGTCGCTTCGCAACAGACGAGTACGTACGACCGATTCCGACGCCACTGCGGAGTAGCGTCTTTCTCTTTTTCACACAGTAGAATATCCGCAATAGTGCGATGTAGCCTGTACGCTCGGCAAATTGCGACTGAAGTGAAATTGTGCCTTTAGGCCTAATTTTGGCGGCTCACTCACGATCACGAGACGCCAATGCCGTATCTTCCCTTTTTGTTTTAAAGGGCTACCACACTGTTGTAAACCGACGTTTAAAACAGCCGTTTACAACAGTGTGGTAGGTTGTTTTCAACGACGTTTCGGTCAACCTTTCCACGATTTTTGTTTGCGGGCGCGCGTTGAAAACCGCTGTGTTGCCACTGCCTTAAACACCATTACACACAAACCGCTATCTTCAACCTACATACAACGTGGTTACTGGAAAAAGCCAAGTTCGTATATATTAATGGACGTACAGCGCGATATTTTTTACATTTTTAAAAGCTCATATTTAGCTAATAATTATATAAATTTAATCGCGTTTTTCTCCAGTAAATTAATCATTTTTTTTAAATTGCCTCACTACTTGTATATCAAAGAAGGCATGCCAATAGCGCTATTTAAATTCGCAAATAAAACAAAATATGTCAAATATGCTAAATTTTACGATAATGCTTAACATCCTGATGTAGCCTTTATTTTACTCTTAAAAATACTAATAAAGCACGATCCTGCTAAAAATGGCAACACTGTGGACTGTGGCAAACCAAGTGGAAGCTCGTTCACAACAAGTTGTAAACGAGCCTCCCGCCAAGGTGACCTGGTGGGAAAGGCTTGTTTACCACAGTGTGGTAGCCCCTTTAATTTATGGGCCCTCCCTTTAGATACGTTGCCTGGCCTCCGCCGTAGTGGCAAGGCAAGGCCAGAGTGCCTAGTCAACTGGCAAACGCTCGACCGGTGACAGCGTCAAAATCGCTCATCAAATTCGCTAGGCTACATCGATATCGATAAGCTAAGGGATATAGAACATACAGGCTTGTCTTAGTATTTTTTGTTTGATGATAATGTAACGCTTATGTAAGATTAATAAATAGGTAGTAACCACAGACATATATAATAGAAGCAGACCAAACATTATTTCACAACTACATAGATGAGAATAAAACATTATTTCTACTTCTTTCTCTCCAACCACAAATTAATGAGACTATCTCGTTTCTTTTTAATGTCGCAACACTTCCACACACATAGACAAACTGGACCGTGAGGCAAAACGCCATCTTGACAAGCTACAATTAAGCTACACAAATGTCTTCCTAGACTTGTCAACAAAGGACGTACAAGAGATTGTTTTCGCTTATTTTTGTGATCTAATAAAGTTTATGAGCCAAAAGTACTAAATAAAATGGTGAAGTGTAGTGCGCCCTTGTGCGGCAACTCCTCATATAGAAAAACACCTGAAATTACGTTCCATTGGTAAGTTTTGTTGTGCCATCTAATCTCATAATGTTTTTTTAGTCATTGTGTGATTATTATTAATCTTTCGGCATTCTAGAAGTAGTGAATAATTGTCATAAGTGCAAATCTCGTAAAATCTTAACGTAAAGTAGTTTCTGAAAGATTCTTGTGGTAACAATAATCAATTTTAAAGTAACTTTGATCTCGTTTGACGTTTCATATACTTGTACAATTTTACGGGGCCGTATTTAGACTCCAGTTTTGTTTAATAGGTATATTTTTGAAGAATGATTAGATTTAAGTATGCAATATATTTTTTCATTAGGGATAAATTAAATATGAGTAAATTATTTTTATAATATTGTTAACTTAAACCCTATCCTATCCCTTTAACCCTATGGTAGTCGTAGGGATGTATTCTTGTATGAAAATGTGCATAAAATAATAACTTTTTACATTTGTTTTTCAGAATTCATCTAAATCTTTACAAAAAAATCCGCTAAGAAGCAATGCTAGTGGAGATCATGTTTTAAGGAATTTGCAAAATTTACAGCCGAGTACCTCAAGTGCTGTATTAACTACATTAAGTGAGTTATCGTAAGTATTATATTGTTGTACAGTGTTCTAGTCTAGGGTATAACATGAAGAAGATGAGTCTGAGCAGTCTCTCAATCTCAACTCTGTTACTTTGAAATATACAGAAAATGATAAATTTATTTGTTTTCAGAAACCTTCATCATTACTTCCTGAACAGACTCAGTAAAAAGTATACCGGATATAATTTTTGCGGGTCTTGCAAAATATACAGTAACCCGCAGTCAGAGTCGCTGACTACTCGACCACCCGGCGGTCTTATCACTAGTTTAAAAAATTGTGACATTATTTATTGTATTTTTTATTTTTATTAAAAAAATACCAGCAGAGTACCTATATATGTATGTTGTTTTTAATTACTTATTTCATTTTTTTTTATTTTACCTAACGATTCTACTACGAGTTTTGTATGCATTTTTTTAAGAGATCTATTACATCTCAAATGTGATTTTTGCGTAAAGCATTTTGTAGTAACGTATCGAAATAGGAAATAAAATCATGCTTAATATTACAAATTTCTACTCTGCGAGAATAAGCTGAGTTCGGACGGCCGGCGCATCGTATTTTGTAGTAATTTTGCAGTTATATTTATCGTTTTTATCGAAATTGGATAATAAATTCATTATACTTACAATCTTTATTTCTCAAGAAGTAACAATTATTCTGGTATAAATTTTGCTCAATAATATCGTAGATAGGAGAAATTCACAGTTAACTTAAACCGATTTTCGAAGCTTTTTGGTTTCGAATAGGATTTTTTTTCCAAATAAAATCAATGATATCTATAAATTCCGAGGCCGCTACGCACTATATGACTATATAATAGATAACATTAAATTTTTTTTCATTTTTTTAGAACAGTATTTCAATCTAGGAGTTCAAAAAAGTGCCTTCGCGCATTTTATGAAAACCTTCATCAATTTTGGGTTTCATAAAAAAGTTAAGCAAAATTTACATAAAGCGAGACCGCTACAAACTATGCCAATAGCTATTCTACATTATTCAATAATTCAAAACTGGTGATGTATTTTTTTTCTTGGATCAAGAACGCCAAAATTGGCCATTTTACGCAAAAATCACAGTCGAGATGTAATAGGCCTATTAAGTTAATGAGGTGGCGTTGCAGCCAGATACAGATACAGACATAGCCTGCCTGGCACTCAATGATAGATAACTTAGCATTCTACTGGTGATTTTTTCTAAATTTAATGAGTATCTTCAATTGTCTATAAAATATAAAATTATCCTCTTTACGTAGGTATAACATTATTATAGATGTAGGTACTTGAGGTCCCTTGCGTGCCTGAGTTCAGCCCCTTTTATTGTAAATGTGTGCATGAAATTTGTCTGTAGGCGTAATGGGCACGCTTTTTTGTTGTAATGTTTGGTCTGCTTCTATTATATTTACTATGTCTGTGGTAGTAACCACACCGATCCTTTTGAGTTTTAGTGAATTGAATGTCACTTTACCAAGAAATTCGGGTGGACTCCTTGAGACAATTTGAAAATGAATTAATCGCTTTTTTCCAGTTAGTAAATAAGTACTTATAATGATGACGAGTGACTTACCTACCTTAATATGATATTGATATGAGACCAAACCCATTTTTCAGCTTATAATATAAATAAATTAAGACTGAAGACCACAAGCAAACGCTTGCTGCCAAGAATTTCTCAAATATTAACAACTTGACGTCCGTCTGTAATGAAATAAGTGATAACACTAAATGTTACAAACCGCGCGAACATTTAAACAGTTTGATCTTAGATGCGAGTACCCACTAGGTAGTGATTAAAACGTTTGCATCTTGTATGAGTACATCGCCTAAAGTAACTCTATGGCGTAGCGGCTAAGGCTTTCGGGTTTAGTTGTCTAACTACAACACCTATCACATTACTTTTCTAATTGATTATTGTCCTAAATAAAATAAAATAAAAAACATTCCAAGTACATGGTTTTGCTAGTTAAATTAAAACTAATTTTAAAATATGCAAACTAGCGAAGCAATGTACTTACTGTTACTTGAAAGGTAATGCTAGAGGTTCAACTAATGCAAAAAGTCCCCGCCCGCGCCGTACCGGTTTGTGATCTTGCCAGTTAGTTACGCAACTTTCACATTACCGAGCTAAAGGATGGGTAACCAAATAAAAAGCGTCTCGAGCTCCTCCATGCTTCGGAAGGCACGTAAAGCACACTGCGGTTGTATTGGCTCAGGGCTTAAGCCTGTTATAGCCCAGTCTGCCTTAGTGCTGTCGTTCATGTGGGAACGTTCAGGACTTTCATAGGATGACGATGAAGACAACATCGCCTTAATATAGGATTGTTTCATTGTTACTTATTTATAGCGGTAGGTACCGAAAATAATTGAAATTAAAAGTCAAATCATTTATTAAATATACGCCTTCACAGACACAATGACATGACCGTGGTCTCTACGCGACAAGTTAAAATATTTATTTATTTCACTGCCATTCATTATGAGTTGGTTGATAATGTTTCGAAATAAAACATAGGATTATTTATATGTTTACGAAAAATAATTTTAAAACAATTAATTTTATATAATTACCCTAGTATGTTGATAATGAATCAAGTACAACTTTAAGCCATGTTTAATGCAGTTTCATTGTTGGATACGACATGTGGTACACATCCCTTCTTTATTGTGAGCCTGATGCAGCATTAAATATTGGTGTTATTATGATTAACCATGCTTTTTGAAGGTATCCAGAATCTCCTAAGAAATTGGAACAATATACTTACTTATAGAAAATTGTCATACTTACATAAAAAGTTAGTAGGTAGTATATATTTACCAAAAATAATTTAAAAACAATTAATTTTATTTATTTATTTTATATTCACAAGTGAATCGACAGTTCTATAAAAAGTATAACACTGAAAATGTGAAACAGCAAACCATTTACAGATTCACACAAATAAAAATGTGATAGTAACATTACAAACTCAAGCAACAATTACAATCGATTACTTCACAATCGCCAAATTGATAATAACTAAACTATTACAGAGTATGCTAGATATGGAACTTAATTTGTATTATATGTATAACAAGCCACCTTATGTTAAGCCACCTATTTAAAGAAAAAACAATATTATAACAAACACAATAGAACCCACCAGATTTAATAATCGGATAATAATAATGCAAGTTTATACATATTACCTTTGTATGTTGATAATGAATCAAGTACAACTTCAATAGCTTAATGTTATGACTAGTAGAAATTGATATAAGTAGGTACTTACTTAAACATTTTCTATAGGTACCTACTGCAAGTAAAATTAAATATCAAGTAAAAAATAACATTAATGTTGTATTTCTTAATATATTCTTATTTCCTTACCTAACTCTATTAAAGTCAAAGTTTATTAAATATGAGGCTTCACTTTCTCTTATTGACATTAAAACTATATGTGTATAAAAATAAATGCCATTTGTGTGTATAAGAAGGTACTGTTTTTTAGTAGTACCTACCTAAGTAAATCTTTTTAATAAAGTACAATAAACTTAGAACTAAATTAACTTTATACTTACTTAATTTTTCCCCATCATATAAACCAAATCACTATTTTATGGGTTAAATATATTTATGGCACACTGTTCCTTTTCTTAAAATAAAAATGTTGTCAACGAAGGTACTGTTTTTTTGTACATAAGTAAATCTTTTTAAATAAAGCACAATAAACTTAGAACTAAATTAACTTTATACTTAATTTTTCCTCATCAAATAAACCAAATTACTATTTTATGGATAAATATATTTATGGCACAGACTGCTCCTTTTTGTAGAATAAAAACGTTGTCAACATTAGAGCTCAACAAAAAAAAAATCATATAAATAACTAAATTCAACGATGCCAAAGCCATGTTCAATGCAGTTTCATTGTTGGTTATGACATGTGGTACACACCCCTCCTTTCTTGTGAGTCTGATGCAGCATTAAATATTGTTGTTATTATCATTAACCATGCTTTTTGAAGGTATCCAGAATCTCCTAAGAAATTAGAACAATATACTTACTTACTTATAGAAAATTGTCATAGATAAAAAGTTAGTAGGTAAGTACCTATGTATTATACAAAATTGCTTGATATTGTTTTTTACCAAATAACCATGTTTGTTCACCATTCTGAGGAAGTCCATCCTCCAAATTATGAGGTAACATTTAAGATTTTTGAATCGTCGTCTCAAATCTGCAAAACCACATAAAATAGTTTTATCTTTATGTCAATACTCTGTATTCTAGCAATTTTAACAAAACTGACATTTCCTGGTAAATCCCAATATAATAATAGGCATAATACTTACCTTTATTATGTAAGTAATAATTTATTTATTAAAACTTCCCGTTTGAACGTAAGGACTGATATCTTTTCCTATTAAGAAAGATGCTTGTCTGTATAAGATTTATAGGGTATAGTCAATAGGTACACCTTACTACACTTAGAGCCTTGGTTTAATACTCTAAGCTACCTGGCAAATTAAATCTTCATTGGAACCTGTAAAACAAATAGGCAATCTAAGTTATAAATTGATAAATGGACATTATGGATAGGTTACATTTAATATTTATACAAAAAGTCCCTTACTGTTGTCTTATTCTTGACCTTTCTTGTCATGATTTAAGGTACTTAGGTGGATTTATTTGGCCCAAATGTTTGTATGGTTTGAGAGCCCCTACAAATTGTTATGCAGCGACTTGCTCTTCGTTGCGGAAAATGTTGCATGACACACATTTATTTGGTCACTCACATCGCAACAACTATATCAGCACGCAATTCCCGGCAGACCTTAGTTAGATATTTGAAAGTTCGTAAACGAGAACTCCGAGAACTATTCACAAGTACAACAAACTCGATTTCGTTAATTTGCTCCAAGTAACGTAGGGAAACATTTCTTCCTTAGCGCCTGAGCACTTGATTATCGCAGTCCACAATAGCCCTAAAAAGAGCATTTTAAACAAAACTTTCAACACAACACAACTATTCCTTCATCAGCTGATCAAACAATCGTCATTTTGTATGAATTTATAACTTCAATGTTTGAGTGATCGCTAGATTAGCGATTCTTGGCTTGTCAAACTGTCAATTAGGTCTATTTTAGCGTAAATTTTACGTCGTAGGTAACTTTTGCTTATGTCAATCCCGTTGCGTTTAATTTGTTCAGTGCTTCCACAATGAGGGGAACTTCCCCTTTTGAGGGGAAATTAGGGTCCAGATGGGAAGAAAAAGGGGAAAGAGATGAATAGGGGAAATCGAGGGGAAATCATGTTTGCGGAAAGGAGACCCGGAGTTTTATGCTTAAGTTGTATACTTTTTTAATTTTTTACACTATTGACGTACCTTTTCAGCCTCAAATGTGTCATGTGTAACGGGGACCAGCTGACGTACCTTTTGATCTCACCCAAAGTCATTAGTATTTTTTATTTTAACTGTCGCCAAAAATGATAATTATGAACACTGCATGTTACGGAACGTAACACAATCATGCAATATATTTTAAGGGGCCTTAGGCGGTGAAAACGGAAAAATTGGCTGTTTTCTATTAGTTGTTATTCAAAATATAATAGATATTTCGCACTGAAACTTTCAATATGTATTACAGAGCGTATGTGTGAGGGGATGAACGAAGTCAAAACTCGATTGGAAACATTTGGCTCGATAGAAAAAAATCCTAAAGTTACCTCTAAAAGGAGAACCGACACTTTCCATAGAAAAAATGCTTAACTTGTGTACAATAGAATTTGGTAATAAAGTAAAGCTAATGTTATTTGCTACCTAAACCAAGTTTTGCCTTATTTTTATCGAATCGCGGATAAGATTTATTTAATTATTAATATTTTTGAATATGGAAACACTGAGTCTTCAAAACAGACATGTTACTTTAAAAATGTCTAACATGGTTGCATATAATATAATTCTTTTGCTTTTAAAAAAGAGAAATGTAAACAATGCTGTCACGTCATGTTTGATTTGACAGCTAGTGACTGTAAAACTGTCATTCGTTGACAGATAATGTGAAATAGATATTGATTAACAGATTAAAAAATTAAAAAAGTATACAACCCAAGCATAAAACCCCGGATCACCTTTCTTATAAATGCACATTACGACCGTGTTTTACAATAATAATTCGTATAGAATCATAAGAACATAGCCTTTTCGATTTCTTTACTGATTTGGAATGTTAAAAAAAAACGTTTTTATTTACTTTTTGATAAAAATGTGAATGGCGCTTACGAATTGAGACTTGGAATTTACAAATGAGCAAAGTGTCAAAACACAATTATTGAGAAATAAATAAAAATGAATTTGTTTTTTAGTCATCATTTTATAGCGGCATTCTATTATCAAAAACTAAATTAAACAGGTACTGTTTAAACTATAGTTATTAATCACATTACTTTTGAACATATTTTTATTAAAAAAAACCTTATTTTTAAAATCAATTAAGAAATGGGTCAAAATGCAAGATATTTACCTTTCATTGGGCTAAGTTTCATAATAAATGTCATTGGAGCAAAGTGCCTTTATTTTTAAATAATTTTTATTATTTTAGTTAGTGCTTAGCCCCTATGTTGCATTTTGACAAATTTGTGTAACTAGTAATTAAACTAGTTTAATTATTACACAAATTTCTATAGAATTCTTGATATTCTGGTGGTAATGGTAAGTAAGCAATCATACTTTCCACTAGAAAAGTTTCCTTTTCTACTTTATTTTTCTTCTTTTTTATTTTTTTTACTTTTTTCTTATTTTTTTCATTCTTTTTTTTCTATTTTTTTCTCTTTTCTTTTATTTAATTTCTTTTTTTTTCATCGGCTCTTACATATGCATATTTTCTAAAAAAGAATTTGCTTAACGCAGTTGTAAAATTAAACGAAACAATATTTAAATAAATAAACAATAACAATGTAGGTATTGACCAACATAGAAGGTGGCCTATTTGCCGGAATATCTTTTATTTTCCTGTTTACATAACTCCTCGTACCTTCCTCGTACCTACCTTCAAAGATTTTCATTGGTAGTTTTTTTTTTTAGTTTTATTTCTTGAATCACCCATTTTCAAAGTACTTCTAACTCCTCATTTGTGGCAAGGAGTCCTAGAGCTCGATAACAATAGAAATTCGATTGTGTCTGGTGACCTACTAATTTTTATAACAGACAAATCTAAACATTTTAAATGACAATATATACGACGACAGCTATTCAGATGACCGTCACTGAGATTTACTACGATCGGATAGTTCCGATCGGTTAGATCCACAGACCACTTATGGTCTGTGGTTAGATCCGTCCCATTTGTAAAGTAAAAAAAAAGTTTGGCACTTACACCCAATGCCATCTATAAAATGAAAAAATCTCAAAATTAGAATAAAGTTTTGTGGGCGCTTTTGATATGGAATGACTGTCCAACATAGCACCTTTGAAAAGCAAATCTCGATTTTGCTTTACTGGCACGTAGCCCATTTAATTTTGTAATTTCGACGCCTCAACTCGGACCCCCCCCGCCCCCCCCCCCCCCCCCCCCCCCGCGCGCAACATCTTCGCTGACCGCGTGACCCCCCCCCCCCCCCCCCCTAAGTTTAACTGCATATGCCACCCACCTGGCGACGACATTTTTTTTTGTTAAATAGTAGTTTACTAACAGAATAAGTTTTGAGCACAGACATATTATATGTCTGTGGTTTTGAGGGGAAAAAAATCCTGAGAAGGGGAAATCATGAAAGTGGAAGCACTGGCAAGGACAAATATAAGGTAAGTGCCTGAAATTCACTCAGTCTCAGTCACACGTTTGACACGTTAGTCAGTTTCACGTCGTCATTGCGTTTACGTACCTTCTGTTTTTATGTTGTTTGTTATATAAAATGCCTTCCTGTGTTTATAGAAATTGCAAAAACTATACTGCATCAGTAAGAGACAAGAAAAGTGTTTCATTTCATTCGTAAGTAACTATTGTTAATATGAACTTAAAATAGATTTTTTTTATTTAATTATGACATTTGCGCTGTTACAAATCGATAATGATTAATGACCGAGAAGCGTGTTCTAATGCTTTCTGTAATGCCGGCACTTCACATGGCGTATCGTGTTCGCGTATTTGCATTATTTGTCCGAACACGGCAATGTGTAGACGGCCTATTTGAATATATTTGCTTTATTTGCACGATTAAGGCAAACAACGCAAATAGCGAATATGCGTTTCCGTCCACTTGTCGGTTTTTGATCACACATCAAAGGAATCAAATACGGCAAATATTTGCGTCGGCCGTCCACACTTGGTTCTGTTCAGAAGCGCGCGTGCGGCTGTCCTGTTCAGACGTGTTCAGTTTTTTATACGTAAACATAGTAAAATGGATTGGACAAACGAAACCGTATTGCGTTTTTTGGAATTATACCAAATGCATCCTAGTGTTTGGGACCCCAAAAATGCCTCTCATAAAAACAAAAACCGAACACGTTGCATTAATCTATATTCAAAATAACTTAGGAGAACCCTGCACAATAAAAAAACAGGTGTTGGCTAGCCGCATTTAGATAAATATAATAAGCTGCTGCCACTGACACGTCCATCACTGTTGCATTCAATTTGTTTGTGAACAAGCAAATATGGTGAATATTTGCGTTGTTTGCCCGTATAGGCCATGTGTGGATGGCTTGTTTGACACCAAGCGATGTGCCAGATTATTTGGGCAAACACAACGATATCGCCACACGAACACGATACGCCAAGTGAAGTGCCGCCATAAAAGTCAAAGAGAGAAAACAACGGCGGTGGCGGCCATTGACGGCCGAAATAGACTACATATTGCCAACGCGTTATAACGATATGCTATTTTAAAATAACCTAATATTTTTAGCTCTTATATATTAGTTTATTAGAACATTAGTAATATCCACAAAAACTTCGTCGAGCGTTCGTTGGCTCATTGCAGTACCTATACATTATGCTGTAAACAATGATATTTTATACTATAGATATGTTACGTTCATAGTAATTTGCGTTTTAAACGTGTTCCGAGCTGCACACATTGACAAGTTTCACTGATAAGTAAAACAAAAGATACGAAATAGCACGTAAATAAAAGAGATACTTAGCTACAATGATATTATAAACTTCTTTAATATATATCATTGGCTGTTAATGATAACTGATAATATTATTAACCCTAAGAAACTTGATTTCTTTATTTTGTTGGAGAAAAAGATATTAAAAATAAAAGTGTAATTCAAACACAAAAAAAAAAACATTTATAAATCCAAAGACATTTAATATCACAGCATGATTTTTTATTATTTATTTAACCGGCCACGTACTTCCCTACTAATATTATATTATCTCGTTTGAATTCGAAAAATATTAGTATTTCGTTACAGTCATGCAGAGCAGGACAAAAGTAATATACTCACTTATTACTTTTGTCCTGCTGTAATTTAAAATCCAGCGGTCAACAATATTATTAGATAATAAAACACATTTCATTTTACGGCAGTTGTGGTACTACTAGTTACTTTACGCAGACTCCAATAGATGGCGCACTACGTAACTTTTTGTTAGATGTGAAAATTAATATTTAGATACTAATATATTAGGTGTGCGTGTGCCTAATATTTGAATATATCCTAATAAATTAATATAAATCAATATTAGTAATATTTATTCTGCTACATAATATAACGAACACCCTTACCGAGATAGCACAAGCACAACTGCACACATGCATAGAGCAAGTCGATTGCGCTGTTGCCAATTCGATATGCATGAGCGAGAAGCGTGTACTATGTTTTCTGTAAGAGTGAAAGAGAAAAAACAATGGCGGCCATTTGGCGGCCGAGAATAGATAGCTAACAAATGCATGCAACAAAAGGAAAGTCGGAGAATTAATGAACATCAGGAATGAGGAGCCACCCCTGATTTTTAAAGGAAAATCATACCATCAATAATTAGTATTATTCTGTATGTGCCATAATAGCCCATAGTCGAGTTTTGTGAGATGAATATCGAATAATGTACCTACATAATATAGTAAAATGATGTAAGTAAGTACCTATAACATGTTTTAGGTTTCCTAGAGACGGACTTTTAAAAGAAAAGTGGATTAAAATAATAAGGATCGAGAGACGAGAAGATGATTGGATGCCTACTGCGTATTCCACCATATGCTCCGATCATTTTCTTGCAAGTGATATGTACATAACTAAAAAAGATTTTCGACGTTTAACAAAAGCTGCAGTTCCTGTAATTCAGGTGAAATAATTTTTCATGACTTTGATTCAATACAATAATTGGTTTTAGAAGTACTTATTAACTTAAAACGCCTTCGATCAATAATACCTTCCAACTAGATGTCAGGTCGGCGCTAAAAATATGTGTCGGTAAATAACAGCGCACTTGAGAAGTGGAGCTCGTATTTTGTTTAGTTTGCTTGAAACGCGGCCATTGTAAACACGTTCACAATGCCGCAATGTGTATTTAAAAGTTGCAAAAATAATGCCCGAAAAAGCAATTTTACGGCCGGAGTATCTTACTTTCGGTAAGTACATGTAGAATAAACTATATTATAAGCTTTAAAGTAACAAATAATATTAAATTTTTAACACAAATACCGATTTTAACCCACGGGCTACACTACAAATGTTTGGCCAACGTTGACCAATAGACGCGCCAACATTTGCGTTACAGAACAGTGGATGAATGGAGTAGATTTGTATTGTAATATTTTTTAATAATTTGTTACCAGATCTAGGTTAATGATACCTATTTTTCCGTCTGTTTGACTTACATTAGATACTTGACTTACATTAGATACTTAGCTTTCCTCTTTTTTATTTTAGCTTTCCTAGCAATCCGTTTACGTGTTCAGAATGGATCTCGATTGTGGCCAAAGAAAGAAGAGATGACTTTTATAAGCCAGCTAAAAATTCAGTTATATGTTCGGACCACTTTGACAACCTTGATATGTGCGGAAAGACTAACCGACGCCGATTGGTTAAAACAGCAATTCCTAAATTACAGGTACATTTATTAAATATTTAAGCATTTTTATATTATGTATTTATTTGCGACGCGATAAATCATTGTGTTGTTGGAATTAATGTTTATTTATTAATAGTATTTTCAAAAACTCAGATTTCACCCCCGTCGAAGGACCTACAATGGGCAGCACCCAAGACTAAACTCTCAGTATCTGATATTGAAGTGCATGTAAGTCAATTTTATTAAATGAGTACTTATCGTCAACTGAGGTGATAAATAATTATTTTATTGAAATTAGCATTAGGCTTGATCATTCATCATTTTTTTTAATTTACGCAAAATCATTTCAGTAAAAAAATTAGACCTCATATTTCTTGTTCCCTTACAATTTTGCTAAGTGATATTTTTTCGTTAAGATTTGTAGTTAATTTCAGTAACGTATATTCGCACCTTTGCACATAAAACGACACAAAAACACTGATAAAGTAAATAAACATATTATTATTATACCCAAAAACATAACGCTAATAAAATAATAAGTATGTACAGTACAAGATCTTTTCTAAAACACTTGCATAATTATCTTTATTATTGAAATTTTTGCATTCACAATGCTATATAGATATAGGATAAAATGTTTACTGGAAAAAAAATCAACCAGTCTTAGGAAGCTCGAGTGGAGCAGTGGACCGGCAATCCAAAGGTCCTGGGTTCGAATCCCACTCGAGCTTCCTGAGACTGGTTGAATTTTTTCAAGTAAACATTTTATCCTAAATCTATATTGCATTGTGAATGCAAAAATTTCAATAATAAAGATATTTATTAGCAATTACGTCTTTATCGATTGTTAAATATTTGCAAAAGTATTTCTTTCGAATGTGAGGGTAGACTTCACAGTGACGTAATACCGCTGGCTTTCAGCGTAAATCAAACTACTAGGAGAAATTCAACGAGTCTCCTGGGGTCTCGGTAGCTCAGCGGTTAGAGCAGTGGACCGGCAATCCAAAGGTCGTGGGTTCGAATCCCACTCGAGCTTCCTGAGACTGGTTGAATTTTTTCTAGTAAATATTTTATCCTACTTGCATAATTCCTACTTACACATGTTTTATTTGTGCCATTGCAAAATGTTTTCATACTATCGATATATTCATTAACACACTAACGAACGTGACTAATTAAAAAACAAAACGGATAAATTTATACATCCAATAAACTTTACACTGATTATAACATGACTACTAATCGGCTGGCTACATAATTAAGAACGTAAACAGTTTCTTTTTTTATTGAATTTTAAATATCGAACACTAGCTGTATCTATGTCACTTATTTATTGTTTAAGACGATATTTTTTTGTAAAATAACAATGGAGAAAAATAAAAATTGCGAGAAATCTACTAGGGAATCCATAATAAAACTTCGTGAAAAAAATTGGTCATACAAAAAGATAGCTGATCATCTGCTTTGTTCGAAAGCGATGGTTTACTATGCTGTGCAGCATTTCGTGAAACGAAAGGGTCATACAAAAAGATAGCTGATCATCTTTTTTGTTCGAAAGCGATGGTTTACCATGCTGTATCAAACGACTTCAAATATTCCGCGCGCGTCTAAACAGAGTAAGACATCGCGACGAGATGATAGAAATATCGTTCGTTTGGCAAGACAAGATCCTTTTAAGAGGTCTAAAGAAATAAGAAAAGCATATTTTGGAGAAAACAACTCTTCAGCGATCTCAACACGCGCTATTCGGAGACGTTTGGTAGAAGAAAAGTTGCACGGACGTATAGCAGGAAAGGTACCCATGATGAAACAGTGCCATAGGCAAGCCCGTCTTTCATTTGCAAGAAAGTATGAAAACTGGTCAGCTCGACAGTGGAAAAATGTGCTTTTTTCTGATGAAACCAAAATAAACAGAGTGTATTCTGATGACAAAAGTTACGTGCGGCGTCCTTTGAAAAAAAGCATTTGACCCCAAATTCACAAAAAAGACCGGCGGTGGAAATGTGAAAATTTAGGGGTGCTTTTCTGGTCACGGAATCGAACGTATTCAGCTCTTAGAAGGTAACATGGATCAACTTCAGTACAAACATATATTGGAAACAACAATGTTACTTTATGCTGGAGAGGTTCTTCCGGTAATTTGGATATTTCAGCACGATAATGATCCTAAACGTACGTTTCTGTCTTAGACTGGCCAGCTAACAGCCCAGATCTAAATCCAATCGAACATCTTTGGTGTGAAGTCAAGAAAAGAGTATCAAATGTTTTTTTTAGAAGAATGGAACTTATTTTTGAAAAATGTAAGAAATTAATAGATCGATGCCTCGCCGCTACAAAGCAGTTATTAAGAGCCGTAGACATGCATAATTCCTTTCGTTTTGGTAATTTGTGAATATTTCATATTAAAATATGATAATTTCAGAGAGAAACACAAAAAAATATTACTTACATGATTTGTTCAAAAACTTTCTGTTTTATAAATCGTTTTTAATTATATGACCACCACTGTACCTATATTAAGAAACAAATAATTTTAACTAAACAACTTAACTTTTACGTTAATATTATAAATTATTTTAGTTTTCAACGCGACTCCATAAGTCCATACCTCCTGTAGTAAAAACTTAAGAAGCAAAATAGAAACGAAACAAAACGATGTAGCTCGCAAGGCAATAACAGGAAAAAGTACTTTATTTGTTGCTTGTTAAGGTTGAACTTAAAACTGTTTTATAACTTTTGTCTCAGTTCGTTAGAAATGTAGCTGTAAGTGTAAGTATAGGTATATATTTCACGTGGACAGAATTTAGCTTTGATTTTGAAGGTTACTACCGTGACGCGTTATCTAGTTGGTATTGTTGTATTGATGATCGAAGATTAACGCTTTAAACCTTGAATGGTAAGATAATAACAGACCATAATGAGTGGATAAATTGATAAATAAAAGTTCATATTTAAATGCTTAACATAGGTAATTAAAATTTTAAGGTGACCCTTAGACGCTCAGTAAATACTCTGATCTATCATTATGATAAATACTGATAGATTTCATTTCATTATCGGAGTGAACAAGAAAGCCTATACACCTCAATGATGTTATATGCAATGATATTATATGTCATTGGTTATATGTCTTTGATACACCATTCTTTATATCACGTCAGTATTGCAAAGTTTTTTGTACAGCTCGCACGTGTGAAATGGATGCGTCAAAGACCAAAGCATGCTTCTCCCCTTTTAATAGTATTTTTGTAATTGGCTACTTGACAGTTGTAACAATAAAATATGAAATATGTCGGAAAAGGTAGTTTATGATTTAACGAAATTTTATCCAATAGTTTTTTTTACTAAAATAATTTGTGAATTTTATTTTTACAAAATAAATTCGAGATTTTTTATCTGTGGATTACAAGACCCGAAAAACAGGCGGGCGGCCATAATTGTGCTTCGTGTGACGTCACATTTCACAAAATTTTCAAAACCTTTCTGTCAGGTTTCAAGACTTTATTTCAATAATGAAGTGTGACGTCACAGGGCAAAATGTCACGTGACCAACCGTTTTCGCACGAAATTTGAAATTAATGAAGAAAAATATGTTTTTTTCTATTAAATAAAGCTTTTTCGAAAAAAAAAGTAAGAGGTTTATAATAAGCGTTTGTAATTTTTAAAATACTTTTTCGAAAATTGTCAAGTAGCTTGACGACGAATCCCACAAGCATCCTCAGGCAGTACTTCCAAATTTAAAATAAATTCTTTTAACATAACTCTGATCTCCCGTGACTGACTGGGGCGGCGCCTTCAGCAGCGGGTGTGTTCCTTCGGGTTTTCAAGCGTTTCCGTCTCCATTGCTGTATCAATGCGTACTGACCAACCACAGTATTTTATTGATGGTGTAGTCCTCAGAACAATAACTAATATTGTTCTGAGGTGTAGTCTAGTATATTGACGGATGTCAGTATTTATCACAATCTGTCAAAATGGAAAGAAATCTAGAAATCCACAATAAATACTGACATTCGTCAATAGACTAGACTACACGATCAGTATATATCATAAAATTAAATAAATACTGATGGATCACAGTATTTACTGAGCGTCTAGGGTTCGCCTAATAGGTAAGTAATAAAAAAATCCTTAGTTTTTTTTAACCCGGGGTCATGGGGGTGGAAAAGTGTTACACGGACGTTGGGGTGGGTCTCACAGACCCGTTCATTAGATAACAAATTATGCAATACTTTATTATAATAAAGTTAATATTTTATTCGTGTTTAGTTTTTGAGGTATTCATTTAAATAAATTAAACACAAATATCGTATTATATTATGTTTTAATCATATTTATTAGAGTTTTAAAAAATAACGACAAATATCAATAAAATCTTTCTCTTCTACTTAAATGTCATTTTATTATTAATTAACAATCAGTCTTAATGTTTCAATAGCATTTTTTTGTAAGAAACTAAATTATCTTTAGAAGAAAAAACAATTAATCACTCTGAATCATTACCTTTGGTACAGTCAGCACAGAAAGGTACAATATGTTCTAAACAAATATGTTTGTTGCAACTCTCGCAGATTTAATTTATTTTACGGTCTTTCTTGGCTGGACACACTTGGCACCTTTTGCGAACATTAGCCTTTTTTGCTGGAGGTTCTCTTGAAGATTCACCAACAAATTTTCTAATTTTTTGTCGCTACGTGGAAGCACTGATACATTTTGGCTTAGTTTTAGGTGTTCCATGACAAGACTGAACCCTAGGTTTTTCTAGATCGCCTTCGTTTTGTTATTGAACAAATATTATTAATTCTGTTTATTATTAGGCTATTAATAGCAGCTATGTTCAATGAGGCATAAACAATCGTCAATGGCCACCTTTTAGAATTACGACTTACGTCGTCGTACGTAGCACATAGCTCGTCGGCTACATCCACACCACATTTTGACTTTCAGATATCTTGCTCTGTGTCACTAGGATTACTACGCTCACTCAAGTGATCTTCCTCATCACACATCTCCTGGTCTGACAAAGCAGAATCAAAGGCAGACTCTTGTAAAATCGAAAGAATACGCTGTCGTTCTGCCTCTCTCAATCTATTTTTTACTAAGTACTTTAAAAAAACACAAATAAAATACATTGAACTATAAATCAGCAACTTTAATTGTAAACAAAAACAAAAAAGAACAAATATAAAAGGATAAAACACGAATAATAAATAAAATAACATCTATACAAAATGGCGCGAAATTGTTACACTAACTGCGGGGATGGGTCTCACATACCTTATTCAATTTTGTGCACGTGTAACTCCCACTGCGGCTGGCGCACAACCAACGTGTTACCTGCGATGCATAGAACAACTCAACAGCTCCAGCTATTGAGAAGAACGGCAACGTCCTACGCATAGTAACCGAACTAGAAGCGATATAAAATGTGACGGGTCTCACAGACCCAACCCCCATGACGCCGAGTTAAACTAAGTAGTATTATTGTAATTTTAGCAAAAGGAAACAAATACTTGTTGCATTGTCACCTTTAAGTTTGCAAGAAGTCAACATAGGTACTTATCTGATAAAGATTTAATATTTCAGTCTCCACGAAAAGCCTTTTTGAAAATGAAAGCAATTCTTTCCCATCACAAAGATGTTGAAAATAGATTGACATTTTGAACCAAATGCTGCCCAAGCATGGGAATACCTACTTTTATTTCTTTCCTTAGGTACATCTCAGACCAATTTTATTTGGTCTGAGCCTTACATGAAGAGATAGTTATTAAAAAAATAATTAAAAAAAAATATCCACGGGGTCAATGATATAAGATTAAGTACCTAAAACTTATCTTATGGCTTTTTGGTGCATTAACTTTTGATATATTTTTTTCCTTCGCACACGGCGTAATAAGACGTTTGTTATGTAAAACCTTTAAGTACAACAGATTTTTTTCTCAATACTCCTCGGATAGTTTCTGAAGCGCTTTAGGTTACATACAGTATAATAGGAATATTATGCACTATGATTCAATGTTGGGCAGCACTCTTGGTCCAACGTCCATACAAAAATTGTCAATCTCCTTTTAAAACCATTGAGGTAAATGCATTGGTAAATGTTTAAAACATAGAATTTTAAAGTCTTTCATCAATTGATTCATCAATCAATTATCAATTCATTAGATTCACATTCCCTACATATCGTTTTGAACTTTTTGTCTGTAGGTTTAAGATAATATCATTGGTTTATGTAAGTAAGTATATTTTTTTTAAACTGACCTGTAATTTATTTCAAAAACAGCAATAACAAAACAACAACATTACTTAATAATAATAATAAAAAAACTTAAGTAATTATCTTACTTAAATAAAATTAATCTACTTACCTAAACTAAACTAAAAAAAAAAGAAAAAAAACCCTATAAATAAAAGACTTCCTACAACTGTGGGTTCATGGGTACGGTACCAAGAATGCTGGCAACGTTACCTTTTTGGATTGCCAGGCTGATACGCGTGCAGAGGTAGCTACCAGCCTTCTTGTCACCGGAGGCCTCAATAAGGCGAGTACTTAACTCTTTAACGAGCTGCTTGGCCTCCGGCCCCCATGGACCCATTGTCTCCACTGCAAACGGAACTATTATGTAGTTGCGGCCTAGTTTCGCGTACTTGTTCCGTTTGCGACCTTCAGCACTTACCGCAGCAGCCCCGACATAAAGCGAGGTGGTGCGTACATGTGAGGGAGCCACGGTGTCTGCACAGGTCGCATTCCACACCAACGACCTGCCAAGCTTCCAAGGTCCAATGGTCATACCGTCAGGCCTTTTGCCATCGCTGCGAGAGATATCTAACAGCTGGCTCTAAGACAGCCGGTACACCAACGGTAGACCAACGGTGGTAAAAGCACTGCGAATGATGCTGTTGAGTGAGGAGTGCCGTAACATACGACCAGGGGCCCAAGTCTGCTAATTTACTGGTTCAAATTGAATGAAATTTTTAAGTAAAGGTACCTTGTAATATTATTCTATGGTAATACTTCTCTGTCAAGAAAGTACCGGGAAAATATCAATAATACACAAAACGTTAGTTATTCATCCAGAATTATTTTATCGTCTTTAAAGTATGCTCCTTTCCTTCAGAAACGATACACTTACGCCAACAAATAATCTAATCATCACTTTTTCCGGAATTGAGTTCAGTTCTCGCCGCGAATTCTCCTTTGTCTTCTACCGAATGAAAACGGGTGCCACGAAGTGGTAATATAAGTTTAGGAAAAAGAAAGAAGTCGTCTGGAGCCATATTTGGTGAATAAGGTGGTTGCTCTATGGTATTTGTTGAGTTTTTGGTCAAAAATTCGTTCACAATGATGGCCTTGTGCGAAGGCGCATTATCGTGGTGCAAAATCCAAGAATTTTCTTTCCAAAAGGCCTTTTTCGTCGAATTTGCTCTCTTAAACGCCGCATAACGCTCAAAAATATTCTTTATTTACCGTTTGACCTTCCGGCAAGAATTCCGAGTGCACAACACCGCGATAGTCAAAGAAAACAGTCAACAGGATTTTGACTTTTAATCGACCTTGGCGTGGTTTTTACAAGCTTTTATTTAGCTTGCAATATAGATATGTATGTATGTCTTGTTCGGGTGGAATAAGATAAAGATAAATATACTTTATTGTACACCACAAGAAAAACATTTTTGACAACAAATAAAAATACAACTATATTTAAGAAGACGTACAAATGGCGGTCTTATCACTAAAAGTGATTTCTTCCAGACAACCTTTGGATGGACAAGATTGATTTAAAATTAAAAGTGGGCTTGTAGTGCACCATGGATATTATTATAATAATTAATAAATAATAGTAAGACTAATGATTAATAAGTATAATATAATAAAATACTTAAATAAATACATACATACATATTATATACATACTCATATATACATATCCATCAAATATATATATTATAATTAGAAATAAATAGCATCTAAACTACATAATGTAGCGATCTTACTAAACGGGTAGCTATAAGGACAAGTGATAATCATTCACCAGTTTCTTGAAAATCGGTAGCGTTTTGGCCATTTTGATTGTCAAAGGCTTAGATTAAAACAAACTAAGGTCAAAGGCAAATTGTTCCACAAACGTGCAGCCAGTACTGTGAAAGACCTGTCATAAAATTTTGTAGAATGTACGGGCATCTCGAGTGTCAGGTTATGTGCAGATCTTAATGATCGGACTCACACAAGAATTTAAAACGATTTTTAAGATAGGAGGGAGTGGTAGGGTTGAACCAGGGAGCACTGGTTGAACAAAATATTGAAAAGGTGGGACAGAATATGAGCAATTTTGCAACTCAATTTTGATCCACTTCCCGGTTACCGATTGAGCTGAAATTTTGCATACATGTGTAGATCGCGTGACAATGCACTATTATGATGATGACATGGTGCTGATCTGATGATGGAGCTGGAAGGTGGCCATAGGAACTTCGCAATGAAATAACACAACCTCATCGAGTTTGGGCTCGTTTGAATTGTCTTGACGAGTAGTTTGTCTTTCAATGGTAACCAGGGTCTGATGATGGAGCTGGAAGATGACCATAGGAACTAAGTAAGTAATTAAACGACATAACCCCATCGATTATGGGCTCGTTTGATTCGTCTTGACGAGTACTTTGGTGCTAGATGGTAACCAGGGCCTGATGATGGAGCTGGAAGGTGGCCATAGGAACTCAGTCATTAAGAGACACAACCGCGTCGAGTTTCATTCGTCTTAATGGGTGGACTGTTTTTGATAGGTAATCGAAACCCGGTCCACTTTTTAAAAACCCGGGTTTCGGGTTTTCTTGTAGTCAAAACCCGGGTACCCGGATTTTTAGAGCTTTTTCGGTCTTTTTGATATTTTTTTTAAATATGAGGAAACTGTATTTTAGTATGGATTTGCTAAGTCAATACGAGTAGGTACCTAATACACCAGTACTTTCAAAATCACAAAAATATTTTTAATAGGTATTAAAAAGTCTTTTAGACAATGAGTATTTGTTCAAAACATATATAAAATAGAAATATCTAGTATTTATCTAGCTAGTAATTATTTTTGATCACAGACTCACGCAGATCAAGTTATTTATATTAAGTATTTGGGTAACAGTCAGTTCTTATACTTACTGCTAATAATTATAATATGCTGAAGACTATTTTTGATACCTATATAGAAATATTTTTAAATTATTAAACTCTTTTATTAACGTTAACAATAAATTCGTTTTAGTAGCTAACTTACTCGTATGAAGTCAGATTGAAATTAGAATAAAAATTTTAATTTAAGTCTTTCAGTAATAATCATTTTTATCTGCTAAAGACTATTATAAAACTTATTTTAACTTTAATTAAACTTTTTTCTTAACATTAACAATAAATTCGTCTAGTGGCTAACTAACTACATCCTGCCTGATGGTAAGCAGCCGATGCAGTCCAAAAAGTAACAGAGCGCTCCTCACCGTGGAACAAGCATGGTAACAAGCGCACCCATTCATGATGACGGCCTGCATAAATGCCGTTTCACGCCCCGCTTAAAAGACCCGGGACTATAGGAGCTGGGAAACACATGCGTCTAGCCGAATGGTCTTACAGAGGAACGTCATGCCAATTTTTTTGGTACGAGTGCTGATAGTCGGCGCAGTATGATGGTGGTTCCTAAGACCAGCACGTGCAGTCCGGGACAGGAAAGGAGAGGGCGGGACTATATCAAAAAGTTCTTCAGAACACTCTCCGTAGTAATTTCGAAAGAAGACACTGAGAGATGCAATGTCTCTACTACGCACACGCAGCTGGAGGTCCTCAAAAGAGGCTGTTACCTCAGCATCTCCAATAATGCGTACCGCTCGCCTTTGCAGTGTATCAAGTGCATTTAGCGGGGCCGTCCCGTAGATGGGAACAATACTCCATACTCCATCGCACCTGGAGCGAACATCGTACAGCAAACAGCGCTGCTCGGGAGTGAAAAACCGCCTCACCTTATTGAGAATACTAAAATATTTTGCAATATCTGTCCACTTTTCTAGATACACCAACTGAATAAATCAACTAAAATAAACATAAAAATATAACTTTGTAATCCTATAAAAATATATATAGGATTACTTACGTCCGGGCCCGGACGGGACACGCCCCGTGCACGGCCCGCTCTAATATAAATCATCCCTTATCTTATTAGGCTCGGACTTCATGCATCCGGATTCAGTCCGGCCCGGGAAAAAACCAAATTTGGCAATAAATCGACTACACGCGCTCCGTTTTGAATCCGGAGAGAAATTTACTCATTCGGTCTCTAGCACTTGCGCTGGATAGTCGTCCAGTCGACAATGGAAAGTTTAACTTTAGTTGAAATTGTATGCTTAGCTGTTTACTTACATCTCGACTGTGATTTTTGCGTAAAATACCCATTTTCGCATTTTGTTGTAATTTAACAGTTGTATTTATCGTTTTTTATCGAAATAGGATAATAAATTCATGCTTAATATTACAAATGTCCTTCTGCGAGAATAAGCTGAGTTTTGACGGCCGGCGCTTCGCATTTTGAAGTAATTTTGCAGTTGTATTTATCGTTTTTATCGAAATAGGATAATTAATTAATTATAAAATATTTATTCATTATGAAGTAACGATTATTCTGGTATAAATTTTGCTCAATAATATTATCGTAGATAGGAGAAATTCACGGTTAACTTAAAGCAATTTTCGAAGTTTTTTGGTTTAGAATAAGGTTTTTTTTCTATATAAAATCAATGATATCTAAAAATTCACTTTAAGACTATATAAGTGATAACATTCTATTTTTTTAATTTCATTTGTTTAGAACAGTAGTTCAATCTAGGAGCTCAAAAAAGTGCCTTCGCGCATTTTATGAAAGTCTTTCTCTGCAATTTTGGGTTTAATTAAAAATCTTTATTATTAAAATTTTGCATTCACAATGCTATATAGATATAGGATAAAATATTTAGTAGAAAAAAAACAACTAGTCTCTGGAAAGCTCGAACGGGATTCAAACCCGTGACCTTTGGATTGCTGGTCCACTGCTGCAACAGATTGTAACAGAGGTATGTTCTGCAAATGTAAACAGTAATACTTCAATAGTTCTGCTTGTAGGGGACAGTTTAGCCTTGCAAACAAAACATATTGTTGACAGCTTTACGAGATTAAGCCAGATAGACTGTAAGAAACTAACATGGTGTACGTTTCCATATTCAAAGTCATTGAATGACAATCAAAATAATAAAATTTATAAACTTAACAATATGTTACATCACATGATCAGTCGTCACAGTGGTGACTTCCAGCTATTTGATAGCAATTTATTTATTAAAAACTTTTTCTTGACTAAAGATAATATGTATCTGTCTAGACGATGTAAACATAATATAGCTACTCTATTAGCAAATAATATCAACATAGAATGCAATGACAAGACAGTGACCAATAGTAGTACCACTAAAGGCACTGAGGCAAACTCTTTTTTAGGAATGTAAGGTTGACTAAAGAGAAGTGTAATAATAATTTTACTTTAGTTCACCAAAATGTAAATCGCTTCTCTGGCAAAATATTACATGTTGAATTAATGCTAGACAAATATAATGTGGACATATTATGTTTAACAGAAACCTGGTTGAAATCTGAAACTATGTGCTTTTCAGTAAATAATTGTAAAGTCGCTAGTGTGTTCAACAGAAACTCTGCTATGGGGGGCGGTTGCATAATTCTGGTCAAAGACTCCATTAAATGTAAAGAACGAAAAGATATAGTAAGTTATTCCGTTGAACGCGTTAACTTGCTGAGTCTGGGGATAAGGAAAACTTTATTTCATTGCTAAAATGTTATGACTTAGATTATGTTTTCAATGAGCCAACTCGAATTACACCTCAATCAGAGACATGTATTGATAATATTTTTGTAAATTGTAAAATCAAAAGCAAGGAACTGATAAATGGGGTACCCTCTGACCATAAAGCTCAAAAGATAGAGTTATTTTGCAAGGAAAAATTGTCGAAAAATAAAGTAATTACTTATAGGCCCTTAACTTGTAGTAGATCTGCAATATTTAAAGATAAAATTATTGAGAGACTCTCGGTATTTGATTGCAATGTTAATGAACCAAATAAATATTACAATAAATTATTTGGTGTGATTACTAAAGAATTTGACAAAATATATACAAAAAAAAAAGTTAATGTAAAGGAAAAGACAGTGTTTAGTGACTGGGCTACGAAGGGAATAAGAAAAAGTAGGGATTTTCTTTATGATCTGTATGACAAGAAATCTTTCAATTCTAATCCAGCTTTTCATGATTATGTTAGACGATATTCCAAAATATTTAAAAATGTATGTTTTATTGCAAAGTCTAAATTTATTAGCAACAAAATTATAAAGTCTAAAGATAAAGTCAAGACTACTTGGAAAATTATTAATTCAGAGACTGGCAAAGTGAGTAAAAATGAGTCAGGCTTTCTGCTTAAGTTGAATGATGAGCTTATTAAAGATAATCTTAAAGTTGCTGACATTTTTGATTCCTTTTTTGCCAATATACCTATTGAAACAACTAGACATTTAGAATCGTCCTCTACTGTAGCACAAAGTTTATTAAAACTTAATTTTAAGAAAAAAGTACTGATCTTTAATTTTAGAGATATAACATATTTAGACATAATAAAAACGTACCAAAGCTTGAATAAGAAAAGAACGGAAGATTTATGGGGTCTCTCTGTGTCAGTTTTGGAGCCTATTATAGAAGTAATCGCACCGTTTTTAGCAGGAATATTTAATAAATGTATCGAAGTAGGTTCATTTCCAGATTTAATTAAAAAATATTAAAGTAACTCCCATTTATAAATCAGGTGATAAATTTAACGCTGCTAACTATAGACCGGTTTCTGTTCTTCCGGCACTTAGTAAAATTTTCGAATCTTTATTCTATACGCAAATGAATGCACACTTTAGAATGAATAAAATTTTACACTGTGATCAGTTTGGTTTCACGAAAGGACGGTCAACTATAGATGCTGGAGCAAAACTGGTCAAAAACATACTTGACACTTGGGAATCTTCGCAGGATACAGTAGGTATTTTCTGCGACCTCTCTAAACTAAAGCCTTTGATTGTGTTGATCATTCAACTTTAGTTGGTAAATTATTTCAATATGGCGTTCGTGGTAATGCACTAGAATTAATAAAATCTTATCTGCACAATAGAAGTCAGAAAGTAGGTATAAATAATGTAGTATCAGGAGGTTCGATAGTCAAAATGGGGGTACCCCAGGGATCTATTCTCGGTCCCTTTCTGTTTCTTGTTTATCTTAATGACCTTCCATTCATGGTTAAGGAAATGTCGGAAATAGCGTTATTCCCTGACGACACTTCTTTATTATTTTCTTTAGATAGGAAAGACCCAAAGGTTGGAGAAGGAAAAATTAACGAAACACTTAACAGAGTATCACAATGGTTTTCTGTTAATAACTTAGCACTGAATGCTAATAAAACTAAATTTCTTAAATTTTCTCCACCTAATACACGGCTCAGTCATTTAAATATTGAATTAGATTCGGAAACGTTAGAAATTGTTAATGAAACGTCTTTTCTTGGTATTAGGATAGACTCTAAATTACAGTGGGGTTCTCATATCGAGGGTCTGGCAAAGAGGCTCAGTTCGGCTGCTTTTGCTGTTAAAAATATAAGAAAAATTACAAATCAGTCTACTGCTAGGCTGGTTTATTTTGCTTATTTCCATAGCGTTATGTCATATGGATTACTACTATGGGGAACGGCAGCAGACGTTAGTAGAATTTTCATTCTCCAGAAAAGAGCATTTCGGTTTATATATCAGTTAAAAGCACGTGATTCGTTGAAGGAATTATTTAAAGATATAGATATCATTACTTTACCGTCCTTGTACATATTTGTAAATATTATGTACGCTCGTAAAAATCTACACCTTTATACCAGAAACAATGAGGTTCACGGATATAACACAAGGAACAGGAACAAACTGTGTGCTCCGAAGTTCAGACTTAGCAAAAGTAGTAAATCTTTTATATGCAACTCAATTCGTTTTTATAACAAAATACCTGACGACATCACTGCATTGACAGACAACAAATTCAAAACGCACATTAAACGTGTGTTAATTGCGAAAGCTTATTATAAGATCAATGACTATGTTGCAGACAAAAATGCATGGAAATAAGTCTACTCTGTACTAGTGTTTATTATTAGTATTTTTAGTCTATTATTAACTATTCTTTCATTCAATTATTATGAATTGTTGAAATTATTTAGTTTAGTTATTATTAATTTTATTGATGCGTACAAATTGTACTTAATTATGTTTAATAATTTGTACCTACTTAATTAGATCTATGACACTGTAAAGTAACATTGTTACTTAGAGGGAGAAAAAAGTAAGGCCTCCTGAGTTTCTTGCCAGCTCTTCTCGGTCGAGGGCTCTCCCAAAATCCGAACTGGTGGTAGATTGGTTAGGTAGGTAGATTAGGTAGGTAGAGTAGGTTATGGTCTGTGCCAGCTAGATGTGCATGAAGGGTCATTTACCCCATTTGTACCAGTGGGGTGCTGCAGTTTAGGTACGTTCGGCCGGCGTGCCTCCCAGGAAGGCCGCCTAGGCGTATGACAGTAAAGGTTGCCGCTAGGCTCTCACGCTCCACGTCACGCGTCCTCGCTTAAGGCCAGGTATTTCTCTCTCGCGGCTTCTTTCTCGCTCTCTCGATGGTACGACGGTACGGGACGGGTATAACAGCGAAGCGGCGCGTTTTATAGGTTTTATTGCCTATATTTATAGACTTTATATATAGGATTCTCTGATAATTTATCTGCGAATTATTTGTCTTTCGTTAAGTACAAAAATTAAATGTAAAGTATCAGTATCGTATTTATATATGTGTATAGTGTGTATGAATGTATTGTATGTGTGTATATATATGTATGCATGTATATATATTATATTTTAAAATAATTTTATATCTTATTTGGTGGATTTGGATCAGTAGTATTCGGTTGCATTCGCATCACTGTCGATCGAGTTGGACTTGTGCCGATGCTGCGTCCCTAGCCTGGCTTCTGCTGCCCTCGTCATTTTTTGTCCTCGGTCCTGTGGGGGTGAACCGGTGTCGCGTCGTGTCGCGTAGGCAGGCTGGATCGGAAGTGAATATGGCCGACGCGACGCGACGCGATGTTGGTTTGCCCCCGTAGGATCGGGGGTGGGGAGTGGTGGGGGTGGTGGGGGTTGGGTTGGGGACGTGGCGTCGGTGCGGGTCTGGTTCGATTGATGGTGATGTGAATGTGGTTGAGTGTGATTGATCTAAATCTACCACTTATTTATTATTATTATTTTTTTTTTTATCGAGTGATGTTTATTGGATTTTGTAACTGAATGAGACTTTGAATAAATTGGATCCTTAACTAATACATTTTTTTTTTCCAGAATTTAAACCATTATTTTCTATGTCTCAGATGGTTTGAAAAAACTTAAAGCGCGATCTATCTAGCCTTGAGAGGAAACACTGCGTCGGCGTGGCGTTCGGGATTCTCATGCGGGGCGCGGGGGAGCGGCGTTTCGTGGTCCCCTGTTTCCTCCTTCAGAGGTGGACCAATTTTTATTTAAGCGTCGGTTGGGGGAGGACGTTTTCTGTGTCTGTGTGTTTGATTTTTTTTTTTTAAACGAGTTATCTAATGTTTCTGAAGACGCCTTAAAACGAAGTGATTTCGCTTAATTTTTGAAGGCTCCTGGTTATTAAATAAATGACTTAATGCAAAGGAATCAAGCATACGGACGTGAAGGGTCTCTTTCTTTAACCGTTGCTGAAGGGGTGGTAGGGGTTGGTCCGGTTTTGGAAGGGGGCTGCGGGGCGTCGTTTTTCTGTGTTTGGTGTGGGAGTTTTGGGTGCCGCGTCGGCGTGGTGTTTCCTCTTAACTCGTAATCCCTACGCGCGCGCGTAAACCCTGCGCTCCTGACGGACGTCAAATCGATATCGAGTCGGCTGTGCTTATCGGAATATGAACGCTCGGGTCACGAGATAGGTTTCAGTTTCGCGTGGGGGTCGTTGGAGGGTGAACCTTCTGTACGGTAGTAGTATTAGTTATTCTGTGCTTGTACCAAGACGAATAACGAAACAATTTTAAAACACACAAGTTTATGCTTATTATTTTTGACGTTTTTTTATGCTTAAGTTTTTATAAAAAAAGATATTTGAATGATTAAAAATGTCAACTTTGTTGGTTAGGTACTAATGTTTTCCAAAACTCATTTCAGCCGCTACTTTATTTTACTTCAATAACTCCAATTTATATTACTTACCACAGTATCAATACGATAATTGGAAATCATATTACACAATTCTATGACCACGGCTTATATTTCGGTTCGACGCGATTCTGTTTCGGCGTGCAGTGGTACTGGGGGTAGCAATGCGCATTTGTCTGGCACAGACTATAATAGCTCGTTAGATTAGTTATTAAGTCTTAACTATAAGTTAGTTAACTGTTTTTTTTTTTATTATTATTAGTATTGACGTCAATAAGTGCCTGTAAAGGTGTTCCCGCCAAAGCCGGGACGGCCATTCAAACCATACCGCCATCTGCATGGCGGTTGACTCAGCGGTTGTTGACGACCGCGTCCGCCTGTCTGCCGCGGCGCCACCGCTGCGCGACCCGCCGCCGCTAGCTTCGTGAGCCGAGCGCGCGACTCGTGTGTCTGCTAGCTAACGCGAGACGCCCACAAAATACGCGCGCTGGTATCTGCCCTTATTATAGTGACTCCTGAACCTAATGTGAAGAGACCGCCTAAATGCCTATTGTGTAGTGTAGTGACTGTGCGCCAGGAAACCAACCTACCTCGCCGCCCGTGGTCAGCTCGCCCCCCGGTTCCTGTGTCTCATCATCCCTGTAAGTACTTTATTCCCTTATACCTCCTGCCTAACCCTTATTTCGCCGCTGTTACTGCGAACGCCTTTCGCCGTAACATTCTGGTCATCTTCGAACCGGTAATATTAATGCCGGCGACCTTCCCGTAACAAGTTTTCTTTTACCATTTCACCATAACTTGGTCTCACGTTCCATCAGCTCCTTTAATTACAGTCCACTAAAAAATAATTGTTTCCGCCCATAATCTAATTCGTGCCATCATTTCTAAATTCATTTGTTCACATAACTTTACCCTGTCCCAATAAAAATTTGGTGAGGTAGTTATGAATCATTTGTGTTAGTATAGCTGGCCAACGTACACTTATATTATTTTATTTTTATTGTTGATTTTGTGTATGCAATCGAAAGTGTGATGCAATGATGTAATGTTGTTGTAATCTGAGCGGGCTTGTGTGTGTACCCAAACGATTTTTGCCTAACGATACGTTGTTCATACTCCTAACGGTGACTTAATTAGTAGTTAAATTATTACGTTACGTAGGGTAATATAACGAGAGAAGGTTTCCCGTTTTATTGCGTTGCGTGTGGTATTATGACGAGAGATTTATTTTCCCGTTTTATTTTGTAATGAAATTTTTATGTTCGTGTCGTGTTAAATCGGCTCAGATCTCGTGCATGCTCACCACGCGTGTCAAGTAGCGTGCTTTATTTTTCGCTAGTATTAATTTTGTATTTTTTTGGTTTTAATTTTTGCCTTGGCAATCGGCTCATTCTTGTGCGTGCTCACCACAAGAGCATAGTACTTCTACACACGTTCACACGTTTGCCCACTTGTGGGACACAGACAGAGTGTCCCAACCTTTTTAATGAAGTTTTTATTATTAGTTTATTTTTATTTTTTTTTGTTTGCGACTGACTCATTCTTCGCGCTAGTGTCGGCAACAGGTCTGCCCGACTGTGAGCGCCTTGCCCAACAGTGGGCTACGGATAACGTGATTTTTTTTTGTTTTTGTTGTTTTGTTTGTTTTGTTTTGCGGTCGGCTAATGTTACGTACGCGCGTTCAATAAGCATACATACACATACACAGACATACACATACACACGCGTTTGCACCACCCGTGGGCCATATACAAGGCGTCCCAACTTAGTTTTGCTTTCCTTATTGTTGCGTTCATTTTAGCCCATTTGCGTTTACCTTAGTAAACAAATACGTCCAGCCCAACTATAGAATATATACAGGGTGTTGTTCCTTTTACTGCCTTTAAATTTGTTTAATTTTTTTTATTTTTTATTATTTTTTTTGTCTCCTTTTATTCATCGCGATGCCGACCAAGTCACAAGCCGCGATATTTAGGGAGGCCGCCAAAGCTTTACACCAGCTCCTAGAGGTGGGATCACTGATCATTGCTGGCGACACCAAACATTCCATAACGGAATTTAACGTGCGTTTCGCACAGATACAGGGCATAAAGGAGAAGCTGGACTAAGTGTACTACAACATTCTCGACGAAGAGAACTTAGACGAGGGGGTTGAGACGACATACACTGAGAACCACACGAAAGCCTCCGGGGCATACCTGGGGATACTTGTGGCGAGGGAGGAAATCTCACCCTCTTCCACGTCGTCCCCAACCCATAGTGCTCAGCCCAGTTTCGGCGTCAATACGCCCACAGCCGTCCTCCCCAAGATAGCGCTGCCCAGGTTCAGCTCAAAAGTGGAGGACTGGCCTTCCTTCATTGCGCTGTTTAGGAGTTTGACTGACGACATGGCGACCCTGTCGGACGCAGTCAAGCTCCACTACCTGTTCTCAAGTCTCAGCGGTGAGGCATTAAGTATGGTGTCCCACTTAAAGGTCACCAATGAAAATTTTGCCGTGGCCATGGACATCCTCACCAAGCGGTACGAGAACCGCCGGGTTCTCATCGATAGTTTCGTCGACATATTCCTGGGGCTGCCGAGCATCCACACGCGCTCAAACATACGCACGCTTTTCCTCACTCCGCTGGTGTCCGCCCAGTGTGCCCTTAGTAATTTGGATCTGCCCATAGGAGACGACTACGTGTTTGTGTCGATAGTGGTGCGAAAGCTTAAGGGTGAGCTCCGCACGTTATTTGAACGCAGACACGGGTCTAGCAGCTCCCTGCCCACGTTGAGTGACCTCATCTCCTACCTCGAGGAGCACGCGCGCTGTGTGGAGACAGAGTTCTCCAACATAGCCCAGCCGCAGCCCATTCACGCCCTGCCCGGCCCTTCTCGTAGCCGCGCGCCTCCACAGTTGCCCCATCGCACTTATGCTCAGATGGCTCAGCAACAACCCGACCATTACCGTGGCCGCTCCTCAGCTCCATTGCCTCACCGCGCCTATGATCAGCCTACTCACCAACCGCTCCACCCAGCTCAGCAAATGCGTCAGCGCCCATCCACCTCCCCGGCTCGCAGTCAGCCCTTCCCCGTCTACTCGGCCTTCCAGCAAAGCTGCTCCTCATCATCGTCCTCGTCCTCTTCCTCACGCTCGACGCCCTACTGTCCCTGTTGTGCCACTAGGGGACATACGCTCATGACGTGCAGATGGTACAATGCCCAGCCAACACAGGGCCGTTGGGACTTTGTACAGGCACGCGAGCGCTGCCAGCGTTGTCTCGGCCGTCACTACGAGAGCGAGTGCAGGTCAAGGGGGGCATGCAAGAACTGTGGGAGTACGAACCACCACACGTCCCTCCATCGACCAGACGGCCCAACGCACTCAGCTCATTCGTCGTCTGTACATGTGCCCCCACCACAGCTGACAGAGCACTCGAGGGAGCGTCCCAGAAACAGCAGGCGGCACGAACCCACACATGCCAAACAGGCGCAACCCAGCTCTGCTCACAGAGCCAGCCCGCCCAGGTCCGGTGCGCCAGGTAGGCCCCGCGAACGCCGCCAGCAATTATGACTCCCAACTATCACAGAGCACCCTAGCGAAGAGGTAGATTTAGCCCATGCCCAGTCAACCCATGCCCACACAGCTGATACATACTCAGCTCATACAATTTCAGCTGATACTCAACCAGCTCACTCACCTTCTGTGCCCACTGGCACACCCATTTTGTTGCCAACCGTCTCACCAAGAGTCGCGGACGTACATGGCCATCTTCACACAGCCAGGGCTTTATTGGACTGTGGCAGTATGCTGACGTTAATAACGTCACGCATGGCACGACTTTTGAACCTGCCATCAAAACCCACTTCTTTAAAAATTACAGCTCACATTTTAAAAAACGTCACTGGCTACCTTCCCTTAGAGAAGGTACCAAACATTTCCCACGTGCTAGGCCAGCCACCCGTGCCATTGGCTGACCAGCTTTACCACACACCAGCCCCGATCGACCTCTTATTGGGGTCGGACGTTCTTGGCCAGGTGTTGGACGGGACTAAGGTCTCGTTGGGCCCGGGCAAGCCCATAGCCTTCGGCACGATTTTCGACTTCGCGTTGATAGGACCCATTGAGGACTCGTATGCGCAGCCGGCGCAGCAGGTTAACTCAGCTCACGTCGTCAGCTCACAACCAGACTCAGCTGAATCAGCCCAGGACATACGTCAGAGTCTGGAAAGGTTCTGGGAGTCTGAGGAGCCCCTCCCTCAACCTCACACTCATAATGATCCCCTGGAGGAACAATGCGAGGAAATCTTCCGCTCTACCACTACACGCGATCCCTCAGGCAGATATACGGTCGCTCTGCCCTTTCTAAAGGACGCCCCTCAACTAGGTAAAACTCACCCTATCGCATTACGCAGATTCCTCAATATTGAGAAGAAGCTAATGGCGAACCCGTCTCTGCGTTCTAAATACGTCGACTTTATGGCCGAATACATCGACTTAGGGCACATGGCTCCCTGTCACCCAAATACATTCGCCCATAAACCTCACTTCTACATCCCTCACCATGGCGTATTTAAGTCTGGGGTCGGACAAGCTGCGCATTGTTTTTGATGGTAGCTGCAAAAGCTCCAATGGTGTCAGCATAAATGAATGCCTACACACAGGCCCCGCCCTTCAACAGGACATTGTGGACATCATCATGTCCTTCAGAACGCATCCAGTCGTTTTCAGCACTGACATCCAGAGGATGTTCAGAAATGTGCTGGTTGCCCCAGACCAGAGACGGTATCAGCTGATACTATGGCGGTCCTCACCAGATCACCCTCTGCTCACCTACGCCCTCAATACAGTCACCTACGGCTTAAGATCAAGCCCATACCATGCAATCCGCACTCTGCTTCAGCTGGCTGATGATGAAGGCCATCGCTACCCTGGAGCCACTCAGGTTCTTCGCAAGTCTATCTTCGTTGATGACATCTTGTGTGGTCATGACACAGTTGAATCCGCCCAAGCACTTCAGGACGAGTTGATAAGTCTGCTAGACCTAGGCGGCTTTCAGCTCAGTAAGTGGACATCTAACTCGCCTAAGCTGCTCGAGAGATTTCCCGACAACCAATGCGACATGCCCAAGGACTTCGACATGAACCCAGAGTCCACGTCCATTAAGGTCTTGGGTATACAGTGGAGCCCTCAGTCAGACGAGTTCACCTACCGCATATCTCTGCCCCCCATCACACATGTCACAAAGCGGTCTATTTTAAGCACCGTAGCCTCACTTTATGACCCAAACGGCTGGGTTTCTCCCGTTATCTTCCGCGCAAAGCTGCTGCTTCAGCAATTGTGGCTACTGAAGCTGGAATGGGATGAGCCCACTCCCTCTGAAGTGCAAACGGAGTGGCACCACATCTCAGAGGATCTGCCGCTGTTGTCTAGCATTCGCTTCCCTCGGCAGGTTTGTGCAAACAAAGGCTCAGCTGCATACTCGCTTCACGGGTTTGCAGATGCCTCTGAGGCCGGGTTTGCCGCCGTTGTTTATCTCCATGAGCTCAATGCCTCCGGAGATACTTTAGTACACTTGATTGTCGCCAAGTCGCGAGTCGCACCAATCAAGAATCGCCTCACAATCCCCAAGTTAGAGTTGTCGGCCGCTACCTTACTCTCCCAGCTCATGATCCGTGTGTCGGTTCAGTTATCGGCCCATATCAGTATACAACAACATATATGTTGGTCAGACAGTACGATAGTCCTGGCCTGGCTCAAAACACCGCCTCACCGTCTTCAACCCTTTGAAGCCAACAGGGTAGTCAAAATCAGCTCAGGCTCACCAGAATGTACCTGGCGACACGTACCTTCCGAGCTCAACCCGGCAGATTGCGCAAGCAGAGGGATGTCTGCGCAATCCCTGTCAGCCCACGACCTATGGTGGTCTCCCACGTGGCTTGGACAGCCTTCTGAGTCTTGGCCTGCGATGCCCTTAGCTCTGGGCCATCACGCCCTGCCCGGCCTTAAGCCCAAACACGTCCCGTCACTGGTCACAGTGCCCGGTCTTGACTTTGACCTGCTCACTCGGTTCAGTTCACTAGACAAGCTCGTCGGAGTGACAGCTTGTCTAAAACGCTTTCTGCACAACTGCAGACACCACCCAGATTCGCGACGCTCAGGCCCCTTGTACGTCAGTGAACGAAGAGAGGCCCTACTTTACTGGGTGCGCAGTGTTCAGCACAATGAATTTGCAGAGGACATCCACCGCCTTCAAACTGGCAAAATCTGCTCCGTCAGACTCCAGCGGCTGTCACCTCTCATTAAAGATAAGCTCCTTAGAGTTGGTGGACGACTGTCCCATGCGTCTATCCGATATGACGCGCAGCATCCGCTCATACTTCCCAGCTCTAGCCCACTTGTAGACCTGATCATTGACCACTACCACAAAATACACTGCCACCCTGGCGCTGACACCTTACACGCAATCCTACGCCAACAATTTTGGATATTGTCCGCGCGCCGTATTATTAGACACCGAGTCTTTAAATGCATTAGATGCTTTCGATGGCGGGCCCAGCCGCAAGCGCCCTTCATGGCCGACCTGCCAGCCGATAGAGTTACGCCTCAGCCAGTATTTAGTCAAGTCACGACCGATTTTGCCGGCCCATTCCTCGTTAAATCTAGTACCCTACGTAATGTTAAACTCTTAAAAGCGTACTTTTGTATATTCGTGTGCCTCTCGACTAAGGCGGTTCATTTGGAACCGGTCTCGGACCTCAGCACGGAAGCGTTCCTCGCGGCATTACAGCGTTTTATAGCACGCCGCGGTGCCCCGGTTCTCATCCGCTCGGACTGCGGTACAAATTATGTAGGCGCTAAAAATCAGCTCATCGAAGTACAAAACTTTCTTGCCTTAAACAATGACACGATTGCGCACAAGCTCGCTGGTCAGCACATTACTTGGTTGTTGAACGTCCCTAAGGGACCATGGTTCGGTGCGTTACATGAGATCAACGTAAAATCAACAAAGCAACTTTTATATCGCGTAATTGGCGAACAACACCTTACATTCGAGGAATTCTCCACACTTTTAGCTCGAATTGAAGCGGTCCTCAACTCAAGACCTCTCTGCCCACTTTCGTCTGATCCCTCAGACTTTGAGCCGCTTACAGCCGGACATTTCCTCATAGGCCGCCCACTAACGGCCCTTCCCGAACTATCCGTGGAAGATAGGCCGATCTCCACACGTAGGCGATTCCAGATGGTACAGGCCCTTTCCCAGCGCTTCTGGACGCTGTGGATCCAGTCCTACCTTCATACCCTCTAAACCCGCTCCAAATGGTTGTCCCCATCCTCCCCTCCCCGAGTTAGCGAGCTCGTCCTCATCAAGGAGGACAACCTGCCTGCCCTCCAATGGAGACTGGGGCGCATTGCTCGCACCCTGCCTGGGAAGGATGGCGTCGTGCGTTTGGTAGACCTGGACACCGCGAATGGACATCTTCGGAGGCCTGTATTCCGGATCGCCAGGCTCCCAGTGGATGAGCCCCCCCTGGCCCCCGGAGGATGTTCCCGCCAAAGCCGGGACGGCCATTCAAACCATACCGCCATCTGTATGGCGGTTGACTCAGCGGTTGTTGACGACCGCGTCCGCCTGTCTGCCGCGGCGCCACTGCTGCGCGACCCGCCGCCGCTAGCTTCGTGAGCCGAGCGCGCGACTCGTGTGTCTGCTAGCTAACGCGAGACGCCCACAAAATACGCGCGCTGGTATCTGCCCTTATTATAGTGACTCCTGAACCTAATGTGAAGAGACCGCCTAAATGCCTATTGTGTAGTGTAGTGACTGTGCGCCAGGAAACCAACCTACCTCGCCGCCCGTGGTCAGCTCGCCCCCCGGTTCCTGTGACTCATCATCCCTGTAAGTACTTTATTCCCTTATACCTCCTGCCTAACCCTTATTTCGCCGCTGTTACTGCGAACGCCTTTCGCCGTAACAAAAGGTTTACATTGAATAAATAATTTGACTTTGACTTTGACTGCTCTAACCGCTAAGCTACCGAGACCCCAGAATGAATTTTTTCTAGTAGTGCTGCAAGCCAGCGGTATTACGTCACTGTGAAGTGTGTGTGCGTGTGTTTTTTTCTAGTAAACATTTTAATTAAAAAGTTAAGCAAAATTTACAAAAAGCAAGGCCGCTACGCATTAATCCAAAAGCTATTCTACATTATTCAATAAGTCAAAATTGTTAATGTATTTTTG
The DNA here is from genome assembly GCA_963921215.1 of Scoparia ambigualis. Taxonomy (NCBI): domain Eukaryota; kingdom Metazoa; phylum Arthropoda; class Insecta; order Lepidoptera; family Crambidae; genus Scoparia; species Scoparia ambigualis. The sequence continues at coordinate 20,073,270 of OY992507.1, forward strand.
TTTCCGAGATCCGTAACGCCAAAATTGGCCATTTTACGCAAAAATCGCAGTCGAAATATAATAGGAGACAGAGGAAAGTGAAAAGATATTGGGTTCATCCTTTTCACATAGACCGCATAACGGAATATGTATTCTGCAAGTCTTATACAAAAATTAGGTTCTTTCCTGATAAATTCTACGAACACTACTACTAGTAGGTACTGTGCTACTACTACTATCACCATAATGAGGCAAATGAGGAATCAACTACTATTTTACAGTTTTGCTTGCGCACGCGACGAGACCGACCGCTTTGAGCGTCTGTCATCGACTGGCGTGTGATTCCTCCGGACCGGACCGGAACGGACGTTTCTCGAGTTCTCGTGTAGTCAGCTCCATAAGCCGGCTCCAGACGTTTGGCAAACAAGGGCAAACAGCAAACAGCAAACAACAAAACGAACATGTGGACGAGTGTTTGTCTGTGTTTGCCTGTTTGTGTTCGCCAGTGTTCGGCGTCGGTGTCGGTTTTTCTTCACAAATCAAATAATGTTCGGCAAACAGTTTGCGATGTCTCCACACGCTTGCTGAGCATCAGTATTGCGCTCCAGCTTGCGGGCGGCGAACGTTCCGGTTCTCAGCAGTTTTCCGCGCGCAATGTAGCGGAGCTAGGAAAATGGCTGATTGGTCTCAGAATACAACTCTATCCTTTTTGGAAGCATACCATAATGAGCAATGCATTTGATATACTGAAGATGCCAGTCATAAAAATAGGCAGAAGGTGACCGATGCGTTGGACGCGTCTTAGTTTTTATTGTCATTATGAACAAAAATATAAAGGAAATAAAAAATAAAAAGGATATATTATTATTCTTTTATTGATACTTGATATGAGTAAATTTTTTTGACTAAAAAACATAAGCATTAAGCACTGACTAATTTCGACGGGTGAAAACCATACCAGTGTTTAAAAATTTTACTTAAATATAGGTATTTAGGCGTTAATAAAACGCTAAAATATGTAATAAACATAGATACACATTTTTTTGAATTTAAAATTAAAATAGGTCGACCCGAATCTAATAGCTGTCACAAATTCGTCGTCCGTCATGTTTGCCGATCCGGAACATACTGGCATGTTCGCCAAACATGAGGATGCCTGTTTGTGTTGGGTGTTTGTGGTCGATGTTTGCGACTTTGTTTGTAGTGATCGGTGTTTGCGGCAAACAGCAAGCTCATACGATATTCATAGGCCCCGCCCCCCGTGCCGAAAAATAACGGACGGGTACTCGGATACGTCCGGAGCATGTTTCGGTTGCTTCCGGGTGAAAATCGGGATCGGAAGGCCCCTGATCACATGTAGTCGATGCAGTAAAAAATCATATATTTGTTTGAGCTACGGAATGAATCCGGGGCCGTGTTTTTTTAGGCCCCTTGTTAACGTCCGGTTTTTACACCGGACAACGCACCGTTTTTTTCGCCGGATTTGCGGTTGTGTATGGTTTATAACGTATGTGTGTACACGTACCGGACATAGTTCCGGCGAACAAATTTCGCCGGATGCACAGCCGCCTGTCCTAAGCGCAACGGACAACGGTCCGGCGTAAGGCTCGGACTACATGCATCCGGAATCACACGGACCCGAAAAAACACGGCCCCGGATTCATTCCGTAGCTCAAACAAATATATGAATTTTTACTGCATCGACTACATGTGATCAGGTGCCTTCCGATCCCGATTTTCACCCGGAAGCAACCGAAACATGCTCCGGACGTCTCCGAGTACTCGGTCCGTAATTTTTCGGCACGGGGTGCGGGGCCTATCAATATCGTATGAAGTTGTATGGAGCTGACCACACGAGAACTCGAGAAACGTCCGTTCCGGAGGAATCACGCGCCAGTCGATGACAGACGCTCAAAGCGATCGGTCACGTCGCGTGCGCAAGCAAAACTGCAAAATAGTAGTGGATTCCGAGCGCCCCATTATGGTGATACTAGTAGTCGTGTTCGTAGAATTTATCAGGAAAGAACCTAATTTTTGTATAAGACTTGTAGAATACATATTTCGTTATGCGGTCTATGTGAAAAGGATAAACTCAATATCTTTTCACTTTCCTCTGTTTCCTATTACATTTCGACTGCGATTTTTGCGTAAAATGGCCAATTTTGGCGTTACGGATCTCAGAAACAAAAATACATTAACAATTTTGCCTTATTGAATAATGTAGAATAGCTTTTGGAATAATGCGTAGCGGCCTAGCTTTTTGTAAATTTTGCTTAACTTTTTAATTAAAATGTTTACTAGAAAAAAACACACGCACACACACTTTACAGTGACGTAATACCGCTGGCTTGCAGCACTACTAGAAAAAATTCATTCTGGGGTCTCGGTAGCTTAGCGGTTAGAGCAGTGGACCGGCAATCCAAAGGTCACGGGTTCGAATCCCGTTCAAGCTTTCCAGAGACTGGTTGTTTTTTTTTTAGTAAACATTTTATCCTATATCTAAATAGCATTGTAAATGCAAAATTTCAATAATAAAGATTTTTTATTAAACCCAAAATTACAGAGAAAGACTTTCATAAAATGCGCGAAGGCACTTTTTTGAGCTCCTAGATTGAACTACTGCTCTAAACAAATGAAATAAAAAAATAGAATGTTATTACTTATACATATAGTCCTAAAGTGCGGTGCGGCCTCGGAATTTTTAGATATCATTGATTTTATATAGAAAAAAAAACCTTATTCTAAACCAAAAAACTTCGAAAATTGCTTTAAGTTAACCGTGAATTTCTCCTATCTACGATAATATTATTGAGCAAAATTTATACCAGAATAATCGTTACTTCATAATGAATAAATATTTAATAATTAATTAATTATCCTACCTATTTCGATAAAAACGATAAATACAACTGCAAAATTACTTCAAAATGCGATGCGCCGGCCGTCCGAACTCAGCTTATCCTCGCAGAAGGACATTTGTAATATTAAGCATGAATTTATTATCCTTTTTCGATAAAAACGATTAATACAACTGCTAAATTACAACAAAATGCGAAAATGGGCATTTTACGCAAATATCACAGTCGAGATGTAAGTAATAGGTTTCTTAACGGCTACAGCTAAGCATACAATTTCAACTAAAGTTAAACTTTCCATTGTCGACCGGACGACTATCCAGCGCAAGTGCTAGAGACCGACTGAGTAAATTTCTCTCCGGATTCAAAACGGAGCGCGTGTAGTCCATTACTTGCCGTATTTGGTTTTTTCCCGGGCCGGACTGATTCCGGATGCATGAAGTCCGAGCCTAAGAAAGAGCGGTCACCTATGCTTGCTAATGTATTGGCGCGTGTCGACGCTACCGGCCGTATAGCCGGTTTTCAATATATTGAGTGCCGTCTACTTACGTTTAAATTAAAATGGATGATATTGACATGGAATTTTTGATAACTTTGGTTGAAAATAAGCCTGTATGGTGGGACAAAACACAAGCGTGCTATAAAAAAAGTAAAAAAAATGATTTAAGTTAAACGGTTTTATTGAAAAGAAAGATAATGATGATGTAGATAATGTATTTAAAGTTACAAAATAATTAAAAAGGTCCTAGGCACCAGTCATCACACCACTCTCCTCATCAGTATCACTCTAGGGCATATTGATCAGACGTAAAAATTAAATCGTGGGGCGTAGTAGCATAACTTGTATAAATGTGTAATCAGCATTTATGATGATATGAACGGTTGACTGTTGACAGAAATTTCACGCGAGGAGCTCGAAGGCGCAGGCAGCGGCTAGCGCTTTCGGTTTGCAATCTTGCTCGCTAAGGAACTTTCGCAATGCCGTGGCGCTGGATGGGTGACCAAATTAAAAACATCTTGTGCTCCTCCGAGCTTCGGAAGGCACGTTAAGCTGTTGGTCCCGGTTGTTGTCGTAAGATGACAGTCGTTAAAACCCACCAACCCGCATTGGGCCAGCGTGGTGGGTTTTGGCTCAATATCATCGTTTCTTGGCTGATGATGATGATGAACCTCTTTGACAACCAGTTAAAAACTAGCGTATACAGACGGCACTCGAAGATAACATCCATCCGGTAAAAAAATTATATGTGTACAAGGATATCCGTTTTTTGTCGGTCCGTTGACCGGTGTAAAAACCGGACGTTAACAAGCGGCCTTACGGGTTTGTATGAACGTACTCTGAAGCAAAGTTTATTGTTTTGGTGATTTTTTTAATTATTCCGCTGTAAGTGCTAATTAAAAAGTTCAAACTTATGTCTGCACTACGAAAACCGTCAGTACCGAACAGAATATAACATGTAAAATAGGTAGGTAATTATAACATTTAAAAAAAAAGTCGGACAGGCGACTAAAAAAACATTTATGGCAAAATTTCCACTGAATGCTGATCGGTGTACAGATTAACATTGATATGTTTAGTTGTAAGTAGGTATATTACATTGAACAATTAGTTTTACTTACTTACGGCAAAATATAAACATAATTAACCTTTCGCTTTCACACATACAATAGTGCTGTCAATAGTGATCGAAATATTTATCGATTATTTGATTTATGTCCCCATAAATATGTAAGTACCTATGATGAATTAATGAGTTGATGACCTAAATAATGGTTTAGTTTCAGATGTAAACAGTGGGTAGCAGCCACTGGAAATGAAGACTTGGTCTATTATGCGGATTGTACTAATGAAAAAAAAGGAATATATAATATAGGAAGTGTCTAACCTGCCACCAGTGGTTATTTAATAAAATATAATGTACTGCCACTAGTGGTAGGTAAGTTAAGAAATAATGATATTCTGCCGTAAGTTATTAGGTAGGTATTCCAATTTGTTTCTTAATGCAAGCTAATAAAGTTTTATTTTATTTTATTTTATTTTATGGTAGCGTAGTGCAATAGTTCATTAGCGGCAGACTAACATAAAAAGCTATTCTGCCACAACTTATTAGTCATTGGAATATGTATTTTGTAATTTTGAGGTTATTTTTTTATTAGACAACAATATCAATACATATGACCTACAGGAATATCGCAGCTAGTATTTCTGTTGGCTAATCAAAAAATATAACCTCGAAATTCAAGCCAGACAATTCGCTACGCTGCGCTTCGCGATTGTCTTAAGGCTAGGTGTTAGTGAAAAATTAAAATAACACGTTCTTAAAATTACTTTTTGAAGTAGTAAACAGTAAAACTAAAATCTGCGAAAATTATGAAATATTGTTGAGGCTTTATTCTGAAAAATACACCCGATGGAGACACGATTTTATAAAGTGGGCTTAATAGAATAAATTCACAAAGTTACATATTTTTGTGTCATTTTATCTTCTTTTCCAGGTTTTATTCTTAAAAAAAGTGAGTTGATATTATGAGTCATGAAGCTCGTAAATAACTTGAGTTATTATAACCGATGGCTTTTTATTTATTACATCTATCAATTTTTTAAAATATAAAACGCGATTATTCGCGCCGCTTCGCTGTTATACCCGTCCCTTACCGTTGTACCGTCGAGAGAACGAGAGGGAAGCGCTCAAAATACCTCCCCTTAAATGCCTAACCTATCACGTGACTTACGGCAGTACTTATATTATTTTTTATTAAATAGCCACTGGTGGTAGGCTAGACATTTTGTATAATATATGTACTTACTATTGTTTTGATAAAAATTTACGTTTTAAACATTTTTTTTATTAATTAGGAACGTTTCATGTGAAGTTTATCCATAGTTACATCCTCACATCCTCTTAGCACACCACCACTAAGGTCACTCATAAAACAATAACCATAAACAAAGGGCGATTTTCTAACAGCCCAAATTAAAAAATAAAAATTAGTTCAAAAACACTCGATAGATGGCGTTTTGTGAAAGCCGAGCCGTACCTACCTAAGGGCTGAAATAAATTCTACACTTTTGCTTGTCTACCAAAAAAATAAAAAATTGTACTTACCAATTTTTATTCAGGACATCCAGGACCTATTTCTATTTTAGAATGGAATAAATATTACGTAGCCATACACGTGCTCTTCATGGACTCGCCTTTTATTAAGCGCCATACTAATCTACAACCTACCTACAATTTACATCAAATAGTGGACCAACCTACACGTGTAACACCGACAACGAGTTCTCTCATCGACGTAATTTTTGCGAGGGTAGGCATCCGACCTGTTTCACTTAGAGTTACGCATAATGATGATCTTAGCGACCACGGTCTAATTCATTCTAAGTTTCCTATTAAAATCATTAAATCTCAACCTCGTACAGTTGTTTACAGATCTCTAAAGGATAATGCTTTTCACATCAATAATGCCGCGAAGTTCACTGCCTAGGAACTGGTTTTGGCTGCCACTGATGTAAATGACATGATAGCTTTATTTAACACACTTCTCATAGACTTAGTGGATACATTTGCTCCTGTCAAAAAACGTACATGTAAACGACAACCGATCCCTTGGCTAACAGATACCCTAAGAGAGATTAAATCCACCAGGGATAAAGCCTGTCGCCGAGCAAAAATGGATAAGCTGGAGTCTAGCCGCCAATTGTACCGTGAGCTGCGTAATTATTATAACCATGCTTTAGCTTTAGAAAAACGAGCCTATCTTACTGACTTTATTAACAATAATATGACAAAGCCATCGCAAATGTGGAGACATTTAAATAAATTTATATCACCTGATGCCAAGAACCGTTCTGTGCCAGATCATCTTCTTGATCCTGATGCTCTCAATAGCTTCTTTATTAATAGTGTTCCTAATAGTCAGTGTGACAGCATTTCCATGTGTAAAAAAATTGGGTCTTTTACGCATTCAGACGAGCACTTTGATTTTGAGCGCGTCAACGAATCCACAATAGAAAATATAATCACTAAGTTTGCCTCTACAAACTCATGTGGCAGTGACGGTATCTCAATGGCGATGTTAAAACTAACTCTTCCTTATTCTCTAGAGGCATTAACACACATAATAAATAAATCTATATTAGACGGGGTTTTTGCAGTAGAGTGGAAGTGTGCTATCGTAACCCCGATTCCAAAAAAGTCTAGTGTGGATAGTTTCTCAGACCTATTAGTATTTTGCCAACGTTGTCTAAAATTATAGAAAAATGCGTACAATTACAAATAACTCCATTCCTTGAAAAAAATAAAGTCCTGCCACTTGTACAATCTGGTTTTCGCAGAAATCACAGTACAGTCTCGGCTCTTATGAATATAACAGACGATATTCGCACAGCGTCAGATGTGGGGAAAGGGACCATTCTCGTATTATTGGATTTTAGCCGCGCTTTTGATTGTGTCGATATACCTATTTTGCTGGCAAAGTTAAAACATTACGGTTTCGCTGATTCAGCCTGTGCTTGGTTTAATTCTTATTTTCAAGGTCGTAGTCAAAGAGTAAAGTGTACAGATACCAAGGGTAGTCAGACGATATCGAGTGCACTTTCTCTTGAAAAGGGAGTCATTCAGGGTTCTATTCTTGGACCAACATTATTTGCAATTTACACGGCGGATATTATCAAGGTAATTAAATATGCCAGTCTTCATCTGTATGCGGATGATAGCCAACTTTATGTCCATACACAATGTTCTAAAAAAGATGTGACAGTTGCTGTCTCTAACCTTAATCAAGACCTAAGTGCTGTTTCAGATTGGTCGGCGGAAAACGGCCTTGCACTTAATGCCGGCAAAAGTATCACAATTACATTAGGCACTAAACATCAGGTCAAACTGATAAATGCATACAAACCTGCTATCGAAGTGTGCAATAATGCAGTACCGTACGAGGCTTGTGTACGCAATCTTGGACTTCTGATGGACGAAAACTTAAAATTTGAGCAACATGTTCGTAGTAAAATAGGGAAATGTTTTGGCTCCCTGAAGAGCCTTTACAAATTACGTCCGTTTTTAAGAAGAGAAATTAGAATTTTGCTCTGTAACTGTTTGGTTTTGTCTCATCTCAACTATTGTGACATTGTATATCAGCCGTGTATATTTAAGAAAACCGCTCAGAGCGTGCAGAGGGTGCAGAACGCATGCATGCGATTCTGTTTTAACATTCCGAAGAGGGATCACATTACACCCCATTTGGTCCAAAGGGACATTTTAAACATCCATAACGCCGTTACTCTCAAATATGCCTGCTTCCTGCACTCATTGCACCACACTAAAATGCCCTTTTATTTGTATCGTAAAATTAGTAGTAGAAGAAAGTATTCTTCGTATTCGCTTAGAGATAGAGTTAACAAAATTCCATTGCCTATGTCAAGACTCGCCAACACCAGGGGATGCTTCAAGTATGCCGCCGCCAAAATCTGGAATGACTTACCGCCGCCTATTCGTTCAGCACTTACTCTGTCACTACCTACCTTTAGGCAAAAATGCCGGAAATGGCTACTTTATAAGCAATCCCTGGCATCGAGTGTAACCTACATATAAGAAAATATAGGCGTTTCTACTTTGTTATATACATGCGCGTGTTTTTGTTTATTTTGATTATACAGCTACTTAGTTACTACTTTATACAAATTAAATCATTAAATTTGTGTTCGCGTGTTTCACAAATGAGTACCTACAAAATATGTAATCAATTTGTTGTGGGTCATGGCAGAATAGCAGAGGCTGCGGGTTTCCTGCAGTCACTGAGTCATAGACCTTTTTGTTTCACTGAGATCATTATTGGTTAATAATAATTAAGTATTTTTTCTTGTATGTTTTGGGACAAATAAACGAACTTTTATTTATTTTTATTTATTTTAATCTATGCTAAGCGCCATCTATGAAGTCATTTACGAACCAATTTCTTTTTTTTTATTGATCTCGGAAAATCGCCCATTAACCGCGCCTTTGGTTTGGTCGTCCGATTTCAAATACTTGAATGCATTGTCTAAAGGCCCCAGTACACAGTGGCGTATGCTGGCCCACTGCCGGCCATCGCCATTGTGTAGACGGGGTAAATGGTGTACAGTAGTGGCGGGCACGGTAAATGGTGTACAGTAGTGGCGGGCACTTGTCGATAGTGGCGCGCAATTTACCCCGTCTACTCAATGGCGATGGCCGGCAGTGAGCCAACATACGCCACTGTGTACTGGGGCCGGGAAAGTGAACCGCCATGTCTGCAGTTTTGTTTTCTATAATTTGTGTTTTGTCGAATATTAATGTGAAATAATGGTGGATTATTTACTGTTATGTGTTCGTGAACGTGCATGAGTGAGTGTTGGCAAATAAAAGAGAACCAACATCTCTTTTCAGATTCTCTCAAGAAGTCCGTGTGAGACCTCAATAAAGTCCCACAGCTTTATTGAGTCTCAAGGGGTTTGTGGGGAATGTCATTAAACATTAAACGTTCATTAACATCTAGTTTATGCAAAGAAAATTTCACTTTAATATCTTCTTCATCTATATTTATTTGCCTATATTTATAGCCTTATGTAGTAGTGTAAGAGAAAAAAATAAAAAATAAATTTTACGCGTTCAATTTTGACAATGGCTAATGTCTCCGAATGACCTTACACACGTGTGCGCAATTCTCATAATAAACAAAGTAATATTTTTCTCGGGATTTTACTGGTTCCCATCCCAGATGGCTTGACTAGACCATTATTCTTTATCTTTGTAACCATTATTAAGTTAAAACGAACATAAATATAAGAGGGCATAAAACTAACTCTACACTAAAAACTTATTGTCTTTGCTTTGGCGACCTCCATGGTCGAGTGGTTAGCACGCCGGGTCTGGCGTCGCGCCATCTCTGAGGTCCCGGGTTCAATTCCCGTTCGGGTCAATTTAAAAAAAAAACTGTTTTTCTAAATTGATTTCGGGTCTGGGTGTTTTTTCTAAGTTCATGTATATTTTTATCCGTTATCATATCTATATTAACGAGTTTCAAAAGAATACTCATCTTGAATTGTTGTAAGCTTCAATATTTTTTTATTATTTTATTTTAACTACCTATGCGTACTGTCCGTAACATTCTGCCCCCGGCGGAGACATAACGCCTAATCCATTAGGTAGGACAGCTCGCAGCTCACGTTGACACTGGATCGCAAGCGCGTCCGTCCCCCCTCCATTCTGGTCCGGAGGACGTGCGGAAAGACGTATTTGGGTGAATCAACTTTTAAAGTACTCCTTTCGTGTCCCTGTCAAAACAATATATAAAACATTACTATTTAATAAAAATAAAATCATTTCTTCAATTTGAAATCAAAGGTAGATTCATAAGCGATTGTATAGTTACCTTGATTACAACTTTCATTAAATATTTCATTACATTAAGTTAAGTGGTAACTCAGCAGAAAAAGTGTGGTTCACATACAAAAAAGACGTGTCCTCAAGCAAAGTACAATGCAATCCGTTTCAATTACATATTTTTTTACACTTAAGCTTGTTCTTATTTTATAATGGTTAAATACACTATTAAACAAGCTTTATAATTTTTGTTATACTAGAATTTTATTGATTTACACGTATTTTTAAATAAAATCTAAAGTTTTTTCCTCAATACCAGTCGAGAAATCACTTCTACAGCGTTACCGGCCAAATTTGTGCCAATAAACCGAAAGATGGCAGTATACGTTCGTTTCCGATGAACTAAACTACCTACAATAACAGCGGTATATTCCATCAAAGTCTAGGCGATACCGGCTAGCTGCCAGTGCACGGGGAGTTCTCTTAGAGTGTGCGTGGGTTTATTGTGGTTCTGCTGCGTTACGACGAAGATCGCGGTAAGTTTTGGAATTATTTTGACATTATTATTGATAGCATGTGCCATTGAAGTCTGGTTTTTAAAAGGTGACAATAAAAATGAGTTTTCTTTAATAGTTACGGATTTATTTTAGATTTCATGTTAGTTTTCTCCTGCGTTATCGGTAACGCCAGAGAATGTAAAGGGAAAATACATAAGATGTTTTGTCGTTCATGATTGATTCGTCTAGACACCTAATGGTTTTCACAATGAGACAAAAGATTTACTTTATTTATTGTTAAGTTTTTAGTATGTCAAAAAAGGGTTTCTGTCAATATTTATTTAAGTAATGTTGATTTTATTTAAATTTTTCTCTTGCGTTACCGGTAACATCAGAGAATGTAGAGAGAAAATACATTGGATAATGTGTCGTTCAAGATTAAGTCGTCTAGACGCCTATAGGGCTTAGATGATATAAAATGCAGACGTCTTACTTTAATAAAAAAAATATTTATACTATAACTATTCTGCCTTTTAATAGGTCTTTTTTAATTTTTCGAATCAGGCCACGGCAAAGGACCAGCAGATGGCGTCGGAGGTTTTCTTAAGAGAACGCAGACCAAATAGTAGCGAATGGTGAGGATATTGCAGATGCATCTCGATTTTATGAAAAGCTGAAGAATGCCAGCAAGATACAATTGTATCTTATAGAAGACAAGGATATTCAAGATCTGCAGAAGGCAATACCCAGTAATATTCCGAGATCTATTGGGACTCTCAAAGTTCACCAGGTGTTTACAGACTGCCGCAGTATTCTGAAATTCAGAGACCTAAGCTGTTTTTGTGAAATCAAAATCAAAAATCAAAATCAAAATAACTTTATTCAGTAAGCTTAAATTAAGCGTTTTGAATCGTCAATTTTTTTTTTTATATGGATGGATGGATAGGCACAGGAACCCACCCACCCACCCCACCCATTCAGGAAGTCTTTTAGCTGTGAAGAAGAACGGGCACAACAAACTCCACAGCTTTATAATAATATAGAGGTAACGACATTTACAAAACAATATGTCGTTACCAAATTATACAGTCAATAGTCATAAAACAATTATATAAAATAAAAGATAAAAACAAAAGTGAATCTACAAGTTTTACTCGGGCACTATGAACGCATTAGAACAATGTATGCGAAACTAGAGGAATGTTAATTCCATGCATTTTTGTCATTGATGTAATCGCTTACAGTGTAATAGCCCTTTTCTAAAAGTCTGTCCTTAACATGTGTCTTAAATTTGTCAAAGGGCAAAATTATAACATCGTTCGGGATTTTATTGTAAATTATGACACTTTGTCCCATAAATGATCCATAAACTTTCTGAAGTCGAAATTTAGGAATTACAAGTTTATTCTTATTTCTAGTATTTAGTTTGTGTATATCGCAATTTTTTTTGAAATGAGTAATGTTTTGACGCACGTAAACAATACAGTTATAAATAAATTGTGATGCAACTGTAAGAATATTTATTTCTTTAAACAGCTCCTTAAGGGAGTCACGTGATCCTAGGTTATATATGGACCTTATTGCTCTTTTCTGTAAAATGAAAATGGTTTCTATATCTGCTGCTTTACCCCAAAGTAGTATACCATAGGACATAACACTGTGAAAGTAACTAAAATAGACTAATCGAGCAGTTTCCACGTCTGTAAAATGCCTAATTTTCCTAACAGCATAAGCAGCTGAACTAAGTCTCCCCGCAAGGGTGCTAATATGAGGGTACCACTGTATTTTTGAATCTAAGGTAATACCTAAGAAAACTGTTGAATCAACAAGGTCCAACAGTTCACCATTCAGTTTAATTTTATTTCCTATAATATTCTTTACGTTAGGTAGAGTAAAATTTATACATTTGGTTTTCTTCGCGTTTAATTGAAGATTATTAGTAGTAAACCAATTCAACACATCTGTTAGGGCACTGTTGATGTCATCAAAACTATTTTTATTTCGATCAGTCTTAAATATCAAAGATGTATCGTCAGCAAACAAAACAATATTGCAAAAGTTTTCCGCATAAAATGGTAAATCATTAATATAGATTAAGAATAAAAATGGACCTAGTATTGACCCTTGTGGGACCCCCATTAGCACAGAAGATCCGGATGATATGGATCCGTTCACGCTAACTTTTTGGATTCTGCCGCTAAGATATGATTGAATCAATTTCAAGGCATCAGAGTGCACTCCATAGTGTTTTAGCTTTATTAAAAGGGTGTTGTATTCAACGCAATCAAAAGCCTTGGAGAGATCACAAAACACTCCAAAAGCATTCTGCGATCCCTCCCAAGCCTCAAATATGTGTTTTAGCAGAGCTACACCAGCATCAGTAGTAGACCTTCCCTTGGTAAAACCATACTGTTCACTGTGAAAAAGGTGGTTTATAGCGAAGTGGGAGCCGAGTTGATCTAAAATAAGTTTTTCAAAAACTTTACTAAGAGTAGGTAAAATCGAAATAGGCCTGAAATTGCTCGGGTCATCTTTACAACCCGATTTGAAAAGTGGCAGAACTTTGCTATGCTTCATGAGATCTGGGAAAACTCCTTCGTCAACACAGCTATTGAATATGACTACAAGAAAAGGCGCAATGGACTCGATAATATTATTAATAATTTTTGTTGAAATATCCCACAAATCACAAGTGTTTTTTATTTTTAAAGATTTAAAGGATTTAAGTACGTCTTTACAGTTTACGTGTTTAAATTTGAACACTTCATTACACATGGGTACATACTTTTTTAGCAGAATTTCTGCATTACTTGGTGAAGAGTTGAGTAACATAGTTGTGGCAATTGGTATATTTGTAAAAAACTGTTCAAAAGCATCAGCAACTTTATTGTCTTCACTTAAAAAGCTATTGCCTATTCTTAAAGAAAACTTAGTATCACGTGGCTTTATTTTACCAGTTTCGCGGTTTATGCAGTTCCATGTTGCCTTTATTTTGTTATCAGACTTTGTAATTTTTTCACTAATAAATAATGACTTGGCACATGCACAAGCCTTCCTAAAAGTTTTCGAATACTTTTTGATATACTCTAGAAAACTTGGACTATTATTATATTTTTTCTGCTCATATAAGTCATACAACTTAGTCCTACTTTTATGCAAACCAGCTGTAGCCCAATCCCTAAATTTCATTGAAATATTAGTTTTAAACTTTTTAATAGAGAAAGTTTTATTAAATTCACCGTTTATAAGATCAAAAAAATGCTTGTAAAGAGCATCTGGATTTTCCTGTATAAATGGTAAACATGCAAGTTTAGCAGTTATGTTATGCTTGAAAATTTTAACCCGTTTCTCTGTCACTGGCCTACAAGATATTTCTTCTGAGTTAGGGTGTCCATATTCAGTAAAAGCTATTTTTTGCCCACAGTGATCTGAAGATAAATTAGTTAGTATGAACTTAGACTCAGGAGCAAAGTTACAAAAAAAATTGTCTAAGCAGGTTGCAGTGGTTGCTGTAATTCTAGTCGGTTCTCTAAATTGGTAATCCAAATCAAATGATTTAAACAACGAGATTAATCTTACACTAGTTGAATGACTGTCTAATAAATTTACATTGAAATCCCCACAAATTACTATTTTCTTTTTAGATTTACAAATCTTCTTAATTACATCTTCCATAGTGGCTTCAAAGACACTAAAATTACCAGAAGGAGGTCGATATACACAAACAATTATAAATTTCTCTAACTCGACACATGACAGCTCAATAACGCGTTCAATAGAAAGGGAAACTACATCCTTTCGTTCCGTAATCTTATGTTTACTGTAATTAACAAATATTAAGGATCCGCCGCGAATTGCATTTGTTCTAGTAAAAGCACTGGAAAGCTGAAAGTTTTTAATATTAAAAATTAACTGATAATCTTTAAGCCAGTGCTCAGTTATACATAAAATGTTTATATCTTCATGTAATAAAAAAAGTTCAATTTCTAACTCTTTGCCGGCCAGGCCCTGCATGTTTTGATGAACTATTTTAATTTGGATAGGGCTGGCTTTTGTCTTACCTCTTAGTTTAAACTAGAGGTTGTGCAAGACTTATCAACTAAATTTACATTAGTAGAAATACTAACAGTGCGATAATTTTGGGTCGACATTGTTATACTACTTATAACTGTGTCTTTTAAATTATATGCTAGCAATGATGCTATCTGTAGCCTGTCTTTGTATATTAAATACATAGAATCAGTAGTCAACTTAAAACTAGATATAAATTTATTTGTATCAAAAAATACAATACTGTCACTGTGACGATAAGTGGAGTTATACAAAAGTAAGTTCAAATCAAAGATCTGTTTGTTTTGTTTCCACGATAAGTTACAGGCATAGGGAAAGGCACAAACTATTATTTTACAATGAGTTTTAGATTGTATATCAATTAAACTCTCTATGCTTTTTAAAAGGTCACGCTTTTTTATTGTGAGACTATCACCACACAGTATTAGAGCATTTGTTGAATGATTCAACTCCTGCTTGCTTAATGTACTTACTAAATTAGTGAATGTTTGGCCTGGATTGCAAAAGTTTATAAGCTCGTGGCTGAGTTTAGATTTAAGCTGCGGACCCAGGCCCTGACCTATCTTGTCAGAAAAGATAAGAGTTTTTCTAGACATTCCTTCAACAGAAGAATCTTTGTCTAAAGGTAGGTTGCGTTTTATTAACTTTCTATCACTCGATATATTATTATTATTAGCAAATGTAGCACAGGGTACCACTGGGATACCATTTATGACACTCTTTATGGGTGTTACGGATGGCAACAAATCTACTTGATTGTTCAAAAGAGAGTCATATCGTTCTGCATTGTACTTGCACAGATCTACTAACTCTGTGGCAGACTTAATGTGTTCTTCAATTTCTTTTTGCGACAACAAGTATTTTTTATTTAAAGTATCAAGAGATTCATGTAATCTCTGTATGTCAGATTGTAGTTGTTTGGTATCTCGATCATACACCTGTCTACTTTCTTTTAGTTTAGAATCGTAAATGTCTAGAGAGTCCATCAAACTCATGCGTTCTTTCCTAAGCGCAATATTTTTATAAAAACAATTATTCTTTTTAATAAGCTTTTCTGTTTTCCTAATATACCTATTAATTTTTACATATTTCTTAATTTTGTTAGTACCCAAGTAATTACATTTTACTTTACTATCATTGGTAGGTACTACTCGTTGCTTTGGTGAAACATATGATAAACTGGTGTTTGGGAGCTGTTGATGCTCTGCAGAAACAGCCGAAAATCCGCCAGGTGATGCCATCAGTTCGTCAAAAAGGTTCAGGGTGACTTCCGCTTGATTATATTGGGTTTGTTCATCCTGCTGAGATATGCGTTTGTATGCCCTTGCCAACTCTTGCTCCAGCTCAGTGATGCGATTCAGGGCCCTCTCATAGGTGGTGTTGCAATCATCAAATGCTTCAATAGTGCGTTGCAGCTGGTCTTGTTGATGAAGCACCTCGGAGTGTTCATTGTGCAGTGTAGCAAGCTCGGTTTTCAATTGTGTGTTCTTCCCTATGATGATTTTTATTTCTTCCTCACTTTCATCTCTTTCCCGGAGTAGCTGGTTGCAGGTATCCTTGGATAGTTTAAGTTCATGGAGAACTTGCCGAAGTTTCGCCTCTGTGTTTTGTGCTACCGTCTTGCGGGTCATCATATTGAGTTTTTTGTTTACACCTGAAATATTAGGAGCAAATATAAGAATACTGTTATTGTTATTTTGTTTATTTCTTACCTACGGTAAACGAGTCAATAAGTTTAATTGAAAACAGATTAATTAATTTATTGCCTAATACAACTTTGTTGAACAAAGAATCTATGTAGCTAGTTTAGAGTTAACTCAGTTAACTAATCTAAAAACGTTAAACATACATGAAACGTTAAAAACACTTTACAATTTTTTTCTCTTCGTTGTACTTATCAAACTTTATGTAGGAAAAAAAAGACTTGTATTCTAGATCATTTAAGCTAAGCAATGATATTTGTTTAAAATGTATCCTATCCAAAATTAAATTCAGAAACTAATAATAATAAATTAACACATTGAAATCGAATTTGTAATACCTATTCATACTTGTAACAAGGAGACTTTTAGTATTTTAAAACATTAAACAGCTGTAACTATATAAAAACTAAAATAAAAGATACAACAATCTTAAAGAAAGATTTGCTGTTATGATGTGGGTAGGTCACTTCTATAAAAATATTTACTTAATAAGAAAACAACAACTTTTAAATGTGCAGTCAAGTTCTGATTGTAAAGTGTTGTGTTGTATGAAGGTCTGTAGCAAGACAATGTCACCATCAACTTCACTTCCACTATATAGTCAAGTCAAGAGAGGTTAACCAAGCCAAATCGTAATTGAGGAGTGACGATACTCACTATTATGTGAGATTTGTAAAGTTGTTAGATGTATTAGTGTGAGGAACATGTAGTTACAAATAAAGGAAACATAAAATAAGAATAACACCAATCAATATGTAGTGGAATTAACTTTCACATTGATAACTTATTTGAAGGTACTTAGGTAGTGTTAGGTTATTTAGGTCAATGATTTTATTAGTTAAACTATGTACTAATGGAAAAATTATGAAAACAATACTCCCCGGGTTTTAGATGCAGATCTTCAGCTCTGCAGCTCTTCTTAAATTATACTTTTCTTCAAATAAGATAAATAGTTTTGCCGGCCGTTGACAGCCGGTATAGTCGAAAATTTCAATATAACGAAATTCAAATATTATTGCATAGACACTGATGCAAACACTCGTACTTATATTTTATATAAATCGCTATACTTTAAACACAATTTTATAGTTATTTAGCAATGAATATTTATTAAAATTAATTTTTATAGTCGAAGCTAAGTTTTGACAACTGACAAAGGACTTTCTGGTAGAAGAGGATTCTGCATGTACCTAGAACCAAAAGATTACTATGTCAGAATTGTTGTAAATAGCAGATAATGATAAAAACATACCAAGCACTTCTTGACCAGAATTGCCAAAAGATTGTCCGCAGAAATCGAAAATCTCGGAAGTGACAATCTTTTCTTCAGATGACGAGGAACCTTTGATTTCACTTAAAATTGCTCGCGAGTCAAAGGACCTCACCAATACACATAAAAAATATACGAAAATTTATACGGTAATTCGCCGTCAGATGACGAATAGCCTTCTAGCTGCGACAAAAAAAATAGAATTGTCTGTGGTGATTTTCTACTAGTCAAGGTTTATGTCGACGCCTCTAAGTCAAGTCAAGTCAAAATATATTTATTCAATAAACTCAATTAATAAGTACTTTGAATCGTCCAAATCTTTTTTAACCTACCACCCATTCAGGACATAACTTTTTAACTGTGGCAAAGAATAGGCGCAAGAAACCACAGCGCACAAAAGCAACGACATTTACAAAAAAAAGGAGGTATACACATACGCATGCAAAACATTAAGTGACATCGAAGAAGACGGTGAAATAAAAGTAATGTTTTTGAGGGTAGCCGAGAAAGACGCTAAGCGATTTCGAATTGATGATACGGATATTTGCTATGTGGAGTACGATGACGTGATTAGGAAATTGACTAAGCTTGACTTAATTAAGGAAAGGGTATCGTACTTACTATCAGCTCTAAGAAACTGTTGATGTTTATAAAATTAATTATGTTGTTACGTTGCTTGAAATCATATTTTACTTTTAGTTGATTTACTTTAATTTTTTTCTGGGGGAAAGGTAGGTATTTTACGTTCTTTTTAGTTGACTTAAAGTTAACTTCTCAAAACATTCTCATGCGTTACCAAAAATGTTCTCATGCGTTACCAAATGTCCCTATATTTTAACACATGTTTTCAGGAGTTATTAATTATATTTTTAAGCCAAAGGTCCAAAAGTGATTGATCTCAGTAAAGTAAGCCAAAATTTTACCTTAGAAATATACGAATAAAGGCTAGGTTCAACGAGTGGAGATTAAGATTAAAGTTAAAAGATCGAAACTATCAAAAGTAACGCAAGAGATTTGTTTAAGTTTATTTTTCTTTGAAATATTACTTTCTACTTAGCCTGATTATAACAAAAGACTGTGATAACGTAGTGTTTTATAATAAAAACATTTTTAATAAAATATAAACATTGGTTTTATTTTAAATAAACGTAAGCACAGTAACGCAAGAGAAAAAAATTTTAGACCTCTGTTGCACTTTTCACAAAAAAACACAATAACCCTTAAACAAATGTCGCAGCCTGTATTTGGAACATAAAGTAAGGTAAATTTAGAACATAATTACTTGTAAGTTTGGTTAAAAAATCGATACTTATTTTTCATTTATTTTTAACACAACGGAAAAAGGAAAAGGGTACTTACCTTAAAAGTTGATTCACCCATTTTCGGGTTGACGTTCGCTATCGACAGGGAGCACGATAAGCTTCCGCGTGGGCCGTCGAAACTTGCCGCCCTTGGTTCTAACTTTTTCGTTCCGGACCTCTCCGTCCTGATCCGGATAAACTCTTTTGACGATGCCTCGGGGCCATATGTTACGTGACAGGTTGTGGTTAGTCACTATGATCACGTCGCCCTTTTTCAGTGTCGCTGTCTTACCAGACTCGTCTCTTGGTACAAGCGTTGGTAGGTACTCCTTCACCCATCGTTGCCAAAAGTTATCGGCGAGGGCTTGCGCGGCGTGCCATTGCCGTCGAACACACGGTTGGCACGGCCCAGTCAGTGGAAGTCCGTAAGACGTCCCCAACAAGAAGTGGTTCGGTGTCAGGGCCTCGAGATCGTCCGGATTCAAAGACACATTTTTTTTTTACGCTCACACCTATTTTCTAGACCAAGAGGAGTAAGATGAGTATTCGTAGGTAGCCAAAGCAAAGATGCACACACATGCGTCAGTAGGCGTGAGTTCACTGAGTGTTCCGCCTCAGTGCGATGAGCGTTTGCAGGACCTCTTCTTTTGGTGACCTCTCTCTTAGGATGGATTCGACCAAACTGGAATAAGGTGTTATACCTAGATTAAACGCCGAATTTGTATAGACTAATCTCGGAGTAACTCTTATTCCAGTTTGGTCGAATCCACCCTTAATGTTACCGCTAGCGCCGTCTTGATAGAGCGTATCAGGCGCTCCCATGCCCCTCCTTGAGTCGGTGCGTCCGATGTAATGAATCGCCACTGCACCCGTAGTTGCGGCGCCCATTTTTGAACGGCAGTGCATAGCTCTTTGTCTGCACCCTTGAAATTCGTGCCGTTGTCAGTTGTCACTGATGATAGTGATGGGCCATCCGCGTCGCGCCGCCATTCGTCGTAAGCCCAAGTAACACATCAAAGCAGTATAACAGCCGCATTACAGCATTTCTGTATCGTTATGGCATTTTGAGCTTTGTTGTATAGTAGCATTACAAACGTGTAGGTATACGGCTACCTGTAATGCTTATTTGGGCACAAATTATACGGCTTTAGAATTATAATTTGTGTTTCCTATATAGGTCTGCAAATAGTTGTTTAATTGCATTACAGAGGCATTATTGTGGTCAAAGAAGGTAACCATGGCATTAAAGAAGCATTATTATGATCAATGAAGTTGCTAATCGCATTACAGAAGCACTAAGCTAGCAATATTTTTGATAATGAAGATGTTCAGTGCATTAAAAAAATTGGTTGCCTGTAAAGTCGGTATACGGGCGAAAGTTTTACGTGACAACGACTTTGAGTGGTAAAATAATTTTAATGTGAATATTCATTCGTATAGTAGGAAGAAGGATGAAATAATATGGAAGGGACGCGTGCCTTTCACTTTTTATGTCTGTCTCTCTCGCTCTTAGGCGGGCTAACCATGCCCGAGTGGAAGGGACGCTCTCACTCGCTCTCATTGTGAGCGCATAACGTGAGCGGAGCGTAACGCAGTTTCTTGAAGTGTCACCCGGCAAACCAATTTATAAGACGTTGTCACGTCAAAAACATTAGACGAGCTATTTAAGGCAATCCTGCACGAAATTGTGAAAATTTACGTATTTTTAAATTACTTGTACTATGCGCTGAATTAGTTAAATACATTAAAAGAACTTACGTAAAATAGCCTGATCATTGCACAAGTTTGTGGTCTTGTTGAAATTTGAAACAAATTCTTTAAACAATAGGTAGGTAGGTACCTACTTAAATCTAATGACTCCTAAAAACATTTTTTTTCGACAATTTTCGTAATTTTACGCATGAAACTTCGATCAACAATACCAATACAACTAGATATCACGTCGGCGCTATAAATGTGTCTCGGTAAATAACAGCACACTGAGAAGTGAGCGTTTATTTTGTTTAGTTTGCTTGAAACACGGCCAATGTAAACACGTTCACAATGCCGCAATGTGTATTTAAAAGTTGCAAAAATGATACCCGAAAAAGCAATTTTACGGCCGGAGTGTCTTACTTTCGGTAAGTACATGTAGAATAAATCATATTTTAAGCTTTAAACTAACAAATAATATTAAATTTTGAACACAATTACCGATTTTAACCCACGCTACAAATGTTTGGCCAACGTTGACCAATAGACGCGCCAATTATTGTGTAACAGAGAACAGTGGATGCACATGGAGTAGATTTGTATTGTAATAATTTTTAATAATTTTGTTACCAGTTCTAGGTTAATGCTACCTAAATATGTGTGCATAATGGAACGCGAAAGTTTAAAAGTGTATAACGCTACCTACTTTTGTGTCTGTGTGTTGGACTTACATTAGATAGGTACTTAAGCTTTCCTTTTTTTTATTTTAGCTTTCCTAGCAATCCGTTTACGTGTGCAGAATGGATCTCGATTGTGGCCCAAGAAAGAAGAGATGACTTTTATAAGCCAGCTAAAAGTTCAGTTATATGTTCGGACCACTTTGTTAAATTTGATATATCCGGAAATACTAACCGACGCCGATTGGTTAAAACAGCAGTTCCTACATTACAGGTACCTACATTATTTAATTATTTACATTCTTATATTATTTATTTATTTGCAACGCGAATAAATCATTGTGTTGTTGAAATTAATGTTTATTTATTAATGAAGTCTTTTCAAAAACTCAGATTTCACCCCCATCGAAAGACCTACAATTGGCAGCACTCAAGACTAAACTATCAGTATCTGATATTGAAGTGCAGGTAAGTCACTTTTATTAAATGAATATCGTCAATTGAGGTGATTATTAATGATTTTATTGAAATTAGCATTAGGTTTATATTTTCGAAATTTCATTTTAATTTTCGCAATATCATTTCAGAAAAAATATTGAACTTAATATTTCTTGTTCCCTTACAGTTTTGCTAAGTGATATTTTTTTGTAAACATTTGCAGTTAATTTCAGTAACATATATTCGCACCTTTGCACATAACTTTGTAATTGAGGACTTACATTTTTTTTCAGCCTCTATCTTCAAGATCTGAATTAGACCTCACACAAAACGCCACCATCTCACATAACCAGGACCAAGCAGAGCATATTTCTGTTATGACCTCTCCTGTTGCATTATTACCAGATTTAATCTCAGTTTGTAAAACACCTAGAAAGAGGTTTTTCAATAAACAGTTACTCACTGCTCGCAAAATCATAGATAATAAATTAAAAAAATTCAAACATTACAAAAAGTGAACAAGAGGCTTGTAAAAAGAAACAGTTCATTAAAAAATATAATTAATTTGTTGAAAAAAAGACAAACTATAGACGAGACCGTCTTGATAGACTTATCAAAAAATGTTGATATTGCAGAAGTGTTTAACGGGATGTACCTAAAGAATAAAAAACAGCGTAACAAACCATTTTCAAAATATCCACCTGGTGCCAGAAAATTTGCCTTAACGCTCCATTTGTACTCCCCTGCTGCTTATAAGTACGTGCGTAAAATGTTCAACACATGCTTACCACACCCTTATACGTTGTACGTATGGTATCGGAGTGTCGATGCGGAGCTCGGATTTTGTGCCGAAACTTTGAACAGGTTAGAAGCAAAGGCAAAAGAAAGTAAGAAAAAAATATTATGCGCCCTTATTGCCGATGAGATGGCAATAAGAAGACAAAAAATATGGACGGGTAAGCGTTATGAGGGTCTGGTAGATATGGGTTTGGGAAGCGACGATAGCAACCAAATAGCTACTCAGGCATATGTATTTATATTGGTTGCAATTAATGATAGTTGGAAATTACCACTGGCTTACTTTTTTTATCGACACTTTAAAGGCAGACATGAAAGACAATTTGATTAAGATAGCACAAGAAAAATGTAAAAAATAGGAGTTCAAATTTGTTCTGTAACATTTGATGGTTGTAAAAGTAACATTGCAACCATGAAAAAATTAGGGTGCGTGATAGAAAATGCAAAATATCAAAACAAACTTTAGACATCCTTGTGCAGATTATGATGTTGTTGTGTTTCTAGATGCTTGTCATATGGTAAAGTTAATGAGAAATACATTTGAATCAAAAAAAATATTACACACAAATGATCAAAAACAGATTAAATGGCAATTCATTACTAAATTATACAATTTGCAAGAGGAAAACAGTTTACATTTAGCAAATAAATTATCACAAAGACACATATATTTTAAAAATCAAATAATGAACGTCAGATTGGCCACACAGTTACAAAGCAGGAGTGTTTCAAAAGCATTAGAATTTTGTGACATAACTTTGAAAATGGATGAATTTCAAGATTCTGATAGTACTGCGGAATTTATAACGATTTTAAATAATCTATTTGATATTTTAAACACACGAAATTTGAAAGACTATGGTTTTAAAAAACCTGTTAGCAAAATTTATTCTGTACAAATATTGTCATTTTTGTCAAAAGCAAAATATTATTTACTATCGTTGTCAATTAAAGTTCAATACAAAAAAACTGTTAAAATAGGCAATGAATCAAGAAAAGTGTTCTCGAATAAATTAGTACCGTTATATAAGACGCAAAATAATACTGGTTTGCTGGGACTACTGATGTGCATCAGTAGCTTGACATACTATATCACACTTTAGTTGAAACTGATTCATTTTTATTGACCTACAAATTCAGTCAGGACAATGTTGAGCTGTTTTTTGGCGCTATTAGAAGTCAAGGTGGGCATAATAATAACCCGAACAGTCGACAATTTAAGCAAGCTTTAAAAAACTTTTGTCTCATTTAGAACTGAGTTCTAAATTTATTGGAAATTGTCTTCCACTTGACAATATACCAATTCTATCTGGAGCTCAATCTCTCGATAAGATTAATAACACCTCAATAGGATATCATCTTGATCTTAGTGAAGAGAGAAACTTAAGCGAATCAGAGATTTTACGTAACAGATACGTAGAGCAAAATTTTAAATATATCAAACCAATTGCAATACACTTTCTTCTACATTGGATGACAGTCCATCTCCTAGTATTATGCCGCAAATAGTAGGATATATTTCGGGATTTGTTGTCAGTAAATTGGTTAAAAAACTAAAGTGTGACCAGTGTATAATGAACTTATGTGCAAAAGAGAAACAATTATTTCACAAATTAATAGACTTAAGAGACATGGGAAGGTTATTTTATGCCTCTACTGATGTATTTAATATTTGTATGACAGCTGAAAGCGTGATACGAAATTGTATTCGCGTGAGTGGAGGTAAATCTTTGCAAAAAAAGTATGATGGCAACTTTATATGTACAACAATTTTAAAATTAAATAAACAAGAATGTGTTTCCTGGAGGAGATGAACACAATCACGAAATAACTTTACTCAAATCAGTAGTTGAAAAGTTTGTTGACGTAAGGTTACATTATATAATAATATGTAAAAAAGAAACGGGAGAAATGCAAAATAAATCAAAACGACAATTGTACAACAAACTCAACTTATTTAAAGGAAATTAATTCAGGTACGCAGAATGTAGAGTTAAATATGGAAAAATTCCTCAATTTTGAATCGTTAATAATCATTTTGATTTTTGTTTTAATAATAGCACTGAACTGTACCTATTTGTATTTTGAAGATTGTAAAAATGATTATAAAGATGTGAAATTTAGTGATATTTTTATTTCTGACATCCAGCGATAGATACCTTGGCCAACTGCCGACATTATATACAGGGTTACTGGTATATTGTTACGATCCCGTAGAGGGGTTAAAGGACATACATACCCAGCGCTAACCTTTGGCCTCACTAACTTGATTTTTTTCTACTTAGTGACTTTTTATACGTAGGCAACCACTATTGAAGGTTTTTCAAAACTTCGTAGGCTAGAAGGTCAAATAGCAGATGAAAGTTTTCTATTTTATCGCCATAACAATTTCTTTGTTAGGGTTTCTTTAAGCCACAACTTAAAATTAAATTTATTTTAACATGTAAGCATAACAATTAAAAAAAAAAAATTCTTGCAAACAGTACAACTTTGCTTAAAACATTTATAGGTCGTTTGATGGAAGAAAGATGTCTTTTAATGCCTTCACGGGATCGTGACAATTTATCCAGTAACCCCTTATATTTAAAAAAACAACACGCGTACTTACATTTTTTTGTACGACACATAAAAACACTGATAAAGTAAATAAACATATTATTATTATGCACATAACATAACGCAAATAAAATAATAAGTATGTTTAATAAGAAACATTAATTAATAAAACAAAAAATAATTTTAACTAAACAAAACAACTAAACTTTTACGTTCATATTATAAATTATTTTAGTTTTCAACGCGACTCCATACCTCCTGTGGCTTCTGTAGTAAAATTTGGAGAAGCAAATAATTATGTAGAAACGAAACAGAACGATGTAGCTCGCAAGGCAAAAAGTACTTTATTTTTTGGCTCTTAAGGTTGAACTTACAACTGTTTTATAACTTTTGTCTCAGGTCGTTAGTAAAGAAATGTAGCTGTATAAGTACCTATATATTCACGTGGACAGAATTTAGCTTTGATTTTGTACGTGACGCGTTATCTAGTTGGTATTGTTGATCGAAGGCATGAAACAATAATTCTAATATGACGGGCTTCTTGATGCCGTCAGATACGGGGGCCGCATCTATTCTTCCTCGGACACGTGGACGCCGTCTAAAAGTTTTGGATCTAGCTTGTAGAGCCAACTGGTTCAAATGGGGCCGTGGGCATTGTTCTTTTCGAAATAAGGGGGGCGGGGCGGTGAAAACGGAAAAATTGGCTGTTTTCTATTAGCTGTTATTTAAAATATTTTAGATATTTCGCACTGAATTAATATGTATTACAGAAACAGAACGGTGTGTGAGGGGTTGACTGTTGGAGAAAAATCCTAAAGTTACCTCTAAAATTTTATATAAATGCCCATTACGACAATGTTATACAATAATAATTCCTATAAAATCCATAGTTTTTAGATTTCTTGACTGTTTTGGTTTTTAAAAAAACTAAACATTTTTATTTACTTTTTGATAACAATGTGAATGACGCTTACAAAATACTGCGGACCCCGCACCGCACAACACCCGCGAGGGCCCGGAATTTTCGCTGACCACCCAACCCCCCTTATTGAATGAAGGTACCTTTATCATCTTGTTTTACTATTTTCATAGATTCCTCTAAGATCCTACGTTAAGTAGGGTGACGGTGAGTATAAATTGACCAATTAAGGCGGATTTAGACACAATTTTTTTTTTCTCAAAAATAAAATGACATACAATGTTCATTATTTTGATGTAGGTATAATCCCATTTACTTAGATGTATTATCGAAAAAAACAATAACTTTTAAAGTTTTCCTTACACACAATTTCCTAAAATTTTTTTGTCAAAATGCCGCTATGTTTCTAAGTTTGACCAGAAGATTTCACTGTTTGACCAGTTGATGTTGTAGTAGTTGACCATGTAAATAAAACTAAACAGATTATTTAGAAAATGTCATATATTGCAGCACAATCAGTTAAAATATTTAATTATTAACAGTCTTAGATATTTGAACACTAGACAAACATTATATTGTATATTACCTGGGTAATATTATATATTAACCTATTACCTATTAATTGAACATTGTACCTTATTCAGTAATGATGCTAGAAAAGCCTTAGATGTTTTATATTTTAGTATCTTTAAGTCTTATTTATCATCTATACACTTATATTTATATAACATAGCTATATATTTGTAATATATAAATATAAAATATACCTTTACGATCAGAAGGTCTAAGCAGCAAAACGTCTAATGAGCAGTAAGCTTAATTAGGAAAAGTTAGGCGATTCTCTAAGCGACACATAGACGCTGCGCGCATGGCTGTGATCTGCTGTCTCTTTCTAATTCTATAAATATGAAAGAGACAGAGTCATTTCTCAGCGCTGCGGCAGCCGCAGCTATCAAGGCTTTAACTTAGAGAATCTCACGGAAGGTCCATGTAACAAAACATCCAACTCTCAGATGGTCTGTATAGCAGAGCGTCTATTTCGCAAATCGACTATTTTAAAATGTGTACACTCATAATAAAAAATAAAAGTTTGTAAAGTAGTTTTTTTCTTATATTTTATTTTCATTTATGTAGAAGATTCCTTTGACTGTAATGTAACCTATTATTATTATTATTAGTATTAAATAAGTACATATTATTTTCCTTGAATGGTTTTTAATAATCGTGTCGCGTAGCGGTGAAAGAATACTCTGCTTACCCCTTCTCTTCCCTTGGGTGTCTTAAAAGGCGACTAACGGACTAAAGACTGCACATACTTCCAACAGCATAGAGCGACGATGGGCTCACCACCTGTCACGCTGAGCACATGTGCAGTTGCTATTTGGTGAAAAGAGGACTATGGTAGCGGACTGCTTTTGCTGTCCTCATTGCCTAGTCTCTGACTAACCCTTCGGGGATAGTGGCCGTGATTATTTTGTATGTATGTATGTTTTTATATTTGTTTTTCTGTTTTAGGACTCAACTTGTACGATACCTGGTTTGCCGAAATCTTTGCAAAATGAAAGTATCAGTGGCTCACAGTCAGTCGATTCTCCAAAAATAACGTATTTAAAATCGAAAATGCGAAAAATTATGATTGCTAAGCAAAAGCTCCATAACAGTAATAAAAATTTAAGAAAGATGAATAAAAGGCTATTTGAAAAGAATAAAAATTTAAAAGAGATTATTGTGAAACTAAAGAAGGTTATTAGTACTGGTGTGGACCAAGTCAAAGAGCAATGTAAAGTGGAAATAGAAATAAAAACGGAACCAGAAGATTTCGTCGTCTATACATAAGCTGGTGCGGTGCACACATGTACTCGTACGTAATAATATGACGTCCATGGGTGCACATGACACGTCTTACTAGTACACAAAAAAAACTTAGAAGCGAAACACTAATGTGTATGAAAATTATTGTATCAAAATTTGATATTTTTTGTTGAAAAAATGTTTTAGTCTTATCCTTATCCTTTGATTTCATTCATTCATTTACTTAATAATATAATTTTATAAATAAACAAATGTTTAATTTAACTATTTAAGTAAGGTGCAGTGCCGCAAGAGCGTCACCAGTAGGGCATGCTCCCGGGAATTCCCGGTACCGATTTTTCCCGGTATTTCCCGGGAAATTGACTTTTTACGCAGTACCGGTACTGAGAATTCGTTTCCCGGGAAATTCGGTACTTTCGGTACTTTTATTATAACTTAAAATTACGCCAAAATTAGCCTAGATTTACCTTCCAAATGACCTCGAAAGTGAGCGTCACTTGAAATATCAAAGCATCGCAAAGGATTCCAATAGTCTGATTGGTATCAAGGAGAGCTCCCTCAAAGTTCAGAAGTACGACGAAGGGAGGTTTATCGCTGTAAATGCGCAAACTTGTGTTTTGAAGGGGTTTCATGTTAGAGCACGAACTGTCGACTGCGACCCTGATGCTACGCCCAGAAAGAAAGCTGGCAACCCACGAACACAATTTCTCAGGAAGCCCGTATGATGGAAGTTTAGAGAGAAGAGCCCTGTGCCATACCCTGTCAGTGTCTTTCGCTACGTCCAAGCTAACTGCCAGTGCCTCCCCTTTACTCTTGACTGCCTCCGCTCATCGGTGAGAAAGGTACACTACATATCACCAGCCGAACGACCGCGACGACAACCATACTGGCGATGGCCTAGTATCTAGTTTTCTTCTAGGTACCTTAAGAGCTGGCGGTTTGTAATGGACTCCATTGCTTTAGAAAGCAAAGAGGTGATGGCTATTGGCCTGTAGTTGGACGGATCTAAGTTATCGCCTGTTTTGAGAATCGGGTGGACAAGGGCTGTCTTTCAAGAGCTCGGTACAACGCCAGTAGTGTAAGAGAGCCGGAAAAGGCTCGTTAGAACCGGCGCTAACTCAGGAGCACACGTCCGAAGCACAATGGGAGGAACTGTATCAGGCCCATTCGACTTATGGATATCAATGAAAAAAGAGCCTTACGAACTGACCTTTCTCTCTCTCTCTCGCCAATTCCACTTATGAATGATGACTTTGCCTTGGCAATGTCCTTAAAGAAGTTGTACTTCTTGGAACTTGCGCACTGGTGTTTGGATCTTTTGATGACACCGCATTAACCCAGGCTTGGTAATGTTGTCGCTTTTGGCGAGACGTTATTTTGCAGCAACGTTTAAACCATGGTTGGGACCTGCCGCCAATGGGAACCACAAAGTTTGGATTGAAAAGTTCCATTTCCTGCAGTATCACATCAACGACAGAGTCGGCGGCGACATCGAGATCATCCAGCGAAAAGCAAACTTGCCACCATGGGTAGACGCAAAGAAATTTCGCGTCCCATCCCAGTCCGCTGACCTATATGCCATACTCGACGTTTTTGAAGTTTCTGTGAGAGGCACAGTGCTACGAATCAGACAGTGGTCTGATGACCATAGTGGCGCATCAACAGAAACTTGATAGTCGTATGGGTGCGGGGTCAGCAGAAGGTCCAATAAGGTAGGTGCATGGCCCTCCACAGGAACCCGCGTAGGGTCGCTTACCAATTGGGAAAGACTGTAGGCCAAAGCGAGGTCATGTCATGAACGGCTCTACCCGCGTGGTCAGTTGTGAGTGAACCAAGCCATTTGACGTGGTGGGCATTCAAGTCTCCCAATACACAAACTCGGCCGAGGGGATCCGTTGGAGAAAGGAGTCTGTCGCCGTTTGAACGGTCTTGGTTTGGACGAATTTATAATATTTACTCACCTTAAAACACTCATGATAAAAATCCATTGCATATAGACCCTTTTAAATTTAAAACATTCAACTCGGATGATCTCTAACCAATTCCATTCGACAAAGTGATTTCACAGCTAGTACAACAATAATTGACTAATCAATTTTTTTATTGTAAACTTTTTGTTTATAATATTTTATTTTGCTCAATGATCCATATATCAAACTTTTGTTACATCTGGGGTTAAAAAAATCTCAGTGCCGAAAAGTACCGAAATTACCCGGTTTTCCCGGTACCAGAGTTGGCGCAGTACCGGGAATCCCGTTTTCTCCACAGTACCGGGACTGCAACCCCTAGTCACCAGCCGATGGGCCAGGCAAGCCGATATAAATGAAGGAGGCGATTGTAATAAGAACGGTGCAAAGTTCCATTGTGTTAAAACTTTACAACTTCTTCACTGACTGGCGAATTGGGGAGCGACGACGGCGGGCGGCGTGGAAGCGACGAGAACAAACTATAACTAAGTAGTTTGATTTATGTCCGTGACCCCAGCGGGATAACCCCTTCAGATCGGCTTCAAATTACGCACCGATTTAGTTGATAATATGTTTAAATTTGTTAGCAAATACCAGAATTTGTTGATCAATAGTTATCGAGATATCCCATGTTAAAGGGTATCCCGCTGGAGTCACGCTCGTTAAAGTTATTTGACCTAAAACGAGCAGGAACGAGATACGCTACTGATATAGTTATTGTGCTAAGTTTTTGTTGATTCAATTACAAATCCATCCGTGAAAAATCTAGGATTCAACCTTCTGTAGTTACCGAGTAGGTAATCAAATACCTACTTTTCGTCAAAATTCCTCCGAAAAGTAAGTTCTAGTTGAGGTATAAGAAAAAAGGCTACATTCAGGAAATTTGGGGGAAGATTTTGTTGACTCTGAGGGAAAATTTGTTAGATAAAACCGAGAACTCTAGCTACAGTACATCCTGAGATATAACGCTAATTATGGTTATCCCGCTGGAGTCACGGTGTTGATACCTAAACATGGTTTTTCCACAGGAATGGAGTAAGTAGCGAGTTTATCTAACAAATTTTCTCTTCGAGTCAACAAAATCTTCCCCAAATTTCATGAATGTAGCCTTTTTTCTTATACCTCAACTAGAACTTACTTTTCGGAGGAATTTTGACGAAAAGTAGGTATTTGATTACTCGGTAACTACAGAAGGTAGAATCCTGGATTTTTCACGGATGGATTCGTAATTGAATCAACAAAAACTTAGCACAATAACTATATCAGTAGCGTGTTTCGTTCCTGCTCGTTTTAGGTCAAATAACTTTGACGAGCGTGACTCCAGCGGGATACCCTTTAACATGGGATATCTCAATAACAATTAATCAACAAATTTTGGTATTTGCTAACAAATTTAAACATATTATCAACTAAATCGGTGCGTAATTTGAAGCCGATCTGAGGAGGTTATCCCGCTGGGGTCATCACGGACATGTTTGATTTGGTCGCTCGCGTGTTGTGTTGAAAAATATTATAGTAACCTTCTGCCTAATGGAAATTGAAATTGATACCTACTGAAGAATTTAGGTATCTCGTGTATTTTGTCAAAATCTGCTTTAAGGGACAGTAAAATGTTCACCATAAAAACAAAAAGATTGTAAATAAGTTCTATTTTCTCTAAAATGTAATCAAATGTGTGTAAACTCATTCTGGTATAGTTCTAAAATTTTGTTGGATGGCACCTTAGCTCGTAAAAAGGGTAGAAAATTCGCCCAAAGTACTTCTTCCTTCATTTATTGGATGAACACCATCTCTAGGTAATAATAACTATAAATAATAACCGTTCTCATTAGTAGCCTTGGCTCTAATAGTTCTCTTCGACGTAAACTTGTGTTATGATGACGTGCGTGTTCCTGACATGTTGCTCACACTACCTACCTCTGAAGCGACAAGTTTCGTGCCCACGCGAGATATCGCGCCTACAGATGGGCGGGTGGGTAAAAATTGGGGTAGGTAAAATTGGGAGGAAAGGTAAAAAAGGGTTTATACCCATTCATACCGGGTAAACATTGAATACCTACTGTCTATAAAATTATATAATTGGCTTTGCCATCCTTAAAATGATCTACGATGTTAGTTTCGGTCTTGACTATTGAAGATAAAATATTGATTTCAAATAAAACACAGTTGATTATATTTTAAATTTTTAATCAACACATATTTTCAATTAATTCACCACAAAATGGCGCAGATCTAGATAGTTGAATGAATGCACTTCGAATGAACATGTGCGCGTAAGAAAAATACCACGTGGAGTTGGGGCGAGAGTCCGCGGGCGGTAGTAAGGGCTCCACAGGCGATCAGGGGCCCAAGTCTGCTAATTTATGAATGGCATAATTGAATCGCAATTGGATCGCATTGGCACTGTTTGACACATTTTACTCATTTAAGACTAATGGTTTTCCAGTGACATTCCATTGAACTGCTCTCATTTGAGTGACATTTGTACGCTGCGCCGCGCCCGCGCGTCCAGTCTGGCCAAGGCCACAGTCTCGCTCGCCGTCGCAGTTGCTTCGCTTGTCGGTATTTTAGGTACTGGTTCTACTTCGAAGAGTGTGCTGTTGAGCTACACGAGCTCATTCCACGGTCCCCTTTCTACCATCGGGAGTTCAGACGTACGGCGGGTTACAATACTTGGTTAATATTCCACTCATAAGCACTAAGCGCTATTCGTCTTCATTCATAATGCGTACAGCCAAGGTGTGGAATTCCCTGCCGGCGTCTGTGTTCCCGAGTGCATATAGACCTAACATCTTTAAAGCCAGAGTGAATAGGCTGCTTCTGGGCAAGCTCGCTCCTTCATCGGCATCTCCTTAATCCTACGGATAAGAATGTGGCCAAGTGCAAGCCCATCTACTATAAAAAAAATAGTTTTTAAGGAACCGGGATTCGTATTTCAAATACCTAAAAGAACCAGGAATACCAGGGTGCATGTCCCAGACATGATTTTATAATTAAAACAGAAATTTAACTGATATTTTGAATGTCTTAATAACAAAAGTCGTGCCTCAGCTTGAAAATGAATAGAATCCTACTAAGTATTAGACTTTAAATGACTTAAAAATATGCTTTAGTCGGTATGTAATAGTATATTTAACCAAATTCAATAATTGGTTTAAATTAAACTGATTTTAATTTTTACTCGGTATAAATTAAAAATGGGTGGGTAAAAATAGGTAAAAATGGGTATTAACCCACAAGTCGGGTATTTACCGGGTAAATGCCCATCTCCGCGCCTCATCGCACCGCTCCGCCGTCAGAGAATATAGGTATACGTATACTATACACTACCGTGAAGTGAACCGCCGTCGCGTCACCGTCGCGCAGTGTTGCCAGATCCGTAGGTCAAAACTATCCTAGATTTACTGCAAAATTATCGTGTTTTTATCGCATTCAAAAAGACAGAATTTATACGACTGGGCACTCCAAATATGGTAAAATTCAACACTCGAGCTGAAAAAAAAAAAAAAAAAGCTCATCGTCTATTTCGTTATTTCCAAACTGTGACTGAACGAATGATGCTAAACCAGGTTTGTCACAAAATTATTGTAGAACTGACAAAAAATATCGTGGAAAGTCGACGAATTATACAAATTATCGTGCGATACTTAATAATTATTTTTTATCGCATGCCCTTTGAAATTATCGTGGATCTACGATAATTATCGCACGTCTGGCAACGCTGCCGTCGCGTCGCGTCGCCATCGCTCGGCCGTCGCCAATCTCGTGCCCGCAGACCAGAGGGTACTATTTCCGGTACTATTTATTGGGATAGAAATGAGAGCCATTGCTAGTTCTGTTTCCGCGCAACGAGGTGAGTACGCCAGGCGTAGTACCTACGCCTGGCTTCCTCACCAAAAATGTCTATAACTCTTTAACTATAAAGGTACTATTTATTTCCTTTGGGCACTATTTGGGTACAGTTTCTTGACATACTAGTTATAGTTGTAGCTTACTCAGATTTCCCAAACTGAGGAGTACTATTATTTATTCTGTGACTGAGGTGAGTGCGCCAGGCGTAGAACCTACGTCTGGTTTCCTCACCAAACTCTATAACTTTTTAACTATAAATAATAGTACTATTTATTTCCTTTAGGCACTATTTGATACTATTTGGGTACAGTTTTTTGACATACCTACTAGTTATAGTTGTAGCTGAGGTAAGGAAGACTTCCCAAACTGAGGTAAGGAAGCCAGGCGTAACCTACGCCTGGCTTCCTCACTTAAACTATGTCTATAACTTTTTAACCATAGGGTACTATTTATTTCCTTTAGGCACTATTTGGTACTACTTGGGTACAGTTATTTGGCATTCTTGAAATTACAGAATTCCATGGTGAGGAAGCCAGGCGTAGGTACACGCCTATTTAGGCCAACTTATGGTCGATCAAGTATTAGATAACAGGTGCACCTAGTACCTATCTAATTTACCTAGTACGAGTAGTATGGACCCATCTCTAGTAGGTACTGTCCCAACCAACAAACGAACGGCCACTTCCCAGAAAGGAAGGACGAAGGAGTGAAGGACGATGGCGACGGATGCCCGCCCGATGCAGTCCTCAAAAGAGAGACCGTTAATTAAAAGTAGGAATGAAGTCCCGAGCTCCCGACACTCCCGCCCGACTCCCGAGCTGCCGAACTGCGGTTCCAATTCCAATTGTCGCGACACCCAGATGCAACAATCCAGCGAGACTTGATAATTCGAATTCGAAAGTTACTAGGTATGGGTTATAGTGGAGCACACTAAAAGTTTCCGGAATGAATAAGAAAAAAATACCATTAAAGGTCAAAAATAAATTTATTGTTTCTCTAAATATTCTCCCTTTGCGTAAATGCACTTTTTCATTCGATTAAACCATTTTTGGGAACAGAAAAAACTCACAAGGTGCCAGGTCGGGACTTTATCCACTCCATACACCGTGGATACTAAGGCATCCAAGGCATTTCGACCGTCAATACACTGTGGATTCTTAAGCGTCCAAAACTACCGGCCGACAAAAAAGCTTCATCCTGCTCTTGCGTGTAAATTTAGGCATAAGGCGTATGTTCTGTCCCTTTCTGTATTTATTAACTGTGAAGTTGCGCATCGACCGTTGACTGGTTTAATCTGTATTTTGTGAACAATTTGGATGTGAAGTTTGCAACGATACCATATGATAGTTCTACCCGTCTTAATCTAATGTTTTCTATTTATTTTTGTGATTAAAGACCAATTAACTTCAGTGAAAGTTTAAATTTCATTCAAAAAATTATCTGGATTGTCTAAAAGCAGTTCTTCAGTGGCCAAGTAAGTTAATTTATATTAAATTATTCATAACAAAATACGGTGCCGAAGTACGCGTAATCGACGCACTAATGTTTTATTGTTTTTTGTAGAAAATAATAATGTTTCCAACTTTGATATTGCATTACATTAATTAATTATTAATTATTGTTTTGATTTATTTGCTTTTCTAACATCTTTCCTTTCATTAAAGCACTGGATTACTAGTTTTAAAATTGTAAAGTGGCATCTGGACGCACAGGTGTCCAAAGTGATTTCAATAAAAATCAATAGCGTCGGGGGCACACTGGGTGATTTTAACATTCAATAGTAGTTAAGCCCGATGCAATACAGTTTTTTTTATTTGAATGCAGGTTTAATTCATTTATATATTATAAATGTGTGAAGGTATTTTTCAATTTGACGACTATGTACAGATTACCCGTGACGAGTTTCTTACCGGTTCTTCTAGCAAGGTCTCCCGCCGTAGGATTTGGGAGCCGATGGCGTAGCTTCTTTAACGCTCATAAGTGTTGTCACCTCAACCTAAATTGAATTAAAAAAAATTGAATTTTGTTTTTTATTATTTTGATGCCTTCGCCTAGACTCACTAATTTGTGTCTATAAAAACTTTAAATAAAAATAGGTAAATATAAGTATCTATTTTGTATCGTTTCTTTATTATTCTAATAATTTCCCAAATATCACATAGTTTTGTTGTGTTGTTGACACCAATGATGTTATCACTTATCACCAATATTCTTTCTAGAATTTTAAGCAGGTATAAAATTATCGAGATCTCATCACAGTTTTTTTTTAAACGACAATAAATAAATAAAATATTCTTTTTTTAAATTCATTGCTAGTTAGCTCATAATAAATAACCTACTTTCGAATTACTTCTACAAGTGAACGTTTTCACCCAGTGTGCCATTGCCTAAAACCTAAAATTCACTTTGGATACCTAGGCATCCAGTTGTTTCGTTCCAGTTTCGTAATCAAAACTGAACCTTTTTTCTACTCTTTAAGGTTTATTTCAATTTTATTTTGAAAATGACATATTACCCTTCAAATTGATACCAAATATGTATGTATAAACACACATGAAGTTAGCTGTAAATCGTTCACAAAATAGTTAGTATTGTTGAGCGGCTACTTAGTGACACCTTATGACTTTTGAATTAATTTAATATATGCTTCTGTGTAGTTATTTCTTAACAATAGTAATCTAAAGAATGTCTTAATATGGGGTTAACCTTTATTTCAGTGACAGAGATAAAAGCATGATTGAAAAAAGTGTTTTTGTTTTGACCTGGCGAACTGAGTTCGCAATGGCGGTCAGCTAAAAGTTTCGTGTTCATAAATATAAGTTTAAATAAAAAATGTGCGAACCTGTGTTAATTTTAGTTATTTATTTGTAAAGTGTGAATCTTCAGAAACGTTTTGATTGTAAAAAAGTGGAGCTACCAAATTGGTGGTAAGTTCTAAGCCTATTATAAGACAAACTCGGCCGAAAAAATTTAAGTGTGGTTAGTTCAGATGCTTAAATTAACTAAAGTACATTATAAAGTTATACAATTTATTTATTAATAGCAAGCTAGTTTCATAATTAACCGAAAAATTATAACTTCCATTGTCATAGCCAATTATTTCTTGGCGAAAACAGAAAAACAATCGACAGTCGGCGCGGATCCATTTTGTATTTCAATAGCGCGGTGTATTGACGGTTTGGGAGCTGCGAGGATGAGTGAAGCGAGCGGGTATGCAGGATGGCTCATAAGTTCTATGTTTTTCACCTTCAAAAATTCGTTTGTCTGTCTTAGCCGTGTGGGAACTAGCATTGTTGTGGTGCAAGATAACACGGCGTTTACGGTTATTTTTACGAAGTTCGTCAATAATTTCCGGCAAACAAATGGTCGTGTACCAGTCACTATTCAGTTTTTAAAAAAAAAGAAGCAATCAATCCCTTATATGCAGTTTTCACGCGCGCCGCTTTAGTTGTTTTCGGCTCATCTTGAAAGACCCATATGCTCGATTGCTGCTTTGTTTTGGGACCGTAGCAATAAATCCATGTTTCGTCACCAGTTACTATGTCCCACACCAAATTTGACGCACCTGCGTTGAATCTGGTAAGCATGGCACTGCACCAAGTGACGCGGTCCGTTTTTTGAGCCTCGGTCAAATTGTGTGGGATCCACCGCGAGCACAGCTTTCTCACACCCAAATATTTGTGTAGGATTGATTGTATTTGACACATGCCTATGTCTACGAATCTCATGGTAGGTCACATGCCTGTCTGTTTCAATCATACGGCGCACAGCATCGATATTTTTGTTGTTCACAGCGGTGGACGGGCGACTATCGCGAGATTCGTCACTGAGATTGACACGACCGCGCTTGAATTCTGCAAACCAGCTATAAATAGTCGTCTTGCATGGTGCTTCATCGCCAAAAGCAGATTGAAGCCGAGCGATGCTCTGTTGAGCTGTCAAATTACACTTAAAATCGTAGAAAATCATAGGCGAATGCTACACGCTCGATATTTATCGCTATAATTGGATCTCGATCCAGTATTTATCGACTGTGTAGTACAGTGTATCGACGGATCGTGATACGGATCGTTGAATTACTAAAAATCCAGAAATCGACGATCTATATCGAGTATCGCGCGATAATTATCGAGCGTCTATTCTTCGAATTGATATTTATCGTCATTCTGTCAGTTTCAAACAAAGAAATAACAAAAATATAGTTATTTATTTTATAAATTGGTTCTGGTTGGTGGTTCCACATCAGGTTTTATCATAGATTATATTACAAACTTTAGTTATATTATCACTCATTGCTGGCAGGCTGGTACTGACTTGTTCCTGTACGCGTCTACCCAGTGTAAGAAATTGAGACCGAAGACTCCGATATATATAGAGTTTGTAGCAAGCATGCTAGCCGATCCAAAATATTACTCGATATATATAATTATATATATTATATAATATATATAATTTATCACGATATATATATTATATTATGATATATTATTATATTGCCGATAAATATCGAGCGTATAGCATTCGCCATACTTACTACAAAAAATTTCCGAGTTAAATCCATGTTAATGTAGACACACAATTTTTAAAATGGCGCCACACCCACACCGCCACTGTGTAATTTTTGTAATTGACAGTCAGATGAAACAAACTGCATTCTACAGCCAAAGAGTTCCATTTTCAAATGTTGTAATTACTTTTTAAATATTGTTTATGTAAGTGGCCAGATCCGGAAACTTTTAGTGTACCCTATTACCTATATTGGCCACAAAAATCTCGTCACTGCGATTTAGAAATGGTATAAAACGTACAGCGCCATCTATGAAGAAATATCGGAACTACATACACTAAAGAACTTCGTATGTATCTAACTTTTTAAAATGTGGTCCCCTGCCCCCTGCCCCTCTCTCCTCCCCTCCCCCTGCTTCCCACCCCTCAGGGACTCAACACCGCATTCGCAAAATCCCAACATTATTTTGCTGAAATGCCTATAGTACTCGTAATTACCCGACGGTAGGAATAAATGGTGATATAATACTATCTTTTATCCCTACAAAAATTGCCTAACTGTAATAAAATAACATCAGGCCCGTGGTAGGCTATCCATTGGTTAAATTGCGCAAGTTAAAACCATTGGGCCTATTTTAAATTTAAGATGGCAATAAGTAACTAACCATCTAGCTGCCAACAGTTGGCGAATGGAAGCCAACAGCAAATGCTATTAGGGTTTATGTAGTCACGAGCGGCAAACAATATAATATAGGTAAGTAGGTAATAATAAGTCTTTACCTTCCTCTAGTAGGACTACGATCTGCTTACAACCTTTCTCTAACGACTCCACTTCACTCCACTGATTTCCTTTCCTACTCCTTTTCTGTGCATGCTGTCCGGCTATGGAATGCTCTACCAGAGAGCATCAGGAGTGCTCGCACGTTGGATTCGTTCAAGGGTCAGATTTTTTACGTTTAACATCTTAGTTTTATTTATTTCCCTAATGTACCATAATATTGCATGATCTCTTTTTATCTCTTTCATTTATTTAAATTATAATTATATTTCATTATTATTATTAATATTATTATCCAATCTAAGTATTTCTTATTTCCCTTATTCTTGCACCCATTTCAATATTATTTTTATTATATTTCTATCACCCAAGGTTGCTTGGAAGAGATTGCTTGTTAGCAATAAGGCCGCCTGTTTTGTAGTTTGTCACTGTATAAATGTTTTCTGTTATATGTTCTTGTGTGCAGTAAAAGTATTTTTTTTATTAATAAGTATAATAAATTACGAATGTAATAAACTTCTTTCGAGATAAAAACAGTTTAGTTTATATTATAGTTTAGTTTAGTTTATATTTATTTGTGTACTTAAATATACTTACTTATATTCATGGATAAAGTGAGATCTACCTGCTAAATCCTGGATATTTCATTAGGTTACTATTTACTAATACACTTATATATGTAGATAAAAACTACTGAGTCATAATAAACTGTCACGCAATATGTTGTTTATCTATCGGCAATTATATGGGTACCCTTATTTATAAAAAGCTATTGTACTAAAGCAATTATGTGCCGAGGTCACAACAGGCACTGGGGGTGAAAGCAACCAGTTTGTGTCCTACGATGTGCCCGTCAACATGGCCTTTGTTTATAGCTGCTGTTTTTGGTTTTCTTTGCGTCTGGGCGGAATACTGATCGGCATATTTTCTTTGGTAAGATACTTTTTTACTTGTTTATTTTATGTATGCTTGGATTGAAGCTGAGTCCTATTGTCACCTCTTAAGCAGTATAACTGCTCAAGAGTTGATTGTAAGGCCCCAGGCGGCTCTCATCACAACTAGGGTTGCCAGGTCCTAAAATAAAAAGGCCGGACTCAGCGCTGTATTAGGCCGGACATTTTGCCCAAAAAGCCGGACATAGTGTTTGTGGAAAGCCCAAGACACTATTTTAAGGCCGGACTTTCGCTTTTCAAGCTGGACAACCGTTTTACAATAAAAAACTCAGATGAGGAGTAAAGTTTTAAATAATTATTATTTATGAATTACACATTCACAATCAGTATTGGCGTTTGCACTTACTAGAAACTTGGAAAAGAAAAAACAAAACAACAATCTTAAAATTAAAAAAAAAAACAAATGGAAAGTAAATACTTCAAATTAAAAATCTACCTGCTATTTGGTGTAATTCGGAATGAAAATCTTCATTATCAGATGATTTGAAATAAGCAGTCCACTTTTGATTTTCCAATAGCTTCTTTTTTATCTATATTGACTTGTCATAGTGACCGCATCCTGCCTGATTGGTAAGCAGCCGATGCAGTCCAAAACAATGAGAGCGCTCCCCACCGTGGAATGAGCACGGTAACAAGCGCACCCATTCATGACGGTCTGCATAAATGCCGT
Source organism: Scoparia ambigualis (assembly GCA_963921215.1). NCBI lineage: Eukaryota > Metazoa > Arthropoda > Insecta > Lepidoptera > Crambidae > Scoparia > Scoparia ambigualis. Next base: position 20,113,907 of record OY992507.1, read on the forward strand.
TTCACGCCCCGCTTATAAGACCGGACTATTAGAGCTGGAAAACACATGCGCCGGCCAAGAATCACAAGCCGAATGGTCTTACAGAGGAACGACTTGCCAAATTTTTTGGTACGAGTACGGATAGTCTGTACAGTATGATGGTGGTTCCTAAAACCAGCACGTGTAGTCCGGGAGAGGAAAGGAAAAGGCGGGATTAAATAAAAAGTTCTTCAGAACGCTGAGAGAAGCAATGTCTCTACGCAGCTGAAGGTTCTCAAGAGAGGCTGTAACCTCAGCATCTCCAATAATGCGTACCGCTTGCCTTTGCAGTCTGTCAAGTGCATCGAGGAGGTATTTAGCGGAGCCGTCCCTGAGATGGGAATAATGCTTCATACCTAAGTCTTGTACAGCAAACAGCGCTGCACGGGAGTGAAAAACCGCCTTACCTTATTGAGAATACCCAACTTACGGGAGGCAGTTAAAATAGCAATCTCGATGTATCACTTTAGATTCAGTTCCTGGCCAATGTCCATGCCAAGAATGCTGAGTTTCACCGAAATGCGTAAAGGAGAGTTCTGAAGAGAGCTAGGAGTAAGGAAAAGAGTTACCTTGGACGAGAATGCACAAACCTGAATTTTGCTGGCATTAAACTCGACCAGGTTTTCAGATCCCCACTTAGAGACACGATTGAGAGCCAGTTTCAGTTTGGCAACCAGTTCTTGCCTTTTCACCACGATTGCTTTGCCGCAAGATGTCCCCAAGTACCGCTCACGCACCGTACTGTCATCAGCATAACAATGAATATTGCCCGAGGCAACATGTCATTAATATGCAGAAGAAATGGAGTTGGTGAGAGCACAGAACCTTGCGGCACTCCGGCATTGACTTTGTAGAACGCGGAGGAACTACCTTCACAAAGGACGCGAATCCTCCGCTCTTCTAGAAAGTCTGCTGTCTTAAAGTCACGATGATGGGACAAAAAAAGCCTAACAAAAGCCGGACAGGTAAATATTTGGCCGGACACGACCGTAAAAAGCCAAACATGTCCGGCTAAAGCCGGACACCTGGCAACCCTAATCACAACACACACGGTTTTGCGAGAAGATGCATGTACTTAATGTAATGCTAAATGTACCTACCTTATTTTATTTTATTTGAATTTGAATAATATGTTTAATTATTGTACTTAATTGGTTATGTAACCGTTTTAATTGAATCGGTCATTTCAAAAACCTCTTACCTAAGTCACATTTTTTTCCAACATGCTTTTTTTTGCTTAAAATGGTTCCATAAAGCACCCTGCTTAAAGGGAGATGCGTATTCTGGGTTAAAATCACGTAAGTTGATACATTCCTTCCTCTTCCCATAAAACAGTGTGAAAGTCGTTCATTGCATAAACAAAATTAATATTTTTGCATGCACTAGGTACTAGATGGCGGGGAGTACTTAGTTTAGGACTGAGTCGTCCCAGGAGAATACATTGATCTGGTTTCGAACACCAGCTCAACATTTACAGTCATAGACAAGTCTTAGAGCTGTAAACTGAAGATGTTTTGAAATTTAAAAAATGGTGGCCAAATTTGTAGAAAAAAACATGTTTGTCAACTTAATCAAAAAGGACCAGAAAAAGTCATTCGCACCGTCAACATACATGAGTTTTCAGTATGATTCAGATCGTAAAAGAACTAACATAGCCGAGGAATGTATTGATGGATTGATACTTATTAATAAAAAAAATTACAACTTCCGTTTCACTTCCATCAGCCAGCCAAAGCTTACGACTTGAAAGTGCCCATCAATAAAAAAATAGACGATTTAAAACCAGCGAATATAGTCAATGTTTAAAACAAGTTCAAGATAGCATTCTCTGGAAGAGCATATTAGTTATGCCACTTTGTAACAACCTTTTTAGCTGGTCAACTGCAAATGTTGAAGATAATCCAGATGAGAATGATGGAGAATATGACTATAAACCATAAAAATATTAAAACATGGAAAATAATACTTATACTTACATGTAAAATGTTAATAAGATTATTTTCAAGTATAATTCTCAATAATAAGCAATAAAAAATATGATTACTACGATTGTTAAGTATATTCGCCGCCCCCAACGAACAGTATGGTAATAGGAAAATACAGATTTTACAGGAAACGGCAAAAACTGATATTTTGCGAATATCTCGGGAACTATGAAACCTATAAAGTCCATTCTTTTACCAAAAAAAGTGAAAAAAAATTTTACACATTATTCATTTAATTTATTGGTTAATAGGTTTTTTTTAAAGCAGAAAACGATAAAAATATACTTTACTGAAAAAGTATTATAGTATTGTCACGCTAAGTAGCTTTACGATAGTGCTCGACGGAAATTGCAAAACAATTTTACCATAGTAATAGTGCATTATGATGGTGTTCGATGATAAAAATGTGTTTACTTGAAATCGTTAGATGATATTGCAATTTTATTCGCTGATGTGTCTGATATCAATATTACAGTAAAAGTAAATTAAGTACTTGTTTGTTCAATGAAATTTTGAAAGGATCTAAAACAGGTAAGTAAATATATTGTACGTAAATAAAAGCTAAAATACTTTTGTGTTAAAACTTCTCTACAAGATATTTTGTAAATGAACTTGGGAGGGATCAATATTGATTTGTCGATACATTTGACGGACGTCGCATAAAGCTATAAACTCTTAAGATCGAAACAACACTAATATTTCAAATAGACCCTGCTGTACTGGTGGTCCATTTCGCAAAACATCATTGAGGCTAAAATCTGATTTTATTTTTGCGCTCCCATCAAAGTCTAAGGTTTATTGTAAGGCTATGCTCCCTTAAGACTGGATGATGAGGCACAAAATAAATAATGTTGATCAATATGTATTTCTGGTGATGGTTAATCAATGATTTTTGCGTGCCCCAATTCTAAATACTCTTCAATAAATTCAGAGTAAGTCTCTTTCAGCATGGGGTCCATTTCGAACCTTTTTGTAAAGCCATTCGATCGCTGCAATTCCAAATCAAATGATTTGCCGAACTTTAACTCCGCGATAGACGACCTCCTTGGTCGAGTGGTTTGTACACCGGTTTTCATGGTGTCGCCATCTCTGAGGTCCCGGGTTCGATCCCCGGTCGGGTCAATTTAGAAATTATTGTTTTCTAAATTATATATTGTTTTCATAATTATTTTCTAAATTGTCTCGGGTCTGGGTGTTTTCTATGTATAATAAGTATGTATTTAAGTATTTTAAGTACGTTTATCCGTTGTCTAGTAACCATTTAACGAGTTTCTTCGAAGCTTCTCTTGGGCTAGATAATTGGTGTGATTGTAGAAAAGATTTATTTATTTATTTATAGATACTTTAATCGGTAGCCGAACCTGAAATCGATTATCGATTAGCGATTAGTAATTAACGAACGAAAGTATACCGACTTTTGAAATTCGGTCTCGCATATATGGGGATTTCATTTATCCTCCCTTTTTATTTAAGGAATATGTTGTTCTTCCTAAAAATGTTTGTACTTAAGAGGACATCTACATCATCTTGATAAGAGACGGCATGCAACACAACACTTTTTTATTTATTCTGCAACGGGAAATCGCTTGGCCTTCATCTCACCTGATGCTAAGTGACGATAAGGCCGAAGGTGGAAGCGCGCTTCACCCGGAATCCTCAACCACTGAGGAACTAGCTATCTTATCTCTATTGTCGGAACAAAACAATGCTATAAACATCGTTGTTATGACGACAGACTTAGATAAGATGGTGGTAGCTAGCCAGGCGGACTTAACAGCCCTACCACCAAACAAACCAGCACACAAAGATGTACTCCCCCGCTAGGAACGAACCCGAGACCTCTGGGTCTGAGACCGGTAGCTCAGCCACTAGACCACAGAGGCGGTTAACTACTACTACTGCTACTAGTACTACAGTACTAACTACTACAGAGACAAATATTTTATTTATATATTGCTAGATAATATGTAGCCGAATTTTGTTGATAACAGCTTCCTCCAGATAGATCAATTTTTGTTTGTAATAATATTCTGAAAAATACTTCAGAAGAAAACTAAAAATAAATTTGGCTTGGAATTTAAAATTCATTGTCGACTAAATTTATATTATTGAGAAGATCAATATTATTTAAATGAAACTAAGACTGTGGTATAAATGATGTAAATAATGTTGTCTACCATAGAGAATAATCGTGCAATGAATTGAGAATTACATTTGCAGCCAAGCACCATGGGTGATATTTTTTATATATTACCTCGTGTTTGAAGGTGCCCACCTTCAAACCTAGCATGCACATTAAATTGGAGGTTATAAAAGAAGTTTGGCTTCCTGTGTCTAACAACCCTTTTGCAACAACAAAGGAACCATTTTTGTCATAAATCTTTACTTTGTTAGTAGGCAAGAGTACCATGTCAGAAGAAGCAGTGCTAATTTTACAACTTATTTGTTGTATTTGTTCTGAATGTTGTACTGTTATGAAAGACTTGCTTTTGCATATGCCACATTTAAAAAAAACTTATATTTTTTGTTGTGAATGTTAAGGCAAACCTTGCACAATTTATTATTGTCAACAAAATCTAACTTATTATACATATGTCAGTTGAATATTACACATTGCCAACGTAGGTACAAGTGCGGAGCCTGGGCAGCGTGCTATCACTGTCTCTCACCTAAGGTAGGTACGAGTGAATGCGATTACAACAAGCGATGCGTTCCTGGTACGAGGTATGGTGCTATCACTATCTCTGACATAAGGTTAAAGAGAGAGTATTGCATCTTGCGATAAACAACACAGCAAACAATTACCTGAACAATATTGTATTGGCGATTACAGAAATCGGTTCAAACATTTTTCACTCGAACAATATTGTAATGGCAGCTTACACTAAAAGATATGGTACCTGAATGTTTGGTAATATATCAGTGCGTTATTATTCGTGTAAAATTTTCATTGATGTTCTTCATTGAATATAAACTTTAACATCTTTACAAAATGTCTAAGTCTAAAAGTATCAAGAGCAACGTCTTAAAAAAAATTACAATAATGTATTAGGGTCTCAGCATAGCGAATCTGCGATAAAACGGAATCTATCGTAATAGCTATTACCATAGTGTTCGTTGGGGACGGCGATATACTTACCTACTACTAACCCTATTTCTCGCTAAAACAACAAGTCAAGAACAGTTTTCAGGTTATTTTCATTATTTCTATTAATAAACTGTAAAGATTATTCGCTATTTTAATTTTTCACCACTCAAATACTAAATTAAACATAAAAAACCCTTTAAAACTCATTTGTTTTTGTATGAAACAGTTTTTATTGATTTCTGAAAACTTCTAATTGAGTAACTGAGGTTTTTGAAATGACCGATTCAATTCAATTAAATTAAATACTTAAGTACCTACTTAAATAAATACATATCTAGGCCAGTCATATGGATTTAGCCCATTGTCCTTTTAGGAGGATCCACATACATCCAACAGCATAGGGCGGCGATGAGCTCACATCACAACCTATCACACCGAGCACGTGTATATAAATAGTGAAATATTATTCTGTGCTATAGCAGAGGACTGCTTCTGCGGTTCTTATTGCCTAGTCTCTGACTAACCATTTGGGGATAATAGTCTTGAATCTATGTAATTAAGTAATAATATTTAGTTTCAGGCGGTGACGCTTTTGACCATTAGCTGTTTGTCATACACGCACTCACAACAACTTAAAGATGTAGTAACCAATTGGATTAATAATTTGGAATTTGGTTACTACATGAACAATTTTATGGGAAGCCTGAAATCAGGTAAGATTAAATGAATATTTAATTAAAATACTTTCACAATGCCTAAAACAATTAAGTTGTCCCTATGTGTAAAAAATGAGTGTGAAATAGAATTATACTTACTTACTTACTTTTATGATTAAGAGATTTTAAGAAAACTATAAAATTGATTACAGATCCTGAAAGTTATTGCTCGATAGCAATTACTTTATTATGCATCTATATTTTCGTCTGTATACTATTCATGTACGGAGTTTATACGGTGAGGAAACCATGGTTCTGTCACGGATGTTGACACTGCTTTGAAGCGTTGAATTTAGTTATTGTTCTGAGCGTTGAATAATCATATCGTAGTTCTGTAGTTATAGAAATCTAAACTAAATCTAGAATTACTTCACCGCTTTTAAGGAACTCTATGCTTTTTTATTTTTAATCCTCTACGGGTAAGCACTTTGCCTTCATCTCACCCGGATGGTAAGTGACGAAGGCCGAACGTGGAAGCGCGTTTCACCGACTGAGTAACTGGAACTGGCTATCTTATCCTAAACTGTCGAAACACAACAACGCTATTAACATTTTGTTTTGACGCTAGACTAAGATATGATGGTGGTAGCTAGCCAGGCTTACCTACTCATCGCTGGGATTCGAGCCCGGGGTCTCTGGGTCTAAGACCTGTGTGGCTTAACTAGACTACAGAGGCGAGATTTAGAAGCTGCTGGCTTTTAAGCCAGAAATATTACGTTATGTATACGTTGTGCTGCTTGCGGTAATAACTCGGAGTTCTGTATTCTAAAGCTACAAAGTGGGTCACAATTCAATTCCTCTATTGAACTCTTGTATATACCTTTACTGCTACAGTGCAACAACATGCTTATGATCGCCTACCTTCTAACGGAAGCTACGCGGCTCGTGGTACTGTCCGCGATGGTGGCTGAATTCTTGCTGCTGCTCAAACAAAATACCATGGACATTGGCCTCCTCATAGGAGCCAGTGTCGCTGGAGGATTCTTGCTTTGTAAGTTTTTGTCTAGCGTCTGTATGGTAAAAAGAGGTACCTACTTATGACATGAATAATTTGATGTAGGTATGGTCAACCGTGGCAATAGCGTCACAGTTTTACCACGTTTTACTCTCAACAATTTTGACGTCAAATTGTGAGTCACGTAACAAACTATGCCCAATTGTCCATAACTGAATTGTGTACCACGTTTTGCTGTCTTCAAAATTCATAGGTCAATTTCTTCATAATCTCTAATCAAAAGATATTTTCCTATATTTCTTAAAAAGAGGAATTGTAGTTAAATATTAATTCGGCTGGTACTTTTCAAGCACTGGCATTGAGTGTATTGTAATTCAAACTTAGAGAGCATTCAACTGAATGCTCTAAGAATTCAAAGGAAGTATTATACCTACACGTATACATCGGCACATTAAAAATAAAACAAACGAGGAGGAAGTTCGAAATAATTTTAAAGAAGGAGGGGAAAAGCGTCTTAACGCATTTGCCCCTTGTAAAATGATGTTTTGGGTTTGTTAGCCGTAGGTCCAATACACAATTCGTCTATTTCGCATTTTGCCGTTCGATTACTACTCAATTCGTCAATAATTTGATTCGACCATTTCGTGAATCGTCATTACGCAGTTCGTCCATTTCGAGGCTCGTCTTAAAGCAGTTCGTCCATTTCGTTAATCTTCATTACGCATTTCGTCAATGAGGGGGTTAGTCATAAAACGAATTCGTTAATTCATCCTGCAGTACCTAGGCTTTAAACCAGCCGCTGTAATTTTTAGGGTTCCGTACCCAGGGCTAAAAAGCTTATTACTAAAACTCCGCTGTCTGTATTTCTGTCTGTCACCAGGCTGTATCTCATTAACCGTGATAGCTAGACTCTTATTTTTGTTTAAAAAGGGGTACTTATGTATGTATAATAAAAATTGTAATATCAAAACAAACGAATTTATTTATTACTATAAATAAATAAATGCGTGCTATATAAACCAAATACGTATCATGGCGGAATACACGTTGGACGAAATGCCTTTTAGACGAAATGCTTTTTGGACAAAATGTATGTTGGACCAAATACGTGTTGGACATATAGATGTTAGACTAAATGCGTGTTGGACTTTAAACGAGTCGGACGAAATGAGCGTTGAAATACAATGTGGACGAACTGCATATTGGACCTACGGCTTACAAATCCTTGTAAAATCCAGATGTTTTGAACATTTTGAACTCTGAATAATAAAGTGAATTAATTAATTACAACTTTATAAGAAAGCATATTACAAAGTGTCCAACCATCTACATGGAGGACAAAACAGCTTGGTCGTGCCGTGTTCGTGAGCTGCTCTGATCACTCCAAGAACAATTGAAGACATCAGTTGATAAAGGCACTATGTAACATTTAATAAAAAATAATTTTATTAACTGGTTAAAGGCGTTATGTGAACTAAACCATACAAAACAAATAATTGCAATGTTTTAATGTTTCTCTGATGTCTTCAATTTATACTTTATTACACTTTTACAAAAACATTATTTTGTAATTTTGACAATGTAGCGGCGGCATACATAGTAACGACATGTATGCCGTTATCGTTACTACTCATTTAACGCTTTGTAGTTTCTTTTGCCTGTTTTTCTTCAAAGCTAACGCCGTGAACAGGTGATAGGGTCGTCGTGGTCGCAAAATAATACATTCTAAAAAAGTTGACCTTTACTGGTTTTGTTAAATGCGTCATATAGACGCAATAGCCCCATTTGAGTAGACGCATTTTACCAAATACCTATTTTTAAACTTACCTCAAAACTATAAGACGTTATTCCTATATGTATAAATAAAACAGACCTGATAAAATAAATGACTTGTACAGGACAGTCATTGAATAAGCATTAGCATGCATTATTGAATAATAACAGAAATATAAAGAAAATAAGGATTTAAAAAATATTATGTTCACTTACGTCCAGCTTCGTGAATTTTTAATATTTGAATTTTTATTAGCTTTTTACAAGAATTGCGATTTTTCAATTATGCCACGCGCAGCGCCATCTGTGTGTGCTTCATAAGATGTTTTTATTTCAACTTATTTTCACTAGAGGGCGGAAAATGTGGTAGTTTGATTATTTTTGAAGTAATTCCAAATAAACGCATTAGCCATAAAGACGCAAATGCCACGGTTGTCCTACTCCTTACACAAAACATTCTCTGCAATCGATTTTTAAATTTAGCCGTTGGGTGTAGAGTTCTAAATCGATTGCAGTATTTTGTCGTTTTGGGGCAGTCTGACGTGGTTGTCCGTAACTATTCTAGGTACAGGGGCCTCACCATCAACTATAATATTGGTATGGTTCAGTACCTGGGGCCTTACTGTCACCCTTTGAGTAGTATTAATTTAATCTTACTTTGCAAATTTCCATACGTGGGGGGTAATTGCTTAACTTCAACAGATCGCAATACCTTATAGAGGTTACCTATAGCTCTTTCGCACCTGTCATAGTAATTTACTCGAGTGAGTAGTGGTGCTCAGTTAGTTACATACTCTAAAATTCGTATTATATTTAGAGCAGTATTACTTTAATCTTACTATGCAAATCGTATGGGAATTTGCATTGGAAGAATAAAGTAATACTGCTTTATGAGTCGATGGAAAGGGGCCCGTAATGGAATGCCTTGCGGCTGCGACATACCCATAGCTCTCACGAGGTCAACTTGTATCTCTCACGCTAGCACAAGGACAAATCGCTTTTTTACACACATCGATACATTGTTATCGTATTAGGTAGTTAATTAGTCCAATGTTATCGTAATAAACTACAAAGTATTATTTTATGAAGTAAGCATTTGTTAAACGATCAGTTTTTTGAACTAGGATAACTTCATTTTGTGACAATGCCAGGCGTAGGTACAGCCTTGTAGACTTTTCCGTTTTTTGATGTTCTGGCTTTTGTTGTAGGATGTACAGTGATAGGTAACTACGTTATATTAAATTCAAACAATGTACCTACCCAATTGAGATTTCAGATAAAAGTTATAATTGTTAGGCTGGACAGAGCCACGGTAGTGAACCTGACCCGAAAAGTCAGAAAGGTTCGAATCCTGCTCATGGTTTTTTTACATGTTCTAAATTCGGTAACATTGTTGCTATTATCCTCGCCACTTCTTTTGCAGTGGGAATGTTCTACTTGTGGCTGTGCGCTGTCAACCTGCCAATACTAATAAACGAAATGAAGTTAGACGAGCAGGCTGCCACGATTGCAAATCTACAGAAACTTCTGGAAGTCGACAATCGACGGGCGTACACCAACGGAGTTGACCACATCCCATACGCCACTGACTACAGGACATCGCGTAATATGTTTGTTATATCGAGGAACCCTATTATCAACGGATACACTCCAGACGTGTGAAATAAAAAGCAAACAAGTTAACCTAACACAGATAGTTTATTGTACTATTTTACTAATAGACTTCTTATCCTGTGTTGGTACTTAACTACGACTTATAATAATTTTGACTCCAAATTGACAACCGCGCTGAAGATTGACTGCATACTGCAGGTCAACTGACAGTAACTGTTAGTACTACTTACAGTAAATCAAACCATTAACACAACACCTTTTTTTATTAAATTTAAAACTTTCCTATTGATGGTGAAAACAGTAGTTTAAATTTTATCCATACACTTCAATCTGGTAATAAAGGCCGCTGCTACGTTCGCTCTTGAACCGAATGTTGACAAAGGGGAAACCAACGCCTCCCGCTGTGATGATCGGTTCTCCGTCTGTATGTTCACTTTCTCTGGCTAAGATACCCTGTAAAATTTCAATTGTAATTAGGTACTACCTACACACATTGAAAGCAAAATTATTGTAACAGTTAACAGCCTATAAAAGTCCCACTGCTGGGCACGATGATCGCAAATGGGATTAGTTCCTGATTCTTGTTTCGCTGGATTCTCGTTTCGTCAGATTCTTGTTGCGTCGAAAATATTAACATAACAACTTAGTTAAGTAAAGAAAACATGTAGTTATATTTAATATTGTATGAATTATTATTTTGTTGCCACTGTCGGATATAACTTAAATTACCTACTTAGAAATGGGTTTGATTCATATTTTCAAAGAAATGACGATTTTGCTTTAATCATTTTTTATCTGTTACGTTATCTGTTAACGTAACAGACGTTATAAAATTAAGAACAAATAAATATTTTTATTAATGTACCGAAATATCTGCCTTTTATTTAATACATAGGTAAAGCCGCGATATTTCTATAGTTTTCCTTCAACAAAAAATCCGACGAAACGAGAATCCGGCGAAACAAGAATTCGGCGAATCAGGAATCCGGGTCAGGAACTAATCCCAAATGGGGAACAGTTCAGGGGAGATTGGGCCATTATCCACCACGCTGCTGGCCCAATACGAGTTGGTGGTTATTGTATACGGTTTAGTCTAGGAATGACTGATTCGCAGAATGACTACTTAGTCTATTATTGACCGATTCGTACCTATGGGGGGCGATCACACCACATGCAACTGAACCTCAGCCGTTAGACCTACTTTTGTAGTGCTATCGCGTTTGACACACGCGATGGCGCTTTACGAAGTCGGCGGAACGGCCAGGGTTCAGTTGTGGTTTGGTTGAGATATATCTAGCATGATCGCCCCCCTGATCAGAACAAACGAAAATAGAGCTATGAATTATTTCTGCAACTAAGCAATACTGGTTTACATTGCTGCGTTACGGTCCGAAGAGTGAATTAGGTACCTGGCATAGAGCACAAGAACCGAAGATTGAGAGACGGAAACACGCGCGCTGTATATTTGGTATTGCAATATACCATGAGCTTTAAGGCCTTCACACACGGCAGCCATAATGTTTATTAAAGTACATTTACATCTCGGGATTTAACACGACAGCTATATACTTACATTATAGCTGTCGTGTATGGTCTCCTGACGATTTCTATGGAATGATGTAGTGAGATGTATCGTGCTATAATATACCATCTTTACATTGTAGCTGCCGTCTGTGAAGGCGTTTATCTTACCTTTATAATTTGTTGACTAGGATCCGAATAGAAAACCTCCTTCACCCTCTTCTTGAACGGAATAAAGCTATAGTCGATTTTCTTTTGCCAAAGCAGACGTGCGTTGTAACTTGTCCCCACTATCAAATCCTTGCCGTAGCAGGACGACAGTGATACAACCGCTATTACACATAGAAATAACGAACACCTCATTTTGTGATATGTCAACTAACTATGAAAGCACACGTACTAATACTGTGAGCTTCATACAAACAGTTCTTGGTAGCCACTTATCTCATGCCAATAACTTGTCAGAGTTCAAACAATCACACTGATAAAAGCTATTCTATTTTAATTGGAAAGGAGGTATCACATCGAGGGTAACACTACATTACAGACTTGTGTACTACTGTCCATTGTTATAAGTATCATCTTATAATCATCACTACCACGTGGAACGCGCTGTCTGTACTTACGAAATATATTACGCTTTAATAGTATAAATACAAACAAACAATACACGCGATCAAGTGTCTTATTTATTAAACTTTGTACACTATATGTTATGTACTTATTATTATTTTATTATCGTATTTTTTTTTCTTAAGTCTAGGTTTTTTAAAATATTCCATATAAAAATAATAAACAAAACTACTATAAAACATTTAACATTATAAAAAAACCTAAACCTAGGATGCCGCCGGCAGCGGGGCAGGGCCCAAGCTAACGGTGGTTAGGGCTGCAGAGAGAGGAACCTCCTGACGGTGCGTGCCGTGTCAAGAAGTACCTACCGCCTTCTGTATCTGGCCCTTGATCCAGCCGTCTAGCGAGTCTATTGAGATGTTGGTCGAGACTCTTCGATATTGGGCCGTTTGCAGATACGACTATCGGGACAATGATAGTCGAGTCAACATACCACATGGCGGTAACCTCGTAAGCCAAGTCAAGGTACTTGCTCAGCTTGTCCTTCTCAGCCTTCACGAGATTCTCATCATGTGGGACAGTGATATCGACTAGCACTGCCCTCCGCTGGGACCGATCGACTATCGCGATGTCAGGCTTATTGGCAACAATAGTCCTGTCCGTGATAACCGATCGGTCCCAATAGAGCAAAGCACGACCATTTTCGAGAACTGGCTCAGGTGCGTACTTATAGTACGGCCCTCGGACTCAACACCTCCTTGGTCGAGTGGTTTGTACACCGGTTTATGGTGTCGCCATCTCTGAGGTCCCGGGTTCGATCCCCGGTCGAGTCAATTCAGAAATTATTGTTTTTCTAAATTGTCTCGGGTCTGGGTGTTTTCTATGTATAATAAGTATGTATTTAAGTATGTTTATCCGTTGTCTAGTACCTAACCATTTAACGAGTTTCTTCGAAGCTTCTCTTGGGCTAGATAATTGGTGTGATTGTAGGAAAGATTTTATTTTTTTAACAAGACCGTATTGAAGAGCAAGTTGCTGGTGAATGATCCTGGCTACAAGATTGTGTCTGTGCAAGTACGCGCTGTTAGCAAGATGAGAACAACCGGAAATAATATGCCTGAGTAACTCCGGGACGGCGGCATGTCGACATATGTCGACCGTACCGTCCTTCATGATATATTTCCGGTAGTTGTTCGCCTTGATAACTTCGTCCGCAATTGCACAGACAAAACCTTCGGTTTCCCCAAAGAGGTCCCCGAATTGTAGCCAGTTCACCGATGCGAGCAGGTCCACATCGGGCCCTGTTAAGGCCCGATAGAACCGGCCGTGCAGCTCCTTGCTCTTCCATACGTCCTTGCGGTCCTCGGTGCTCACCACCTTTATTTATTGTTATAATTTCCAAATATCTGATGAGTAACCACCGATGTCTTTCGATAATAACGGGAACCAACGGCGAAATGAGCATCCCAAAGCATAAATATACTTTATAATAAATCTTAGGAGTTGACAATGAAACGACGAGGCAAGTTTTTCATTATTTACTTTCGCGAAGATAAACTTTGTCACTCATTAAATACATCAACAAGTTTTAAATACAATTTAAGAAAGGTTTACTATTGTTCAACACTTAAGTGTACCTACGCCTGGCGTACTCACCATGGAATTCTGTTATTTCAATTTCAATTTCAATGCCAAAAAACTGTGCCTAAATAGTACCAAATAGTGCCCAAAGGAAATAAATAGTACCCTTATGGTTCAAAAGTTATAGACATAGTTTGGTGAGTACGCTAGGCGTAGGTTACGCCTAGCGTACTCACCTCAGTTTGGGAAACCTGAGCAAGCTACAACTTTAACTAGTATGTCAAAAAACTGTACCCAAATAGTACCAAATAGTGCCCAAAGGAAATAAATAGTACCTTTATAGTTAAAAAGTTATAGACAGTTTGGTGAGTACGCTAGGCGTAGTTTCTACGCCTAGCGTACTCACCTCGTTGCGCGAAAACAGAACCAGCAATGGCTCTCATTTTTATCTCAATAAATAGTACCGGAAATAGTACCCTCTAAGAGTGTAATTGTTATTTGACTTTTACACTAGAAAGTCATTAAATTTGATAGCAAACTTCTACATACATTGACATGAGGTACAGGCGAACTCATAATAATTTTAATATTATTAAATTTCGTATTATGAACCTACTACATATTACTTTTAGTTTTGTTGAAATTAATAGGTGTATAAACGTAACGAGGAAGTTTAATATCAGTTATATAATTGATTACTTTTAATTATTTTTCTTATAAATAAGATCCATGTTTTCCAAAATATTGACTATCGTATTTTTGCCGGATTTCATAAAGTAAAAGCACCTTCTATATAAGGAACTATTTGCCTTATGTCTGAAATTAAAAGCTCAATATTGTACGAGAACAATCTGTTACTTTTGTTGATCATAGTGCAACTTATCGACGCACGACAGCGATGCATCTTAGTATGAACAAGTTACAATAAATGGCGCTTATCACACTTCTTACTTTAATTACTTACAAACTGAACTGTATTATGAAAGTGCTAAAGATCAATATTGCAATTCACAACAATTTGCTTGACGCCGCGGTGGGAACGCATAGTTTTCGGCAACCGATTTTTTTAGTCGTTTACTTTGCCTTGCCACCGCAACCGCAAAGGTTTGCGAATACTTAGTTAATTTGTGAAAAAATTAATGAAAAAACTTGTGAATTTTGTTTCATTGTGATGTGAGTGATCTTTAAATGAGTAAGTACCTATGTATATTTCATCTGTAATAGCATTTTATGTTCATGTCGATTTGCAGTTGATCTTTCATTAGCTAGGTAGGTACCTACTCAGTTTGAATATATTTGTATATACTTACCTACAGAAATACGTTATTGTTTTTTATTAATCGTAGAATAACAAATTAAATCATATTCTTAGTTTTCTGGACTGTATAAAGTGTTTAACTGAGTCGCGTACTTACCGGTGAAAGAATACTACCACCCGCTCTTTCCTTGGGTGTCGTAATAGGCGACTAACGGACTAAAGACTGCACATACATCCAACAGCTTAGAACGGCGATGGGCTCACCACCTGTCACGCTGAGCACATGTGCAGTCTTCATTTATGTAGGTATGTATCTACAATCTATACAATCTGTATATTAATATAAAATCAATTGCCAAAATGTTTGTACGCGCATCACTTCAAAACGGCTGCACCAATTTGGCTAATTGTTTTTTGTTGTATTTGTAATTGTCGGGACAAGGTTTGTATAAAAATGAACATTTTTGGAAATTCGTCACGGGGTAAGGGGTTCACGCGGACAAAGTTGCGGGCGGGCTGTCATTCACGATCAACAAATCATAAATAAGCAATGCTTGATACATAGATATAAGTTGGAGTGGATCTCATTCACCCTCGACTACAAATTTTGTGATTTATAACAGTTATCACTAGATTTATAGTCGAAGTAAGAAACACCGCTAAAAACCAGCCTTCATATAAAAAAATCCGCATCCAAATCTAGGATATTTAGGAGCTACGGTGCCAAAGACAGACACCAACCTCAAGACCCCCCTTTTTTGGCCACCCTTGGTTTAATACTGTTATTAAATATGTACCTATTTTATTTTAGGTCGTCGTCTATTAATGAACTCCATAGTTATTCCAATCTTAATTCCTTTGGTAATAAAAATAATATTTTACCATTCACTGTGCTCGACTGTACCACACGTAATTTTTGTATGTAGAAGTTTGCTATCAAATTTAATGACTTTCTAGTGTAAAAGTCAAATAACAATTACACTCTTAGAGGGTACTATTTCCGGTACTATTTATTGAGATAGAAATGAGAGCCATTGCTGGTTCTGTTTTCGCGAAACGAGGTGAGTACGCTAGGCGTAGGACCTACGCCTAGCGTACTCACCAAACTGTGTCTATAACTTTTAAACTATAAAGGTACTATTTATTTCCTTTGGGCACTATTTGGTACTATTTAGGTACAGTTTTTTGACATACTAATTAAAGTTGTAGCTTACACAGATTTCCCAAACTGAGGTGAGTACGCTGGGCGTAACCTACGCCTAGCGTACTCACCAAACTATGTCTATAACTTTTGAACCATAAGGGTACTATTTATTTCCTTTGGGCACTATTTGGTACTATTTGGGCACAGTTTTTTGGCATTCTTAAAATAACAGAATTCCATGGTGAGTACGCCAGGCGTAGGTACACACACTTAAGAGGGTTTACGCATTTCGGTTTCCCATACAAACTTCTAAGTCGAAATTTTTAAAAACCAATAAGCCAATTTTTATTAAACTTTGCATGCTAGAGTAAAGTACAGGGATCTAAATAGTTTGTAGAAAACATTTTTAGAAAACGTTTATTTAGCTGAGTTATTGCGATTTATAGTCCACTACAGAAAGTTTAAAATCTCAATAACTCAGTTACTCTAGCATGCAAAGTTTCAAAATGGCTTATTGGTTTTTAAAAATTTCGACTTGGAAGTTTGTATGGGAAACCGAAATGCGGAAAGAAAAGAAAAGTTATCTACATTAACAATAAATTGTAGTAAGTACCTACAGTCACCTTTAGGTAATTATTTATAATAGTAACGGTCAATATAATAATATGTAGGTGCGTGCGTACACTGGAAGTTTTACATAAATACTTATATCAAACTATAATGTAAAATTTCAATGTCAGTAGATTTTATTTCATAAAACTAAAATTTAAGTATCTATTAAACGGTTACTCATTGAAAGAGTTACCTACTCATTTATCAATTTATAAATTAAAAAATCCACCATTTGACTAGAAGTATCATGGTTTATTATTTGCTGTAAATATTATGTACCGAAAGTAATATTATATCATTATTGAAAATAAAACAGAATATCACTGAAATAGTGCTTATGGAAAGTGTAAAATATAAACAAAACTTTAACGATCAACAATACCTATGCAATACATTCCATAAACTGTTACGATATTTTCTCTAATAAACCAAAGGTACCTTTACCGCTACCACCAATACAATACTGACGAACCCTACAAGATACAGGAAATCGCGAAGACAGTGTGACAGATAGTCCAACAACGTCACCTTCGTAATTTAAACAGAGCTGACTTGCATCGCCGCAAATCGCGGAGTAGTGTCGATATCTAGCGAATCGGATGTCACTTGGGAACGTGAATCTGAATTTTCGGTACTGTTCTGCACGGAGCTCATTGAAATTTTATCATCTTTCAAGCTACCGTTGTTGTCTAGATCGGAGCTCATCTTCTGTTGGCCATCGATCATGTCACCTCCTCCGCCGCTCAAAGAGTTCCATATAGCTTTCGAGGAGTCTTTAAGAGTAACTTTCTTTTCGACGGCGGGCGCGCTTTTGTCCTTGCTTTCTTTTGTTTTCTTGCCCAACACTGGGAAAGAACTGAGCTTGGGTTTAGAAGCTCGCGCTAAGCCCCCGCGTTGCATTGGCGTAGAGTCAGACTCGCCTTCTTCCGTTATGCAAGTGAGGACATCAGTCGAATCTGTAGGAACCACTTGGCCGGCTTGTATAGGAATGTCATCTGAAAAGAAATAATCATTAGCATGGATATTTCTCGAAGTACTTACTTCTGGGAAAATATGCTACGGGACGTGTAATTTCCATAGTACATTGTCATTAAACAATCTTATTAGCATCAAAATATCAAATTAATATTTGTAATCATTTTTAATTCAAAATTATCACAAATATTTTATTCACTAGTTATAGAATTAGAACAGAATTATAACGAATGAATTTACTAATTTAATACCGTGAGTCGTACCTGAATTCAAAAATAAACAAAAAGAGGGCATTAACGGAAGTATCGTCTAGAGTGCATAGGTATTAACTTTCATATCATCGTTAAAATAAAACATTCTTTCGATCTGTAAGTCAAATAAGGCAAGGTGGGACAATGTGTTCATTTAACTAATAGGCACCTAAATACTGTAACTTCTATAACGATGAAGTGTTCTTATTAAAATGTCTTTATGAGGTTAAGATTCTACTGTGGAGGATCACACACACTACACAAGTACACAACGAATCTTCGATCAACAATACCTGCTAGACAACGCGTCACGTACAAATTCAAAGCTAATTTCTGTCCACGTGAATAAATACTTTTTCAAAGCAATACAAACCGGATAATAGAACGTTATCTCTCTTAATCCTGTCACTTAAAAATTAAAAGACGTCAATAACATTTAGTGGTGAAATCAACCTTAAGGAGCAACAAATAAAGTACTTTTTCCTGTTATTGCCTTGCGAGAAAATAAGAGCTCACTTCTCAAGAGGGCTGTTATTTACCGAGACATATTTTAAGCGCCGACCTGACATCTAGTTGATTTGTTGATCGAAGCAACAAATGAATTAGTGTTCAATTGTGTATATAGATGTAGAAAGTATAAAACCTAAATAAAGTTCGTGGTGCATTGAGAATGAACTCCTGTGTTGTAGGCGTGTATGTTAGAAACATAATAATATGAGTAATGTACAGAAACTATATAGTTTTCCAGTCAGCATTAAAAGCATCAGATCGCTTTAAATCTTCATCATTTATAATCGACGTCTATAAAATTTTGGTGCACTTTCAAATCTATTAAGATATTTCGGAAAACGACAAATTTTGAAATTTCTTTTTGTCAAACTGTTACTCAAAATGTGCTAATGCGCTGCGCTACAATATGTTACTCAAAATGTTTATATATTATTGTTGTTCTGAGGTAGTATTTTTTTTAACGTTTTATATCTCAAATAGTCAACATTAGGAATGCGGAACCTCTTATGCTGATTGTACATTAGAAACTCCACTTGATTGGTCTAACATTAGCGACAGTGTAAATTACTAATATTATAGCCATAAAAGTAATCTGTGTATTTGATACGTGCAGCATTTTTGCTATGTGGCGTGGTCTTAAGTTTCTTTTTCATAAAACAACTCTACCTCAGGCCAAAGTACCGTAGAAATTAACTAGAGGAAAGTTCGATTTCTTATAACTCCTGTAAGTCTGCTGATTTTGTTTCTAAAGCTTATAGATTCGTTTTCAGAGCTAACAGTTTTGTTGTGTGCTGTGCTAACACTTTGAGCACTTTGCATGGACATTTGTAAACTTCCCACGTCAAACAATTTAACTAGCCCATTCGCAAATGTGGTGTTACGAGATTCCTTATATTTGTAACCATCTTTGTCTTTCCCATAACTATTAGCAGTACAATGTGGCCACGAGCATTCATTAGGCAGCATGCAATAACTGTGATGTTCATCTGTATATAAATTAGGAAAATAAGTCCAAAGTTATTTGACGATATTATGAAAATGGCATGCTTTACTAATAATGGATTGTATGAACAAAGTTGATTTTTATATCATATCTAATGCTGTTTTGTCTTCGACCTACATTGCAAGGCGCTGTAGTGAGTGACACATAGTCGCGTCGGACGAAGACGATGTTCATTAGTTGGTTTAATTGTAGAGGGTTGGATAAAGTATACTTTAAAATTTTTAATATCAATTCTAAACTATAGAAAACTATTAGAACTCCGTTTGCAGTAAAATTACACTAACCAGGAAGCTTTTTGGTCCGGAACGAGGCGTTAGTAATCATAGACTTGGACATGGTCACTGTGGTAGTAGCTGGCGACAGTGCAACACTGATACCCATAGGCCCATCACATGGTTGTCCTGTAATGAATAAAATACATTTAAGATATCTACAAAACCCTCAATTATTTAATTTTAAAATCAGCTATAATTCTTTTACCTGAAGAGCTATTTTTCAAAGAATTCATAACAGCACTTGTCACCAACATGACTTCAGGGAGAAGTTCGTATTGAGCGCGTTGGTCTATATCTTTGACTGCTTGCAGCGCCAATGTGTAGAATTCATTGAACATGGCGAAGTAAGCCCCTTCTATCATTTCCAATAAGAAGTTAGCGGTTACAGGAATGCGTGGGGTCGGTTTGCGTGTATTGGATGTGCCAATCTTTTTGCTAAATCCTTGGGTGACTATTCTGTAATGATAAAATGGTTTTAAATAAAAATAATATTGTCTGTATACTATAGGCAATGAGGACCGCAAAAACAGTCCTCTGCCATAGTCCACTTTTCACTAAATACCGAGCGACTGCACATGTGCTAAGCGTAACAGGTGGTGAGCCCATCGCCGCTCTAAGCTGTTGGATGTATGTGCAGTCTTTAGTCCGTTAGTCGCCTTTTACGACACTCAAGGGAAAAGAGGGGGTATTCTTTCACCGCTATGCGACATGGTTAATGTAAGTATAAAATGTATAAAATCACTTTTTACTTTAAATTTTATGTAAACTTACCTAGAACCAGCTATACAGAAATGCCTTAACGCCAATTTAGGTAACAGGCTTAATTGTCGATTATAAATAAACAATAGTGCTGACATAACTTTCAAGCGGTTTTGGGCATTGAGAACTTCTACCTGAGCAAATGGGCCCCAGGTCACTAATTTAGTGTTGCATTCTTCCCATCTACGTAAAGCATTCTCTGTTAGGAACTGTGGTCCCAGAGACAGGGGCTGAAACATTGGATATCATTACATTGAAATTCTTAATAACACAAACGGAAATAAGCTTTTAACAATTACAACTTTAGAGATAAACTAAACTCATTTTTAGTAAAGGTTTAATAAAAAGAACTTTGATTATATTATTTTAATTACCTCATGGTATATGGAAGGCTGTGCTAATGACGGTAGACGGAAGGAAACTACTCTCGGCTTACCGGATTCATCAACCACTTCAAAATTATAAAGACCTGAAAGTGAGTAATCAGTTGGTTGATAAATCAGAACTACACCCACAATAGACCAGTGTGGGTGGGTTTAGAGCCTTTGCTTATACTAGATAAGATTTATCTCATGTAAAAACTGTTTCTCAAGTGCAATAAATAATTTATATATCTATCTTTTCTAATGCTTATTGTTTATGTGGAAAAGCCTAAAGCCAGCAGAGGTTGTTAATAGGCAAAATTTTAATTTTAAGACTTCAGACCGACTCATGACTTTTTTAAATGTGGGTGTATGTACTATCTTCAACATTGTTAGAGCTCGCACATTTAAAAAGTTGACCCCCCATGAAAATAAATAAGATGGTGCTTATAATGAAAACCTTTTTGTAATTTTTTAGAGGCTGTCCTTGTTTTTTAGAATATATCTATACTGATTTTAGGTTGACATAGCACTGTTGAACAATAATTATAATAAAGAGTAGTTTTCTTACCTATAAGTAAAGTTTCAATACAGCGACAATATTTTAAGTTGCCTTGGGAAACACAACTTAGGTAGTTGTAAATTAAAATAGGAAGAAATTGTAAAGTAAATCTTTGAAGTTCTACTTCTTTCGATCTGTAGAAACTAAATAACTGGGTGCATACATTTTCTAACATCTGTAAACAATGATTATATATGATGAGACCAATCTTTATTTTATTATATTATTTTAAGATATTAAAACATTGAAAACATTTGCATTTTAAGTTGAGTCACAGTGATTATAAAATTATTATGATGGTGCAAGAGTAAAATACCTACTAGAACACTTACTATTTTTATTTTATTTATCAGGATAACCAACAAGACATACACAAATAGAAGCCATTACATAGGTAGAACATATGGACTTAAGGCTAGGTGTTAGTGAAAAATTAACATAACACGTTTATAGAATTAATTTTTGAAAACAGTAAAATTAAAATCTGCGAAAATTATAAAATATTGTTGAGGCTTTATTCTGTGGAATATACCTGATGGAAACACGATTTCATAAAGTTGGCTCGACAGAATAAATTCACAAAGTTACATATTTTTGTGTCATTTTATCTTCTTTTCTAGGTTTTATTCTTAAAATAAGTGATTTGATAATATGAGTTATTTACCAAAATGAAGTTTGAATTTTTTTTTTACACATCAATTTGTTATAATATAAAACGCGCTCTTTCGTGCCTCTCCGCCGTTATACCCATCCCTTACCGTCGTATCGTCGAGAGAGCAAGAGAGAAGCGCTTGAAACACCTTCCCTTAAAACTAAGTGTTGTGTCAATTAAAGGTCACCCTGATGCATTGCATTAATAATAGGAAGTGTATAGAGTGCCGCTAGCGACACTGTATCTCCATCGGTTAGGGAACCGTAAGTTTTGCGGTATAATAGTGACGCCGCCTATGCTGCCGTAAAGTTTTTGTTAGACAACAGAAATACTAGCTGCCCTACTCCTGTAGGACACGTGATAGGTTAGAAATTTAAGACAATCGCGAAGCGCAGCGTAGCGATTGTCTTGAATTACGAGGTTATTTTTTTTAATTAGACAACAGAAATCTAACTCCATGCAAAAATATCTTTTGAATATTATATCGTCTGAACATTACGATAAATAAAAAATATGTTACGGTTCCCTAACCGATTGAGATAGAATGCTGCTTGTGGCACTCTATACGCTTCGTACTAGGATGCCGTCAATTTACGGCATCGTAACCGATCGTACTATGTTGCTGCTTGTGGCACTCTATTCACTGCCTACACTTTGTACTAGGATGCCGTAATGACGGCATCGTAACCGACCGTACTAGAATGCCGCTAGCGGCACTCTATCCACAGCCTTAATAATATTGCTTGCTATTAGTGCATCAATAAGTTTAATATTATGCTTCTCTTAATTTAAGATTATGCTCATGTCTGTGTGTGGGAGGAGACAAGAGTGTTGCTAGCCGTTGGCCCAGGGGGGCAAGCCGATATAAATGAAGGAGGCGATTGTAATAATAACGGTGCAAAGTTTCATTGTGTAAACTCTACAACTTCCTCACTGTACATAGAGGCGTGCCTAAGGTTTCAGAGTAGGGCAACATTATTTTCTTGTGATTTTTTACAGTCCATTACGTATTTTTCTGCTCCGTTCCCCTGGCAACGCCCTTGGGAGGAGACCCTCTACTCATTTTAATATTCATTATACAAAAACTATCAATAAAAATTTTCGTTGCAACATCATACATTTGTACTTACCTCCTCAGTTGGAGGATCACTCTGTTTACTACAACTACTTGTTTCACTGTCATCTTCACTATAGAACAAGTTGAACAGAGCAGTTGAAATTTCATGATTGTGTTCATGTTCAGCTGCAAAACTCTTTATCTCATTCTCTTGTAGTGAATCATACTCAGTTAACCATTCATTTATCAACTGCTTCCACTCAGCCATAATTTAATATTTTTTTCTGTAAATTAATAAGTTTATATAAAAATCGATGGATTGCATTACTTAAATAAGTCACTATCATAATCCAGTTTTCATGTTACACAGAACTGATGTCATCCATAAAATCAAGGACACTAATAATTACATTAAGCAAATTAAAAGTTGATTTTACCGACTTTAGGGATTATATAAAGTTGTAAAAGTATATCTATAGTATCTCCCTAATTACCTAGATAGGAAATACAGAAAATTTAGTTACTTAATCTAAACATTTGTGTTAACTTACTGTGAATAACACTTGTAGCGCCTTTACAAAATTTTAATAATGTGAATACGAAATAAATATTGTGTAATGCGAAGCTTTATTTATAATGTTACTAAAATTGTTTTTGATCCTCAATTACACATTTTACTGAAATTAATATAATTTCACTTTTGACATGACAATTTGGAATAACAATTTAATTTTTTTTTTATATTTGTTCCGTGAAGGAACAGGCTAGGGTCAGAGACCACACTGCCTAGCCATTAGTATTTTATTTCTTTTTTTCCGTAGATGATAATGAGTGGTGATTAAGATGATGAGTGATAAATGATATTCCCCCAAACCCCTTTAGTCCTCAGTAAAGATGTGGAACTTTACTGAGATCTCACGCTGACTTCTTGAGATAATTTAAAAAGTGATGTTGCACTGTTTTGTTTCATTTGCCAACACTCATGCACGTTCACAAACACTTAACGGTTAATAATCCACTATTTTAATTGTTAGGTAAATTAACTTGGCTGGCACAACAAATCCGCCATTTTTATTTTTTAAATTTGATATACTAACTCGACACTCGCGCAATAAAGACGAATTTAACAACGAATCAAAATTGGGTAAGAGTAAAGCCGGGTCCGCTGCGCCAGATTTTGAACAGAACATTGCTCGAAAACATAAATAAGGGGCGTGGCCACATTATAACTCAATGGGCCACGCCCCTTATTTATGTTTTTGAACAATGTTCTGTTCAAAATCTGGCGCAGCGGACCCGGCTTAAGAGAAAAAATAAAAACGGGCATACATACATACAGGTCAAATAACAAACCCTCCTTTTTTATATTTAAACTTAAGTTAAAAACCAATCTTTTAATAATGCTTTCTATACTTACTCTAAAATAATACTTTGGTTTTAAGACGAATTAATTGTTAAAATTCATTTTAAGTACCTATTTAGTTAATGTTAATGTAAATTATAATATTTGTGTACATTGCATGCCCGATCATGGGCAAACTGTTGATACTATTTAATTATTTTAAGAACTTGTTACACAGTCCTAGCAATAAAGAAATTTTATTCTATTCTTGTGAGCAGAGATTGTATATTTTCTGTAACATGTCCATTTGTACAAGTGTAAAATAAGCATTACAATATCAATAATAAATAATTATTTTATAAAAATATTAACGAATAATGGGCGATTTTCTAACAGCCCAAATTAAAAAGTAAAAATTAGTTCAAAAACACTCGATAGATGTCGTTTTATGAAAGCCGTACCTACTTATGGGCTGTAATAAATTCTACACTTTTACTTGTCTACCAAAAGAATAAAAAAATAGTATTCACTTACCTATTTATATTCAGGACATCCAGTACCTATTTCTATTTTGGAATAGAATAAATATTACGCAGCCATACACGTGCTCTTCACTTCATGAACCCGCCTTTTACTAAGCGCCATACTAATCTATGCTAAGCGCCATCTATGAAGTCATTTACGAACCAATTTCTTTTTTTTTTTTTATCTCGGAAAATCGCCCATTGTTTTCGAATTTTGTGACAACCCTTGCATATCGGCGAACGACCGCGTGGATACATAAGCGGACGGCGGCATCGCCCCTCATCAAAGGCGTTGCCCCCTGTGGTTGCCCCACTGTTGCTTCAATAGTATCGATACCATCGAAGTGTTCGCGGTATCGATAGTACGCTGTGACACAATAGTATTGTTAGGAATATTAAATATTACTATTGAGGGAAAGGCCACTATTTATAGTATGATAATAACGATAGTATCGATAGTTATTCCAATATTCAGCAGCAATAGTATCGAAACTATCGACTTTACACTATGAAAGTAGGTAACTGAAATAAACTCAGAACAATAACTAAGAAATAAACTAATCTACAATTTATCTGAATCAACGTCAGTTACTGACGGATGCCGCAGACAGAGCTTAACTCTATTCGACAAATTGGCTACTTGACATTATTTGAAAAAGTATAAAAAAATTTACAAACGCTTATTTTATACCCCGCACAATATTTTCTTTTTCGAAAAAGCTTAATTTAATAGAAAAAAATCTTAGAATATTAACTAAATTTAGTTAGCTTTAGTTATTATTCTTAGATAAATAACATATTTTCTCTATTGATTTTTTCTCTATTGATTTCAAATTTCGTGCAAAAATGGTTGGTCACGTGACATTTTGCTCTGTGGCGTCTGACGTCACACTTTAATAACTTTAAAAACTTATCTTGAAACCAGACAGATAGTTTTGCTAATTTTGTGAAATGTGACGTTACATGAAGCTCAATCATTGAGCTATGAACTCAATCATGGCTGCCCCTGTTTCGGGTCTTGTAATCCACTAATCCATTATATAATTTTACGAATTATCATAATGAAAAAGACTATTGGATAATTATCGTTAAAACATAAACAACCATTTCCGTCTTATTTCATATTTTAATGTTACAACATGGTTACAACCAATTATATTTTAAACAATATCATTGGTTACATACAACTGTTAAATAGCCAATTATTATCTAACTATTGTGGGCCCCACTGAAGCTTGGCGAGCTTGGCATCCATCGACATAAAAAAAATGGTAATTAGATTGTGCTGGTTGGCTGTTGTGCTGTGTAGTAGTACGCTTTAGCCGTAATCCAGAATCTGATTCCGATAGATTGATATTGGAAAAGTTATATTTTCTCTTAAACAATATATTCGCAAATTATTACAAAGCTTGTTTACCAGCAAGACACAATCAAAATAATTTTAATCTTGATAATAATAAAAATAAAAAAACATTTAAAGTTGTTAAGGCGTATGGTATCCCGTATTATTATATTTCTCTATGGTATGCCGTATGCGTATTATAAAGTTCTACGTAAAGCCTAGTTCGCGCCGTGGCATAGGCCACTAGAAGTAATGCGCTTGTCTGATCATTTTTAAACTCGTTGTAATTAAGCAACATAGCGAAGCAGTGTATCGCTCGTTTCTCGACTCATGACATAAACCAAAATAATAACGAAAAGTAAAAAAATCGGCAATAACCGGTTGACAATTACCGGTACTGAAATGCCACGTAAAACAACCAATTACTTAATGTCAGTGTCAGTCAAAATTGTTGCGGTTGTGGATAAAGCTGACCTGTCAAAGAAACTAATAATTCTAAAGAATAGTTATTTTTTATACATTTCTACAAAATCCCAAACCCAAATGGGTTCCTCCCATAGTACAGAAGTGCCTGGAGGCGGCTCAGACGGTTACCATATCTTGCGGGTTCGTATCGCCGATAGCCTAAAAGTTCAAATGTATTTGCTATTCTTCATAAAAAGACACGTCAATATTTTGTTTTACAGGTGCAGGACGGCTCCCCTGGTCAAAAAGCAAATCTAGAAGCATTTTTTGATTTTATAGTAGCTATAGAAAACACTAGATTGGACCAAGACAATGACACTCTGAAAGAGCTATTGAAAAAGAATGTTGAAAACTCTATTAGAATGATGATATACAGTAGTAAGACTCAGTCGGTGCGAGAAGTAATGGTAACTCCTAGTGCCAATTGGGGCGGGCAAGGTTTGCTTGGGGTCAGCATCAGATTCTGTTCATTTGAAGGTGCTACTGAAAATGTCTGGCATGTTTTGGTAAGCTAAGTACAAATATTATGCTGGATTTACACGGAGCCAATACTTGAGACAATCCACTAAGCCATTCTAATATTGGCATCGTGTAAATAGAGACAGTCCACTACATTGGATTGTCCTCAAGCCATTTTTGCTTAGCATGGCTTATTGGACTAGCATTTTTTTTTGTTTCAAGTATTGGCTCTGTGTAAATCCAGCATTAGGACTAATTGGTTCTCGATGTTCAGGTGTTTATATAAGAACTTCTTTATATAAAACAATTTCTCTTCTAGGAAGTTCATCCTTCTTCTCCAGCTGAATTGGCTGGCTTGAGACCATTCTCCGATTACATTATTGGAGCAGATTCTGTGATGCATGAAAGTGAAGATTTCTTCACACTTATAGAGGCACATGAAGGCAGGTCATTGAAACTGTATGTGTACAATGTAAATGATGATACATGCCGTGAAGTGAGCATCACACCTAACCACACTTGGGGGGGAGAGGGTAGTCTAGGATGTGGAGTAGGTTATGGCTACCTGCACAGGATACCGATCAGAAGTATTCACGCAACTGCTCAGAAGTCATACAGTGTTACCACTCCTATGGTAAATATGTTATTAATTACTTATTCTTAATTCTTTTTTTGTTAATTATTAGTTGCAGGTAATTTCTGGCTGAATTCAACTACCTCACAGTCGAGTGGTTAATAGATTTTAAATACTTTGTGGATTTATTTGCATTCCAATCCTTATCCCCCTGTCTGTCATGAAGACTCCAAGAGGTTGCTAATAATTGAATTTCTGTTGTCTGGTATTACGATAGCTGAGCTCTAAAGTGTTGTGTACTTTTAGATAAACTTCTCAATCCCTTTTTATAATTATTTTTATTTTTTAATTATTTCAGCTATCTGCTGCATCTCCAAATATTCAACAAAATCTGGTAACAGGGGTCAGCCAATTAAACATAGATTATGAGCAATCACCTCAAATGAGTGTACCACAGACTGCCGCAGTACCATCAGAGCCGGTGCAGACCCCTCCACCATTTTTATCGGGTGTACCGATGGTGAACCCTGGGACCTATTCAGCCAGTAACATTCACAAACCTTCAGAGCAGGTTATTCCACAACAGCCATTGATACAGCAGCCAATGTCTCAAACGCAATCTATGGTGTCCAACATGGCAGCCTATTCCAGTAGTAAGTATGACTAATTTTGTGCTAATTCACCATAATATTGATTTTAAATTAGTCACATTGATAAAGAAACAAGTAGAAGCTGTACCACTGTAACTATATACTGTGTGGATTTACACTACTGGAGTGTAAATCCACACTACTGGTTTATCTTTCAAAGTTAGAAATTGTTTAATGATAATTAGCGCAACAGTAAACTTTTGATTACACAGCTGTACTATATTTCTGTCTGACAGTTGGTTGTTTAAAAAATAAATAAGTTTCAAATCTTTTACTTTATGATTGTACTTTTTTCATTGGCTTTTCAATCTTACTGTAATTGTATTAGGTTCCAATTATGGTGGCATATATTTTTATATATTTTCGATCTCCTATACTATTGTCGTCAGCTGACAGACAGTTGTATGGGAGGTCGAAAATTCTTTTGTCATTTTTGCACATAGGTTTCTCGGGAAAAGTTATTTAGTTTCATGGGTGATTTTTTTTGTATAAAGAAAAAATAAGGTTGTATATTGCCATTAGCAGCTTAAAGGTGTAACTTCACCTACAGTAATAGTTTATTTATAGTGGTATGTTATAATAATGTATGTTGTTTATCAACAGATTTAGCTGAAGCAACACTGACTAACTTGGGGAGTATACCATCGGTATCGAACATGCAGCCACCTGCTCCCCTTCCAAGTTTGCCGGGCTTTCCCATGAACCAGCCGCAGCCTTATATACCAATGATGCCTACCTTCTCGCAGCCACAGGCTCAGCCGGCGACGTTTCCACCAAGTGCACCAGCACCGTTAGTGCCAACTTTTGATATGAGCAATTTCGCCTCGGCCCCGCTCCAACCGCCGCTCATCTCAACGGGCCTGCCAGTAGTAACCCCTGTCTCGTTACCGGGAATGCCGTCTATCACCGTTAGCGCCACGCTGCCCGTCTCCACCATGAAGGAAATACATCAGCAACAGTCACAACATCAGCAAGATTTATTATCGTGAAATGATAAATATAATTATACATTGTTTGCCTTTATAGACTATAATAAGAGTATCTTTCACAATAATAAAATTCACAACCTGACTGCTTTGCTGTTGCGTGAGTATTATTGAACCGAATCCATTTTAAGAGTGTCACCTTTGAACTTAGTTCTTGGTAAAATTATAGTTTTGGAATAACATTGCATTCGGAATTGTGCTATTCTGTGTATGACAGATCCGGCATATTATTGTTAAGCAGAGTTTCTCTTGTTTGCTGATATTCATGTTACTTTATTTTAAATGTTATGTTCAAAATCATGTACAATAATACTGGAAGGCGGCTAAAGTATAATTTAATGCTGACCTTTTAGATGTGCAATAAAATGTTTGATTCTAAGACGTCTGTGTATTTCAGTTAGATTTATTTATTGACTGTTCATTTATATTCATTTAAATTCATCCTACTAAGAATGTGGATGTTAAACTGGAAATTGTCTGTGTATCTGACTGCCTTCCTAAGTTATTTTAAGTGTACATTTAACACGGAAATAAAAAAAATGTTATACCATTTATTACCATTACATTTATTTTTAATCAATAAAAATGTCGAATTATCATACAATCGTAAAGTTATTCTTTATTTCAATGCATATTCACGCAGTGAAGCATTGGTTTAGTTCCATGTAACTTTAAAAACGCAACTCTAACCGCCACTGTGGTCTAGTGGCTAAGGGCTCTAACACACGAGCAGCAGTTTGCTTCGACGTATGTAACTGCAGTCGACGCTAGAGTCGGCGGCTAGCTGTCGACCTGCCTGCGGCAAACAGTTGAAACGTCGACAGCTAGCCGCCGACTCTAGCGTCGTCTGCAGTTACATACGTCGAAGCAAACTGCTGCTCGTGTGTCACCTGTCGGCAGCTGGCTGTCGACCTGCCTGCCGCAAGCAGTTGAAACATCGACAGCTTGCCGACAACATTTCGACAGCTAGCCGCCGACTCCTAACGGCGACTGCAATTACATTTATATACGTCGACAGCAAACTGCTGCTCGTGTGTTAGAGCCCTAAGCCACCAATCTAAGACCTAGAAGTCCCGAGTTCGATATGTATGCAGTCCGGAGTAGGTACATCTTTGTGCACCTGGTTTGGTTGGTAGTAAGGCGTTAATGCTGGATTTACACGTAGCCAACACTTGAGACAATCCAATATGCCAGTCCAATAAGCCAATGCTAATGCTAAGCAAAAACGGCTTGAGGACAATCCAATGTAGTGGACTGTCTCTATTTACACGATGCCAATATTGGAATGGCTTAATGGATTGCCTCAAGTATTGGCTCCGTGTAAATCCAGCATAAGTCCGCCTGGCTGCCACCATCTTGTCTAAAGTCTGGTGTCATAACAATAATGTTAATAGTATTGTTGTGTTCCGACAGTTTATGCAACGTGATAGGGGTGGTACTTCTAACCCGTTAAGGCTGAGTACTACATCTAAATTCATCGACAAAAAAATAATATGGGGGTCCTACCCCCTCCCCCTATAATTTATGCGATATTAAAAGTTTCATACGTCGGAGAAACATGAAAAAAAATGGCAAACGGTAGCTAATGACACTGGCTAACTAATAAATTACTTTGTTTTGTATATTTGAGATTATTTTGGTGAGAAAAAAAATCATTACTTAATTATTTTGTGATTTAAAATCACTTTTTTAAAAGTCCATATTAATTTTTTTGTCATTGAATTTAGATGTAGTACTTAGCCATAACAGGTTAGAAGTACCACCCCTATCACATTGTATAGAGATAAGATAGCCACTTCCTCAGTGGACGAGGATTCCGTGTGAAGCTCTTCTACCTTCAGCTTTATCATCACTTGAGATGAAAGCCAAGCGCTTACCAGTGTAGTAGATAAAAAAATATAAATATGTGAAAATATGTATGGTTGGCCTCAGAAGTAGCATAAAGTACCATGTCATACCAACTAACTGCCTTCGTACATAATGGTTGCAAAATAGCGTGATCGTTCCGAGCAAGTTGGTGTGACATTGTACTAAAGTGTTAAGTCCTCCTGTCTATTCGTAATTTTTCGTACACTGCTGCGTACTGTGCCAGTTGCTAGTGAAAAATACAGCGGCGCGCGCATTCGAGCAAAAATATGTAAACAATTGTAACTCTTAGTACAATGGAATAAGAGTCAAAGAGTCAAAAACGTTCACAAATACAACAAGGCCCCCGCCCTACACTTCTATAATTATTTCTCTAAACTTAATCCAGTAATATAATTATATCACTAAACTTGAACCGTAAAATAATTATATTCCTAGTAAGATAGTAATGAATCGCTTTCGTATGTTACGGGATATAATATCCCTAGGGATATAACTATATTACGGCTATAACTATATTTGCACCTCCGATTTTAAAGTGTTTAAAGCTCTCTCTATCCGACTGCTTGTCTGGAAGAAATCGCTTTATAGCAATGAGACCGCCAAATTGTAACTGTTTAATGTACTTGTTTTTATGTTTTGTGTTTAATTAATGTAAACTGTTACAATAAAAGTATTATCTATCTATCTATCTTACTGCGACATAATACATATTGGTGCTCGTGACTACGACGAAATACGAATAGACTGGGTGAGTCGTGAGCCTTTCCCGCTTGTCTAGGGGGCAAGGTCAACTAACTGTAAGTAACTCTTTATATTTTTAAGAGTTATGATGATGGTATCAGAAAAAGTTTAAAAACCACAGGTAGGAAATATCAATGTTTATTTTAATTATTTTACAAAACATCTTAAACCACTGTTTCATACTTAAAAATAAATTGCATTTAACACGTTATTTTCTTAAACAATGGCCTACTTAAAATTGGAAAACTTATTTATCTTTTTAAAATCAGAAAAATACGCTTAAGCATTCTTTTTTTTATTACTTAAAAAATATTAAGATTACCTACTAGAAGTGTCCAGCCTAAAGGTCACGACAATTAATGGGTTGAGAATAAATAATTTAATTTAAACTATCTACGCTAATAAGATATGAGTAATTGATTCGATTATTTTTTCATGAATTATTCTTTTTTTTTCACTAATTTTCTTGATAATTTAAATAAACTAACTTTTCGATGAGCCCGTGAGTTAACAAGGTATTGGCAAAGTACCTATTTACTTCCGTAGATTAATTAACTACTTACATGTACCGACAACCTTTTTCGCTTATAATATGATGATATTAATACTAAATCCTCTTGTAATTATTTAACCATTAATTACAAGAGGATAGAATAATTATACAATTAATTACATTGTTAGTTATTGCGATTTTCTGACAGCCCAAATTAAAAAATAAAAATTAGTTCAAAAATACTCGATAGATGGCGTTTATGAAAGCCGACCTGTTCCTACCTAAGGGCTGTAATAAATTCTACACTTTGGCTTGTCTATCAAAAAAATAAAAAAATACTACTTACAATTTTTTATTCAGGATCTCCAGGACCTATTTCTATTTTGGAATGGAATAAATATTATGTTGCCATACACGTGTTCTTCATGGACTCGCCTTTTACTAAACGCCATACTAATCTATGCTAAGCGCCATCTATGAAGTCTTTTACGAACCAATTTCTTTTTTTTGATCTCGGAAAATCGCCCATTGGAATAGATCACTCAGTCTATTCACACGCACATTATTGTCATGACGGCTGAAAAGCCTTTGTGGGTTACTTAATAGAGACTTTATGCTTAGCAGCAATTATTTACAATTTGTTAGAACTATTTTTAATGAATTATACGTATACTTAATGCGCGATATACAATATTTTCTTTCAGAATGAGTTTGGTAACATACAGATTCAAATGAGATTAAAATAAAAAGTTTGTTTTTAGCTTTTGTTTCACAGTGTTTAGTTACCTCCTACCCGTTTGCTTGCCTCGTCTGACAAGCAGAAACAAAAATTGCTTACAGCCGGCACAGTATCCAATTTAAGATCTAAATCAATCGGAATTACCGATCATCTAAGATGCCGTCAACATAACTATGCACAGACGCCAGCATATCAACCTACCAACCTATACGGGTCAATATAGATTGGAGAAATTTTTCAGCTTTTGGTTTTGGATAAGTTGATTGCACATAAACCGGATTTTGTTTTCATCAGTGTACATAATTTTATCGGTAACGTTAATAGACATTATTTTCCATTTTTTTTAAATTTATTTATAATTCATTATTTATTTAATTTGTCCGGAACAATAAAAAATAATTCGTGGATACCGGGCGAACGAAAAGTCACGTGTCGTGTCGGTGCGTGTGACGTTCACCGTAAAAATACGTGTAAAATCTTTTTCTACAAAACCGAACCAAGAACTGCAGAACGAGCCTCAGATCGCGTCTCCTCAGAAAGCTGGTCGAGGTAAGTGTTTTTTGCCATATTATGGGTAGTTGCCAAGGCAGATTACAACACCGAAAGCATTTGTGTGATTTAATAGTTTGATTCCAACACCTAAGTACCTATATACAGTCCACTCTTTAAATTATTACCGTGGTACTTTGTTGCCACAATTTAGCACCCGCCCGGCCGCAGAGTTCAATTTCGCGGTCCCGGTCGATTTACGCTGATCAACGGTATTTTTGTGGATATGTTTGATCAATTTTAGTTTCTCTCTTTTTCACTTAAAAAAAATAAAATTACCTAAATCTGTAGCTCTAGATTAAGTTACTCTATAATTTAATACATACTATGTGCACTGATAAAAAAAAATCCTGTGTACAATAGAGGTGAAGTTGATATCGCTGACCGAAGAGCAAATTGTATGTTTTGTGTTGTCAAACTAACGATGCGCAGTGTCGCCGTTAGAGGTACGCGTGGGCTCGAGCTTGAAGCTGTTGCAGCGGTTCAGTTCGTCCGGCGGCGGTTTCTCCGAGTCGAGCCCTAGGGCGGGGTTGTCGTGGCTGTAGCAGAGCGTGGGCGAGTCGCTGTAGAACACGCCGCCGGCTAGCTCGGAGAGGCGGCGGCGGCGACGAGTGTCTTTGTCGTCGGCCATGCCGGGCGGCCGTACGCTGGAGCTGCGACGCCTCTCGGAGCCAAGACGTGCGGAGACACGCAGGGCCTTCTGTTCCATGTAAAAAAAGTAAAGTATAACCTTTATACTGTCCTACTGCTGAGTCGTGCTGTTGGCAGTCCATGCCCCAGAAGGGAGTGGCACAGGGAGAAATGGACGAAGAGATACCTTGTAGGGAGTTAAGCAAATGCGCGCGGTAGAGTGCAGTCGCAGTATCCGCACGCATATCCCGATGATTCGGCCATTATGACCATATAGGTTGGTATAGCCATGGGAAGGTGGTGGAATTTGACCCGATACTGGGCAAAGACCTCCAGCATTGAAATCGACTTAATGGCTAAAACACCACGCTTGCCAAATGCGGTTTGCATATCACAAAACCAGGTAAGTAATACCTTAAGCATCGAAAACATTCGAAACACACTTTGCCCGACATGGGATTTGAACCCTGGATCTCCGATTATCAGCCACTCTGCCAGCAGTGCCATCGAGGTGTTTTGTACCATGTAACATGACATGATTAATTCGATTACTCTTTCCCACATGGATTTATTGGCAATGGTCGATGTTTGTACGTGCTATATGTAGGTACATAAACTATCTTTAATTAAACAAGTAAACCGCACTCTCGGTGGTCACTTGAAACTTGAAAGTGCATAAGTATTAGATATTGGATAAACAATGGGCATTGTTCAATAAATTCTTTCAAAACATTTTCGACTGCGTTCGCTAATCATCTTTAGAAAAAGCATGGAAAAATTGCGTATGGCACTGTGTGTGTGTACATACCTATATAGTCACACCAACTCGCGTTGAGTAATCGAGCTCGTATAACCATATGAACGTAGTTGTTGATGTGACATGGTAAATATTGAAATAAAATAACAACAATGAATAGGTAAAGAATAAAAAGCTTTTAAGAACAAACTCACAATCGCATGAGGTTATACATACTTGAGTTAATACTTTACTCAAAACTAAAAAAGCCTAAAAGGAAAAGTTTACCTTAAGTCGGTAAGGTAGAGCGTTGAGTAAGCTGACTACAGGCGGCGAGAGGAGGTCGATGGGCACCCGCGAGGGGTGGGTCACGCCCGTCGCCGCCGACACCAGCAGGCCCGAGATCACCGTGGCAGCACACCCCAGACCAGAGTACCAGAGGTAGGATACGCGGAACAGCCAGAACACCGCCTCATCGTGGGTTACCCTGTCGAACCGTCATTCACATTGGTACAACAGCTACTAAATTAATAAAGATTTAACGAACTAGAACAGCCACCGAGGCGGTGGCTGGTGGTTCGTGAGTACGAAATATATAAAGAAGTTAACTGTACTGTGTGAGTTACCCTGTCCAACGACATCCTCATCACTCAAATTAGTCTAAGGTACAACTGCTTCTAAACTAATATACATTTACAAACTAGAACAGTCAGAACACCGCCTCGTCGTGCGTTACCCTGTCCAAACGTCATCTCCATTAATCACATAAGTTTAAGGTACAACAGCTGCTACTAAATTAATAAAAAATTAACGAACTAGATGTTTGTTTAGCATCATCACTGTCCGTTAAGTCTGCTACTGGATAAGGCCATTCTAGCCCCGAGTACCAGAGGTACGACATGCGGAACGGCCAGAACACCGCTTCGTTGTGGGTTACTAGCTGTCCAACCATCCTCCTCATCACAAACTTATGTATATGGTTCAACTGTTACTAAATAAGGCAAGTGGATGTATATTACTACTACCATATTTTGATCTAACTAGGTATGTTATTGAGATAAGGCCGAAACGAAAACCAATGAAAAATGTCAACATGTGTGTCCGTCAAAGGGTTAAGTGTGCCTTAACGCCGCTGACACCAGCAGGCCCGAGATCGCGATGGCTGGCTGCACACCGCAGCTCCGAGTGCCAGAGGTAGAATCGTAATACGCGGAACAGCCAAAACACCGCCTCGTCGCGTCGTGGGTTATCCTGTACAAACGTCATCCTCATCATTCATATAATTATAATTATGGTAGTAATATGATAAATCTGAAGATGTAAGCTCACTTCTCCCTGAATTTTCTTTATCCTCAGACGGCTATCTTCGCAAACATGCGCTGTATTATGTTATATTCATTAAATAAGTGTTGCTGGTGTCCAAGGGCGCAACTCGGCGCGGCAGTTAAAAAAAAAAAAAAAAACTGACGGCAGTGACAGCGTCTCATCCACAGACGTCTACAGACGACGACATTAATACGTCTGTGGTCCCATCAAATAAATACCTACTAAAATTATAAAAAATAAACCCAATATTACGTTGGATCAATGAAGACGTGCGTGTAGTTGGAGGCGAGGCAGCCTTCAATGGAGCCGGGTAGGTGCGGCGAGGGCACTTGAGCGAGCTGCGCGCCGCCGCCGGCGACCAGCACCAGCAGCAGCCCGAACACGCCGCCCGCCACGGCACCCTGAAACAAAATATGACAAATTCAAAATTCATAGTTATTTATCAATCCACAAAAATTTTGTTCGAAATAAAAAAATACTTGATTCCATAATTTCTGGGGGCACGGAAGTGCCCTCGCCAAGTCAAGCTATAAAAAAGGCACGGCCGCACCATCCTTTTTTCGAAGCCATTCGGGCCATTTTCGAACCCCTGTAACTGTAACTTCGTTGTGAAAAGAACTAGAAGCCAAATGTATGTATCGATCGCGATGACTGATTTTGAATAATATAATGCGTAGTGTGCAGTGCGGGCGTCACGAAACTGCGTGAACTTAGTTTTCTCGTAAATGTTTTTTCTCATTATATAGGTATATAAATAATGATAGCGTATAAATATCGATAATATCCTACATTGACTTCGTAGTATTTAATGTGTTGAAACTTCTATTTATCAAGTTTTAATGCAGCATGTTTGGGATGATGCGTTTGATGTTCATGTTATTGCGGAACCTGTCTTGCGGTGGAGCGTCTGTTGCGTAAACAGAACTCACATACCTAGTGATAAAATAAACTAAGTAGCTATACCTATCTACGCCTATCACCTTACGCAAATCGAAAAAAGGAAGCATAGACAATATT
Organism: Scoparia ambigualis; assembly: GCA_963921215.1. Classification (NCBI taxonomy): domain Eukaryota; kingdom Metazoa; phylum Arthropoda; class Insecta; order Lepidoptera; family Crambidae; genus Scoparia; species Scoparia ambigualis. Next base: position 20,151,593 of record OY992507.1, read on the forward strand.
GCTCAAACTTACTGTTCATTTTTAAAATTAATCCAAAAGTCATTACATAAATTAGATTTGATGAATCAAGGAAATTGTCCCTTGCATTTCTATTTTTTTAATTCTAAACATGGCTATCACCTAGTTGTGCCGTAGACAAAATAGATATCTAGTTGTGAACTTGTGATAAGGCCCTTGCTCTTAATAAAGCAAGAGGTACAATTAATTACAATTACAACCAATTTATTACAACAAGGCACCTACAATTAATTCACATTTATTAGAAGTTGCCGCTGTGCTAACTTCTGTAAAACGGTAGAGTCGTTAATTGGCAGATGGCAAATCATACTTATTATTTATACTGTGATTTACATTGGGCGTAGCGAAAACGTTAAAGATGACCCAATCAATGCAGTAAATACTGTCTTATAAACATTGGAGATTTCTAGTGAATGTGTTTATGTAATTATCTGTGTTTACAAAAAGCGTAATGTTGTTTAGAAATCGAAGATGTTGTTCTTCTTCAGAACGCATTAATTACTTTAAGCTAATATTTAGGTAGGATAAGTATATCGTAAAATTTTACCGCTGCGTGAATTCCTAGCTTATTTGCTCTTGCCTTGTGTATCTTAAATGAACCAGATTGCTTTGTTTTTAATGCGCTTTGCCCAAGGTAGGTACTGCTTATGATTAAGGGTCTACTAAATTAATATCCGAAAAGGGTGACTAATTATTTTATATTATATAGACAGGTAAGTACGAGGGACACTCAGATGGTTTTGAGAAACTAAAAAACTAACTTCTATCATTGAGGTAATACGTAGTACCTACATATAACTCAATGACTTCTATAGATAAAATGTTTTAATTAAATCTTTTCGAAGAACTCTACACCAGCCTTTAAACAAAGTTTCATGCGTCTGAACTAATTTTAGAAACATTTTTTCCTGTCCGCCGCAGACACCTCTTCCACGGCCTTCTCGAACGCTGCTAGCGCGTCTTCCGGCGATGAAAACTGTATCCCTTCCAGCTGATTTTTTATTTTAGGCAATAAAAAGAAGTCACACGGTACCAGATCAGGAATGTAAGGAGGGTGACCTAAGACTCTGCCCGGTGTCGTGTCCAGGAAGTCCCTCGTTTTGAGCTCTGAGTGCGCGGGCGTGTTGTCATGGCGAAGCAGTACCCCGCGGAGCCCGGTGTTCGGTCGCTAATAGTTGCTCATTGCAGACAAAACTTCTGGCAGGGATATTTTGGTATACCATTCGGCGTTGATGGTGCTTTGGTCTCGTAATGCAATTGAAACCAATACCATGTCAAAGTGATAAAACAAGCGATCAAAATTTTCCCTGCGCTTGAAACAGCCAAACTGTCGACTGACGCTTTGTTTCTGGATCGTATTGATAAATCGTCACCTGTCACAATGTCGTAAACGAGCCGAGACGAGCCTGCTTTAAATTTTTTAATCATATCACGGCACCACTCCACACGGGCCTGCTTCTGAGCTTCGGTGAGGTTGTGCGGCACCCAGCGCGAAACTATCCTCCTCACGCGAAGGTGCTCGTGTGGAATCTTGTGAAAGCTTCCTGTGCCAATCTGCTGTGTATATGCTGAATCTCTTCGTATGTAATTCGCTTGTTTTATTGAATAAAATTCTTACTGCCGTAAAGTTTAATCTAAGGCCAGCACACTTTCTTTTTTTCTTTCGTGACAGCCGTTGTAGGACGACCACTCCTTTGTTCATCCCCCAAAGTAAGGCGACCGCGTCGGTTGCTTTTGAAGGTCCTTCATCCATAAAAGCCATTTGAAGTCGATCAAATGACTCGTCAGGTTTCAGGCCACATTTAAAATCGTAGAAAATATTCACGATGCAGATCCATTTTTAAATGAGACACGATAATTAATTTGGCCCTCGAAAAAATGTGGAGGGAAATTCGAAATTCGAACAATGGTATTTTTACTTTTAAATAACCAATTTTTTTAAAATAATTACAAGTAGCCAGTGCCTTTTAAATAAAATAAAATAAAATAAAAATCATTTATTTCAGGCAAAATAGCCCATTTCCACTTAAAACAAAATGTCAATTTTACATCAATAAAATAATAAAACATACCTAACAAATCAAATCAATTTCAAAATAATAATAAAATATTAATGAATGCAACATAATTACATTATTATTAAACATTTTGGATTAAATTCATTAACATTATTAACAATTAAATTACAATTATTACAAAATAATCAAATTACATTAAAATCAAAATAATAATAATAATAACTAATATTTGTTGTTAGTCAGCGCATGCACCATACAGCAATGACGCATGTATTGGCAATCGAACCTGTTTGCAAACACACTTAGGATGCGGTTGGAGCTGGCCCGAACCCTGCGCACCAGCGATGTACACCGCTTCCGCATTATGGTGTAGAAGCAGTCCACCTGTGCATCCGCGAACATCCCTGATGCACTACAGAATCGGGGCAGCCCCATCAGCATCCTGAAAGCGTTATTATACTGAACACGTAAGGCACTGTACTGTTTTTGCGTATGATTTGCCCACAGGCTGCACGTGTAGAAATTAGTGCAGTAAGCTCGAAAAAGAGTTCGTTTAACCTCTGCTGAGCTACGCGCAAACCTACGGGCCACCATGTTCGCTCTTACAGACAGCGCCCTACGCTCCCTTTCTATGTCTGCATCATCTTTCAGGTCGGAGGTAAGAATATGACCAAGGTATTTAAATTGGTTCACGCACTGCAGTGGCGTTCCGTACAATTTTATGGGAGGGATGGAGGTCGGACATTTCCCTCCGGCCCGAAAGACCATGCATTCACTCTTTTTTACATTGTATACTAGGCCGTGTTCGCGGGTATACCTTTCACATATTTTTAACATTTTTGTGATACCACAGACCGATGCACTCAGCAAGACCATGTCATCAGCATAATTTATATTATTTACTGGTACCCCGTCTATATGACAGCCGACACGGCTGCCGCTGAGCTCACCTATCAGGGCATCAACGTACAGGTTGAACAGCTTCGGCGAGGTCAGCCCTCCCTGCCTCACCCCGCACTCCATCCTATACGGTTCCGACAAGGCACTCGACCATCTCACAACATTGACCTGATTTTGATACCAATATTTGAAGATGTTGTTAAGTTCTAATGGCACCTTGATATCGCTTAACTTCTGCCATAGGATATCATAACAAACCAGGTCAAAAGCTTTGGAGAGGTCGAGGAAACAGGCATATACGGGTGTACGGCGGTCTGTGTAATACTTAACAGTCTGCTTTAAACTCAAGATAGCCGTATCTGTGGAGAGTCCTGGCCTAAAGCCGAACTGATTATCATTTAAATTTAGATAACCGCCTAGCTGAGTATCAAGCAAACTGTCAAAAACTTTAGATATAACAGTGGCCAGCGAAATAGGCCTATAATTAGATTTATCGCACACGTCACCAGTTTTATTTTTAACAATTGGCACTACCACAGTCTTCATCATATCAGCCGGCAAGTACGAGTGCCCTACACAAAAAGAATAGAGCATCGCTAGCACCCTAGGCAGATGGGGGCCCGCATGCTTTAAGTGCTCGATGCTGAGCCCGTCGTGGCCAGGGGGCCAGTTTTTAGATAAAAACATTTTTTTACAAAACTTTCTGAGTTGCCTGGTATTATCAATAGAATCTAAGCTTACGTTTTGGGCCAGCGTGGTGGTTATGGACTCGTCACCGCAATGTGCTGTGAGTGCATGTAACCAGCAATAGGACGCTGTGACCAGCAATTGGACGCTTATACAGAGTGGCCCAAACGGTGACACTAAACATTATTTTTGGATTCCTGACATCGAGGTGTATCCGAAAACGGAATTACGAGCTATGATCTTTTTTAATTTTAAGAATTTTCGACTTGACTGATTTAAATAGGTACTTACCTACCTACATTTTTTTTCGGAAATTATTCATAGCTCGAAATCTACAAAGAATCGCGGAACATACATGGGGTATTTCCAGGTACACCTTGATGTCAGGAATCCAAAAAAAACTTTTTAAGTGTTACCGTTTGGGCGACCCTGTATAGAACAATGATGGTGACAATACCTTGGCGTTGGCCCACGGGAACAGCATGCCGAGTGAGAACAGCCCCAGTGACACGCCGCCCGCCATCCCGTTGAAGGACAGCGCCAGCTGCAGCACCGGCCCCAGCCGCTCCACCGCGAACACCAGCGCGAACGACACCGCGCCGCACGCGAAGCACACCCACCGGGCTATCTGTCAACATAAACTCTTTGATAAACTTCTTGGCGGGAAAAAAGAAAAACAAAAGAAAAAAAAGAAAAGTTACATATGCATGCGTCATGCATGTATGCAGTTTTGTTAATTAACCTAATAATTTGTTTTTTCGTTTATTAATGTGAAATAATGGCGAATTATTAACAGCTGTTGTGTTGTGATGTGCTGGTGGCGGCTCATTACTAGCATGTAGGTACTACCGCCCCATCACTTCCCTTGGCTGTCGTAAAAGGCGACTAAAGGACCAAAGCTGCACACATATCCAACATGAGCGGCGATGGGCTCACCACCTGTCACGCTGAGCACGTGTAGGTACAGTTATCATTTGGTGAAGCGTGGACTGTGGCAGTGGACTGCTTTTGCATTACTCATTGGTCTTTGACTAACCCTTCCGGGAATCTATGTACGTACCTACATGTAATTTACTATTTCATTCCTCATACACGGAAAGTAGGTCTGAAGTTGCCTGAGGAGCGGGAGGAAAGTAATACTTTTCCGCCCTAGGGAGAATCGTTTTTCTGACAGGCACTGTAAAGTGTAGTTGTGACTTATTGTTAATAATACTAAAAACCCATCTCTTCCCTTGGGTGTCGTAAAAGGCAACTAACGGACTAAAGACCGCACATACTTACATCCAACAGCATAGAGCGGCGATGGGCTCATCAAAATAATACTACCAACCCCTTTCTTCCCTTGGGTGTCGTAAAAGGCGACTAACGGATTAAAGACTGCACATAAGTATATCCAACAGCATAGCGCGGCGATGGGCTCATCAAAATAATATCAACCCCTCTCTTCTCTCGGGTTTCGTAAAAGGCGACTATCGTACTAAAGACTGCACATACATCCAACATTATAAATTCGTATTACTAATTCTTATATTTTAACGGTAATGCTAAATGCAAATGTCAACATTAATTTTCCAAGTTGTCAGTTGGTCGTCACTAGTTTTACGTGATCTTGTTTTAACGATTTACGGGTGTAAAAATGAATAAAAGCGGAGTGCAGAGATGTTGTTTTGAATGATTTCAAAGTTTCAAGAAAAACAACAGGAGAAAGACGCCAAATTCAATCAAAAACAAGATTGTTTACGTGTGGTGCTTGATTTCTTATGTAATATGACGCATTTTTTTTGTTTCTAATTTTATTAAAATTTTGACTACAGTGAATAAAATATATTATGAAATATTGTCTTTTTGTTTAACCATTCTTACTTTTTCCTAACATACAAGATAACAGGCGTTAGATTCATCTTAATATTAGTACTTAAATGATAATAATTCAAAAAAAGTAGTTTTAATCTCATTTTCGCACCTGTGCTCTGGCTGATTAAAGTAGGTATACCGGCGATTCGCCCCAGCTTCGCTCGGACACAATCTCTGATGATCCCGTCATAATTTTTTTCATAACAAATTTTGTCTTCACAACTTACGAACACAGCAAAACGAACATTATTAATGCGACAATTATTGAATTATTATTGCGTCTTAACCTATATTAGATATGAGCTCGCAACTATTTAAAAATGATATTGATTTAATTTTGATTTCATATATCGATGGCTTAGTTCACAAATGTACTAACTACAAAAATCGCGATTTTTACTTTTTGACTGCCAACTGTATTAATTGACGTGCTCTACCGTTTGCACTTACCCACGTGTACATATTCCATCTCTTTCTATCAAAAACCCAGTGTCACGGGTGTATCAAGTAAGCTTCGGTTTCGTCCAAAAGTATTAAAATCCTTTATTTTTACTTATCTGCTACGAAAACTCCTTAAGTGATTTTAAGATTCCCTTCCGCGGTACTAGTTAACGCACAAAAATATTAAGTACATTTACGATATGTAATTTTACATATTACAGATAATCCAAATGTTGTAAATGCAGTTAACACAAAAACAAATCTAATGCTTGCAACTGTTTTTAAGTGCACAAATGTGCTAAGTTGCTATGATACAAAAAATAACTGTACAGATGTTTACAATATCATCGAAAATCACATATCTATTAGTACACTTAACTCATTTTTGTTTTGTTTCTTGAAATGCTCAACTAACGACATTTTAAGTAAAGCGTGCTTTCGGTAATCGTTTTGGCGCGTGATTTTTACGTGTATGCACGAAGGCTAAGAAAAATCGGTCAATGTCACGTTCATACTGGCTTTTTTCACCAATCTATAAGAAAACACCGTGTTTGTCAAAAAAATTTTTGTAACACGTTCGATATTAGCACAAGTATTATTAATATTTGTTCCAAATATAGAGGACATGCAGGTTCTTATGTTGGCACTGACAATCGAAAAGGTAAAATTCCCGCAAATATAACTTCACTAGGCTACGAAATTTGTAAAAGAGCAATATTGACCAGTACCCTCGAATTGAGTCTTTCTACTGTCGCAAAGACTCCAAAAAATTATATTTAGATAGTGATCTGAATCTGAACGTATCTCGCATGTACAAAATTTACAGATAAATTTTTGCCCAGAAAAATAAATAACTCCCGTATTATGTATATACCACAGGATTTTTCAATTCTATGAGCCAAAACTAGTATTTTATAAACCCTGCAATGTGTATAAGCGATCAAATGAAAAGGCTAGTTTACATGAAGAATATGATGCACACAAAAAACGCGAAAAAGACTCTTTGGATATGAAAAAAGAAGACAAAAAAATATGTTTAAACACAGATGGTGCTTTTAGAGCAAATAAATTCGACCTACAAGCTGTTCTTTCTATACCCCTTACCGGTGATTGCAAAATATATTATTTACGAAAACTCTCATAGTATAATCTAACTATTTTATATTTGATAATGGGTTTTGCCACGATCAAACCAAAAAATTATGATGTTAATATTATAAAACATGACGATTTCTATGACATAAAGGCATTTGAAAAAACTTTAAATACTTACACAACTAAAAACATAAAAAATGAGACTGAAATGGTTTAAAATTAAGTGGCTTCGGGTAAACAAAGAATCGCCTACTTCGATATTTTATAAATACGACTTAAACGATTCAGATTTGGAAGAAATCAATATTTGCAAGGCAAAATATGGAGGAAAAAATAAAGACTTCAGTAACATAAAAAAACCTGAAAATGGCATACTAATTTGGTGCTCCCCATTTCACAATGTAAGAAAAAAGATCTTCTTACTCTTTAAAGGATGGTGTGATCCCATGAGACTATGGGCAATACTATAGAGACTTTCCATCCAGTTCTGCAAATATTCCTAATATCAATATCACTGACACTGAAACATCTGATTATGAAGTTAAGAATCAGGATGAGAGTATTATTAATAACCTACCTTATTCTAAGACTAATTACTGATTTAAAACGAATAAATAAGTACTTTCCTAATTTTGTTAGTGTTTAAGAAAGACTGATTTAGGTAGGTACCTATACTATTCTTAATAATTAATTAAATGTTGTAGAACTTTAATAAATTATTACTTACCTACTATGCAATGTTTTATTGATTTCCTATTTAATAATATTATTATTATTTTATGTTCTAACCTGCAGAAAATATATTGAGTCGGTATTCTGTGGTATTTAATAAATATTTTAATATTTTAATTTTGATAAGTACCTGTTTATCTACTAGAATATTGACCCCGCTCCACTTAGTACATTCGTGCATTCAAATTACTAAATTTAAGGGTTCAAATGTACTAAGTGAGGGGGTTATCTAGAAATTAAGGTGATTTTGTTATCAATTTGATGTAATTCGGTTATGAAATCTACTTATTTGTAGAACCAAAGAAAAAGTCTTATGAATAAACGTAATTTTAATTCCATATCATACACAGTTCTGGTATTATTCATGCTTAAACTCTAAAATGCTCTCCTGAAAAATCTAGTTTTTGTAATTAGTACATGTGTGCTCTAAGCCATCGATATATAAAAATAATAGTATCAACTTTGTTTATTCAGTGTATAGCCAAAATTACCAACTGCAGATTTTTTGAAATTGCCGCCGTTTCTCAGGGACAGCTTTAGCCTGACTCTAGTAGATCATAATCCAATTACAAGTTTTTTTTTACTTATTGTTTTCTACTTCAGTGTACTTAGGCACAATACGTATCAACCGGTTCATGAGCAGTGTAGGGCAAAATTTAATCTAACTACTGATTACTAACTACGATTACAATTTGTAGTTAGTAATCATAATATTAGATTACATGAAGTAATCATAAAAAGTAGTTAAGCATTTTTATTACTAACTACAAATTCTAGTTGCAATCACGGTTACGTGATTACTTTTTGTAACTACCTACGTTTACTTCTAGTAAAAAGACAAAACACATTTTGCAAGGTGAAAAGGGTATGTTCTATGACTTGTTACTTCCATGCTTATTATCTCTAAGAAGAAAATTAGATAAACTGTGCAATGAAAATTTTGACGACTGCAACATTCTGGCAAGAACGCATTTAGAAAGCGTTTATAACCGTTTTAACGATATTTTTGATATTTCTACCGCCAAAGCACAAAACGCAGTGATTGCTGCAATGTCAATGCCACGATTTATAACCGAATGGTTTGCATGTGTTCATATAAAAGATCATCTTTTAAAGCAGCTATTGCAATAAAAGTTTCTGAAAATGCAGAATTAAGTTCAACAACAAAAAATCAAAATAAAGAAGATAATTTTTATGAATTTGAAAGCTCTTCCTCAGATACTGAAGAGAACGTAACTAGGTATGTCGAGCCCAGAGGTCAAAAGCAGATAATTATGATAGTTTCCTATTATTTGTCAGATATGGAGCGAGAACTTAGTGTTCTTCTCAGATACCCAGACCAGAAGTAAAAAAAGTATTCATGAAATACAATACCCCTTTACCTTCTTCGGTTCCAGTGGAAAGACTATTTTCATATGCGATAATAATAAATCACCTTAAATCGCACAAGCTATCAGACGAAATGTTCGAAAAACTTGTTGTATTAAAAGTTAATTTAAATTATTAATTTGAATCTATTATTCTTAATTGTTTCCAAGATGTTTGCTGTGCAAAGTTGATTATTTTATCTGTCAATCTATATAATAATATATAAATAAAAGTTTCACGCAAATCTTCTCAGGTATTAACTCAGCGCATGAAACTGAACAACTTTTGCTCTATAAACTTTTTCCCGAAATCTCATAAAAATCGGATATTTATACCATTTAGTAAGTCACATGGTCAGTTTGAATCATAATTTGAATTATTTTTTTTTGCATTTCGGGAAGAACAAAAGTGGTTCAATTTCATAGGCTGAGTTACCACCTGAAAAGTTTTACGTTATTTCATTATCACATTGTAAAAGCACCTACGCATCTATTTACGAATCGAAGTTTTATATTCATCGATAACAAAAAACTTAAAATAAATTTAAGGTTTTTTGTATACCACCGATTTAGAGGTTATTTTGTAGAATATAAAACATCTTCTGTTAGCCATTTCTTTTAACATATTAATTTTTAACTTTTTTATATATTTAGTTATACCTACATTAGGATTTTCTTAGAATGAAAGTAATCAGTAGTTATAACTACTCGATTTCCGCAATCAGATTAACAACTACTTTTGTAGTTAGATTACATGTAATCATAACTACTTGTAGTTAACTACTTTTAACCGTAGTTAGTAGTTAGATTACAAAATAGTAGTTAACTATGCCCAACACTGTTCATGAGTAAAGTTAAGAAGGTCATTAACATGTACGAATCCGTCGCTTTTTTGTGGTCATTCGAATTTGGTCGGATAACCAGCCGTTGTTTACATGTTATGGTTTTTGTTTATATCTATTTAAATGCGAAACATTCCAGGCTGAAAATTTTCACTATATTATTTGACTAAACGCACTAATTTTTGGTTTAAACCCGCTTATCTTGGGTTGAGCCGGTTTCTTGTATGTTGACGTCAAAGTTATGATACCGTCGTATTGACTTTTAGTATTATTATTCAATGACACATGTATGTACACTTTTAAAACTCTTTATGGTTATATGTGTCGAGAAGGGTCGAATACAGTTTCCAGTGAGCTTATACATTTTCTCGTTTAGGCGCTGCGATTTTTTTAAGGATTGAAAAAAAAGCGCGATTACTTGAAATTTATGAATATTCTCGTAAATCTAATTCTCTCCCAAATACGCACAAATTAAGAGCTACTCGTATATGTTTAATCTACAGGCGAACATACAATGGCTTTGGAGATACACGATTCTGCAGAACGTTACTCCAGCAGGAAATGCAATATCTCGAAAACCTAAAGAAGCACAAATTTTATTTTCGGCGCACATTTTTGCACTAACGTAAGCTCTCTGCCCATGCACAATTTTTCTCTCTCCGATCATTCGTTTAAAATTTTCCTGCTGGAACAGCGTTACTGCAGCAGGAACCGTTTTTTTCGTTTTTCCTCAAAACGACAACACGCACAATTTTTTTATGCGGCGCACATTTACAGCAGATTACGCACTAATTATACATTCCACTCGTAACACTCTAGGAGCTACTTTCCTGCTGGGGTAACGCACACGACTTATTTACTCCCTCGAACTGTTGGCGAAAACCATCACGGGAGTAATAAAGCTACTTTCACCCCTAGGGTAACAATGTACTATTGATTAAACATGTATGTCAGTCAAAGGTAATTTACAGGTCACCACTTGACCTCTATGTCACCTGATATTATGTGATGATAACACCGAAAATGATTGTGCATCATTTTCGGTTTCGAAAATGATGCACACTTTTCTCGGATTCCATAGGGGGGGTGACGCGCGATCGCAAAAACTGACATAAGTCTCTTAATGAACTTCAAAGCAAAATCAATCATATTGATATTTATAATTAGAACAATTCAGCTTTGAACTTTCAGACCTAGTAATTTATTTAGAGCAATGTTTTTAATCTGCGAAATGTACAAAGCCATATCACGCGCTTGTGTTAAAAATTAAAATTTACTTATTCAAGAAGGGGGTGCCCTGCGGAATATCAATACAAATATTGTCATGTAAGAATTATTGTTTCATGCGTAAAATTTAGAAAGTTGTCGAAAAAATATGATTTTTTAGGAAATAAGAAGATTTTAGGAGTCCTTAGATTTATGTATTGTTTGTTATTGTTTAAAGAATTTGTTTCGAATTTCAACAAGGCCTTGATGCCTTGATGCCATGACCTTGTGCAATGATCTGGCTAACTATTTAACTTATTCAGCGCATAGTACAAGTGACTTAATAATACGTAAATTTCACAATTTCGTGCTGGACCCCCTTAATTACTGAGGGAACAGCTATGTTATAACTACCGGAACACAACAATGCTACAAGCAATTGTTGTTATGGCGACATATTTAATTTAGATAAGGTGGTAAGTAGCTAGCCAGGCGGACTTAAAACGCCTTACTACCAACCAAATCGAGTACAAACTTGTGCCTGTGTTACAATATAGTAAATAAATTATAAATCTAGATGAAATTAATTAAATTAGTATAACCTTTATAAGGTTAAAAACTAAATATCACAAAAACTAAAAGAGACTTACCAAAGCTCCTTTGTCCTCTGGTATAGTTAAACCAAGAAGTCCTGTCGCCAAATCTTGACAGGCCACGGCAGCTAACGAATTCAAAGCCGATGCCACAGTTCTAGAAACATATTGCAACAATTTACAAACAACGCCTCTTTGGCCGAGTGGTCCAGCGCTCCGCTCGATATCCGGGTTCAATTCCGATGCATAGCCCGGGTTTGTTATCACCAACACGCATTTGGCAAGCGTGGTGTTTTCTTACCCAAAAGTTGTACACCAATACACGCGCGGACTACTATGGTAGGCCCGCGACTTTGGCGCTAAATTGCAAATACTTGGGTGCACGTAGGAGTCCAGTGTGGTGTTGGCATGTTCACACTTAACTGACAGCGCACTGCCCTAACATGTCCTATCTACCGACCTCAATAGATAGGGTATCGCAACTGGAACTACGGGTCCGGTTGTGTTTTCAGAGGTACTACGGGGTTCCGGTTCAAGCCCCCCGCTGGTCGTGCCTTTAACCAGGCGCCTCCGGCGGGATCCGGACATGGGTTGGACTCGTAGTGGCGTGTGGTTAGCTGTAGAGCTTGGGAATGTTCGTTTGTCCTGGTATTGTGTGCCAGGACTTCTAAACTCGTGCACAGCGAGCGGGGCCTAGTAGCGGTCTCTGAGGGGCCAAAAGCGAAAAGTCCTGCGGGGAACGTGAGTTTCCCTTATAGTTGGCAGCTTTGTCCGGTGGTTTTCATTGGACATTGGTGTTGACATCTCCGGTACTAGTCTGGATAACTAGTAGAGGCGGCCTCCTAGATGCCGTAAGTCTCCGGTCCAGCCAGCCGCGTAGGACGTGGGAACTGGCTAGGCGCCCGGATAGGTTCCGAGAAGTGAGTGTGCTTACTACTCCGCTACCAAGGTGGACACTTGGGAGTCGACTTTAGAGTCGACGACCCTAGCAGTGGCAACTGCGAGTTGTGCCCTACGTGCAACGAGAAGTGAGCGAGCTTGACAGCTCCGGTTACCTATCTGGACAATAGGCAGTGAACTACACGTGTTCACGGGGATACTCTCCAGAGACACTAGTCTTATGAGTACCGAATGAAGAGCGCGCTGCGGCGGGCACTAATTTGGCGTCAAGACCTAACGTTGGTGGTCTCCTGCGCGAGTGTTCTACTGGCGCAGGGACGTCTGGCACTTCTTGTATAACCTAACGGTTGGTCTCGAGGTGCCAGTACAAATAAACTGTAAGGAGAGGGGATGCTCTAACATGTAAAACTGTCAAATTATCAACAAAAATGTTACCGTGGTCTACTATATAGTAGGCCACGCGTAAGAAGAAGCTAATATTCATTAATTGTAGCGCTGATGACTTGATTTCAATAAGGGTTTGCCCTGCAGTGCGACAGTATGCAGGCTGTACCTGCTTTACTTTTCTTTACAATCAATTAAGTTATGACCTTAATTTTCAGTGGTTCTCTATAATTGTACCTACAACAAAACATCTTCTTTATTGCAATTGCTAACGTGAATTGAGTTCCCAATTCATCTAGTAAATTAAAACTGTATCCCCACTGGACTTTACCAGTTCATTCCTGACTTCCTGACTTCAATTCGAATCCGTATGTCAGTTATCAGTGCGTTTTCAGACGCTTCAGAATGTTTTTGTACTACTTTGGTGCTATGACTATGGTGATGTGACAAGAAATAAGATAAAGTATTTAATATTTCCACTAGTGACTTTTGGTTAATAATGTGATGTATGTGAAATTCCGTGGTAGTGGCTTACCCGAGACTGGCGGCAAAAATTCCAGCAACGAAGAATCCTGGTACTCCCTTATACGACCCGAGTTCCTGCATCACGTACAGTGGTAGAAGGCGATCAGATCCGTTGGTGACTCCTGCCTGCAATAATTTATAAAAAGTATGTGCACTAATTATATTGTCTATAGTTAAAGAGAAAGCTTGATAGCGCAGCGACCAAGGCATTCAGTTTGCGAACAAATTAAAAACATTTCGAACTCCTTCGTACTTTTTGAAGGTATGTTACTTAATGCCGTTGGTCCTGATTGTTGTCGTAAGATGGCAGTCATTAAAACGCACCAACCCATAACGGGCGAATGTGGTGGGTTGTGGTTCAATCTTTTCATGTGCTGCATGTTGTCCATGTGGGAACTGTGCCCAGCCTGGGACGTTTCTAAGCTGATGATTATGACAAAAAGGTTTTAGTATAAGAATCGCTAGTTTCATAAATTTGTTATCCTTTAAACGCACGTAAGCTGGCTGACACTAACACTGAAGTCATCAAATGTCGTACATTTTAAACCTACACGTTGTCTTATTACTAAACAGGGCGCATTTTATTTTATTCATCATTACGTTAAACAGCCTGTACATTTTCGGTGTAACAGTTAAAAATTTAATGAATGTAAGTACCTCATTGGGGAATGGGTCCACAATCCAACGTGTACAGAAACAAAAGTAGTGTTACGTCATACGTTACGACCGGATTATAATGCGCAAAGGTCGATAGGGACGCAATGAATTTTCTAAATGCTCACCTGAATAGGATCACAATCGGCATAGTGAACCGCTAAGATGGCGCCGGTGATGAAATTGACTGAGTAGACCGCAGTCAGTCCGATGGCTGAGACCCACAGAGCGATGCGGACTTGGCTTATGCGTTCCACGGAGAGGTACTTCTGAACGGAGGCTTGGTTGGCACAGAACATGCTGGTCCAGTACATGGTGCCACCCACCACTACTGACCAGAAGGAGTGGCGCACCGTCGGATCCGGGTTCATGCTGAAACCGACCGACCCAATAACTTATCACATTTTTTTTTTTTTTTTACATTTCAATTTTGCGAGGTAGCTGTATTTTTGGGTTCCCTATGTTATTCCGAAAGCCGTTTTACCGATTTTCATTTCAACGAAAACTATTTACCGATCACTCAATTGAGCGATGCCTTATTTCTACGAAACTTTAATTTACCGATGTAACTATTCACCGAAAAACCTATTACCTACCGAAATTCATTTCAGCGACCATACATATAGCCGAATATTATTTATTTAACCGATGTAACGTTTCACCGAAAATGTGTATGTAGATCAATAGCTCGGCTATAGGAACGTCTTACCCATATAGTAAATTTATTAAAATGGGAGAAGTCAAATGCTGACCCTGAAAGTAATCAATATATCTCGGTATTTTAGATCATTATTCGGCATTCTAAGGTTTAGGTGATTATTTATGACATATATTATTATAATAAACCACATAAAATGATTTTTTAATTAAATTGTTATGATTTGGTTATATTAACGTTTTCTTTCTAATTAAAATAAATAATAACATTAAATTTAAACTGCATTTTGTTTCTCCCATTTTAATTAATTTTCTATGTGACAGGTAGACGCTATAGCCAAACTGTTGACCAAAACAAAGTAAAATACAGCCTGTATACTGACCCACTGCAGGGCAAAGGGCTTTGAAAACCAGTCATCGCTACAATCGATAGGTTATTATTAGCTTAATCACCACGTTTGCCTAAAATACTACTCTTATTACTATTATTGCCACAATTTTCCAGCGCAGGCACAGGATTAATAAAAAAAAAATTGTAAGAAAAGAAACATTCTGGTTATTGTATTAATTTTACTAGTATTGTAGATATTAATTTCTATTAGTTTCGTCTATATGTTTTACAAAAAGTAGATTAAAAACTGTATTTACTCGAAAAAGTGGAGTCTGTTGGTGTGTCGCGCGTGGTCCCAAACGGCCTCTAGCCCCCCCACCTGTGCCGCGCCCAGGGCCAGTACCGCAGCCAACGAGCCCAGTAGAACAGCTGATTGGAACGTGTCTGTCATTATCACAGCTTTCATACCACCCTGGAATATGGAGACAAACAATTATTAACTATCTACACAATACAAACTACACAATATTCTATCGAGAAACAGTATTACGAATACTTAATAAAACTGTTAAGATAACAAAGCGAACCTCATACGAATCTAACAGAGATCATTTGTCAACTACGACTTCTACAACTCAATTAATTAAACTTTTTCAAAGTCATGACGTTGCATACAGTTTTACTTTAACTAAATTAGATCTACAGTCAGCCTTCAGCTGGCATTTGTTCTTTTCAACCGGTACACTAGTGCTTAGCCTAATAATCAGCATCTGCTGGTAACAAATCGTATCAAATCATCTAGGAAATAAGATTATTTAATTTGTTTTAAAATAAAATCTATTACGAACTTACTTGCGAAGCGTAAAATATGCATACTACGTAGACCAGCGACACCGCCAAATAGGTGTTCAGTCCAGTCACTGAAACAAAAAATATTAACAGAAAGCCGTATTACGACACTACGGTATTGGATAGTTGCTTTGATGTAAACTTAGTTGAGGTTTCTTTGTAAATTATAACAATCAAGAATCAGAACACTTAACCTTTCGTTTTAACATATTCTGGACAGACAGATTACATGTGCTGGGAATCAACATTATGTTGTTGCTAAAACGGAGCTCTAATAGCTAACGTCTAATGATTGTTATACTACGGTTTCAACGACGAAAAAAAGTTTACACATACTACGAAAGAGACGGGCATAAATCATAGATGACATTATGTCGTCAACGAATGCAATAGTTCAGTTACGGTCGGTGCAGCGACTTTGGCGGTAGTTGCAATTAGCACGCGTTTGCACCGTCCAATATGCCATCTTGACCTATACTGCACATGTCACGTACTATGTAGAACATTAATGACGCCAAGTTTAGTGGTAAGTCGTAAATAAGTGCTGCCAACGCAACACCAGAACCTCCGTTGCATACCGAAAACAATATTATGAAACACTTATTAGACGATGCACAATTCGGACGCTGCTATAAGAGAGATTACGCTCTCGGTTACTATGTAAAATGTTAACAATATTAACAACACAAAATAATATTGTATAAGAAAAAATGGCACAACGAAAAGCTGTAGAAAAGGTTTAAAAAAAAGTTGTAAAAATATATAAGTTTTAAGTATAAATCATCCCCGCTGTCAATTTTCTATTTAAAACCTATATTTTGAGTAATAAGTAATTACATAACGTTTTGACCCCGTTTGAATACAAAATTTCTAACTTCTTGTGGCAACAGATATACTATTCAATCAAAAGAAAAAGAACGCGAAACATAATAATAAGTGAATTTAAGTATACCTCGCTTACAACAACTGTATTCTGCAATCAACTTAATGCTTGATAATAACGGTACGATTAAACAATGTACTGCCCTAACGACATGTAAAAAGCTAAGAAAACTAAGTACTGCTTCAAAATGGACCGCAACAAAGAACATAATGACTGTTCCTATTCAATAAAAGACATTATTATAACATTGAGAACATTCAAAAGTGGCGGTTTGATAAGGGCACTTAGTATTGCATTCGGAGTCGTGCCATTTTTATGCGGCATTGTTATATCCCATTACGCAAGCACAGCCACATGTGCCACTCTATAGCGGCACGTCCACTTTGGATGTTAATGTAGCTTTCGTTCGATGGACATCTAGCTATTTATTTTCACTACACAAGTAACCCCTTTAAAGTACAGGTACTTATCTGGTTTAGAAATTATTCAGTGTTGTCGTGAAAACATCCTTACATATTCAGGGGCTGGGTAAAAATTTAAACCATTATAGAGCTTTATGGAATTCCTTTTACTTCATCATATTATTGTGTAGCTATCTAGTACGAACTATAAGGCTCAGCTACGTGGTGCATCTTGTTATACATTGTTACTACACTAAAGTGGTTTTTTTGTGGTTATAGGTGTACCATCGAAAATTTATAAATGAAGGCACCTAAAATATTTGATTCCATTTTCCACTTATCAATTAGAGTTGGAGGTGAGCTTTATGCAATCTTACAAACAAGGATAAATATTTTCACGAAGAGGATTTGAAATTGGCCAATATTTAAATTGCATGTGTATGTATTTAAGAATTTAGCGTAATTGTATTACACATGGCGTTATCACCGTAACGGGTCGCCAGTTACATCTGCGCATGCATGGTTAGTTTTCGCTTTATAGAAAGCTAAAAGATTCGTGACCACTTTTTAATGTACGGTGGAATTTGCCTTTGATTACGCGGGGGCATGTTTCTTGTCGACAATATAGTTAAATAGTTTTGCGTAACTTGACCAGTAAGGAGCAATGTAGAGTTTGAAGGAAAACTAAACAACAAGAGAAAGAAAACGAAACCAAATATTTCTTCCTATACTTTTAAAGAAAATGTAATGCTTTTGATTACTTATGTAATTTATATCTTACCTACCGTTGTTTAAATATTCTTCTTCTCTTCTTAATGGGCCCAGGTCTTATTTTACTTGGGGTCGGCACAAAATGTACTTTTCTTGTTCTTTCCAAATATGCTCAAAAAACAATGCAAAGAAAAGTAATAATCCAAGTAACTAAAAATAACGGATTAAAGTGGCAGTAATTACAGTCATTATTGACAAGTTATGTAAATGTTCAATTAGCAAGTTGTATGCTGTTCAAGAATATTACGTAAATACCGTTAGCAATTCGTGATTTGAATATCTATGACTAAGATTGATTTTTTTAGTGGATTATATATTATATTTTGATTAGTAGCCCAACATCGTCGGTAAATGTAAGTAATGGAATTACCTAGTCTTTCAAGTCAAAAATAAAAGGATAAGTAACACCTTTTCAATTTCTTTGTTAAAATCTTACAGGAATATAGGTAGCTATCGTCATACTTATTAAATTGGGCCACACTGATTATTGTTTTTTTTGTATTTGATTCCATTCCATTTTATACATTCAGGATTTTTTCCTTCTGATTTTCAAACATATTCTAAATAGGGAAAAGTGGTTGACTGTTGGTTCGGAAATTCAGTACCTTAACACAAAAAATATTTAATGTTACCGTCCCACCTTATGAAATTGAATATACTTAGATTCAAATCAAACGTGTGCCCTAAATCGATTCCATTAATGGCCACGCTCGAATTGCAAAATTTCTTCTGACATTGGCTATTCGAATGTGCACCTTGAATAAATTGTATGGTGTATTACGCATCGTAAATGTGGTATGCATATTTTAAAAAGTTCTCATGTATGTTACTATGTTATATAACTGCTGTAGACAGCCATGAAGTCAATAGGTATTATAAATAAAATCTTTAAAAATTATCGAGAAATAATACAATTTCTTTGCGACAGCAACTTTGTCAAACAGCTTAACTTTCCAGTATTTATATTATTCTTTTAAATTCTGTTCACTGATGATATTTTAGAATGGTTAGAAAATAGATAAATACCTACATCGTAATGTTATCTTTAGCGTCTTCCCGGTCACAGAGCAGGGTAAGTCGTTTTATCAGCAAAAAAAATTAAAGTAAATTAAATAATCTCCCCTCCATGAAGGAAGGAAATGGAGGAAGGAAGGAGGAGGAAAAGGAATCGTCATCAGCATAGTAGTCGTCCTACTACTTGTGCCCAGCAGTAGGACGACTACTACGCCAATAACGATGATGAAATTATAAAAAAAAATGTAGAAGTTACCGTCAGCCAACGCCAGAGCTGGCGCATACACCGCTACGGCCGTGTACAATATCATCTGCAACATGTAGAGGGCGCTCGCGTACACCCGGATGGATTTGCAAAACCTTATTTCCTGCAACCGTTATCATTGTGTTAGTGTGATATAACAGCTTTATGAAAAATCTTCGGTTTGAACAACGAAATTCATGTTTTTTTCTTTAACATAAGTACGTTTAGTAGAAAACAGAAATATTTCTTGCGAAAGATTTTAGTTTCAAATGATACAGTCGTCGTTAGAACCAGCTTTAATTTTCTAGGATTACTTATGTTTATTATTTCGATATTAAGATGAGAAAATTTTCTTTTTTTGATACGAATAAAAGTTAATAGAAATATAATGTTATTAATAACGGTTGGCAACAGATATTTAATTCACTCACACACTCAACACACATTTTTAAAAACAAAAAGTACTTAATTCCTATGATCCGATGTACAGACATCATGTTCATCGCTAAATATAAGTAAGTACAACTACACTCTACATTGCTATGCACCTTTGTAAATATAAATCAATTGCCGAATGTATGGAAGCGGTGTTTGTAATTTTCAGGACAAGGTTTGTAGTATGTTAAAAAACTTTTGGAAACACGGGAAAAGTTTATGCGAAAGAAATAACGACAGACTTTGAAGCTTTATCGTTATTACCAAGTATTCGTAGCAAGACGTCAGTCGCAGCCTCATGAACACTGGCAGGTACAGCTTGCTGGCTATGGGCACCACCAGCACGAACGCCACGCAGATCATCCAGAACTGGGCACCCGCCATGTACATCTCCGCAGGGTTCCCTAGCAGCTCTATCGCTGTTATGAAACTGAAAATGAAACAAAATTAAGAAACATACAAAAGAAGTCTACCATAAATTACAGCTGTAAGAATAAAGCTCAGTTTAAACAGGTGCCAAATGGAAATTGAGGTCTCTGTCTACCCATTCAGGAAGAGGGCGCGATGAATGTATGTCAGGGTGAGAGCTAAAAATTGTAAGAGATGCTTTAGGTGCTCGAACAGAACGAAAAAGTGCTTTACCAAAAGATAAATCAAAACAACCACATCTCACAAATGCGTATAATTGTATACTGCGAACACGTAAAAATTTTTTTGTATTAAATTACGTAACGTTCGGTTAATATGTAGAGAGGGTAAAGAAAGCGTCATATACATATTACACAAAAAAAGGAAAAATACCTTGCCGCAAGACTGAGAGCCGTGGGAAAGGTGCCCATCGACGATCCTCCCAGAAGAAAATCATCGCCAGTCGTTTGTTTTTCGCCAAAGTAGCCGTAGAAGATACCGATGGCACAGGATATTATCAACATGGCCGCAAGCACGCTGTAGTCTTCCCAACCAAAAGTCCCATTGTTCAAGGTGCCGTTTATTGGTCCGGAAACATTGGGCCTGCTCACGTTATGTCTTGTAAAGTTGGGCGCAGCCGATGCGACGGATAACAGACTTATTACTATGAAACTAATCTGTAAAGCAGGATCGTTTTAATTTATTAGTACCTAAACAGAAATCCACGAAATAGATAAAGATTAACTGTTCTGTGCAGAAAACCATTGCAATAGTTGTGTGTAATTATTATTTTGTATTCGACATAGGTACTAGTATATTTGAAATTCGAAAATGATACACTTGAAGATAAAACGGTTTCAGATGAGACTTGAACCCACGTCTTTTCCGTATCCGAGCCCTTTCAATCGAGCTACGATACATTGGTTTAGGCATAGATATAAATGTTTGTATCTATGGGTTTAGATATAATGATTATATCTATGGGTTTAGATTTTATTTTGCTGCTGGACATTTATATAATAGTTAAAATAGCGGTTTCTACTAATGAAATAGTCAAATATTTAAACTTTTCTTTTGAATATCAAGGTCTGTTATCTAAACATTGATGAAACAACGCTCACTAATAGCATTATTGAAATATTTTACAGAAAAACCCATGTCTTAGTGAAGAGAAGGTCGTTGGTTCTTATCCTAGACTGTCGCTTTTATCTCTATTCGTATGCAAAAAGTAAGTAACTGAAAGTCTTTGATTGTTTTCAAAGGTGAAGCTAATATCTGTATTCATGTTTAATCATAAAAATAGTTTTTTTATATTTGACAGTGTGGTAGGTGCTTCTATATTCAATAACCAGGCTAGTATTGCAGTTAATTAACGTTAAAAATGTAATTAGTCAGCTCGTACAGCCATTCCATCAATCAATTTACAAACATGTAGGCTTTACAATTGCATAATAGGTGAGCGGCTAATCGCTGTTTGGTCAATGAGAAACAATTTTCGCCGGCACAAACAGTATTTTTTCAATTACAAAAAGGAACGGCGTCAATTGGTTGCTGGACGCTTGGACAAAATAATTAACTTCCTACTCCTGGTGAATCATTAACAGCCAATTAGTTCCATTGATAGGAAGTAGAATGAATCATGTACATTCATTCTCGTATACAAATCTAGCTACCTCTTCGTTAAAGAGTTAAGTGCTCGCCTTATTGAGTCTCCGGTGACAAGAAGGCTGGCAGCTACCTCTACTTACCAGCGTATCAGCCTGGCAATTGAAAGAGGTAACGTTGCCAGCATTCTTGGTACCGTATCATGAGTCCATAGTTGGAGGACATCTCTCATAGGTTCATTTTCTTCAGTTTTAAGTTTAGATAGTTTAATTTTATTTAAGTAATTAAGTTATGTTGTTGTTTTTATTATTTTTGTTTTGTATTATAAACCCCCGCTCATTATCGACGGATAACAAGTTACTAAATGTGACGAATATAAATATCTAGGAACCATGTTGCATACCGCTGGAGATATAGAAGCTAACATACAGCACCCATTCGCTGCCGCCTGGCTCAAATGGCGAGCAGTGACTGGCGTTACCTATGACCCGCACATGCCCGTGAAATTAAAGGGCCTGGTGTATAAAACCATTATCAGGCCTGTGTTCACTTACGGGAATGAAACTTGGGCCACGACTCAGCGCCACGTTCATGCTATCCAAGTCGCTGAGATGAAAATGCTTCGGTGGATGTGCGGAGTAACGAGACTTGACAAAATACGCAACGAATACATTCGCGGTAGTCTCGGGGTACGTGATATCGCCGACAAGCTATAAGAAAGCAGACTAAGGTAGTATGGACATGTGAAGAGAAGACCTCTCGACCACATGAGTAATATGGTAATAAGTCTGAAGTTACCTCGCCCAGAAAGAGAGGAAGGCCGAAATCAAGATGGACAGACATTATTGCCAAAGACCTAAGAAGCTGCAATGTATCTGACACCAATGCGTCGAACAGAGCAAAGTGGAATAAACTGACAAGAAAAGCAGACCCCACCATCAGATGGGATTAATAATTGCTATGAAGAGAGAGAGATTATATTAAATGGGTCACAATCACAAGACATGATACGTCACTATTCTAACGAATAACTTAAGTGATTTTTGACAATTTAATTAATTTAGGTCATGTATCTAAATGAGTAACTATAACCTAACAAATTAATTATTTTTAATACAGAAAAGTAAACATTTTACTCAATTTGATAATACAAAAAACAAAATATTAATCTTAATCAACCAGTATTATTTTTTGTAAGTAATACTGCCAGACCCAGAGCATAAAAAACATTTTAATACGGCGACGACGCGCGACGCGTGCACATCGCTCGAACCGATAAATGTGTCCAGTTAGATGCGGAACGAGCTGGTTTGCATCTCGGAACCGGCTGACTCTGGCTGCGGCAGCCGGCGGCCGGTTGAAGGGAAGTGTCATGGGAATGTGCGTGCCAACATTCCACGCAATTGACTGTAGCTGATGATTAAGCTCCATTACTTTTCATAAGCTGGAATTGATCTTCTAGGGTTTTAAGGACATTAATTAGCACCGTTTGACATTGTTTTTAGTATGAATCGTTGTTGTTATTGGCATTATAGTTACGCTCCATTTCGCTTGATTGGAGTCGATCATCATAGCCTCTTGAAGACTTTAACATCGTAGGTTTTGAAAATTTTTGTAGAATTTGTTATTTAACTTTCAACTGTTAATTCTGATTTCGGGAATATTAAGATGGTAAGTTAGACCTCGTAAAGGAACGACAGTTAAAACTCTCATTGTCTTTTTTCTGTTTTAACACTAAATAATTATTAAACTATTGCAATGCACTCGGTGTGTCCTGAAAAGTGGCAACGTCTTATTTTTCTTTGTGAAACGATACACAGGTACTTAAAAACTTAAGTATGTAGGTATTCGTAGAAGGAAATGTCAAATATAAAAAATATGGCTTATGTAGTTATATTTTTAATATTTATAGTATGGATCTATTGATAGCCATTTATTTACAACAAAAAACAAAAGTTACATCTAATTTTAAAATTATTTTAAAAAATAAATTAATTTAAATTAATTAATTATTATAGTTATATTGACAAGCTTAGCTAATATATTAATCTGATTTTGCTGGTTAGTTGTCTGATAGGAATTGTTATAATTTGTTGCAAAACTGTAAACCTGCTTTTCGAAATTCGGTATTTTTATTTATGTGAATCTATAATTGGATTGCTGTTTACATTTGTAGCTTACAGCTCAACTTGATACCTCCACGCGTTCCCGAGAAAAACGGTCTTACCGGACAGACGGACAGACAGACAGACGGACAAAAAAGTGATCGATTATGAGTTCCGATTTTCCTTTTGTGTTACGGAACCCTAATAATACCATAATTAACATAAATGCTAGCAGCTGTAATAAGATGAATTAACATGTTAATGTTGGTATTATTTTTTGGTCTTGAGTTAAAGTTCTATAAAATGATTCACTATTGCACAATAAAACATGAGCAGAGCAGTTGGAGATGTAATATTAAAATGCTAGAAGGTTATTTCGTGAGAACACTAATTACGATATTACGAATATGCAGATTGTTTGGAGTTGCGTCGGTCGCCCATAGATTGCCAGTGCAAACTACATCACACGGTAATAAAAGATTGATTATTAAACATTAGCAAAAGTTAAGTGTTCCAAAAAACATCAAGTATATAGAGCAACCTACGTCTTCTACTTTAAAAGACTGAAAACATTTTAAGTCAAATGCAGTAGAGAATTATTTATTGTTTCACTTATACATATATACATTGTCATATAATTACGACTATTATCACACAATAACTAATAGTACTAGGTCTATTATCCTCAAAAGGTTAGTAAGTGACTAGGCGATGAGGACAGCAAAAGCACTTTTCACCAAATAACGACTGCACATATGCTCAGCGTGACAGGTGGTGCCCATCGCCGCTCTATGCAGTTTTTTGTTCACTGTTTCACTTATCTTGATACTTACATGCATACATAATATATGATCAGGACTTAACTAACATATCAAAAGGTAAAGTATAGCCTACATACTGTCCACTGTTGTGTAAAGATCTCCATCATTGAAATCAAGTACAGTCACCAGCATTAAGAGGCCCATTACATCTCGAATGTGATTTTTGCGTAAAATGCCCATTATCGCATTTTGTAGTAATTTTGCAGTTGTATTTATGGTTTTTATCGAAATAGAATAATAAATTCATTATAAAATCTTTATTCCTCATGAAGTAACAATTACTCTGGTATAAATTTTGCTTAATAATATTACCGTAGATAGGAGAATTCACAGTTAACTTATAGCGATTTTCGAAGTTTTTTGGTTTAGAATAAGATTTTTTCCTATATTAAATCAATGATATCTAAAAATTCCGAGGCCGCTACGCACTATTCGACTATATAAGAGATAACATTATAATTTTTTTATTTTACTTGTTTAGAACAGTAGTTCAATCGATGAGCTCAAAAAAGTGCCTTCGCGCACTTTATGAAAATCTTTCTCTGCAATTTTGGGTTTAATTAAAAAGTTAAGCAAAATTTACAAAAAGCGAGGCCGCTACGCACTATTTCAATAGCTATTCTACACTATTTAATAAGTCATAATTGTTAATGTATTTTTGTTTCTGAGATCCAAAACGCCAAATTGGCCATTTTACGCAAAAATCACAGTCGAGACGTAATAGGCCTTTTAAGATGTGACTATCGACGGCCTGCAAAAATATCTGATATTTTTGCACATCACATGTTAATGCTGGTGTTTGTACCTACGCTTTTTGTATATTCGCTACAGCTGATGGATATTGGCTTAATGGGTTCCGTATTTTCTACATAAAAATTTGTCATAATTTAACATGGCATACTTTTACTTAGGTATCCTAATAATAGTTACCTACGCACAACGCATAACTCTTTAGGAACAATTTACTACAATTGTAGTAAATAGGGTCTATATATATCGCCGATTTTTTTGTACCTACTCCTTATTGTCAATGGCATACAAACCATATGCCTTAATTTTTTTTGCACAATTTTACATTTCCTAAATGTGTCTAGCATATTTTTACTTCGCCTAACTCTATATCGCCGTATTTAAACTTTGAATTTAAACGCACAAGATAATAACGCCAAATCGTCTACCTATCACGTGACCTACAGGAGTAGGGCAGCTGGTATTCCTGGTGTCTAATCCTACTAATATTATAAACGTGAAAGTTTGTATGTATGGATATTTGTTACTCTTTCACGTAAAAACTACTGAATGGATTTGGATGAAATTCGGCATACAGATAGTTTATAACCTGGAATAACACAGAGGATACTTTTTATCCCGATATTCCCACGGGAACGTATGGATGGGTGTTTGTTACCCTTTCACGTAAAAACTACTGAATGGATTTGGATGACATTCGGCATACAGGTAGTTTATAACCTGGATTAACACATAGGATACTTTTTATCCCGATATTCCCACTGGAACGGGAACCACGCGGGTGAAATCGCGAGCGGCCGCTTGTAAAAAATAAAATCCTCTAAATTCAAGACTATCGCTACGCTGCGCTTCGCGATTGTCTTAAATTTCTAACCTATCACGTGAACTACAGGAATAGGGCAGCTAGTATTTATGTTGTCTAATAAAAAAATAATATTAAAGTTTGAACTTACTAACTTAATTATAATAATAAATTAGGACTTTCAACACTACAGCGTAATCTTCGTAATGCCGAAAAATAGTTATGCCGAAACATTTTAATGCATTTCATATCAGGGATTCTAAAATTAGGGTTTTCAATTTTTAGGCAAAACTATAATAGTGCGAAAACAGTTAGGCTAGACAATTATTGTTCGATATAAGTCGAGGCCAACATAGTTCGTAAAAATTTTAGGCGAACGGAAGGGCACCCTCCTACTACAAGCATAACTACAGTGTTGCCGCAACTGAGTTCCCAAAAGGTATATATCCAAGCATAATTTTCATAGAGTACGTGAGTTTCGACCGAAAAACAAATATAAATGTTACTATCGAGTTATTTACCAAACTGAACGCTGACCAACAACTTGAACCATTATCGAAAAATATACAGACAGAGTCACAATCATGAACCAAATAAATGCACTCAGGGAAAAAGTAAGTACCTATTTCCAAGATTTTGTGTTTGCATTTAATAAAATACTTTTTGTACATATCTAAAATAAACATGTTTGAATAGCTCTTAATAAAATAAAAAATGATGCAAAGTCAAATCCTGCTAAAAAACCAATCCAAATAATAACGGATTTTGTAACGAGAACCTCATCTTCTCTCATGTCTAATCTACCAGATCTTTATGTCTAATAACTATTAGACGAATAAACAAAATGCCTTATAACTTAATGCAAAATTAGGGCAAAACACATTAGCCTAACTGAAAAAGTGTGCCATAAAACAATACCTACTTATGTCAAAATATTATTACTTAAATTAGGAAAAAAAAAAAGTGGAAATAAAGGGATAATCACATGCCGACTTAATCACATCGCTTGATTGAGGATTAGTGCATGGTTGTGACGAAATATCCGAATTCAACACACTCTTGCTCGACCTAAGAATTGATCCTGGTACCTCCGGTTATCCGGCTGAGCGCTTAGCCACTCGGTCGACACCGAGGTCCACTAGTTAATAGTATAAATACATAAAACAAAAAACAGAAAAAAATACAAAGGTGGAAGAGGTCTATTGCAGTCAACCCTGCCTAAAAATAAAATATTTCGCAGGAGGGTAAAAAGGGCACTTTAAATATAAAAATAGCATAAAAATGTTACATATTAAATTTTATGATTTAATGGGAATTTTAATTTAATAGGATATTAATTCCTTTGGTCAGGTGCCAAAGTCTTGTCCTTTTCAAAATGTTTAAGAGAAAAGAGGTATACCTACTTTCTCGCGTAATTCTGTTTGTAATTCACTAACACTTTATTTTCTGCGTCCTCTTCCGCATCCTCAGCCTCAAAACCTATAAAATCCTCTGCCTCACAATGGATGAAGATATAATAACACAATATAATAATAACACTTTCTTTTCCACATCATCGATTCCTCATCAAACCTAATATAATTAAAAAACAAAACAGTGATAACAACGAAATTGAGTTTGTTTGTTTGTTTGTTACGCTTTCACGCTTAATCTGCTAGACCGATGTTGATGAACATTGGTTCAGACATTGATAAAAGTACGAAAACCAGACTTACTTACACGGGCTACTTTTTCCCATGAAAAAGAAATCAAAAGTCAAAAGTCGAGAAAGTCATACCACGCTCGCTGGCCCATTTCGGGTAAGTGGGTTATAAAGCTCCGAGGACAACCGATTCCTATTGTAAGTTCATCAGAAAAAAAAAGACTGCCATCTTACGGCAACAAGCAGGACCAACGGTTTTACGTGCCTTCTAAAGCACGGTGGGGTTCGACATGCTTTTAATTTACTCAACCATCCAGTGACCCTGCATTGCTAAACTGGCAAGATCGCAAAACAAACGCCTTAGCGTTGCGCCATCGAGCTCTTCCTGTTATACTATACCAATGGTGTTCATCGTCAGCCTATAAACGTCCCACTGCTGGGCACAGGCCTTACCACATGGACAACATCACATGGGGAGATTGGCCCATAACCCACCACTATAACGTCATTCGACTTTAAAACTGCGTTGGTCACGTTGCGGTGGAACGGGAGAAGTGACACGATGAGAAGGAGTTTGATGAAGATAAAAGCGCAATGAGTTCAGAAGTATGTTATGATAATAAATAGGTTAGTTATGAAGCACAATTTATTTATGAAGCGCAGAAACTAGTAGGGGACTGATTAAATGCACATCGCGATTCGCGACCGTCAACTTAGCAAAATAAGATTTTTCAAACAAAAATTGAAAATTAAGAATTCTTTTTAAATTTTTTAACTTATAACGGCCGGAATGCCTCACTTTATTTATTATCAGGACGTATGGAACTGTCTAGTTATAATAATACACTATTCACTATTATAGTAACAATGTTTTCTCGTAAGGATAACAACAAAGAAGGAGCTCTTTCTAGCTCCGCGGATGAATCTGAACTGATTTTTACATTAAAACAGAGAGAGCTAGACAAATAATGTAAGTAATATTTGAATTTTAAATTTAAAACTATATATAAAAGAATGTTATTCGGAAAAGATGTCAGAAAACCAACAAGGCTTTAGCTGCCTTGTCACACGTTGATATCTTATCAACACGGCCAAGACCGGACATTATGTGTCTAATTAAATATTTATTTGTAAATAAAAGCTGGTAAGTACAACATAAAATTTGTTCTAGTCATATTTTCACGGATCCCTCACATGCAATTCGTTAAAAGATTTTGAAAGGGTCGGCGAATCGCTATTGCCCATTTAATTTTTCTGGTTTCTGCTCTGTGTGACAGGCGTGAACAAAGTCAATACTTCTTCTGTTTGGTAAAATGTTAATAGGATTCCGTTATTAAATATGTATCAAAGTCAGCATATTATAAAAAAAAATGATTCTTAGTTTGTGTACTGGAATGAACATTTTAGGCTAGTCCAGTTAATAATAGATTAACGATAGTTTTATTTTTTAAAAGGTAACCTAGCAAAATAAATATAATGTAGTTCAACCCGTTAGCATACATGTAATAAAAATAGAAATAATATTGTTTATGTGATGAATATATTGGACTATACCTTTTGACATGATAATAATAAGACCGCGACTTATGCCAGCCACATGGTATTAGGATCCCTTGCACACATTAATTATATCCAGGGACTTTAGTTGATATGAACCAAAAGCATCTTTTCTGATTCTGCCATCGACTTAAGAACATTAGCATTGGTATAGTGATTTTCAAAAGATTTTGTAAAAAAAAATGGGAACATTACGTTCTCATTTTTTTTTCGCGTTTTTATTGAGAATTTTAGGTTTTCTCAGCTATTTACTTGATGCATTATGTCCAGAACTGTATTAAACTATTATTAACACAATAATTAGGATAGTCTAACTTAAATGATTTAATAGTCAGGAATACTTCACGACGTACACACACTAACTTTTTAAATAAATTTATTGTTGATTAAATATTAGTAATGGATCATGATTAGTTTATATCTTGTTTATGTACATTCATACATACATACTTTCATAGCTACTTATTATCCTTAAGGGGTTAGTCGGAAACTAAGCCAACGAGGACCGCAAAAGTATACCTAACAACTGCACACGTGTTCAGCGGATAAGTGGTGAGTTGATGACTCTTCAGTAAGTTAATCGACTGTTACGACACCGAAGGGAAGAGATGGGTTGGTATATTATTTTAATAATAAGCCGTCAACAGATCACTTGTTTTAGTGATTCTGAGAATATATATGACTATGCTATAAATAATGGACAGGAAAATTGCGGAGGTCCATGGAAAATAATGAAAGGTAGAGACCATGATACATCTTATATAATACGCATCGTTATGTTTTAAAAAAAGGAACAATTTTACTACTTTTCTTATTCAAACATGTGCGGCAACCCGGCAGCATAAAATTTTGTAACTCTCTAAAGTTGGAATTTCAATTAAAGGAGAGCCAAGGTTCACACACATTCACTAAATGATGATGATGAGATGATACGTTCTAATCTAACAGTTTAGAATTATATACACTTACCTTAGATACGTTGTGGTGTATCAAACATTTTCGTCTTACTGTATTCGGTGCCATTGTTTCTTATTATATTGTTTTACGGCGATAACTTCGGAACGATCAATTGTATCTCGGCCCGATTGTTTACATGTCCCCTGCGAAGTGTGGTCACTAATGAATTACAGTTGGTACAGCGAAGATGGGATGTGTCCGAGATGTGCCGACATGCACGCCAATCAATGAGACTGTGGCTATAAGGCGGAACACTTAACCGAATCGTAACAACAACTGAGCTTTTATGTCCGATTAGGGCTGCCAGAGAGCTAATACAAAAAGTGCATTTTTAATAATATGTATAGACAGCGTATTAGTTAACACGAGGGACATATTTGATCCTATGGTAGTTTATGCCTGGGTAAACATAAACAAATAAAAAAATACTACTCGAAGCATCACATTAATATTATAAAGGCGAAAGTTTGTGAGTGTGTATGTTTGTTACTCTTTCACGTAAAAACTACTGAATGGATTTGGATGAAATTCGGCATACAGAAAGTTTATAACCTGGATTAACACATAGAATACTTTTTATCTCGATATTCTCACGGGAACGGGAACCACGCGAGTGAAACCGCGAGCGGCCGCTAGTATAAAATAATTCAGAAAATCATGTTAAAATTTCATAAAATTATCTGTTATGTTTTGGCACCCTACTAGTTCTTTTGACTCATTTACGCGTTTGGTATTGAATAAGTAGATGTTGTGGTTGGTGTGACCCGTTTTTCCTTCATACTTGATCATATTTGATCTTTTCCCGCGCTTAGTGCATACGCTAACATTATTTAATAGAATAAATTATGCAAAAAATTAAGATTTTTTTTAATGAATTGGATCGGGAATCGACTGCCTAAAATTTCCTCCCTTAATATGTCCCTCGGTTTAACTAACGTGCTGTATATGTATGTGAAATTAACTATGTAAGTAACTAAGTAAATATATAAAATTAAAGAAGTGCATTTTCTCGTAAATCTAATATTTTAAGCTGCTTCAAATGTAACTTGTTTATTGGTATAGGTGTATTTTGTAAAACAATGCCTTATAATAGGTACAGTCACGAGCAAAAATATGTTAACAATTGTAACTCTTAATACAATGGAATAAGTGTCAAAGTGTATACATATTAGTGCTCGGGACTGTACACTTAAACAGTTTTATGTTTTACAGTTTTATATCGATATTTGTAAAAAATATATTTTGAAAGGCCGTTTCTCACTGATTTACTTTACTTGTATTTCCAAGCTATTGGAAAACATCTAACAACTGTACACAAATAAATCAGTTTAAAAACAGTGTATTCGGTGCAAACTAGTAGAAACCCTAATTTGAAATGCCATATTATTTAACCTTACTGTCAATTAAAGGACTGAAAAATGCATTGAGCTGTAGAATTCCTGAGAAACTGAAAAAACCATTAGTCAC